>JAXCHB010000180.1:607500-1807500 GCA_036926305.1 Uropetala carovei | reverse complement strand
CAAACGTTCCTTATCCCACTGTAGTAAAAATTCGGAGAAAATCGGGGTTGTCATCCAAGCATTATTCTTCAGGTTAATTCGAAGAAGGCCCTAAAACCCTATAGCCAGCCATTATCACGTGATTCAATTAACCGAAATAAGTGTTTCCAATAAGAGGAGAATTCTCAGTAGTTTGGATACAAAATGGTTTCGGTTTTCCTATTTTGATTCAATAAAGTGGCTGATTTAATTAACCAGTGATTCTCTAAAGCGGAACCCACTGTATATGAATAAGTAAGGGAGTAAGATACTACTTTGCACAGGACTATTTAGCATTTCTCTTTAGTAGATGATTTTTGTCATAAAGCAAATACTGTATCGTTGTTTAAATTAATTTTAGTTTTTGGTAGCAAATTAAATGTTCTATTTTATAATTAGTTTTGCTGAAAATTTAATGTAATGTAAGGAGAATGTTTGTACCTTAGTACATATTTGTCTAAAATAGCTTTCATGTAATTTATCAAATCTTTATAAAATTGCCAAATGTATTAAGCTATGAACTGTTTTTAACTAAATATTTGAATTATAAAATCTAATATATGTTATATAGTTGCATTTACTGTGGCTTGCAAAAGTTAGAAATGAATTATATGACCTTATGTCCTGGGAAAACCTTTTCATGAGTTTAAGTATTTGGATGCACAATATCAGTTTTGTTTGGTTGTCTGTTGTAGCCTGAGAAATCATTGCTCAAATTTTGATGGTTTCTGGAATAATGCAATATTTTTTCTTCTTAGCTACATCACAGTGTTTTGGAGAGAAGCAAGTGTATACGCAAGAAGTATTAGCTGTTGTGATGCAGCACCTTATGGAGCAGAGTCCCTTGCCAACTCTTCTCATGCGCACAGTTATACAATCACTTTCACTCTATCCTCGTCTAATAGGTTTTGTCATGAATATTCTGCAAAGATTAATTCTTAAGCAGGTAAAATGGAGTTTCTTCTCAGTTTTGTAAACAGTAAAATAAAATTTTTGCCTCATTTTTATCTGTTAATGAATAACCTATGCATTTTCTAAGAAACAACCATTTTGATTGGCTGACATAGGTGAATTGGCAATATGAGAATGTTAGAGATAAAATTAAAGTTCTCAAATTCAGCTTGTTAACAATGTGATATTTTCATAATTCATTCTGATAAGCTCAATCAGGAGACACAAATTTGTTTTTTCAGGTCTGGAAACAGAAAAAAGTTTGGGAAGGGTTTATTAAGTGTTGTCAAAGAACAAAACCTCAAAGCTTCCAAGTTCTTCTTCAGCTACCTCCAGCCCAGCTGATGGATGTTTTTCAAAATTCTCCAGATCTTCAGCAACCATTACAAGCTCATGTTATGGCTTTGACTGAAAATCAGGTATAGAAGCTTTAACCCCTCAAGTGCAGAGTTTTTTAAAAATTTGCGAAAATTCGCGATATCAATTCCTGAAAATTGAAAAATTCATAACTTTTTCATTTTTATTGCATTTGTATAAAGGTTTTTGAGGATTTTAGTAGAACATAACATTTATAAACAATGTCTTTTACATTATCTTACATTAAGCACACTCTTTACAGAAGAGAAGAGAAATATGTAAATCATCCCGATTGCCAACCAGTTAACACGCACCCGTGCTTTCATATATCTTTCAGTATTGTGAAAACTATAAACGGCATTGATACGCAGTCTTTTTCAAAATAATATTTCAGCTTTTATTAGCATTTCATTCGCCGGATTTACCTACCTAAACCAAATAGGAAAAAAAGTTTCTTGCAGGTCAACTTTTTCATGTCTTGACTAAAAATTTGAAATAAATTTTACGTTCCATATATTTATATATTTTTAAAAGACACTTCATAAAGCTTATAAAGTTTTGAGTTGTACAGTAGTCATTCATAGTCATTATAGAAGTTACCTGGTGAAATTTGTCCTATTTCGTTCAGTAGAAATGGAGATATGACATTGTATGTATCAGAATGTACACGTAATAAAAAAATTAGAAAGTTAAAAGTTTTTTTAAAGGCATTTGCTATATCAAAATTACCATGAAATTTACAAGAAAATATAACTTCAATGAATCATCTATAATGAATTTCTTTTACTAGCATTCACTTCAGACTAACTTCTTGAGAGCGGCACGAGAAAATTTCTACTGCGAAGACCCGAGCGTAAGGGTATTTCACTTACTATGCATCATCAGTGACTTATATTTGTAAACAGACCTAGGACACAAGAAGAGACGTTTCTCCCTCTCTCTCATACTATACTGGTCTCAGAAATGCTGAAGCAAGCACATGGCCCGGCCGAGAGCCAAACATTGGTTTTTGTTGTTTGGCTCTCCTCGTCTTATACCTCTCAACCTCTGAATCATATGAAAAACTAAAGAGAAAGAGAAGTTTATGGGCAGATAAGCAGTCTAGAAAGTTATTAATAGGGATAGCTCTGTAGCACAGACTCACAGGAATGACAAAATACATATTATTTATATTGTTTTTGTCGTAAAATAAACTTAGTGGAAACATCCCGTTATAAAATGTTTAGTGTTGATATAAATTACAAAAAATAATAATAATTATTAAGTGCAAATGTGATGATCTTGAAAAAACCTCTATACAAAGAACCTCCTTATAACAAAGTGACAAAAATTAGTTCCCTTCAATTTCGTTATAAAGAGATTTTACTGTGTGTGTGTGTGTGTGTGTGTGTGTGTGCGTGCGTGCGTGCGTGCGTGCGTGCGTGCGTGCGCGCGTGCGCGCGTGCGCGTGCGTGTGTGTGTGTGTCTGTACACACACGCAGGGCCATAGTGATCACTTTTGGTGCCCTGGGCAGAGGATTTTTTTGGCGCCCCAAAATCATTTAATAAAATGATAAGTGCATATTTTAAAAGAGGTATTTAACTGAAATAAACAATCATTTCTTTTAAGAGCTATATTCAGGCTTTACTTTTGGCAAACATTGATTATGTCATTGAAATCTATATTTTTAAAGTTTAATCAATAGATAAGATGACTAGACCAAAAAGTCTTTCTTAGTTCATTGATGACTGTATGTAATTTTTGATCAGTTTCATTTTACTAAAAGAACGCTCTCCAGTTGAAATTGATGTGACAAATGTCAATAAAATTTTCAGAAAATTTTCCACGTTAGGAATAAATTCCAATATTTCTTTCTGCGTAATTTTTACGCTTTTTTCGAAGACAGGTGGTGTTTCAAACTGCAAACTTCTTCGATTAACTCATGTTCATCCGCATTGTTTTTATTACCTACTAGCAGCATTTTCACAGGAATTTATCATTTTATCTTCGGTCATATTACATAAAGCACAACTTAAAATGTTCTGTTGTTTCAGGTATTGAGGGTGCTTCAGTTTCCGTCATGTCATGAAATTTCCTTTTTGTTTTTCTTTTTTAGAGAGCACATCAGGTATTCCTTTTTCATCGCAAAATTGCTTTGCCTCTTCCATATACATACTCTTCCAGTCTTGACGTTGAACTTTTTATGTCTGGTACCAAATCGCAGATTATGTCAATGGCTCTATCCACAGTTACATTGGCACCCAGAAGATTTAGTGAGGTGGTTGATCTGGAGACAATCATCCCAAAATAACAAGAAAAATATAAATATCTCTTTTAGCAAACTTTCAGCATCTCTGCATTTATGTTCATTCTTTAATTTTATTACCACCTTATAATCTTCCTTCAGTTGTAACCCCAATGAATTCACAGAATTTTCTCTTGATGACCATCGTGTTGTGCCATGTTTTTCCAACGTCACCTTTAAGACTTCTATTAGTACAACCCATCTCGATGTGGAACCAGCGAAATAAAGGAACAGTTTCTATACCTTTGCAAAAAATTCCCTAATTTGACAGTTTTTTTAAGTGGAATGATAACAAGCTAAATTAAGCGAATCTTTGCAACCATAAAATTTACCGGTCATATTAGGAGCATTTTCATATGATTGAGCTCTAATATTTTGTAAATGTAGTCCATCCTGTTCCAACTTTTAGATTATTTCTGACGTGATTTCGCCTCTCTTTTTCGGTTTGACATCAATAAAATCAATAAAGGCCTCCTCAGTAATTACTTTTTTAATGACAACTTGGGCGAAAATTCTGCTCAGCTAATGCAATGCGATAGGGCACACACATTTTTGGGGACGAGGGTAAATAAAAGAAGTTACTTTCAGAGCGTAAAGAGTAGAGGCCAGTGGCGGATCGTGGTGTAAAAAGTAGGTGAAGTTACCTAGTATATACCAACATACATGCGTACTTATGTTAATGCCCCCAATGCCTACGAACTAAAATTTTACTAATGCTACAATACGTGCAAATACCGTATTTACCCGAAAGGAAGACGACCTCGAATTTAAGACGACCCCTAAAAAAACCAAGGTCTATTTACAAAAAACTTTTAAATAATAACACACTAAAAGCATGAATAAAAAATCGGTACAACATACATTGTACCAACTTTCTCATATAATAATGCGTCGTTTAGTTAGCTTTAGAAAATCGTATCAGCCGTTTTTTAGAAAATCCAATTTTTGTTAAAGTTGCCCAAGAATAAACTAGCCTTATGAGAAAAATGAAATATGTAGTATTATTGCAGAAGTACACTCAAGTAACTGTGCAAAATTTCATCAAAATCGTTCCAGCCGTTTTTGAGAAAATCAAATTATTGCTAAAGTTGCCTAGAATAAACTAGCCTTATATTCATTTTTTAAGAAATATGAACTATACAGTATTACTGAAGACGAAAACTCAAATAACTGAACGAAATTTGATCAAAATCGTTAGAGTCGTTTTTGAGAAAATCAAATTCTTGTTAAAAATGCGTAGAATAAACTTCCCATAATTATTGAGCAATGTCAACCATTTCTTCATAGACTCTGCTCAGTATGATAAAATGCGTAAGTACGAGATTTCATTCATTTTCGCTCTACCGTTTGGGCTCTAGACGGCATTGGGAAAACCACTTTTTCGGATTCAGCGACACCTAAAACGTATTTTTCCGTAAAAATCACGAGGTCGAATTTTTTCGCGATAACAATACTTTCTCAATACTTCGTATGAGAAAGTAAAAAGGCATTGGCTTTGACATCTAACAATTATTCCTTTAGGTAGCATTTCCCTAAGCATTGTTTTGCGTTTTAATATAACATACGGCGGCAACTTCGTGCCATCCGCAAACGCAACCAGCAATACCGTAATGCGTAATTTTTCATTCTCGTAACTTTTTATAGTGGGGTAACTTATTTTAAACTTAAAAATAATGACTAGTCTTCCCTTCACATTAAAACTTGGCGAAGTGAGTACTAATGGAGTGCTTTCATAAATATTATACTCTTTAAAATTCAGGCGTACTCTCGTCTGCTGCTGGAGCACCAATCAAAACCAAATTTTTAAATTGTAATACATAGACATGTTTAAAATAGGGACCTGCGAATCGCTAATTGTCTTTCGAATCGAATCGACAATCTCGATTCGAATTCAAATCAGAATTCGAATCGAATCGGAGGGGCATAAGACAGTTATGCATTTTTATATACTAACACCTACATAATTACAAATATGCATGCTTTTCGTGTCACATACATATGTTGAATGGTGATATAACTGATTAATGTCGTGGCTAACAACATTAGTGTGAATTTTATTTTCAAGTGATATTTGATTGGAAGATAGTTTAATTATTGTTAAAATAAATTATTATAATATCGGTTGTGTTTGCTAATTAAGATCCGTTATGATCTCACCCGACCTTTAGATAAAGTTTGAAAATATAGAGATATGCATATTAAGCTACAGTGCAGTTTAGACTGAAACAAAGAAAACTAGAAATCGGTAGTTTAGTAACTTTAATTTTTGCAAATCCTCTTGTTCAAATTTAAAAATTAACCCATTTAATTTCGAAATTTAAATATTTTCATGCAGGTACCCTGAAAAATCGTGTACCTCGGGAAATTCTCCGATCATAAGTATTTTAATTTATCATCTTTTCTATTAATCACTGTGATAACAATGCAATATGTTAACTTGTCTTAAAAGTCAGCCTAGTGTCTCACTTGTGGCTGAAATCTGGCTGCGACTTGTGGTAAAGTGGCACGTGCCCTCTGTGCCCCTACCTTAATCCGCCTAAGCTCGTACCACCATATAAAGATGGTTGCTCTAGAGTAGTAGTAAAGAGCACTGCTGTGCAACCTTGCAAATATACATGTTCCGACCTGTATAAAGTATAAAGACGGTCTTGCAATTGATTCGACATTTACAAATCGGTCTCCTTAAATCTGAATCGAATCCGAATCCTACCCCCGATTCGAAGTCGAATCGAATCACGAAGCTTCGCAGGTCCCTAGTTTAAAATGTAACAATATACCTCAAATACGGCCGCCAATCCTTGCTTAACCGTCTACATTGTCACACATATCAGATTTCCTACCCAGCCGTAAACACACCCCTTCCATCAGTACCCCGGAGGTAATCTTTCGTACTATGTGCAACTTTAAGAACTATGATACGAATTTTTAATGTATTATAATAATTAAGTAAATGTAATGTATTGTTGTATGCATTTATAAATGCGTTTTCATGGACATATACTCGAAATCCAGGTGTCCCATGTGGTGTTTAAAATGCACACATTTTTCCTACGTAAAACTTCGTACTCGATTTTAGGACGATCCCTAATTTTTTTGCGGACATTTTTTGTAAAAAACCTCGTCTTCCTTTCGGGTAGATACGGTATGTAAATGTTTTTCACAAGTCACCTTATTTCTTGAATATAAAGTCAATCCTCCTGTCTTTCAGAGCAGCAAATTTATCGATGATGTCTTCATAGAAAGGCTAGTTTTCGATGGGATTGGATAATATGTAGTTCCTTCTGTACAGAAATGTTGGCTAGTGATGAAAGTCTCTCTTGTGATGTCGTGTTTCTTGTGTAAGTTTTCAATCTCTTCAGACAGGAGAAGCTTCTTTCAACAGAAATGCTTGTAGAAGGTATGGTCAGAACTAAGCAGAACAGTTTATAAGTTTCCTCAAAATTATCCTTATCTTCTTGCAGTACCTTAAGAATTTTTTCTGTTTAGTTTCTGTAGGATTCATCAGCATACAAGAGACAAAGTTCGTTCTTCAAACGTTGAATTTTGGTGAATATCTGTGGGTAGGATTGCTATAAATTTTGAAGCACTGTATAAGGAAAATCTTTAGCATAATCTTCAAATTTTCTTGCATCAGCAAGGCTAAGAAACTGCAGTCTGTTACAGTCTTGAAATCTCATTTCCATTTCCATCAGAATGTTGTCCAAAATTTTGTGATATAAAATTCTGCAATTAAGAAAAACCTCATCCTCTGATGAAGCAGCATGAACTCTTTGCAGAGTTATGCTCGTCAATCTTTTACTTTTCTCAAACAACGTAGAAAAATGCTGTTCGTTTCTTTTATTATTTATCAAGTTGCAAGTTATCTTTACCTTATTGGTATAATTAATAATAATTAATGTCTAAAGATTTTTTCTGCAGAACGTCAAAAAGAACATCAGTCAAAGCAAAAATATCATTGAACACAACGGCCAAAAACATGAATTCAAATTTGTTCATATCATTTAGAAATCCTTTACACAGACGAATAGATTTCTCGTCTGATGCTTCATCGTTCATAATTAATTCGAACACATGTTTTAGTTTGTCCCAATCTTTAATAAAGACCCGAAGAAGTCTGGAATTGGATGACTAGCGAGTTTCAGCCACAGTTGGAATTCGTCTAGTGGCCACGGATTCAGTTGTATGCGTTCATTTTGCCGAATGATGGAAAAATGAAGGAATTCCACTAACCGTTGCAAAAAATATACGACACTTAGATATTTTCTTAAAACTTTGCTGTAGTACCAAGTTTAGGCGATGGGCCATACAATGTACAAAAACAGCTTGAGGCACCTTGTCTTTAATTCTCTTTTGAAGACCATTTAAATGTCCAAACATTACACTTGCACCATCATAGCACTGCGCAACTAATTTATTTTCATAGCAAAATTCTTTTAAAATGCCGTCTAGCAGATCAAACAAATTTTCAGAAGATCTACCAGCACTAACATCATAAAATCCTAAAACCAGTGTACCATCTGAATTCACATACCTAATAATGACAGAGCATTGTGACTTCTGAAATATATCTGTGGTATCATCAACTTGAATCGAAAAAAATGCTGTATTGTTAATTTCCATTTTCACATGGTCTTGTATGTACTCCGAAATGCATTCAATTAGTTCATTTTGTATTGTTTTTGAATTACCACTGAAAACAGTTGTAATTTTCCTGTAATGGTTTTGAATTTCTAAAGAACTTCTGGATATTAACAAAGCCAACAGTTCCTTAAAATTTCCACGATTTAAGGAAGAAGTGGTTTCGTCGTGTCCCCTAAACGCAAGTTCTTGCTTACTCAAATATAACACTACATCAATCACTAGTTGCAGGAATTGTCAATTTAAATGGACATTTTCATTAAATTATGAGTCAAGTCTCACATTTTCCTTGAGAGCATCAGCAATAGTATTTCTGCCTTTTTCAAAAGTTTTAAAATGTAATTTGCACTTTAAATGTTCCGCAGATTCTTCGTGTTTGTGTAGAGAATGAGATATATTTTGAAAATCTCCAAATCCCTGTTTATTCCAAACCTTACTTTTAGTACTAAATAGAAGGCAAGGCCAACAAAATAATTTCTGCAAATTTTGGCTACTGCATAACCATATAAAGTCTGTAAATCAAGATTTTTATGAAGTAATTTGGTAAGATTTTCCACTTTTCTTAATTACCTTTTTGAGTCAAATATCAATTAAATATGTAGGTCGTCCACAATTTAAAACGTCTATTTTGTCTTCATCCCTCCTTGTACAAAACGGTGTTTCTAACAAATCACAAATAATGTCATTAACAGGATACATAGCGTTATTAAATGTACTCACACATCAGTTTAAAATCATAAAATCGTTTGTGGAATTCCGCTCGATGCACCGTCACCACCGGTAACCACTCACTCGCAATGAATTTAGAATCTGCTCGCCTGCTTACTCACAAGTGAAAAACACACTGTAGGTTTCTCAGCACTTCACTTGGCACCACAATGTGGCAAAAATAGCATTGCGGAGGCAGGACTGGGAGGCCGCATGACGTCACGTTGTCATGGCAATCGCACGTAGATGACGGAAAACTTTTAACCAAGGTCAAATTCTTCACTCCGCTAGTCGCTCGACCAAAACGACTCGGCAAGGCTCACAGTCAATCCAGCCACACAAACTGACTGAACGTGCATTCGTAACATCAAAATGCAATGTTCCATCTTCGCGATATATTAAAATCAATAATTACTATAAAGTAAACATAATTATTTAAAATAAACATATTTTTCGATTAAAATAGGTGAAGTGGCACTTCACTTACTTCACCTGAATAGCCATTCCTGGTAGGGGCAGCCTAAAAGCTGCCAATTAAGTTTGCACACGTTCACCTATGACTTTCTACAGTCATGGCCCTTCAGCCGAAACTCAGGTTGGCCGTTATAAGTTTCGAAGAGATCGAAAAAACAAAACTGTAGCCACATTTTATCAAGTGTATAATATGACTTCTATTTGGCGCCCCCTTACGAAGCTGCGCCCTGGACACTTGCCCTGGTTGCCCCACCCTCACTATGGCTCTGAGTGTGTATATATACACACACACACGGTCATCCCTTGCCAACCGCGGTTTTTCCAACTGCGGTTTTGAGTATACGTGTTTTGTGAAATGTATACAGTTTTACCAAACGCGGTATGAGGTCTCGAGTATATGCGGTTTGAGGTGCATATTTTTATTTTTTTCGAAATTGTTTTTCTTAAGTCTGACTTATGTAATCTTGACGTATTTTAACTAACAATAAGAACACAAGTAATTTAGTAGTTTTGCAATCTTACTACATGTATGTACATAGTTTTTCTCGTCATCAAACATGGCAGAGCCAGAGAAGTATTTGTTCTTAGTTTTCATTTTCGGTTCGTCTCTGCATACTGACCTCACATTTGATCCCTACTCTGAATTTCTGGTTGATAATGCTTATTCAGAGACTTTTTATATAAAAACACTATCTATAATGATGGCATCTTCCATTTCAGTATGCCATTATGTATAAAGGTGCCTGGTCGAAGTAGTGAGTCATGTCGAAAAATGTTCATTTTGAATTCGCTTGCGATCTGTTTCAATTTATATTTCTCACTGTCTTCTAAAATACAATGTAACGATAACAGAATGATGAAATACTCCACTTCGACATACAATGTAGTATATCTGCTTACGCTTCACCCTCTCAATGACGCACTCGTCAGTAATAATCGATCTGTGTTGCTCAGTGGACATTTTGCTATTTCTCTGGAGAACTTTGTGTTTTTTGACTTTAATTTTTCCCGAAAGTATTTTTGACTTGTTTTCGTAACAATTTGAAGATTACCGTGTTATAAATAAATATTTATTTTGCCCATTAATATGGCCACTAAATGTTCAAAAAGTGCTACAAGTGAATGTGTAAAAAGAGCAAGGAAGTTTATGACATTGGAGAAGAAAATAGAAGTGCTTAATAGAGTTGCACATGGAGAGAGTGCAGCAACGGTGACGCGGGTTTTAGGGGTGAATGAATCAACCATTCGAACAATCAAGTAGAATGATGCTACTATAAGGGCAAGTGTTGCATG
The DNA here is from genome assembly GCA_036926305.1 of Uropetala carovei. NCBI lineage: Eukaryota > Metazoa > Arthropoda > Insecta > Odonata > Petaluridae > Uropetala > Uropetala carovei. Next base: position 1,796,776 of record JAXCHB010000180.1, on the reverse strand, counting down.
TGGAACATCAAAAAGTTCTAAAGTGTCTTACATGCCTCGTGACCATAATGTAGAGAAGACGGAAAAGGCCCTTAATATTTGGATAGAAGATCAGGCCCAGAAAAATGTGCCCTTAAGCACCGCAATGATTTGTGAAAAGGCCAGGCGTTTACACAAGCATTTTACCGAGACTTGGGAAAAAGAAACAGGAGGGAATGCAAGTGCAAAATACATTCAATTTAAGGCCAGTAAGGGCTGGTTCGAAAACTTTAAAAAGAGGTATAACCTGCATAACATAAAACTCGTGGGAGAATCTGCCTCAGTAGATCATGACGCTGCAGCAATGTTTCCTGTACAATTGAAAAATGTGATCCATGAGAATGGTTACCTACCGGAGCAGGTTTTTAATGCCGACGAATCTGGTTTGTTTTGGAAGCGGATGCCTTCTAGAACTTTTATTTCGAAGGATGAGAAAGCTGCTCCCAGATTCAAAGTAGCCAAGGACAGATTGACTCTTCTCCTTTGCAGCAACGCTTCTGGAGATTGCTTCATCAAGCCTATGCTTGTTTACAGGTCGCTTAACCCCCTTGCGCTAAAGGGCAAGAATAAGGACCACCTCCCTGTCTTTTGGAGGTCTAACCGCAAGGCATGGGTTACTGCAGCCTTATTCACAGACTGGTTCAACAACTGTTTTGTCCTCGAGGTTGAGCGATATTTTTCGAGAAAACAACTACAATTTAAGGCTTTACTCCTCATCGACAATGCACCCGGTCATCCTGAGACACTCCAATTCGCTCATCCAAGCATTGAGGTTATGTTTCTTCCTCCCAACACAACATCACTTCTTCAGCCCATGGACCAAGGCGTGACAGCAGCAGTGAAGAGTTATTATATTCGCCGTACTTTTAAACACATCTTGGATGCCATGGACAGGGACTCAACACTAACAGTGCCACAGTGTTGGAAAAACTACAACATCGCGAATTGCATAAGCATTATAAAAAATTCGATTGAAGAGGTAAAGCCATCTACGTTGAACGCCTGTTGGAGAAAAATCTGGAAGGACGCAGTGAAGGACTTCAGGGACATTCCTCCGGTTGCTGTTGAGGTGCAGCGCATTTTAGAGGTAGCGAGACGTTTGGAAAGTGAGGGGCTCACCGACATGCAGCCTACTGATGTTGAGGAGCTCCTTCAGTCTCAGGCCGAGGAGCTAACAGAAGGGGACCTTGAAGAAATTGCTATTCAATCTTCCAGTAGCGATGAGAAGGACGATCTTGTTATAGAGAAACGAATTTTGACTCTCAATAACCTTTGCAAGGGAATGCTGATGGCATTTAACCTTGCTGACCATTTTATGGAAATTGATCCAATTACAGAGCGTAGCTTAAACTTTAAGCGAGGACTGGAAGAATTGTTGAGACCCTATAATGAGGTGCAGAGGGATTTGAGAAGTAAAAAGACACAATCATCCATTCTGAGTTTTTTTGAGAACAAAACTACCACTGATGCTCAAGCTAACCAAGATATCGTCGTACTAAATGAAGACGCGAACTAGAATGATAGTCTACTTTTTTGGAGATAAGTAAATCTTGTTCTGTCACCTTGTTCCTAAATTTTTTTCATATTGTTTTGTCAACCTTACAATCGGTTTTAGTAATTTTATCGCGGATTAAACAGAAAATAAAGTTTACTTTGTTTTTATACACGTATTTAATGCCATTTTTATTGTCATTCCCCTAACCCTGTATTTTCTATGGAACTTTGGTCTTGCCAACCGTGGTTTTGCCAACCGCGGCACTTTTCAGGAACGTAACCCCGAGAGATTACTGTGTGTGTGTGTGTGTGTGTGTATTAATGATGCACCGAAGTTCGGCTTCAGCCTCAGCCAAAATCTGCTATTCAGCCTCGGCCTTTGGATGGCCGAATAGCCGAATACTACATATTTTTTTTTGATAAAACGAAAAATGATAATGACATAATAGAAGAAAGCTGAAAATACTAAATAAAAGCATAATACATTGAGTTTTTGCTAATACAATTCACATATCTCGGATTCAACCTGACAATTATGTGCTACTCATTTTTATGTGTATTTATATTAGTGTGTTCCAATATGTAGACAATTCGTTTATTTAGAATACTCCTCCTCATTAGTTGGAATTTTTTATGTTTTACTGTACTGTGTAAGTAGCAGACAACCTCTGAAATCTGGTTCATGTTTTTGCATGACGTAATATGAGGTATAAACAGTAGTGCCATCGTGCCAAAACCAAAATGACACAATGTCGACTGAGTTTTCGTTTAATTTTTGAATTTCATAAGTGCTGACATTTTTATATAACAGAACATATAATAAACTTACCAAGGCTGCGATTCTTTGTATATATCTTCATATTGACAAAGAATTTAAATAGATTTCTATAGAAAACATTAGTGTGCATTAGTTGGTATTTCAGGTTGGTAGTGTTTTAAAAACGATTTCGGAAATTCCCTGGAAGGAATATTCTTGTGATTGTAACTAATTTCACAGGCAACATTGGGGATATGTGCAGATTTTTCGTAAACCTAGAACTTATTAGTAGTATCATTTTAAAATTTAATAGGTGAGGCTAAGGCTCCATCCCACGTACAAGCGACGTGGGCGGTTCGAGCGACTAAGTGGAAAAACGATACAATAAAATGTTATGGCGGTGTCCCAAGTTCTGGCGTCAATGTGTGTACTTGTGCAAGCAGTGAGCGAGCGTCTTCAAAGCGATCAACACACTTTGTTTTCGAAGCGAGCGACCAGAACCACCATTGTGACAAATACTTTGTATTTCAGTATTTTCTTTGTAGTTTTGTCGCCGTATTAAGTTGTGTTCTTACTCTGATATGGAAATGAATGAGAATTTAATTTCAAAGTTCCATCTCGTAGAATTTAAAAGATAAAAATTATTTCAATCATTTTTGGCCGATTACGAAGGCCGAAGCCGATATTTGGTACATCACTAATTTATGCTAATGGAGATATTTGGCCTCGGCCGAATACTGATTTTAATATTCGGCATTCGGCCAAAATAAGTATTCGGTGCATCTCTAATATATATATATATATATATATATATATATATATATCATCATTATCATAGGTAGTCTGTACATTGACAGGTCCGTGATTATTCTAAGTTAAACTTGGTTCTCCATATACTCCTATTTTCCGCAGTTTTCTTCATGTCTTGATAGCTCTCTTTCCCTTTCAAGTCGTCTACTAGCTGAAACCTTTTCCTACCTCTTTCTCTTTTTCCATCCAGTTTTCCTTCTAGCACTTCTTTAATCATGCACTCTCTCCTCAGGTAATGCCCAATCCAGTTCGCATTCCTCTTTCTGATAGTCTGTATAATCGCTCGCTTCTCTCCTATTCTTCGTAGTACTTCCTCATTTTTCACCCAATCTGTCCATTTTATCTTCAGCATTCTTCTCCATGTCCATATTTCGAAGCTTTCCAAGTATTTAATATCATTTTTCCTTAGCGTCCATGTTTCTGTCCCATACAAAGCTATACTCCATACATAGCATTTCATCAACCTCTTGTGGATTTCCTGCTTTATATTTCCCGTTACAGGAGTTTCTTTCTTCTGAAAGCGGCTTTTGCTTTTGTTATTCTAGTCCTGATTTCATCTGTACATTTTGCTTCTCTCGTTATGATGCTTCCAAGGTATTTATAATCTGAAACTTGTTCTAATGGCTTTCCTCCAATACCTATGTTCAAATTTTCTTCTTCTTTACTTGATATTCGCATAACCTTGGATTTTTCTGTATTAATTTCCATACCGTATTTTCTACCTGTTATCACTTTTTCTTGAGTTCCTTTTCCTTTCTTGCTAGAAGTACTTGATCATCCGCGTATTTCACTGTTCTTATAATCCTTCCTCCGATTTTGAAATCTCCCATGCCTTCTAATGCTTCCTGCATGAGTTTCTCTCCATATATATTGAATAGAATCGGCGATAGACAGCAGCCCTGTCTGACTCCTCTACCGATATATACTCCGCTGGTGTCCGTATTCTCCAACCTGACCTTTACAACTTGATTCACATATAGATTCCTGATCAGTCTCCTGTCTTTCCAGTCTACACCTATATCCTTTAATATCCTCATCAGCAGTACCCAATATACTCTGTCAAAGGCCTTCTGCCAGTCGACGAAACATACGCAGCAAACTTGACTGTACTCTATTGTCCTTTGTGATATGTTTCTCACTACACCGATAGCATCTCTGGTTCCACGTCCTTTTCTGAAGCCGAATTGATCTTCCCCTAGCATTTCTTCGGCCCTTTTCTCTAGTCTTTTATTAAGAATCCTCGTGATGATCTTGGAAGTGTGTGACAGTAGGGATATCGTTCTGTAGTCCTTACACTGCATTGCCTTTGGCTTCTTCTTTAGAGGGATCATTGTTACATCTAAGAAATCCTAAGGCCACTCTCCCGAGTCGTAAATCTTGTTAATTATTTTTGTAATCACTTTTAGTCCTTCCGATCCCGTGACTTTAAGTACCTCTGCCAGTATTCCATTGCTGCCTGTAGCTTTTCCTTTCTTTAGTTCCAGTATCGCCTTTTCTACTTCGCTTTTCATAATACTTGGTCCCAGATTGTCTTTTTCAATGCAATTCTCTTCTTCCAGTTCCATTTGTACCGATCCTGCCTGCTTTTTGTATAGTTCCTTAATGTATTCTTCCCATACCTGTGCTACATCCTTTGGTTCTGCGACTATTTTCCCATCTGTATTAATAATTCCTTTACCACGAATCCCATTAGACTTCTTATCTTCTAACTCCAGTGCCCTAGCGTACATCATATCGTATCGTCCTAACTTCTCCATCTGTTGTATTTCCTCACATTTTTCTTTTATCCAATTTTCCCTAGCTTTATCTGTTACCCTTCTCATCTCATTGTTTATGCATCTATAGTTGGCTCTACCTTCTTCACTGTTAACGTTTTTCCATTTTCTTCTCTCATTCATTTTCTCCAGCATATCCTTAGTGATCCATGGTTTTCTGATTTTCTTCTCTTGTTTCCCAATCTCTTTATTCAAGGTATCTTTGATGCTGGCTTTCACTTCCTCCCATTCTGTATCCACAGTCTTCGGTTTGTTTTCCAAATTTCTAAGTCGATCTTCCAACTTTGTGCTGAAGGCATCTTTCCTTTCTTTCAGTTTTTCTAGGTCCCAAGTCTGTCTATCTCTTCTCGTTTTCCTTATTTGTTTCAGCTTTCTAGTTCCATCGACTATTAGAAGGATGTGATCTGAATCAATGTCTGCTCCTGGTAATGTCTTAGCATTTTTTATGCTGTTCCTGAATCTTTGTTTTACTAGGATGTAATCTATTTGGCATCTCATTCTATCTCCTGGGCTTTCCATGTGTACAGCCTTCGTTTATGGTTTCTGAACCATGTATTAGTCACTACGAAGTCGTTATTAACACAGAATTCTACCAGTTTTTCTCCTCCTCAGTTTCTTTTCCCAAGTCCGTATTGACCAACAACATTTTCTTCTTGTCCTTCACCAACTATGCTGTTCCAATCTCCCATTATTATGCAGTTATCCTTTCCTCTTCCGTCTTCTTCATAAATCTCGTTAATTTGTTCATACATCTTCTCAATTTCTTCTTCATATATACCTGGATTATCAACATGTCCACTGGGACTGCTTTTAGCTTTATTGCCATCAACCTATCGTTCATTGCTGTTATTTTTGTCATGCTCTTCATCATATCATTCCTAAGAGTCGAACTGTCCTTCTCCTTCCCATCTAGCTTTGCTCAGCTCTATCATATCAATCCTATTTCTTCTCATTTCTTCTTTCAGGTTCTCTAGCTTTCTAGGGAGCATGGGAAGGTCGGGGATTGGAGGATGCACACACACACACATATATATACAGGCGACTCCCGAGTCTCGTTGGGGATGTGTTCCTGAAAATGTGTTCCAATCTCGAATAGTCGAATGTCGAACGTAGTTTTTCCATATACTTGCATGTTATAATCGGGGGATAAATTCCCGCATCTCGGGAAAAAGTCTCCCCTCACGTTCTATAAAGATAAAATAACATTACTAATATGTTAATACAACAATATTAAATTATGAATAAATTATATAATAAATATTTTAAATGTATAACTTATTTTTTGCACTAAAAAGAAAAAAATAAATTTGTGTTTTGAACTTCAAAGATAGATGTATGCAATATGTCGTGCAGACAGCCCGGTCCGGATTGCGCGAGTTGTTTGTTACAAACGACTCGTGCAAGCTCGATAACATACCTGCGTACATCTATCTATACATACAACTATTTGTCGCAGCGAAATTCATATAAAAGTTATTAAAAATGCACAAAATAACTTAAGAATAAAGAAACAATAAAATTAAAAATATTTTCATAACTTAAATCTTTTTCAACTGAGCTTACTGGACTTGATTAATTTAGAAGTTGGAAGAAGAGGAGCTATTGGGTGGGGAACTGTTTATTGTTGTTATCAAATTACCTGAGTTTATCACGTTCTAGAATTTTTTCGTTCTTTTTCACATAAGTGCTAATAGTTGACACATTCCCAACGATCGTACGATTTCAGTATGGCTTTCAGTGTGTGTTTCTGACTCTGATCATCTACCCAAAGTTTTAATAGTTTTTCCATTTTAGGAATCACAACACCACACCTAGGACTGTTTATTGTTGTTATCAAATTACGTGAATTTATCACATCTTCTAGAATTTTCTCCTTCTGTTTCACATAAGTGCTAATAGTTGAAGGACACATTCCCAACGATCGTGTGATTTCAGCTTGGCTTTCACCTTTCTCAACACGCTTTAAAAGTTCTAATTTCAATTCATAACTATGAGTCTTATGCACTCTTTTATTTGATTCACTTACATTATCACTATTACATTTCCTTTTAGATGCCAAGTCAAGTGATAAATTTATAAATAAATCAATAAAATAAATAAATTTAAATAAAATATTAACAGAAAAAAGAGTGAAATCATCACAAATTCAAACAATTAGAGCAGATATAACTACGTCTACACCAAAACTAAACCTCGCGTTTGGTCGGAACCAATAACTATGCGAAATTTTTCCGCGTATTATCGATCGGCAGGATCGAAATCTCGAATTAATCGAGACTCAAACAATCAAGACTCGGGAGTCAACTGTGTGTGTGTGTGCGTGCGTGCATGCGTGCACGCGTGTGCGTGTGTGTTTATATATAAAATCATCAGCCTTTTTCAGTCCACTGACGGATGAAGGCCTCCCCCAGACTCTTCCAGTTTTCCCTGTCAACTGCCTCCCTCCTCCGAGTTTGCCCCAAGAACTTAACAAGCTCTCTGTCCCACCTGTCTTTCGGTCTTCTTTTTGGTCTCTTGATGTTTCTTGGGATCCATTCGATGACACAGGACGTCCAATGCTGGTCATTTCTTCTAGCAATGTGGCCCGCCCACTGCCATTTTAGCACCTTCACTCTTCTAATCACGTCACAGACTCCCGTCTTCTTTCTTACCCAGTCGTTCCTCTTGCGGTCTCTTCGGGTGATCCCTAACATGCATCTCTCCATGCCCCTCTGTGTTGTTTGCAGGTGCTGTATCATTCTGGCATTCATGGTCCATGTTTCACAACCATATGTCAGAACAGGCAGAACACATTGGTCATACAGTCTCCTTTTTAGGAAGACTGGAATATTTGATTTAAATATGTTCGCATTCTTGCCAAAAGCACTCCATGCCATCTTCACTCTCCGGTTGATTTCTCCAAGAAGCGATCCATCAGTCATGATGAGTTGACCTAAGTAAACATAGCTGGTTACTTCTCCGAGTTCTGCTCCGTTGATCTTCTCAGAATTTGTGAAGGAGTTGTACATAACCTTTGTTTTATTAAGATTCATCTTAAGTCCAGCTACTCAGCTTGCTTGCTCAAGCTCTTCAGTTCTTCTAAGGAGATCTTCTGGGCTCCCTGCAAACAGTATGATATCATCTGCAAGGCACAGGTGACTCAGATGTTCTCCATTTAGATTTATGCCTTTTTCCTCCCAGTCTAGCGTATTGAATACTTCCTCTAGAGCTGCTGTAAATAACTTAGGGGACATAGTATCTCCTTGTCTCACTCCCTTTTCGGCCTTAAAGGCACTCGTCTCTTCATGCAGCTGGACAGATGTTGTCGCATTTTCATAGATATTCTTGATCAAGTTTATGTATGTTTCTTCTATGCCTTGTTTCTTTAGTGCACGTAACACCGATGAACTTCGGACAGAGTCGAATGCTTTCTCATAGTCGATAAAGCACATACATAGAGGTAATTCATACTCGTTAGTCCGACTGATTACCTCTCTCACGACTTGGATGTGGTCCATCATGCTATACCCACTGCGAAATCCGGCTTGCTCTCTGGGTTGGGCAGCATCAAGATGGTTTTGAAGGCGCATAGTGAGTATTTTGGTGAATATTTTGTAGACTGTTGGGAGTAGGCTGATCGGTCTGTAGTTATTCAAGTCTTCTTTGGAACCTTTCTTGTGCAGAAGGATAATGCATGTGTGGTTCCATGTTTCTGGTATCTTTTTCTTCCTCAGACAGGAATTAAAAATCTTAGCGAGAATTGTTTCCATATGATTACCCATTGCTTTGAATACTTCCGCTGTGGTACCATCCATTCCAGATGCTTTTCCATTCTTCATACTTCTGATTGCATGTCTCACCTCTTCCTGAAGGATATCTGGGACCTCTTCGGTGGGCATGTTTCCAGCATCATTTACTTCATCATTTCCTAGAGGATCCTTGTACAGCTTGGTGTAAAATTCTTGTACCCGTTTCAGGATTAGTTTCCTACTATGGGTTATGGAGCCATCTTCTAGCATCAAGGCCACCAGCTGTCTCTTTCCGATCGAGGGATGTTGCTTCGTTTTTTTGTAACTTCTATTGTTTTCTGTGGCTTTCTCGATTAGCTCATAATTATATTTTTTCACATTTTCCTTGATGCACTTCCTTATAGTTTTGTTTAGTTCTGCAAAACGGATCATTTCTTTAGGATCATTAGTAATTATCATTTTCCTTCTTTTTTCCATTATATACACACACACGCATGCACTCACGCATGCGTGCACACACATACACACACACACACACTCACATATATATATATATATATACTACGGAAGAGGAAATGTAAGTAAGGATATTTAGGGCAACTAGGTGTTGAAGGAAACCCAGTGAATACTTACCGGAAGTAGAGCCGCTGGGATATATATATACCATATCTGCCCGAATAGAAGCTGATATATATATATATACCATATCTGCCCGAATAGAAGCTGATATATATATATATACCATATCTGCCCGAATAGAAGCCGACCCCGGATTTAAGCCAACCCCTCAAAAATTTCCACAATTTTTTGGCGAAAACATAAATTTCGTAGATTTTATGCTGAAGTGTGTTGGGCATTCATGCACGGCTTAGAATACATTATTCGAGATCGAAGAATTGAGTGGGAAATGGTTTAGTTGTTGACATTTTGAAATATTACTCCAATTAATAATTTTGCATTGTTGAATAATGTTCCACATTCACTGACAATAATTTCATTCATCTTCATTTTCACAAAAGGTCAAATATATAATAGTGATCTCACCAAGATAATTTTTCATCCAAGTCTACTTCCAATGAAATTAGCATTTACATTGCCTTAAGAAATTGAGTTTTTATAATTATACACGTTCCATGTAAAGTTTTACCGAAATTCAAACAGTTGAGCATACAAAGCCGTCAACGCATTTTGCGTAATCATGTGCATAGTCAATCTATGCAAATAATGTGACCACTCAAATAATGTGAAAAACCCAGCCTTAAATGGTAGCAAAGCACAGGCAGTGCTAAATTTAATATTCTAGCCTTTATTATTTATTCATTAGCCCTCTCACGACCAAAGATGTGGTGCGCTGCTGACCCCAAAAGTCCAAAATAATCCAAGATGGCCTCCAATTTCGGGAAACATTAAATAAAATGGTTATACATTCACAATTTAAAGATATTTATTGAGAAATAATGTTGTTTTTACTGACTCCAATGAATCACTCCACTGGATATTTTCTTCATCCAAAAAACATTTTCAGCATCAACCTCAGATATACTAACTTCGTCATCTGAAATGTTGCTAATATCAATATCTGACTTGTATCGTAAACTACTGGGAGGTTCTGCAGAAGAATTCGTTCTCGGGAAAACTTTGTGTTCTACATCAAATCCGAAAAATTCACTAACCATACCATAATTTACATCATAGTCGGAGGTAGAAGAATTACTCTCGGCATTTGGGGTGATTTATATACCAAAACAAATAAAAAACTTTGATTGAAAGTTTGGAAAGCAAATTCGTACACACTTCGAAAAAGTATGCCAAACACACACTACGCTGATGCTATGTCTTGTGTTTCAATGGTATAGGACGGCATTTCCGTGAGGAAAAGTGAAAGTTGCAGTTTTCTGAGGTAAATTTGAAAGCGTGTTTTTCGGTCGGTTTCGGGTGGCTGATCAGTTTGAGGCAGAAAAATTACAGGCGGTTTCAGGTGGCTGGTCATGGGAGGGTTAATATTCATCGTAGGTCAAATATTTAAATTATGAAAAATATAGTACTATCATTTGAATGCGATGGAAATGAGAGTCGTGCTGCCATCTATGGGTGACTAGGAGATTTAACCATAACCCAAATTTTTCTCGGTCTTGCATTTAAGTCAAGGGGTGATTTTTTCATGATAGATTTTGACAAGAAACATCGGCTTGTGTTCAGGCAGATATGGTGTGTGTGTGTGTGTGCGCGTGCGTGCGTGTATATTGTATATCGATCTTTTTGGAACATTGTATCATTTATTAAAATAACTTTAATTTGTAATAATTTAAATTGAATATTAATGAAAATCTTTTATAATGAAGTCTTCTAATTAACTGTAAACACTGAAACAGCTGATTCACAATGGCAGTCATCTATGTCAGAGGATATGCCATATTTGTAGATTTCAGCATCAATACAAGGTTTGCAATTATGTACTGAGTGTATAAATCGACCCAGGGATTTTCAAAAATTTTTAACACTTCAAATTTTGACTTATACACTGGTATATGCAATATGTTGAGATTGCCTTATTTTCCTTGATACCACTTGCTTTGATGGTGATGAAAGCAGTGCCCAACAAATTTTGAACTTATACCTTTACTTAATTATATAAACTCTAGCTATGTGAAACAACTCGAATTTATCATTTCTAACAATGGTCTTGCATCCTTAATTTCAGCGGGCTCACATTCCTCAGGCAATAATGGAGGTTCTAATGGGGACCAGCAGAGAACACATGGATGAGCTTGATCCTGACACCGAACCGGTAACCAAGTGTCTTAATTACTAGGAACTTCATAATCATTAGCTCTACATAGGCATTTGCATGAATATAAAATTAACTGAGGAAGCCTTTACTTGGTAGAACTCCATCATAAGTTATCCTTCTCATTTTATTTATGCATGGTATTTTTTGAACATGGTTAATCTTATTGGGTTGGAAGTTCGAATCTTGCTGAGCTTCTAGTTGTGTATGACTTTTTTATTGTTATTAGGCTCGTTGTTAAAAGCTGGTAATTGCTGTTTATGAACTAGTTAAAACAAATGAATAAAATTGTAATTATGGTAGCGAAACCATGTGTTATATGTTGAAGGTTAGTAATCAATTTATATTCACTTAATTTATATTTTTGGAGTTACTTAATACTGGCATCCCTCACGTAGCACTCTTAATTGGTTCCTGAAAAATAGAGCACTAACTGAAACCAAGCTAAGTAAGGGGATTTTTACTCATTTGATGCATGCTTCTAACCTGCCTTCTATATTAATTCTGTTTAATTCTTCCATTTACCTAATAGACAACTGAAAAGAAAATGGATTTTGATCAATTGTTGCATAACTTTAGCTTATCTTAATTTATTTTTATTTTGCTATACCTAGGCTAACCATACATCCCATTTTTGCCTTCTCCAGACCGTCCTGTCGTTTTCGGCAAAAACGTCATTTCGTCCTGTTTTAAAGCCTTTCGCTATTAAAATTAAGATTTTTCAGTTTTCTTAAAATATGGATCATATTAGATCTTAACTGAGCATTTTCTCGGTTTCGGAAAGTGAGAATAGGGCCAAGTTGACACTGACTTCATTGAACAGGATGCACAAATTTACTCGCCTTCCCGTTTCTGTGAGCTCTGGATCTTTCAGTGTTTATGCTGAATGGACTCTGTTTACTTGCATCTATGTAACAGTATTAATCTAGGTATTCAAACAAACCAAGGCAGAAACTTCAACTTTATTACAAAATTAAAGTTGCATTATAATTCGCCTAAAGAGACAGTGTCTGTGCAAGGCTTTGATTCGGCTGTAATATTTTTCTTGGCTTTTACCCGATCATATTACCTTCTCAGTTCAGTAGTCATGGAATGCTGTTGCGCAATATAGGACCCTTTCGAGGAGGGCCTAAATATGGAGCTCGAAATGGTTCACCGTAGAGCGGCTAGATTTGTAAAGGGAGAATATTGCTATGATGCAAGTGTATCAGAGATCTTGAGGGACCTGAAATGGCAGACGTTGAAGAGTAGAAGAATTGAGTACAAAAGGAAACTATAGGAAAAGTTTAAAAGCTCCGAGTTTGTTAAAGACGTACGCGGCATAGTTGAACCCATCGGTGTTAGTGAACGTAACGTTAGATCAGAGTGTATGAGAAAATACTTCAAAACAATCGCTACAACCGAGAAATACTAGATTTTTTCCCAGACGCGATAAGACAGTCCAACAGAGGCATTAGTGAGAGTTCATTTAGTGCAGTGACACCCCCTGCCAAACACTTCTGGCAGCTTGCAGGGTGTTCATGTAAATGTAAAAAAAGTTTAGCAAGCAAAGGAAGTGTTATACATTGTGATAGTGAGAGAAAATTAAGCAAAATTCCTGTGAAAGGTTAGACCACCAATTCGCTTATTTTAATGGCAATTTATTCTTATGAAACAGCATCGGCATTATTAACTCATCTTACTTGTTTTTTATGGTAATATACATACGTAATAAATGAGAATATTTCTGAAAATTTTAACAACTAAAAACAACTTTTTAAACAGCATTACTTAATTTGCTTATATTATAGGCTTAATTACCATTTTCTCTTGCTTGATATTGAGCAAATATTAGCTACTTTCATGCGGAGAATTAGAATGTTGTTTATCTACTTTTTAGATACAATTGTTTTTCTTACTATTTGATACTATATTGCTTCCGAAATGAGGTCAAAAGATCTTATCTTGTGGTAATATTTAATTACAAAACCCTATCTGCATTGTAAATCAAATAATTATTTTTAAATCGAGTTTCTTTAAATAGATTTGTAATGAATAAATAGCATTTCTGTCTCTTTATTTGAAATTTATTCTAAAGAAAAGACAAAAATTCAAGATTACGATTATTATACTGCGTTTCCAGAGATCGTACGGGTGGGGCATGTCTACAGTTAGACTCGTAGGGTGAGGGGGAGAAAGTGTCGGCCAATAAGAGGTCTTAAATTTCCCATGCCTTTCAAAAATTCTTGACGAGCACTTTTGACACGATTGCTCTCTTCTCTCGGTCAGTTCTTCTGCAACACTTATGCTTCATGGTTCCGTACTGGTTTCTTTGGTGAATATTTTGAGTAGTTTGATTTATATATTTTCTTCTTTTTTCATTAATAGTGTCCGTAGTTTCATATTATGTATATATTTTACCGATTATTTTTCATTCCATTTATTTTAATTATTCCATTTTTAGTATAGTTATTAACTTCGATTTTATTTTAACTATTTCATTTTTCAGTATAGTTATCAACTTTCGATTATATAGGAATAATTTAGCGTTTTTTCATTATAGGTTATATTTTTTTCACTTAACTGTATAGGTTACAGCATGGTTTTATCGTCATAATTTAATATAAATTCATATTTCACTATATTTTGTCAAATATAATTGTAGTGTTTGTGTTTCGGTATTTAGGTATAGTTTTATTTTTATAGGTGTAGATTCCCGGTGGGGTCGGTGGGACCGGGTCGATAGGCTGACAAAACCATAATTTTATCATTTTAGTATCCGTGAATTGAGATATGGAAGAACAAATTTTTATGTCTGTCTTTAACTAAATTTTCCACGGGTTCCCTTTCCAGTTCTTTACCATATCTCCTTCCTCTCTCCCCTTTCCTCATCGCTTCTCTCTCTACCTGCTCCCCTCCCTCCCCCTTTGTGTACTCGTCTTCAAGTCCACGGATGTCCCTGCACGCCAGCGTCTTTCCCAACTCTGTACTCAGTAAATAAAGGAGGTTGGTCAAGATTGAAGTAGCCTTTCTCGAATAGTGTGCGAAAGAATAAACAAGTCTAAGAAGTATGGGATAACAGTAATCCGTTACAGCCAGAAATTCACTGGTATTGGCTGGTCGAATTTTCCCTATTCTTATCCTCATCCCCCCCCCCCCCCCCTCCCTCGCCATTATTCTACTAATTTCTAGATACACCCCTAATTTTGCTTGCTCTCAGCTCTCGAAAAAAGTGACGATGACATCAATCATTTTCTCACGCTATCTTGTCTTATTGTCAGTCAGTTCAACTTACTCAGAGGTGGTAGTTCAATCCAGTAGTTGATAATTTCATTCTGGTATTCGCGAATAAAATATTATGGTGCGTAACTTCTTATTGCACTTATTGTTATAACAGATATCAACATCACACACATTATTGTTTTTCAATTTTAAAAGTTCCCTTTCATAATTTATTCCTCTTCAACCAAGAAAGTATAAAATGTCGCAGCTGTTGTATTGCTCAAGGGGCTCACCTTCTATTACACGCTTCAGGTAGTGAATGTGTGGCTACTTCCCTGTACTTCATTGTTAACTCTTGACGTGTTATCTGATTCAATGTGTCACAGTATATATTTTACAATTATTAATAAATATGTATAAATTTTAGGGTTTGGTTAGATATTTCCTGTAACTAAAATTCCATGAGAAAAGTTTGAGATTTTAATCCGTGACATTTCCGCATTAATTTAGGCTTTCGCTGACGGCAAATTTTTTCATTTATAGAAGATCCTGCTAATGCTACTCCAAAGCATAGAACTTCACTCGCCCACAGCTGCTGTTGAAATGAGCAAAATTCAAAACGTGGCAACATTGGGTCGTAGCCTAAGCGAAATAACCCGAATGCGGACGGAATACTGCGAATCTGACCCGCACGACTTCGGGAAACGCACCATAGTTATACATTTAAATACTTCGTAATGATATTACCTTGTATAATATCTCCTATATAGTTATGAAAGTTTGTTTGTTTCTTTATTTGTGCATCTATACATTTCCACACCGTTAAAGCTAGAGTGATCAAACTTTCAACAGATACTTTCTTCACAAATAGGAAGGCCGTATGCTACTTTTTAATCCCAAATGTTTTATATTAAATGTACAAAAAGTAAAATAACTTTGTATGCTAATGCTAAATATTTTAACACTAGAGATTGGTCAGAAAGAACAGAACAGTTCTTTTCGAACTGTTCTGATTCCTAAACTGTTCAATAAAATAACTGTTCTTATAAACTTCCTGTTCTCAAAGAACAGGTAACTCTACATCTTATACACAGTGAGGAAGGTAAGAAACGACTACTTCCTTATCCGTAATTGAACAATGGGGACTGATTAAACTAGCATATTTTCCCAAGTCCTACTATTGATTTGAATCAAATTTTGTACGATTGTGAAGGGCTCCCAGAAATAATTCATACGTAGTTTTTGTTTCTCTCTGCCCGTTTTATTCAAAATGGCGGCCGAGTGAATTCTTAAATACCATGTGTCATCTAGAATTCCGATCGGATTTAAACCAAATTTCCCCGGGCAACGCCGGGTATTTCTGCTAGTATTAAATATAAATATTCGGCACCAATTATAACAGAAATCTCATGCCTAGTTCACTATTATATTAAAATTGATAGCTAAGAAGACGAGCAAATGTTTTCATATTAAATTTCATTCACGTTAGGATTGCTCATTTCGTGAAAACCCTATGTTAACATAGCGGCGAATAATTTTTCCTTTAAAAAAAAGGGCATTTTGGCATTAAAAATGTATTCAACTTTTTAACGCATATTGCCGAACTCATATGGACGCATCAAGTGTCCTTTCTATTTGATATAGATAAATAGGTGTAGATAAATTTCTTATCTACAAAATAATTCAAGTTCTTTCAAATGATGTACTTATTGAAGTGATGAAAGCCACCCTCTTAAGAAAATCGTGCGAAAAACTGTCCCATTTTGTCCCATTTTCTTAGTGGGAAATGTCCCGTTTTCGTCTTGTTTGGATATGGTCAGCCTAGCTATACCACAACATATTTGGTCAATAGAATCTCATTTGTAAGTAGCAATGATGTGGCAATATACATTCAAAATTTGAGCTATTCTTTTTTTATGCCTTATAGATATTAGAAATAAATAAAAGTGATGTGTGAATGAGCATGTAAAAACAAAATGCTTGCCTTACATTTTGGAAACTTTAATATACAAAACTAAGTACAGGCACTACCAGAGTTCTGGCACCTGTTCCGTAACTCAAAATTTGCATAAGTCGAAAATTGCTATGGATAGTATACAGCAGGGCTGCCATTTTCATGGATTTTTTTAACGAAAAACAGACATTTCCTTGATTCAGGGATATTTATAAAGAAAAATTCGGTAGTTTTCTGAGGTGTTCACGTAAAAAATACATAGACTACTAAGAAATTCCAAGATTCTATACCAGGTGTGTGCAACCCACAGGCTGCATCCGGCCCGGTAGAGCATTTTATGCGTCCAGCGAAACTTTGGTGAATATATGGTCTACAATATTTATTACAGACAATTTTGTACATTTTAAGGACTACTGTTGTCATAACACATCCTGGAGAATTTTTTACAGTAAAAATGGTTAAAACTATGTTCATATTTAAAATCTCTTGAGTAAGTTCCTATGTAAACTCTCATCTGGCCCGCCAAGGTACTTGTGACTTCTAATCTGGCCCACCAAAGCACTCACATGCATGAATGTGGCCCACCACGTAAAAAGGTTGCATGTCCCTGTTCTATACAGATAATATGAATCACTTTCACACAAACATGCCACTAATTAAATACCCCAAACCACGCGCCATACCTTCATTCTTCATCAGCTGCTGATGATGGTAGCTTAGCTATCGAAATATGTATATAGCATCCCACAGGATATTTAGAGTTCCTGTCTGTTACTTGTGTGCATGCGTGAGTGAGTGTGCTTCTAACAGTAACAGTTCTTGTGAGAGTGAGTGAGTATACGAGCAATTGACACCAGGTCACTATCAAGGAGTTATTTTTCCCCATAAACCTGTAAGTACACTTTTTCTTTCTTTCTTTATTCTTTTCTAACATTTACCAGCTGTAAATATTCTACCTTATATGGTTAATGAGGTTTTATTAATTTTGAAATATCCATCTCGCCGTAGTCTCTGAACCCCCATTTTTAGGCACGTTTTGCTTCCAGCATGAGCGCCTATTATCGTCGGCCTGTTCGTCTGCATGTTCGTTCTCGGCTTCTACCAAACGGATTTTCATGAAATTTGATATTAAGGACTTACAATCAAATATAAGAAGAAAATCGCAAAAACGAACCACGTATGCCAATCAGGGGTACCACTTTACTGGTGACAAAAAATTAAATTTTCATCATATCTCGTAAAGTATTGCTCATATCAAAATATTTTTCAAGTAAAAGTTGTAGAACTTGTAAACAAGAGTATTTTCTTTCCCATACATTTTTATCGTAGGAGTAGCCGTTATCGAGAAAATCAAATGAGAATGTCTTAATTCGAGTTGAACTTTTTTTTTCTTACATTGTTACTTCTTCATTTATGCTAACATAATCAATCCCACAAACAAACATTTAATTTCCTTATGCATGCATGCAATATTATTAAATCGGAAGAAAATGGATTATTTTTGAAGAATATAAGAACTTTAAAACGCTATTTCCCTTACGTACAGGTATATAATTTCTTTCTAATACTCCATTGTATGAAACGCGCCCATTTGTGATACATTGTACACTTTCCTAACTTGTTAATTATCATCATGAATTTCCCATCAAAGGAGTTAAACCGTTTTCACAAACTATCCACCCAAATCCAGACCATCACTGCTGACATTAAATTCCTCAAAGACTGTCAAAAACAGAATGTCGTCCCAAAATTCACTGACACTTGATGTCCTCATGAAGGCACAGCAGCAAAACCCCGGGTTCGAGTCCCGGTCAAGTTCAGAATTTTTCTCCCTCTCAGTCTTTACATTTGTGATTAGTATTATGCACTCATTCATAAAATTTAAACTTCCATCATTTTACCTTTGTTATTTCACAATATTGTTGAATAAATGAAAGCACGGGCACACACTGGATAAGTAAGCGATCGATGTGCCATAAATTCTCTCCAGCAAAGAGTTTGTACTTAATGTATGATAGTGTAAAAGTTAGTTTTAAAATTTCATGTTTTGCAAATCCTCAAAAAATTTCATAAAAATCCAATAAAAAGGTGAAAAGTTATGAGCTTTTATATAATTTTTGCAATTTTTGCACCTGCATTTCCAGATTTTTTAAATCTCCTTCGTCCTCACAGGTGGGATTTCTTTAAATGTCCTTTGGGCTTTAGGGGTTAATAACAGTTATAAGACGAAAAAGATAAAAATTAAATTAAATAAAAAAACATTTTTAGTGTATACACAATTTTACTTAAAACTGCACTCAAAGGTAGAAAATAATTGTTTCCTGGACAAAAAATATTATTCAAAAATTTGTATGATTCGTAAAGTGGGTGGCTTTCTTCTCTTCTAATTCTTATATTTCATCTTCCTCATAAATTAGTTCTTATTGTTGGCCACTTACTTAACATATACTCATATTGATGCCACCCACTTTTACAAAGCATATATATTTTTTAATAATATTTTTTGTCCAGGGAAAAGTTATTTTCTACCTTTGAGTGCAGTTTTAAGTAAATGTGTGTATACCAAAAAAATGTTTTTTACTTAATTTTATTTTAATCACAAAAAGAATGAAATCCTGCACATCAAAAAGTTCATTTTTATGTGCTACCTTATGGGAAATGGATAGGTCTTCCTTGGAGTCAAACCCTGGACTTTTTTCAAGATTTTTTTTGTCATCACATTAAAATACATGAATCAAGCATTCCTGCCAAAGTTAGAGTTTCTATATCTATTCCTTCTCGAAGTATTTGCATTTTTTACCAATCAACCAACGAACCAACCAACACTTGTCTATTATTATAAGGGATAACATTGTTCTTACTAATGGTTGTATTTTTTACATGTGTACATGAGTACTCTTGGTTTCTATATGCTGAATAGGAAATGGCTTTCACTTTGGGTGAAGATTGTAATCAACATCTTTTTCTGACAATTCAGGACATATTAGGTGTCACGGACTTACCATTCCCGAAATACTTTCACATAATCTAGAATAATTTAGTGGGTCTACATTAAAGTGATAAAACCTTAATGGAACTGTAGCTTGAAGCATTGCTTTGATTGATCTTATCCTTTGTGTTGCCATGGCAAATTTTTAGCCTTGCTCCTCAGTTTTGGAAAATACCATAAATGCATGAATAGAAGCCGACTCCTCTAAAATTTTAGGAAAAAAGTAAATTTAAGAGATTTTAGACTGAATTGTACCTTGAGTGATGCAAAGCTTTAGATACCCTATTCGGTATAGTTGTGCACTTAATTTACAAAGAAACTTATGTATTAAAGTTAAAAATCGAATGAATATTTTTCTAAAAACTTTTATCTTAATATAAAACAAATAGACAGTCGTGCAAAGAGCCTTCTAATCAAAATCATTAACAATTGTTACTATGTTACCTATGTAAAATTCAAACAGCTGAGCACTAATTCCGCAGTCATAGTTTATGTAATATCTATTGAAGAAAAAAATGTCATTTATTTTTTCTTAATCAATATAGCATCTAATGATTTAAAACGTGTAATAATTATATTTTAATCTATGTAAGATTAGGTTAAAACTACATGCAAGCAAATTGAGCCACCAACAGGGTTAGGCACGTAAAACTAGAGACGGAGCTCCTAGTTTCTTTAATTTTTACATGATTAACAATTACATTTTTATAGTTGTACTAGTGTAATGCCCGTTGAAATATCAACAGAAGAATTATAGATAGATATTTCCACAAAATATGTGAATTAAACGTATAACATGAGCGATTTCGAATTGTATGTGGGAAAAGATGAACGGAATGAGAAACTTTGTAATTTTTTCTTCAAAATGGTTCAGATCCGAAGATCGTAGGTTAATTACTCCTAATTTTAATTTCCAAAACAATGAAAGCCTGCACATCAAAAAATTGATTTTTACATGTTACCTTACGAAAAATGGAAATGTCTTCCTTGGAGTCGAACCCAGGACTTTTTTGGAGATTTATTTTTGTCATTACCTTAAAATATGTTAAACAAGCATCCTTGCCAAATTTCAGTCTTCTATTTATTCTGGAGGTTTGTTAAAACGCTCTATATCGGCCATTGGCAAGCATGACCAACCAACAGACCTGGGCTATTATATTATAAAATAATTCAATATAATCCGTTTCCCTGTCCAGTATTACTAATTTAGTTGACACTGTTGGCGACACCGTGGGAGCAGCAGTTTTACTATGTAAAATTCAAACAGCTGAGCACTAATTCCGCAGTCACAGTTTATATAATTGTCTGTCTGTACTCAAGTACACAATTATACCAGATTTTATGAATGGGAAGAATATTAACATACATACATTTATTATAATGCTTAAAATAATAATGATAGTGATTAAATTTGATTTGAATAAATAATAAAGGATAACTAATAGATAAACTTCTTAATAAGAAAGAGAATCTTTACAAATTACTATTCTTAATGATACATAAAATTCAGTGTTTAAATTATTGTACAGTCATGCCTCGTTTAGCACATGTTTGTTTAGCGCAATTTCGATACAGTGCAATTGGAATCCCGTGGTGTATTTATTTTTGAAAAAAAATAAATGCTGTATGTATGGCACGTACTGCAAAATGAAAATACTGTTCAAGGTGTGCATTTTTGCTGACTTTTGTTTGCTTAAAAAAATAAAGGAAAGCTGTTTTCACTTAATCAGTTCCAATGACATATTTGCGGTGTTTTGTTTAATACCGTATTTACTCATGTAACCCGCGAACTCGTATTTTTGGACCGATTCGGAAGGAGAAAATTAATTTGAGCTAGAATAAGGTTTTTTTTAAGTCACCGATCCCCACTCCCTGAAACAAGTTCCGCTTAAGTTAAGCATCTTCTCCCTTCTACGTGACGCAGTTTATTGGATGATCTCCTTATGACGGTACTGGAAGAAATTCCTCACCGACAGCCCTCTTTTGTTAACCCCTTAGCTGTTTTTGTTGTATTATTACGCAACTTCGTCCCCGCTTCTGTTTTTGATGTAATATTACGAACAGATGCGGAGTAAGGTGGGCCGAAAAAATCGATTTTCACCGGACGGAATTTGGCGTATGCGCAAATTATACGAAAATTCAGGCTGAATCTAGAAAGAAATGCATGTGGAAACCCAAATATTTCGAGCACGGATATACTATTATGTGCGAAGAATACCTTACTCCATCCACATTAACGTGATAAAATATTATATGTTTAAAATAACATGTCTGTCTCTGAGAACGTTTAATAAATATCTAGAATTTGGAGTATAGGCAACCCGCACATCGGCCGCCACTAACCTGCGATATGGGACAATGCGCGGAATTTTCCGATTTTGAGATCTCAGACGCTGTACACTTATCTTTTTTTAATGGAAATGTCTTCGTAAAGGTTCCAACCCTTCTTCCGCAAGAAAAAGGCATAATCACGACCCGATAAATTAAATAATTCTTAAAATTACGAGTTCTTTCCAAAAATACTTTCAGCCCTCCGCTGATTTACCGCATTTTAACCCCTCTATGACGGAGGAGTTTTTGCGAATTCCCTCCTCAGCTGACGAAGGAGTTTTTTGAAAAACCACGAAAAAGTTGCGAAAAACTTTAAAAAATCATAAATTTTGATGTTTTCAGCGTTTGTTGATGAAATTTTTTATGTGGTTACATAAAAGATGAAAGTTTTAAACAGTATCATTTAAAATATCATGCGTCACACACAAACATTGCTACATAGTAACGAATAAACTGTAATCGCTTAATGTTACGGTGCGCGTTCGTGGTTTATATAACTTTCAGCATAGCGTGAACTATGAAAGGTATTGACATAAAATCTTATTCAAATAAACATTTAAACATTACTAAACATCATTCGCTGAATGTACCTATCTAAACCAATTAGGTAAAAAGTTTGTCGCATGCCAACTTTTTCATGTCGTGACTGGAAATTTTAAACTAACTGTTGTATTTATAATTCTTTTAAAGGCGTTTCATTAATAATATAAACGTTTTAGTTACGCAGTTCACCTTCTTAATCATTACATAAGTCAGATAGAAAAATTTGTTACATTTCGTTCATTAGAAGCGGAGATATGGAGTTGTATTTATCATGAGATTTCAGACACAGAATACGGAATACTTTTAAAAGTTACATATAGCTCACAAGCCCTTTCCCGATTGTTTTAGAAGATGTACACATGCGTAATTGAATTCAGCATGAAATTTACATTATAGCATCGTAAACATATCTCTTGTAAGCGAAGTCTTTGGAAAGATACCGCGAATCGATATCGGAGCTCGTTTTTCCCAAGGACCATACGGGATCATAACAGGAGAGTGATTCCCACGAGAGACGTTATTAGGTAGGTTTTGGTGTGCTGCACCCCCTGCCACCCATCAGTCTGGTGATTTGCAGGGTATCATGTAGATGTAGAATCATATCCGAGCGTGACCGTTTCCTCGTCCACACGCACTATATGGGTCAACTTGAGAAATCGAAACTGCGTAGGTCCGTTGAATACGAAAGACAAAAACTGTGTATTATAATTATTATAGATTGTCCATAAATTTCATTTATTATTATTGTAATCAATAAAAAATGTATATTTGTCAGAAATTGATTTTAATGCGCTGTTGTTTTCCCTAACGTTAAATATCGATAAAACATACTTATTGATTCACTAAAATATCAGTCATGTTACGGTTTTGAGTTAGTCTTTCATTTTAACGCGCCGTTTCGTGTGCCTAGGGGATAGGTAAACACAGCAAACAATACAAATAGCGGAACAAACCGGTCGTTGAAGGTCTTTGAAGGATCGCCGAAGAGGAAATCATTCTTGGTGAACTGAAAAGCGATTTTTAGAAGCATTTCAAGTAGGCCTTGTGAATTTAGTATATAGGAGATATATTTCTTTCTCAAGCGGACAAACACTTTTCTCACAAGGCTTCACAAAGATACAAGGGAAAAGATTATATTTCTTCTTCGAGAAAGTGAAAAGAGGAATCGTAATTTCGTGGGAAAATGAGAATTTCATCGCAAATTTTCACGTTGATTATAAAATGTTAGAACAATAGTAAAATTACAATTCATGCATTACCGAAAAGGCCAAAGCTTCCTCTATCAAAATACGTATATCTTAATCAGATGGACGAATATGCATTGCGTATTTAGACAGAAGTATATGGTTGCGCTCCAACTTTTCAGCGCAGAAACGAAAATTTCACCGCAAACTTTCGCGTTGATTATAAAATGTTAGAACAATTAAAATTACAGGTCGTGCATTACTGAAGAGGTCAAAGCTTCCTCTATCAAAGTACGTATAGCTTAATCATATGGACGAATTTGCATTGCGTATTTAGACAGTATGTGGTTGCGCTCCAAATTTTCGGCGCAGAAACGAAAATTTCACCGCAAACTTTCACGTTGATTATAAAATGTTAGAACCATAGAAAAATTACAATTCATGCATTACTGAAAAGGCCAAAGCTTCCTCTATCAAAATACATGTATGTTATTCAGATTGACCATTCTCCCTTGCGTAATTAGCGAATTTTCGGGGCAAAAATAAAAATTTCATTGCAAACTTTCATATAGATTATAAATATTATATTAAAATTATAAGATATGCATTACTAGAAAGGTCATAGCTTCCTCTTTCAAAATAAATAAAGGTTATTAAGATTTACGAATATCCCTTGCGTCAATAGACAATAAAAGGTGGTGGCGCACCGATTTTTCAGGGCAAAAATGAAAATTTCATTGCAAACTTTCACGTAGATTATAAAAACTATATTAAAATTATAAGATATTCATTACTAGAAAGGTCAAAGCTTCCTCTTTCAAAATATATAAAGGTTATTAAGATTTACGAATATCCCTTGCGTCAATAGACAATTAAAGGTGGTGACGCTCCGTATTTTCTGCGCAAAAATGAAAATTTCATCGCAAATTTTGACGTAGTTTATAAAATATGGAAACAATAGTAAAATTATTTAACGTGCATTACAGGTAAGCCCAAAGTTTCCTCTTTCAAAATATATTATGGTTTTATAGATGTATGATATATTAAGTGAGTGAAACAGTAAAGAAATCAAGCACTACCTCGGACGTGCAGGACACGTCGCTCGGCGACATACGAAGTTCTTGTTGGACGTGCAGGACACGTCGCTCGGCGTTTACATTTACATCAATACCCTGCAAGCCGCTAGAAGCGTTTGGCAGGGGGTGTCACAATACCAAGTGAAGTCTAGCTAATTCCTCTGTTGGATTGTCTTATCGCGTCTGGGAAAAAGGATTGGTAGTACTTCTCCGTTCTAGCGATAATTTCGACATATTTTCTCCTGCACTGTGATCTAACATTACGTTCACGAACACCGATGGGGACGACTATGCCGCATACGTCTTCAACGAATTCGGAGCTTTCGAATTTTTCAAATAGTTTCCTTTTGTATTCAATTCTTCTACTCTTCAACGTCTGCCATTTCAGATCTCTCAATAACTCTGATACACTCGCATCATACCGATATTCTCCTTTTACAAATCTAGCCGCTCTACGCTGAACCATTTCGAGCTCTCTAGTTAGGCCCTCCTCGAAAGGGTCCCAGACGGCGCAGCAGTATTCCACGATGGGTCGTATTAGGGAAAAGTATGTGATTTCCTTCACATTCGAGGGGCATCCCCGCAGGACTCTAGAGGAAAGCCCTTGAATTCTGTTTGCCAATGCTATAACGGTTTTGATGTGCTCCCTACTAGACAAATTGCTACTGAGAATTACTCCTAGGTATTTGTAGCTATTGACGTATTTTAGCTTTAGTTCAGATATTTGGTACGGGTAACGGTTGAAATTCGTGGAGCGCGTGAAGTTCATTGCGGCGCATTTCTTTATATTCAGATCGAGTTGCCAATCTTTACACCATTTGGTAATAACCTGAAGGTCCTTTTGCAAATTCTCCTGATCGTGTATTTTGTTGATTTCTCCATACACGTGTGTCATCCGCGAAAAGTCTAACTTTACACTTTATATTATCTGCTAAATCATTTATATATATCAAGAATAACAGAGGTCCGATTACACTTCCCTGAGGCACGCCAGAAGTCACTTTGACGACGTCTGATGCAACTCCATCGAGGACTACTCTCTGGGTTCTATCGGAAAGAAACGAGGCGATCCAATTTACAATTTTCTCGTTAATTGAATAAGCCCCTAATTTTTGCACTATTTTCACGTGAGAAACGGTGTCGAAGGCTTTCCTAAAGCCTAAAAATACTGCATCAACTCCTATTCCTTTATCCGCTGCTTTCACAATATCTTGTGTGAGTAGAGCTAACTGAGTCTCGCATGACCTGCCTCTCCGGAAACCATGCTGGTTACTGTTAAGCGCTTCTTTGCTTTCGAGAAATCGCATTATTGAGCTACCGATAATGTGCTCAAAAACCTTACAGAAGATTGACGTCAACGATATAGGGCGGTAGTTCTCCACTTTTAATTTACTTCCCGTTTTATGTATTGGTGTAGAGTGGGCTGTTTTCCATATCAAAGGAACTACGCCGTCATCTAAAGATTTTCTGAATAGAATCTTAAGGTACGGAGCTAATTCGTTTGCTAACGAGTTTATAATGAATGCAGGTACGGCTTCAGGCCCTGGCGATTTTCTTTTGTGGACCTGACTTAGTAATTTAACGATACCGCTTTCGGATATTTCTATGTCGCTCATATTTGAGTCTATACGAGTAGGGAATTCAATGAAATCACCGCTGTCGATTGAGAAGCAATTTTCAAAGAACCGATTTAACATACTAGCCTTAGTAAATGAATCGTGTACACTTTCACCGTTATCTGTACGTAGAAGAGGTACTGTGGACTGACCTCCTCGCATTTCTCGCACGTACGACAAAAATTCTTTCGAGTCGTTTTTGAGTGAATCCGAGAGTGTCGTGGATCGGTAGGCGTCAAATTCCTACGCGCTTCGTCTCTTGCAGATTTACGACTATTACCGTATTTTAAATACTCGTTCGCATGATTCCTACCAACTTCTTTAAGGTGCTTTATGCGCGCGTGATGCCGTCTTTGTTTGTTGAGCAAGGCGCGGAGTTTCGGTTTCATCCACCGCGGGTCCTTGCGATCACGAATAGCTTTAGTTGGGACAAACGTTTTAAGCCCGTCTCGAATGATTCGCAAAATTTCCGTCCAAGAGTCATCTACGCTGTTACTATTCGCAAAATTGATAAATGTCGCTATTTGGTTTGTAACGTGAGTTTTTAAACCTTGGAGATCTGCTTTACTGAAGATATAAACTAATCGCGTTGGCTTATATATTGTCGCAGGGGTGTATTTGAAGTCGGCAATTACTATTTTATGATCACCTATGCCGTCGTCGATTTGTAGGTTTCTATTCGATAGTGGGTGGGTAGTGGCTAGCAGATCTAATATGTTTCCGTTTCCATTGTTGTCATATCGCGTCGGCTCGTTGACGAATTGCTCTAGAGAGTTTCGAGTAAACGCTTCAGTTAATTCACGACAAGCTTCTCTATTTTTTCCACCACTAACATAGGTTACGGATTTCCAATTGATCGATGGAAGATTAAAGTCTCCTCCCAGAATGATTATTGGATCGTTCTTTCTCCTAACTGTCACCTGCAATGTAAGACTGAGTTCTCTAATGTTCTCGACTCCCGAGTCAGGTGGGCGGTAAAATGAGCAAAAAAATAATTTTTTACCATTTCTCGTACGAAGGGAGCACCATATCGTTTCGCAGTGTTCGCTGACGTTAATCTCCTCTAATTGGCTTGATATACTCTTTCTGACAGCGATGAAAACTCCGCCTCCGACTCTTTCCCTCCTGTCTTTGCGATACACCACGTAATCTGGTGGGAAAATCTCGTTAGAATTAATGTCGCCCGATAGCCAGCTCTCAGTTCCCAATACAACGTCTGCACGATGACTTTTAACTAAGTGGCAAAAATCAGCCTGTTTCCTTCGAATGCTTCGGCAGTTCATAATAATAATTTTTATTGTGTTTTCTACGGATATTTTCGTTCTGGATTTCCCCGCCACTTGATCTAACAATTTTATTTTTCTATTTCTCACTCTACCGCTATTCTTGGACTCCCTAGGGTTAATGTTGGCGGACTCTTTTCTAACTGATATATTGGTGTTATTCTCGTCTAACCTAAAAAAAACCCTAGCGTATTCAAAAACCCTAGACGCTACCGCATCCGCTGCCTCGGCCGTGTAGTGGACACCAGAACCGTTTAGGGGTACCCTACATGAGTCCAGCACCGGCCTCAGGTCAACGAAGTCCACTCCATTGCCCCTACAGAAGTCCCACAGCCTACAGTTCAAGCCCACCACACGGCTCCAAACCATAGAACCGCAGTCCGTCCGAGGGACAATGCTGCAGATGGTAAGCCGCACATCAAAACCCGACTCCTCTCGGACACGAGCAACCTCAGCAGCCAAGTTCTTAAAAGAACTTAGAACCTCCTCGGAGCCGCGCTTCGAGGCGTCATTGGTCCCAACATGGGCCACCACCCGCAACGAGGAGCAACCCGTGCCCAAAACCTACGCCCTGACCTCCTTTGTCACCTGGGGCACCGTACCTCCTGGTATGCACCTGGAGAACACCCGCCCATGATCACCCTCCCGGCGGGCCCGTGACAGTAAAGGCGCCACCACACGCCGGACATTGGAGCTCCCTACCACTAACAGCCCCCTCTTTCCCCCCGACCTCCCCTTGGGCCCGGTCCCCACCGAGGAGACGGGAGCAGGTTCGGGCGCAATGGCTTCGGAGTCGTCCTCCGACAACACCGCAAACCTATTACTAACAGGAAGAGGGTCCACCGAAGTGTTCCCAGCTCCCTGCCTCCACAGCACCACCCCACGATCCCCCCGAGTGGACACCACTCTCCACTCATCAGGTTTCCCGGCCCGAACACCCTCAGCCTGCGATAAGGAGTGACGGACAACCCCGATCGCTCTACCGGCTTCCGCACCCAGGCTAACCCGAGCCACCAATTTGGCGCGGTTTGCTTTCAGGGATGACCCCGCACACCTCACACGCACCAAAGCTGCCTCGGACTTTTCCACCCTCTGAAGGAGGTCCGCAACCACCCTCTCAAGCTCCGTGATTCGAGACCTCATGGCCTCCAAACCAGCGTCGCGCAAAAAGGAGGAAACGGGAGTCCTTGGGGTAGCCATCCTAAACTCTAAACTAATCTGAACTAGCTAAATGTTTTTAAAATATAACTTAAAATACTCGGCTAACTTATTCGTCGGCTGACTTAAGCGCTGTAATCTAGGGTTAACGCAGGTAAAAAGTGAAAGGGAGGGGGTGATTCACTACACACACAACGTTAGTATCGACCTACAAGCCTTGACTCAAGGTCGACTACAAGAATAGGGATTGAAAGGAGGGTTCCGAAATACACAAATAAAAATATAAAACCTTTGCTTTACTAGATTTGATGCACAGGAATGATATCTGTTAGTTAAAACTAAATATTACATCTACGAGAACGAAAATAATACTAAAATAACTTATCCCTAAAGTAGGTGTTAGTAGAGCTTAAGCACTTAACACCTAAACTCTTAAAAAGAAAAAAAGAAACGTAAGCAGGAAGAAACGTTAATAAAACACAGGTTAGCACACAAACACCGTACAATTCTAATAAAAGGAAGAAGTTACGTTTATAGAGAGAAGAAAATAACAACAATTACGATATAAATATCGGTGTAAAAAAGCAATGCGCAAATGGTGTTAGAAAAATTACTACACTACGGTATACGACTAATAAGTATTACGATTAAAAAAAATGACAAGGGTTTATTAGTTAAGATAACTACTACTATAAGTAAATAAGCTATAAGAAAGGTTAACAAGTAATATAAAAGAAAAGTTAGTTCTACTTAACAGTACGTCTACTTCTACTCTAATACTACTGCTACAATGGTCGCTCGTAAGTCCGTTGGGCTCCACTGAAGGAAGTGAAAGGCACTTCTGCTCTCTTCAACAGCCAGGTAGTGAGGGGTTCATGAAAAATACGCGGAAAAACTTAAGAATATTTATTCCACAATTTTGATGTAGAGTTATCCCTTGAGCAGCTCTTCGCTAGCTTCTATGAGAAACTACCCAGAACTCACCACGAGGAGGTGAGTCCCCTGCTTCCCCCCCCCCTCCCACAACCACCCTACCATGGGACACGAAATAGTTAAATAGTTGAGATGAAGATGTTTTACAGAACTTGGTATTGTCTTTTAAATTCAAATTTGGGTTGAATCTGGCGGTCACTTAGGGATGAATTCACCCATCCATCTCTTCTTTCAGGGCTGCATACGCATTTAGAAGCCACCGATACTAACTGCACTATCCTCTCCACAGCTTGTGTGTGGCAAGTGAACGGCAGAACTTCAAACACTCGCCCCTCCTCTACTAGAGCACGCATATCTTCTTCTGTGCTGCCTACTGTGAGAGGTGGCTCGGTAACGTCGATGTTATGCCAATCAATTAAATTCACATAGTCCTCTGCGTTGAAATTTAATGATGGAACTTCGAATTTTCTAATCTCTGCCTTTACATTCTCTGTAGCCCTCATTATTAGGTCCACGGCCATGGCACGGACCGATCTCTGTTCATAATTTAACATTGTTAGCAGAATATTTTCCAGGTGGGGAAAAATGTGCATTTCTTTGAATAACATCATAGAGGAGAGATCTGAAGTTAGGCTCCAGATATTGCATGGACTGTATCATCTCCATGATGTGCTTTGGGCCTGCCGTGCATAGCAGTCTTGACTTTATTTTAAACCACGTTGGCACATACACCTTCATGACGAACTTTACCAGCGTCTTAGGATTTTCCGAAGGATTCTTCGTAGAAATATACAGTCGGAGGATGCGATTATGCACCATCTTTCCCAGGCTTCTCGTGGCAAGGCTTTCGGGATACTTTCCTTTTGTGATCGGCTGAGCAATTTCGTGCAGACACTTCTGATCGCTGCTCAAATCGTCTTTATCGATGCCCGGAGTGCAGACAGCAATTTCATCAAATTCCACTACAGGCATATTTTCACAGGAATTCAACGTGCGACCAGTTGGGCCTGAATAGGCTTTCGGACCAACAGTAAGGCCGTCGACCATCAACACCAACTTCCTCAGTGGAAGTTCGTTTCCATGTAATTGGCAAATAAATCAATGTAATGGTCTTCCAAGTGCCATTTCGACACACCTGATGGCTCCTTTATTCCTACCAGTATTTACTGCAGTCTCATCACATCCAATGGCCCGAAGGGTATTTCTGTCAATTTTTTTCTCGGTGAAAAAAGTCATGATTGCATCCTTCAGTCCAATTCCTTTACTTATGATAGGAGTTACATGAGCTAAATACTGAGAACCAGGTTCTTCAAGGAGAGTTATGTGCTCTTCCACTGTCTTTTTTCGTCTTGAATTTTCATAAAAATGTCATATCTTTTCGACCGTCAAAATACAGAGCTTGGAGCTTGTAATCATTAAAGATCTTCTGATTTGAGGATCGTACCTTTTCTCTTTCCCTCTTCACTTTATTTTTGTCTACTATAAGTGACTTATCTGTGTCGGTGACCATCCCAAGGTTAACCAAGGGGGCAGATGCCAGCGCAGCAGCAGCTCGATTGGAAATGCAGAATCTCTCGCACGCAGATGCGAATCTCGGTAGATTTAATGTATTCCGGGTCTGCCACTCCATTTTTTTTATGAAGTCATCATTGGCGGCATCTGATTCCTCACCCGAGTCCTGATCACTCCCTTCTCTGCGTACTTCCTCTTCTGTGCCTTGCTGCTCAGTAAACATAAATGATTCTCTTAATCGATGTCTTTTCTCCCTTTTCCGTTTCTTTTTAGTTTCTTGTATATCAATTCCTCCTATAAACATTTTTCTCTCTGTCCTCTGGTCATGAAGAAATTCTTGCTCAAGGATTGGCACCTTGGATGCAACATCACAAGCACAACGATTTCCAGGAAGGCATTTACATGCGGATACGTCAAAAAGATTACGGGCATTCTGAAGGAAATCCTGCTTAATAGTATCAAAGGATTTCTTATTTACAGATCGTAGAATGTTTCGATACTTTTCATGCTACTGAGTTATGTGCCTTACTGTTTGTCTATGCCCAACAACCGGTATTGAAGCTCTCTTCCAAATTTCTTCCAGCGCCAAAGCGACAGTTTCAGCAATATCTCCTACTGATGGTTCAGTTTTTCTGGCTTCTTGCTCCAAAAACCAAGAGTACAAATACATTTTCACTACGTCTTCATAGGTAGGCATAACACTGCCGGTAAAGTTTTCGAGCACACCAAATAGCTGACACTCCACTCCACTCCACCTCTCGTAAGTTTGCACAACTTCTAGCATTCGAAACCAAAACCGCATACACTTATACAGTAATTCGAACTCGACTGATTATTTCTGTCGTATGGTCCGGAAGACGAGCATACTCCCATTGGGTGAGAAGGGTTGGGAGCATATTAGGGTATTTCCACTGAGAAAAACCTCATTAGAGGAGGGATGGGAGTGGGGGATGACGAGTTCGAGAGTATTGTGCCACATCATAGGTCAGGAACCAGGGAAGCCGATAAGGAGAGGGCTCCTCGCCTGTTCGAACAATCACCACAAACCTCATCACGCCCACTCCCGTCACTCCCCTAATGTTGTTTTGCTACACAGAAAGATAATGTTATCTTAATGACTTTGTGTATCTGCTTTGATTCTTTGTTTAATGCCGCACCGACCACCAACAGATAGGACTCTGCTCGCATTGGACCGCCCCTGGCTGGCCATTAGTCACTACCCTTTCCTTACTCACCATCCTTCCTCCTCATCAACACTGACTCACCCGGTCCTTTGCCTCCCAAGACAGAAGACTGGTCTTAAGGACCATACGAAACCTCCCTCCCAAGAAACTGCTATTATTACTCTTCTGAAGTTTCAGGTGGAGGAAGTTTGTGAAACTCAATGGCCAGACACCACCTCGTAATCAGTAATGGGTTGTCATATGCGGTAAATCAGCGGAGGGCTGAAAGTATTTTTGGAAAGAACTCGTAATTTTAAGAATTATTTAATTTATCGGGTCGTGATTATGCCTTTTTCTTGCGGAAGAAGGGTTGGAACCTTTACGAAGACATTTCCATTAAAAAAAGATAAGTGTACAGCGTCTGAGATCTCAAAATCGGAAAATTCCGCGCATTGTCCCATATCGCAGGTTAGTGGCGGCCGATGTGCGGGTTGCCTATACTCCAAATTCTAGATATTTATTAAACGTTCTCAGAGACAGACATGTTATTTTAAACATATAATATTTTATCACGTTAATGTGGATGGAGTAAGGTATTCTTCGCACATAATAGTATATCCGTGCTCGAAATATTTGGGTTTCCACATGCATTTCTTTCTAGATTCAGCCTGAATTTTCGTAAAATTTTAAACTTTAGTGCTCTGGCGGCAGGGTTAAATATTATCCGATTTCAAAACATTTTTGCATGGATAATACTCATATCAATACGCAACATTTGCGCATACGCCAAATTCCGTCCGGTGAAAATTGATTTTTTCGGCTCACCTTAATGCGGAACTTTACGAACTATTTGTTCAGCTATGAACGGGAACTTCCCTACGCGGATGGGGAGTTTTTTCACGTATCGTCTCGTGAGTAAATATTGGAAGGTTACGAACAAACGAGTCCAAACACTTGAGATGAAATCTTTCATTCGCAACAAAATTTAACCACTCCGAATTCCTTGAAGTGAAGAGCCAAACTTGAACCTACCTATTTTAAAGCCAACAAACCCTAAGTAGTCATTGAACTATAGTGAATCAGTTAGTCGCCGTATTTTTTCTGCCTACTTTTGCAAATTTTTGCCTGCAGCACAGGCGTAACTTACACGTTTGCTTGATCGCATAAATATGTATATACAGTAAAACCTGGTTAATTCGAACCTCTATATTTCGAAATTCGACGTAATTCGAAATTTTTTAACACTTGAAAGACCGAAAAAGCCCATTTCATACAAATGTGTTTCAATAATTCGAAAATCTCTATAATTCGTAATTCGAAAAAAATTTTTGCCTGATTCTCGGAATATCAACGCATTTTTGTCGACATAATTCGAAATAAAACTTACCAAAAAGAAACTAAATGAAATTTACTAAAATATTTCTGGCACTATGTCGGCTGGTTTACAAACATTGTGCGATCGTGATCATACCGACTGGGCGTTGGGTATTGTCACAAGTTTCGGTCCATCCCCTCAATTTATCTACTTTTTGCGAGTTTTGTGAGAAAAACGAGTTCCAATATTCCTTTGGTTTGTTGTTTGTTTCGTATTAGATTGTATTTTTCATCATTGTTAGTTACTAGTTTAAATAGTATTCTTAGTTTAATAACTGCAAGAGAGACTATATTTAAATTTATTGCTATAAAATATTTTTTTTTAAATATACCCTCCAATGGCTCCAGTTCGTGGTGCATATAAGACTTACTGTTGCTGAAAAAATGTCTTTGCTGCAAGACATTGACAAGAAGTTAGAATCGAACGGAAAGGTTGCCTCAAAGTATGGGATTCCGAACTCGTCTTTATCTACAATTTTAAAGAATCGGGCGAAGATTGAAGAAAGTTTTTATAAATTTAAAGGGAGCGCTACACGTCAGCGTTCACAGCCTGCGAAAAACGAAGACCTCGAAGAAGAACTGTCCGATTTTTTTTCACAAGTACGAGCGGCGAATTTACCTGTGACAAGCCCGATGCTCATTGAAAAATCAAGAAGCCTTGCGAACGCTTTGAACATTGAAGATTTTAAAGCGCCCAATGGGTGGTTGGATGGTTTTAAAGATGCCACAATATTGTTTGTCTCGCAGTATGTGGTGATGCCCAAAAAATTAACAAAGAGGAAGTGACGACCTGGCTGCAAAGTAATAAACATGTTTTGGAGAAGTACACGCTCAAAGAAATTTTTAATATGGATGAAACGCATTTTTTTTCAACGTAGCTCGATCGTACTTTGGCTCTCCGAGGCGAAAAATGTCACGGCGGCAAACGTAGTAAGGAGCGTCTCACCGCCGCACCGTGCTCTGCACAAATATGGATGGGTCGAATGAAGAAAAACTTGTAATCATCGGAAAATATGGCAACCCACGCTGTTTCAAAGGTATTAATCGTGATTATTTGCCGATAATTTACGAGCATAACAAAAAGGTGTGGATGACAACAGACATATTGACATATTCAAGAGCTTTTTAATAAGAATGCAAAGACGTGTGGCGATGCAAAATTGTAAAATTTTGTTGACACTAGACAACTGTTCTGCTCACCATGTGGCTCAGATAAATACGCCCAATGTTGAGTTGCCGTATTTTCCGCTGAACGCAACCAGTGTTCTGCGGCCACTCGACCAGGGCATCATTCAAAATTTAAAGAGTCATTACAGAAAAAAACTATTGTCGTCATACTTGGTGCAAATTACAAATGGATGTTCGCAGGATGATTTACGAAAATGGACGATTTTAGACGCGTGCCGGGCCTTGTCATCGGCGTAGCAATTGGTGACTTCTCAAACCATCGCCAACTGTTTTAAGAAAAGCGGGCTATCTTCGCAGCCGGCAGAAGTGTTCCAAGGTACAGAAGTGGAGGAAGTATTGGGGCCTGTCAGTTTCGGAGACTGTTTCCTTTGATAATGACTTGGCTACGTCGGTTGTGTATGACCCCACGATCGACGAATCGAAAACCGTTGCGAGTGATAGCGAGGAAGAAGACGATGTGGATAACGTCGATGCTAGGTTGGATGTGCCATTGCCATCTAAGGAGGATGTTTTAAAAGCTTAAGATACCCTTCAAAGGTATGTGTCCGGGATGCCAGACGTGCCGATGAGTATCTGTGAAAAAGTTGATGCCATTATGCAACACATTGCGGTAGGGAGTGCCCTGAAATTGAAACGGGAAAATAACCAACTTTTTAAAATAAATTTAAATTAATATTTTATTACACACTTTTGTTTATTTACTTTTAAGTTGAAATAAGTGAAAGACATTATTAACATTTTAGTGGTTTAATTATATGTCATATATGTTTCAATGTTTAAATGAGTAATCCTAAATTTGACTTTTATTCATCGATGTCATATTTTGAGGTATGCATGTGTAGTACATCCTTTTTTTCTGTATTTTAATATGGTGTCATATTCTTTTGTTTTTCTGTAATTTATATTTGCATTTTTTAAATTTGATAAATCACGCTTTTATGTAAATTTCGAATTATAGAGGTTCTTCGTAATTCGAAATGCTTTTTATTTGGTCCCGTGAATTTCGAATTAACCAGGTTTTACTGTACTTCGTAGAATTCAACGTCTTTTATGAATGTAAATGTAGAAGCAAGCATATTGCAGAGAATTTACTGTCGATACAATTTATATAACCTGTTCAGAAATCCTCGTGTAAGATGTGCACCCCCTTTTCCCCCCGGGGTTTCTGGAAAAAATGTGTGAGGGGTGCACGAGTAAATACGGTATCTATGGCAAAATAACATTTTAACAGTAAATAGGGGGAAATAATTTCAGTAAAGCATGGCAATCTTGGAAGAAAGGAGAAAATTGAGTAAAGACAATCAAAATGTAGAAAACAATCCTAAATTATCAAGGAAAACTTAAATCTTGAGGAAAAACTTAAAGTGATTCAGTGTTTTGAACAAGGTGAGCGTCAGAGCAATATTGCATGTAAGTTTAACTTCACAACTTCTACAATTCATACAGTTTTGTTAAATAAAGACAAAATAAAAAGTTCCATTGAAGCAGCCAGTGCAGTAACTGCGAAGAAACTCACACGATCACTTATTGTTAGTAATATAATAATGGAGAAACTGCTAGTGTTGTGGATTGATTCTAAGTGTTCTAATGAACACATGCCCCTTAGTCAAGCAATCATTTGCAGTAAAGCACTTTCCCTGTTTAAATGTATAAAGCAAGAAGAGGGTGGAGATTCTTCAGAAACATTTCATGCCAGTTCCGGTTGGTTTCAAAATTTAAAATGCCATGCAAATATAGATAGCATTTGTTTTACAGGTGAATCAGCAAGTGCTGATAAAGATGCAGCTATATAGTTTCCTGACGAATTTCAAGCAATTATTGAAAATGGTGAATACCCCCACACATACATACAATAAGTAATTTACGTGTAGATTTGAGCGCTGCAGTGACGAAAATAACTCGCAGAACCTAGCGATCTATGCATAAATGCGAGCACCGCTGCAAAAGATTTAAAATTGTATTAATATTGATTTTTAATGATAATTAATATTAAATAAATAAAAAAGTAACATTAGCACACCTTGCAAAGATTTCCTTTTGAAGATGAATCTTCTTTGAATTTTGAAGTTGATCGTGAAGGAGATGTTTTACAATTTTTTGAGCTTTTTTTATGAATAGGTCGCTGTTTCTATTACCAATGAAACAAACCAATATGGAGTTCAGTCTCTCAATGCAAGGCCGCCGACTTCAAGCAGCACTTCATGTCAGTGGCATCCTGAAATTTGTTTTTTCTTTGCAAAGCATTGGCCACAAACCTGACCAAGAGTTATATTGGTTAACAAGACCTGTGTTTTGCTCCATTCTTTGGACAGAGTATGTCGTACATAAGATTTGTGAAAATACTGCAGTTTTTCCATTTCAGTGACATTGAAAAACACCCTAATCCCAAACTGAATGAAATATGGCCCATATTTCAAACCAGAGAAGAAGTTCTGGAAATGTTACATACCCAAGAGAGATGTCACTATTGACGAAAGCCTTTTGTTATTCAAAGGGAGACTAGGATGGCATCAGTATATTCCACAAAAAAGGGCTGATTTGGAATAAAAACTTTCATGCTTTGTGAGGCAAGAAGTGGGTATATGTGGTCGAGTGTAGTTTACATGGGGAAATGGACTATTCTTGACAGCGATATTCAGAATCTTCCATGACATCCAGATGGTTATGAGGCTAATGAAGCCTTTGTTAGGCAAAGTTTATTGTCTAACAACAGACAATTTTTATACATCACCACGCAATTAGCAGATGTATTCGTTTTGTGGTCGACAGACATTTTTTGAACATTGTGCCCAATGCGAAAAGAAATGCCTGTTGGCCTAAGGGAGAAACCACCGAGGAGAGGAGAAATGGTGGCATATCGTAGGGAGAAAGTGATTGTGCTTCAATGGAGGGACGTGGGTGAAGTAACTTACCATCCACAATCATGAAATAATGACAGAGGAAGGAAAGAGTGGCAAAAGGTAAAGAAAACCTAAGGTTGTTATTGACTATAATGACATGATGGTAGGGGTCAATAGAGTAGATCAGCACCTAGCAGATTATCCTATCCCACAAAAGCATGGGAGAAAATTTTATATGAAAATTTTTTTCCACCTTCTTGATATAGCAGTGTGGAAGTCTGTGCCCTACAAGAAGACCGGCAGAGAGCACAATCACTTAGAATATAGAATGTGGCTAATCAAAAAGACAATCAAGGTTTATAACCCTAACATAACCTCTCCTAGGGCTGAATGACCACCTTCGATGCCGCATCCCCTTCGCCTCTCAGGAAGGCATTTTCCCGAAGACGAACCCCACTAAAGAGTGTGCTTTGTGTGGCTGAATGCGAGATGCTAGGGGAAAGTAGATTAGGAAAGAGAGCAGATTCTGCTGCCTGACGTGTAATGTCCCCTTATGTGTAGTTCCCTGTTTTACAATATACCATACAAATATAAATACAGTGGAACCCGTTTAAGATGTTCTCGCTTAAGATGTTTTCCTGCCTAAGATGTTCAAATCTTTCGGTCCCAAAAATTTCCTCATAAGAACAACGTAATTTTTTCCCGTTTAATATGTTTCTGTTTAAAATGTTTTCCCGCCTAAGATGGTCATAACGAACCTTAAAAAATGGAAATGTACCTGTTTTATATGTTTTTGACTACATTTTACATGACTCGTCCACCCAAATGTTTCAATTATACATATGCCAGAAACTTTAATTTCATTTCTTACATAAAAAATGAATGCGATTTTCACATTCCCGTGTGCATTTTCCATATTAGTGAAAATGTAATTTTTCTCTAAATATTTTTAAAACTTTTCTATAAAAAGAAATCTAATATCCCAGTCATTCATTCATTTTGGAATGAAACACCTTGCCACCTAATATTGTTTCTATGAAATAACATTACAACGAACACATTACGCCAAGTGACGTCGCAGAACAGACGAAACAGCTGACAAACTCGAAGCGACAAGCGCAAGAGACTAACTTACGAAGCGGTAAAATTTTAAAGAGGGAAATCACTGGACGCGACGTTTCAAATAATTACAAAAAAACCATCAACTTATATTCCAGTCAGTATTGTAATTTCCTATGTTATTGTAGTTTTCGGCTCTGACCATTCAGTTATGATAGCGTGTTCGAAGTATTCATAGTGTTCTGTGTGTTTGTGGCTGTGTTGTAGATTTCCTTTTTTAAATTCAGTTTATTAACCCAAGTAGATTATTTTTGAATAGGGATGTCATCTAAAAAGGGAATTAAACGAAAACCACTTTCACTAAATGAAAAACTGGAGATTATAAGTAAAGTAGATGTCGATCGAAACTACGCGTGTGAAGATGGCAACATGACTTAATATTCCCGTATCTACGCTCAATAACATCATGGCTAATCAGAAAAAAATCCTGAACGATTCCCTTGTTCAGCAACCAAGTCGAAAGAAGATGAAATCTGCAAAAAACGAGAAACTGGAAAGTGTGCTGTTGGAATGGTTTAAACAAACGCGTGCGTTAAACTTTCCTATTGGTGGAACTGTTATACGAGAAAAAGCGGAAGAGATAGCTCTTAAAATGAATTTGGAATTCACTGCATCGAATGGATGGATTGACCGGTTCAAAAAACATGCAGGGCTCGTTTATAAGACAATTAGTGGTGAGTCAAAAAGTGTAAATACTGAAAAAGTTGAAGCATGGAAGGCTGCTGTACTTCCTAGACTAATGGAGAAGTACAACGAGAAAGATACATTTAATGCAGATGAATTTGGGTTATTTTTTTAATTTGCTCCCAGAGAAAACGTTTGCTTTTAAAAAAGAAAATTGCCATGGGGGAAAACGAAGCAAAGAAAGAGTGACAGTTCTAGTGTGTACCAATATGGATGGATCTGAAAAGCTGCCACTAGTAGTCATTGGAAAGTCTGAAAATCCAAGATGTTTAAAAAATGTGAAGTCCCTACCATGCACCTATCGGCATAATAAATCTGCATGGATGATATGTAAAATCTTTGAAGAATTTATGACATGTTTAGATAGAAAAATGGCATCAAGGAACTGAAAATTTGTTTTATTTATAGATCAATGTGCAGCTCATCCTAAGGATGTTCACCATCTGAAAAATGTGCATTTAGAATTTCTTCCAGCCAACTCCACATCTGTACTTCAACCCTTGGACCAAGGCATTATAAAAGTCTTAAAAGAAAGATTTCGAAAGCGCCTTGTGTATAAGCTATTCCGCAATTTAAGCGGCAATATAAACAAAAACAAATTGTCCTCGCTGGAAGCAGTATCTTTCCTGGCGGCATCTTGGGACACAGTGCCTCCTGAGGTTATAAGAAATTCCTTTCGGAAAGCAGGATTTGGAGATACATGCTCAGAAAGTGAAGAGGTGGAGGAGGAAAGAGTGGATGATGACGTATGGAACGTTCTTCAGGAAAAGCTTGATTTCAATGCCACATTTGAGGATTACATCAATGCAGATGCCAATCTTGTACCTTGTGGGGTTAAAAGTGTTGAGGAACTTTGTCATGAAGAAGAGTCAGGAACAGAAGAAGATGAAAATGAAGACCTACACAAATCAATGCCAACTTGTGCTGAAGCTATACAAAATTTAGAAGAGTACAAGAGATTTCTTGTTAGCATCCCTGATGTACCTAGCTCAATATTGCAAAAATTAAGAGACTTAGAAATTTTTACTTTAAAAGCATTTGAGAAAAATATGAAGCAGAGTACACTGGACAGTTTTTTCAAAAAATGAAGTTATTTTTCTACTTTTGTTTGGAAATTTAATAAAATCTTTGTAAGTGCAATTACTATATGGTTCCCACTTAGAAAATATTTCATTATTTGTTTATTTAAAATAAAGTTAATAAATGTTAACACCTATGTATGATTTTTGGAAAGTATCAAAACATTAAATTCTATCCCCTCCCTTCAAAAATTTCAATTAGAAGTAAATTTGGTTCTACCCTTTTAAGATGTTTTCCTGCTTAATATGTTCAAATCACTTGGTCCCTTGAAAAACATCTTAAGAGGGTTCCACTGTATATGAGATGTTGTTTATTTTGTATATATTATTTGTTGCTTTTGTATTAGGTTATAAGTTTTTTTAGGTTTTATCCCTTCTGTGTGGAGGCAAGCATAGAAATATACCTGGCAAGAGGACTAGGGTCAGTTTCTGAAGCACAATATATACGAGAATTCAAATGGCCTCGAGAGTTTATATCTTCAAGAAGGCATTGATGAGTATAGATGGTACCTAAGAATAGTAATTCTTGGGCATTTGTCTTAAAAGGACTATCTTTACCCCAAAATTTCATTTTTTTCACGCTATACTTCTTGAAGATAGAAACCCACGAGACCATTTGAATTCCCGCTTCGCGAAGCGGTGTTGCCAAGATGCTCCCCTTCCATAATCTTACTGATATGGCTGGAGCATGATAGGAACACCAAAAAAACTATTTTGGTGTAGTTTTTCACAGGGAATACGGCTAATTCATCAAAAAATACATATCTTGAGCGATTATTCTGAAATAAAATTGAGGCAGTGTTCTTTGACCTGAAACCATACATCCTGCTGAGAGGGTTGCCTTCCATCTGAGCAAAGGGTCTAAACCCTCATCTCCAGTATCTATTGTGCTTCAGAAACTTACCCTAGTCCTCTCTTGCCAGGTATATTTCTATGCTTACCCCCACACAGAAGGGATAAAGACGTTTTTTATGTAGTGTTTTTTTACTTATTATTAAATTTATTTTTATTGTATCATTATCATGTTTATGTATCTTATATTGAGATAATTCTTTGTATACACCATGAAACTGCTTTGATTCTCGTGAGAATTTTAGATCACAAAAGTATGAAAAATATGAACTTTATTATTTAAAAAATTAGGTTAAAGTTTTACAAAAAGAACATTTATTTAAGTTTATATATTGTCTTTATTTGGTGAATAAATTTGCCAAATGTACATGAAATACATATCTTGAGAGACTGCATCGTCTTCTCTTCAAAATGGAGATCACGTAAACTTCCTTTGTTACGGGAAATGAGAAAACAGGTGAAAAAATCTGCCATGACCGGGAATCGAACCCGGGCCTTTCACTTGCCGGGCAGATATTCTACCACTGAACTACCGTGGCAGAATAATTCTCCTGTTTCAGAACGGTAATATTTTCTGAGGTTGGAACCAAGCTAGCTATGCTAGTATCACTCAGCCCCAACGGATGTCCTCAAGGAGATACATCAAAGATTTTTTCACCTGTTTCCTCATTTCCCATCATAACAGCTTATGCCTGTTGCATAAGGATCTTCGGATCATCCTTTCTATCAATTCCTTTGTTACATCTGAACACTTTTGCATCTCAAAGTAAACTGACCTAAGCGAGAGAAAATTTCCCACCGAAAATTACCGCCAAAATCAGAAGATGTCGCGAATTTTTCCCTTGGCACTTTGGACTCTAAAATAATCAATAATGAAGTCCCGGGAGGTGGGGAAATCATGCCTTTTCATTATTCTTTACTTTTACACTGTCAAATATAGACAGGTCTTTTTGAAAGGCATTTCTTGTGGGTAGGCCAATGTGTGCCTATGATGATGCAGTGTGGTGGACGACATTCTGTGTTCCTAGTCTACACTGATACCTTTTATGGTCATGGCAAAGGCATTTTTCCCATTCATGACATCATAATTCTTTCTCTCATCTTGAGTTTCGGAACAACAGATTCATGAAGTAACCACATGCTCTCTACAAATATATTTTCACCACAACACACAACAGGTGCATGCAGGCCCGGATTAAGGATGTGAGAGGCCTGGAGCAGCTGATTCTCTAGGGCCCCTCAAATCTTTGTTTTTTCTTGGGGCTCGACGTACCGGTGGGTATGGTGTATGGAGTACCTCGTAGGTCCAGCGTGCCTCAGGCAAAATTTTTCGACCTAATCTAACTTAAGTGACTTAACTTAATTTGTTAATAGATAGTAGAGGATGAAAGGAAATAATAGCATAGAATTATAAATTTATTTATTTGCAATTTATTAGTTATTGCTTATAAATTTTAATATAAAAAATAATTAATTCATATCATATTTGCACTTTCCGAGCTTTGACAGCTGCAAAGTCTGTTATAATATCTT
This sequence comes from Uropetala carovei, assembly GCA_036926305.1. Classification (NCBI taxonomy): domain Eukaryota; kingdom Metazoa; phylum Arthropoda; class Insecta; order Odonata; family Petaluridae; genus Uropetala; species Uropetala carovei. The sequence goes on along the minus strand of JAXCHB010000180.1, from coordinate 1,753,794 downwards.
CATAGTTGATTCCGTGAAGCAACCTTGCTTCACGGAATCAACTATGAAGATATTATAACAGACTTTGCCATTAGACATAAAGCGTTTAATCGGGAATTTGTCATTGAAGAACAAATCTTGTTCTTCACCCTTGCCATTTTTGAAAAGGCTCTTTCAGCACTACAGTTAGCTACCGGTAAACACAAATAAATGCGAAAGGCAACATTGACATTCAGAAAGACAGATTCAAGTTTGTTATCCCGTATCATTCTCATGCATTCTAGTGCTGGTGGGGTTTCGCCGATTGCAACTGTTTCCACAAATTTCGAGTATTGTACCATCTCATCAGGAAAGGATTCCTCAAGATCATCAGGATACGATAATGCCAACTCTCTTGCTGTCTCTATAATGCATGAGTCGCACGTTGATTTGAAATAAGTTAGGAATCCCAATTTTTTATCTGTTGCTTCATATTCCTTCAAGCATTCCTTAGGCACATGTCCATTTTAGACATAATAGGGATAAAATTTTCTATTATAAATTTTTGTCGGCCTACAAAAATCACTTCACCTTGATGAGTTTCATCAAATTGTAGCTTATGTCTGAGGTGTCTTGATTTTTCGCAGTTGTACTGTTGATCTACAACACTTGAGAGAGTTTGAGCTGTAGTTTCAATATCATTAAAGTCATTCCGTAATTTTTCAATAAATTCGACGAGTGACTTCAGAAGCTTAACAGCAACTGACAAATCTAGTGCTTTCTCTTGCAATTTAGAACTGGTTGCATCAAACCTTTGCAAGATTTTGTTCGATAAAACTGTCATGAAAGCGATATCGAGTGACTCCATCTTGTTTATAATAGAGCTTGCTTCACATCGCGCACCTACCTTCAATTCTTTATCTTCGCTTAGCTCCTTAAGATTATGATAGATTCTATCATAATTTTCGTACAAAACTTTTGTTGCGTTTGCCCTTGCAGACCAGCGTTTCCTACTCAAACTTTGCAAAACAACTTTTCTCCTTTTAGTGTTCCTCAGATTAGAGCAGACCCGTTCCCACCTATCTGTGGAGAGAGTACAAAAATTATACAAGAGTTGAACAAAACTGAAAAAATCAGCTGCAGCTTCACAGTTATCAACAGTATTATTACCTACAAGGTTTAGTGAATGCGCTGTGCAGGGTACATAATCTACATATTTACATTCTCTTCTCATATGTGCTTGTAATCCTTCAAATTTGCCGGACATATTTGAAGCGTTATCATACGATTGGCCACGGGCGTTTTTGATGTCCAAACCTAGGTTTTATAATTTGTTTAAAATAGCACTGGCAATTTAATGTCTCTATGACCAACCGCAGCTTCAAAGCAGATGAAACGCTCTTCAACTCCTGAATTATAATTTACATATCTTAAAATAATAGCTAGTTGGTCTACATAAGAGCTGCAAACTGAACCGAACTGTAGTCATTTTGCTGAACCGCGAACCGAACCAAAACCACTGATTCATTTTTCAATGAACTGAAAACCGAACCGTAATTTTTTGCAAAAGTGGTTCAGTTTCGGTTCGATCTCAATCCACGAAGTACGGACCAACGAAAAGACCAGGAATTTCCATTGGAAAAACCAGCGGGTTTGCTTCAAAGGAAAGAGTGTCTATCTCTTTCCTCTCTGCTACTATTGTCATCCACAGACGACATTTACGGTGAGGGTTATGGGGACACCAACTGCGACAGTATCCGGGTCAACCACTGTAGGCAGAAACTGACCAGCAGAATATAGAAAGATCTTTATCGGAACGCAAGCAAAATGGACGTTCTACAATGACCTAGAAAGGAGCCGTAATCTGCTTTCGTACCATCATCCCCTTCAGCATTGTAATTAGCAGAGCTGAGAAAATATGTCCCGCTCTGTCTTTCTTAGGACACCATTAACTCTCCTCATATCTTTTTCTTCGGAAAAATTCAAATTGTTTCTCTCAACAGCTTGAGCTTTCAACGACATCATTCCTTTTCCAAACCACATGTGGTGTTCTTCTATGATATTTCCATTACTTGGTGGTTTATATTCCAGCAAAAACAGGTGAGGACTTCAGCGGATCCCTTGGATCGGAGGCATTCATTTCCCGCAGAATTTCTTGAATTATCTACAGTGTGTATTTTTAATAATATTTTAGTAAACTTTATTTAAGAGACAAATAAAATTAATTAACATGTTAGTGTTATTTAAAGTGGGTCACTCTGCGTTTTATAATCGTTTGTTTTGAACCATAAGTGTCCGCACTTCGTATATTGAATAATCTGCCCCGAACTGTCGATTAATTTTAAATTATTCTTGTAACGTAATTTTCTATCATATTGATTTTTTGATTACTTTTCTAAGGTGGCAAAAGAAAAAAATTAGCAATATGTAATATGTTTGGAATCGAGCTAAAAGTGTCTTTTTGAATTTATTATATAATAATAAGAATTAATAATCGAATTTAGTAGAGTTTTACATATCATAAATTCATTCGGAGCAACATTTTATTCCATATTTTTTGACCAATTAACTAATTGAAACATTTTATTTACATAAATTTATTATTGAAAGTTGGAAAAAATTGAGACGCCGTTCATCATCGCCATTGGAAAGCAAGAAACTGTCTACTTCAATAATTAACTCTATCATTCAATCAAGGAAATCGTAATAAGGGCTTACGGAAAAGAATTTTCCTAGTCGATGAATTGTGTTTCGGTGAATTGTGGTCAGTGAATTTTCCTAGTCCCTTGATAAATATAGCGAACATTTTTTATTTAATTGTTATAAATGAACCAAATGAATAACACTTTGTAACTTCCATTGTTTTTATTTCTCTTACGACCCAAGTTTCGACATTACAATGCTATCGTCAGGTGCAGATATGGTAAGAATAGAAAGTATATACAGAGAAATGAGTAGAGAGGGGGGAGAGAGTGTAGTTTGTAAGATGGAAAGGAATAGAGGGGAGGGAAAGGAGGAATCTATCTCATTGTCAGAGGGTTACTGCAGGGGGTAGGTTGTAAAGGGATAAATGGGGAGGGGAAAGGAAAGGTGGAGGGGGGAGACCATCTAGGGAGGGTTTGGGAAAAGACGGGAAAGACTAAAAAGAAAGGTCTTGTGGAAGACGGAGAGAGGGTGAACCCCAGAGAGAGGAGGGAGGAAATTATCAATGCGGCAATGGTATGTGTGTGGGAATAAGGAAAACAAAGGCAAGTGCAGGTGGTAGAACTAAAGAGGTTAAATATTGGGAGACGGGCGGTAAGGCCCTTGTTATAAATCTTTTTTCCTCTAAATAATGTGTATTACAGGTAAGAAAAAGAAATAAAATGCCTGAGGAACTAATTTTCTTTGATTTTTAATGATTTCTTTAAAGCACTTTTATGTTTTCGGTTTGTCCGTCCATCAAGGGATACTCTCAAAAGCAGTTTAAGCTAGAGATGCATTTTCTTTCTGATTATGTATGACTGTGTATGTTGGTAAATGAATTTGTTCAGAGAATTTTTAATTGATATGTAAACAACAATGAACATAAAAATCATGTTAGGATCAAAAATACCGTTTTTTTTAGTATGAATAAAGGAAGATGATGATGGGATTGTAATATATTTAAAATATAAATTTTTCCTTTCTTCAAATAAATTCTTCTTTCATTTAAAATAATAATGACTGCTGATTGATTTACTTACACATTGATACTGAATGTGTAATGTTTATATAGAATAAATTATTTCTGAATAGTATTTCAAATGATTAATTTAGTTGAACCTAACCGCAAACCGAACCGAACCACTTGTCAAAATTCTCGTCTGAACCGAACTACTTCCAAAAATTTAGAACTGAACCACAAACCGAACCACTCCCAAATTTTGAAGTGCTTTGCAGCTCTGGTCTACATGTGAAGTATCCCTCGAAGAATCAACTACTATAGAGAAATATTATGAGCATTTTATTTCATCGCTAATCACCTGCAGCATCTTTTTGCCCATCAAAGTAACTATTTCTTCATAAATAGTTATGATATGTATGATGAATGGCCTCGACCTTGATTAGCTCGAGTGCCTAAATGCTGGGCAATGAATGGATCGAATTTTGAGAGGTACTCAATTGTTGCCAAAAAATTTTCATTTTCAAATTCATTAATATTTTCACTATCTCCTCTTAGAGCTAGCCCTGTAGCGCATAAAAACTTGAGAGTTTTGATTACTCTGCACAAAACCTCTTTCCAATAGTGCTCCTGTTCCTCAACTTGAGATTTTACAAATGTATCTGTTTTTCTGGATATTTTTATTCTAGCAACCCAATTCCGTGCACTTTTTACATGGCTATCATCTTTTTCATGATATTTGATATCACGATGACCATGCGCCCAGTCACAATATCCACTTTGGAAAGTGTCTTTCGATTTACCGAAGAGAACACAGAAGAAACAAAATATATTTCCTGTTGATGGAGAATATATCAACCACTCCCTGTTACGACTTTCGCCATTTTTTGACTGGAAGCTGAAATAGCTCAAAGAGCAGTAACGAGTTTCCTTGATACCCATATTTTTGTTTTTGGTTCTCTTAGAGGATTTAAAGTCATTTTTAGATATATTTTGGTCCGGAATGACTTGCTTTCTTATCCAATAATCGTGTTTTTCCTTTTTATTAGAGGGCCACAGAGCAGGGTCTGATGACCATTCATCCTGTGTAAGATCTGCAACTGTTGAATCGGAAATGTCATATGCACTTGAGGGACTCCTTCATTGATAGTAATATTTTCGGAATTCTTCTGTTCAATATCTTCCTCAATATCAGGTATTTTTCTAACGTCCTCAGAAGAAGTACCTGGACTTTGACCATCATTCGTCATAGGCTGTGTGGTGTGGGTGAGAAGAAATGTTGTAAGCTTTGGTACTTTTTCCAGTAACTCTTCTTGAATATCATTTTTTTCTTTTCTCTGCTGCCTTTTTGATGCTCCGCTTTCATAACTCCTTTTCATGGTTTAATCTACATAAGAACATTAATTTGATATTAAATCTGAATGATTATAAATTAATTAGAATACAAAAAAACTAAAAACCCAACAACTATTCCCTTGGCTAATACCACACCAGTTATTGAATTACAGGTTTTTAAATTTGCTGCGATAAGTAAAACTAAGTTATCACATTACCGCATTTTGAATTTAAGTAAAATGTAAATTTTAGTCGCAGATTAATTAAAAATTATTGCTGCTAATTAATTGAATGGGAAGTTAAAATATTGTATATTTTAAGGCATTGGTAGACATGTTTCGTCATTTATGACTCATCAGTACCACTTCCCACAAACGTTTTTATATATTTTTTAATTTTTTGTCAAAAAATTTCGAGGGAAGTGGCACTGATGAGTCATTAATGATGAAATACCTGTCTACCAATGCCTTAAAATATACAATATTTTAACTTCACATTCATTTAATTTGCAGTAATAATTTTTAATTAATAAGTGTATATATTAAAACTGAAAATTATTTATAACAAAATAAATTTTCCTAAAACCCAAGGCTAGACAATAAATATACTAATTAATAATTTTAATTTAATTACATAGTACACAATACTTAATTTATTAGTCAACATTTATGCTGGAGTTGGGGCGGACAGGAGTATCTTTGGGTAGTTTGGGTGCAAAGTTCAACATTAAAAAATAACTAGCCGTGCCCATGCAATGTTTGCTCGTTTATTTTTGTTAATTTATAAAAAATAAGAAATGTGTAAATTAAGTTGATGTCAATAATTCATATTTAACTCTAATAATGCATTTTCCCGGTTTAGGATGTTAATGTATACGACGCCCAATGTAAGGTTCGTGGGTTTGAATTTATTATGCGAAGTCAGTCAGATATCTACATTAAAAAGTCATATTAGTGAGGAAATTAATGCTATGCAGTAGTTGATCGCGAACTTTTATGTTTTTAATTTTTCTTTGGTACCTTTTATGGAAGTATATGACCTTTCTTTTCTATATGTAACAATGAATGCAACCGTTTATTTAGATCTTCAATGAAGACAAAATAACCATGTATGTATTGTGTCAAAAAATATTGTACGTCCCTATTCTCATCTAATTTTAAATTATTCGTGAGCCCATTTGCATTAATAAGCATTGTAACATGATGGTTGTACTTACAAATAAGTAAGATTCCGGCATTCTAATGCTCCGATCAAATTGTCAGAAACGCTTCCCAGAATAATTATCCGTAAATATTTATGTTGCTATGCATCATTAATTTCGACGCTTAAACATAATTACGAAGTGAATACGCTTTTCTTTCATCTATTTTAAGGTTTAATTGGCGGTAATTGAATCAGAGGCAACAATGAAGGTCGCCTTGCCAAGCTCGGAATGAGTACGAAATATCTGCTAAATTTCTAAAACAATTGCATCTTTCTGAAAATATCGACCGTGAAACATCGATACAGTAAGATAGTATAGAGTTTTAGCCGTCGAATAAAGCAAATATGAAAAAATTCGGTCCATATTTACGTATTTTAATGAATGAAGGTAAAAAACCTTGTGCTCTAAAAAATGGAAAATTGCCTGTAAACTTATGGAAACATATAATTGTCTCCTGGATTCAAACCCGGGGCTTTACAAAAATGAAAATACAGTAAGTCCTTGATTTATGCGAGTTCCGCATATGCGATTTCGGTAATATGCAAGCGAGAGAAATTCTCCCAGATGCTCGTTATATGCGAGAAAATTTCGCTGTTATGCAATTCTGTGCGGTGGAGCACAAAGTGACTGAACGCTCCCGCACCATCTTATTTCCCACCACAATGTGTGCGCCACTGTTCTCACGCTGGACTTGTCCCGCTGCAGTGTTGCCACTTCATGGGAATTTCCTGCAAAGATGAGAGGTGTCGTGGTGTACAAGAAGAAGGACCATTTAGTTTCCCAGTAAGCATTGTGCTGTGTGGATCTGTGCTGTTGTGCACTATGGATATATCACTTACCATCCTGTTTATTGCACCCTGCTTTCATCTTATTGGTTATTCTGGATTCCAAACGTCCTGCAAGTGCATCTACTACTGATGGAGCAGTATATAAACGGAAGAGAGCCTCTCTAACTTTAGAAACGAAGTTAGAAATTTTACGACATGCTGATGCTGGTGAAGGGTCATCGGCACTTGGGCGTGCATTCAACCTGGGTGAGTCAACAATACATAACATAAAAAAGAATGCTGACAAAATTCGCATTGCTGTCGTTCATTCTACACTGCTGTCTGCCAAGATAGCCATGAAGATTAGATACCCACTAATGGAGGAGATGGAAAAAATGCCATCGCTCTACATTGAACACGAAACGAAGAAGAAGTCAAGTCTTAGTAACCTGGCGTTTAGGTCTAACGCTCTCAAGATTTATGAGCGTCTATCTCAAGAGGAAAGTGTTGCTGAACCTGAGCCATTTCTAGCAAGTAAATGATGGTTGGATAAGTTTATTAGACACCAAAACCTGCACAACTTGAAAATTACCGGAGAAACTGCAAGTGCTGATCATGAAGCTGCTGGCAAGTTTCCTGAAGAATTAGAAGCAGTCATCGAAGAAAATGGATACCACCCCAAGCAAGTGTTCAATGCGGATGAAACTGGCTTATTTTGGAAGCAGATGCCATCCAGAACTGACATCAGCAAAGAAGAGAAAGTTGCTCCTGGATTTAAAGCAGCTAAAGATAGACTGACACTGCTGCTATGTGGCAACGCAGCAGGTGACTGTAAAATGAAGCCTCTACTGGTCTACCACTCTCAAAATCCCCGCGCACTGAAAGGCTTAAGCAAGAACATGCTACCCGTGCACTGGAAAGCAAATAAAAAGGCTTGGGTAAATGGCCAAGTCTTTGAGGATTGGTTTACGAATCATTTTGCAGTTGAAACTGAGAAATATTGTCGGAAAACTAGCCTTGCTTCTGAAGTGTTACTCCTCCTCAATAATGTATCTGGCCACCCTAAACACTTGAAAAACATCAACCCCAACATTCGTGTGTTGTTCCTGCCCCCAAACACAACTTCTCTGATGCAGCCACTAGACCAGGAAGTCATATCAACTTTCAAGGCATATTACCTGCACAGGACCATATCCCAGCTCCTTAAAGACACCGACGATTTTGGTAACCCAGGGAGTAAGCCTACAATTCGGGAGTGGTGGAAATGCTACAACATCAAGTGTGCTATCGACAATATTCAAGCATCGTGGAAAGAAGTCAAGACATCAACATTGAATCCATCATGGAAGACTTTGTGGAAAGACATCATTGATGACTTCAAAGGTTTCCCTAGTTTCTCAGCGACAGTGCGTAACATTGTGGAAATTGGACGGAAGGTGGTTGGAGACGTCTTCTCTGATATGGAGTTGATTGACTCACATGATGAACTTAATGTTGATGATCTGATGGACGTGACCCAGGAACAGAAGGAAGAAGAAGAAGACGAGCAGGGTGAAGTTATCCAAGTGAGAATGAAGAGATTGGCATCATTATTTTCACAGTTGGATAACATTGCACAACAGTTTTTAGATGAAGATCCAAGTTTTGAGAGAAGCCTGCAGTTTAAGCGCGGTCTTGACAACATCCTTAGGTCTTACAAGGAAATCTATGATCGGAAACAAAAACTGGCAAGGCGGATCGGTATGATGCAATACCTCAGACCACGGTCTGCCTCTCCTGTTCCAACTGCTTCTGAACCAGGACCATCGACGTCAACCCCCCTTCCTGGAAGTGAACCTGGATCATCTTCAACACCTTCACTTTTGCCACTGGTGCTGTCTGCTGCTAACAGCCCCATAGAAGAAGTTTCTCCCATTGATGTAACCCTGCCTGGTTTGGATGATTCTGACCCAGATGACCCTGCACCCACCTCTTCCGATATGTAAACATCTACCACTAGAACAACATTCTCATCCCCCGCAGCCAGACTGACTGCTTATCTTGGAGAATGTTGATTTATTTTAGTAAAAATAATGTCCCAAATGCATAAAATAATCTTTCTGTCAATGTTTGCGTTCATATTTCTGATGTATTAACATGATTTCAATGTAGTTAAAATGCATTTGAGACATTATATTTTACGTTGTTGCATGCAACCCCCTTTTCTCTATATGTTAATGTATTCAATATATGCGATTTCAATTTATGCTAGGTTTTCGCAGAACGTAACCCTCGCATAAATGGAGGACTTACTGTAGTTTTCTAGGGACCTCCTAGCATGTAGAAACAAAATACAGTTTACTGCATATCTCTACGACTAACGGTTTTTAGACAGCGGGGGGGACGGATGGACACTTCCAAAATTATATATAGGATAATCCTCCTGCCCCTCCCTCCACCTCTTCCTGCACCCCCTTCCTCCTTCTCTATTGACATTTTTTATGGACTTTTAAAATTTATAGAACCCGTTTATTACTTTAGGTTTTAAAGAATTTAAAAAAATGAAAATGTGCTGAAATTAGACGGATGTCAACATCGCTCTGAAAATAGGTGCCGGTAAGCCATACTGTCATGTACCGTCACAAAAAAGCACTGGATATAAGAATAAAACAGTCAAATACGAAAAATGAAACTTTTATTTTATACATATCTATTTAGATTGGATCAAGAAATTTATGTTTTCTTCGATGTTTCTTGTGCACAAATTCGTCGATTAACTTGTTATAATTTACATCTTGCAATGCAGAACTTATGATCGCTAAAATTGCTTATCTCGTTAAATGCTCTTTAAATATAGCAGAATGCAAATAACTTTTAACTCTTTTAAAGGGTGTTGAACAGTCTTTTTAATAAATTTAATTTTCAACTGCAAATAAAGATATCACATAAAGGGAAACTAATCGTAAATTAGGACTGCGAAAGAGCAATACACAAATAAATAATATACAAAGATAATATTTCTTCCTAATGAAAATATACAGATAGCTCCCACCTCACCCTTTTCCGTCAAGAATAGAAAAATATATAAAAAGATTACTTACTTATTAACTGCAACAATGTCTTCTGAACACCGCCAAAACACATTCTGTCTTTCGCTCAAATTCTTTACTGATCACCTGGCTACGATTCGCTACTTCTTCTGCAGTCAGTGTCTTCCCATTAAATCCTGAAGCGTAAGAACAGCCAACCTGCTCTTTTGAAATAATGTTAATGATCACTAACTCATAATACGAGATGGAGAGGCGTAAAGGTTGGCCAAATATTTTTAAAGGGATATCCCCTGCTTCCAGCTTCGGTCGTGTCCACTTAACAAATATGTTTGAGTAAGGATTGACGTAGATTGTTTCTTTCAAGAATATGTTTACACAAACTAAAGCCTCCAGGGTAAACCAAAAATACTTCTCGAGGGAGATAGAGAAAGAGGTGGTATTCAAAGGAAGCGATTGGGCCTATTGTCCTCTTAGACACACAACTTCGGTAGGTCAACAAATCTTCTGTAAGGATAGCCCCAAAATACTGTTTTCATTTCCGTTCATAAATCTGACCATCTCGAAATCCTGCTGCCGCTAGGCAGGTTACGTGTTGGGGCCCCCGGAGATGCGGGGCCCGGTGCAGTTGCTCCATATGCACCACGGTTAATCCAGGCCTGGGTGCATGTCTTCCTGGTTTTGTTCCAGTAAAAAAAACATTTCCCTGGTCCATCGTTCCTCTGTGTTGGTCTCTCTTCCTCAGAAATCTGTATGAATTGCCTAATTTTTACTTTTAGGCTCCTAGGTAGATTTTTTTATCACAGTCGATGGTTTTGTTGAGGGATGATCCAGTTTTTAGTGAGGGTATAATTAATAAACACATCCACGAATTTTATAGTGTGATAACAACTGACGTCATAAGAAAAGATAAAGAAAAGCATTCGGTCTGTTAGATTGTGGGTGACCAACGAACAGAAACCAATGCATAGTAGAGAAAATCCCTAAAAAAATAGAAGAATCCCCAAGATCCATAAGTCAATAGATAGTGAATTCAAGGAAAGGTACTGAGAAGACCTGGGATTAAAGTTCAATATAAGGTTATAAGCAATGTTCCCTCTAAGCTGCGCAGGTTCGCGGCCCCGCAGTAACTGAAATGCTCCCGCGCACACGGAATTGTTGCCGTGCAGCTGAAATTTTCTTTTAAAAACGCTATTGGAAGCACCGTCAGCAGTCGCAAGGAATGCATGCAAAACTGGATGATAATAACGTAGACGGTTCTACCGTGCTTCTCTGATCACATTGCGCAGACCGAAGCATATTCTGCCTGTATGAATGGCGGGACAACCGCACCGTGGGACAGAATCCGAAAAAGCTGGCCAAAACCCATTTTTTCGAAAGTATGATTGACGTCTGGTAATGTGTTATTTATGCAGTAAATACATTGGAGTATCATGTAAAGCCCCACATTTTTCCTGCGGTAGATTTCCTTACGTGTGTTACCATTCAAACATCACGCTTATCGACCATCTACTTTTCTCGTGTTCCTCGCCTGCATGGCATGAAAGTTTACTGGGAACCTGATGACACATAATCAGCGTTGGGATAGTATTTCAGCATGGGGTTTGGTACTCCAATTCCTCCGCTTTCGACTCGTTTATATATTTGGAGTGTGGAGAAAAAAATAGGACTGCCGCAGCCAATTCAAAGCACCACTGCATAAGGAGGCAAGCAGAAACTTCACCTGCATTCTTCTTGATGTACAAACTGATTTCCGCACATTTCCGCTGTATATTTGGTCTTGATAGGAAGCTCAACTCATCTACAAACAGGGTGAACAACATTTATCTGCGACTAGCTGCAAATCTGCCAGTTGTGTTGACAAATATAAACAGAGGTTGCGCGAACGGCCGCACTGTGGCAGCCTCCCTGCCTGCTGCGCGGAGCTACTATTCGGATAACCGACGGAAGCCGATTACTTTTCGCGAATGAGAGCGAAGTTTTCTTTTCTTTTGTACAAAAACTAAGTTACTTTTCAGATGACTGCACTCAGGTATGGCAGTAACTAATTTCTTATTGTATGGTTATTTAATTCATCATTACATTTTGTTATAAGTGTATGTTAAATGAAATCTTATAGAAGTACCTTCATTTCAGCCTGAGATAGGTAATCGAAAATGCCCATTCCAACGCGGCATCAACTGTTTACAGTTCTCCGAGAAAAACAATCTCTGACGGAACAACGTGCACATGTCGAAAAGTACGTTCTTTCGAACCTAGGTGCCTCCGAGATTACCGAGTGTGACAAGACAAAAGTGAGCCATGCAGTGTCCCAATCAAAAACAAAAAATAACAATTGGCGATATTTTTAAATATCGAGATACTGGCGATGTTGTATGCACCATTTGTGTGGAAGCGAAAGTTGGGGCGAGTTCAGTAGTGGAAAAATATGGGAAGAATGGAAGTTAGATTACTTAAAATGGCATCTCAACCAGAGAATTCATGTAGATGCAGTTACCAAATTACGCAACCAGAAGAGGGTGGAATTTTGCAAATGTTAACTGAAACTCCAAAAGAGCGTGTATAGCAAGAGTGGAACAAGATGCGCAAAAGAAGTCTAACTCTGATATAGTCAAGGTGCTGATTGATAACATTATCTTAGAAATTAAAATTAATGCTTCAATGCATTCCGTGCAAGAAATTCATGCACATGTGGCCAGATATGTAAATATACCAGAGAGTTGGCGCAGCAAGATCTATGCGTTTGAATTTGTTGAGTGCACCAGCTTTGTACTTCAGAAACAAATAATGGGAGAATTGTGGAAATCTGCTTTCCATACATCAATTGCTGATGAAAGTACAGACATTTCTGTACAGAAAATATTAATTTTGTAATTTAAGTTACGACCAGAAAATGAAACTTTCTATAAGACTGTGTTTGCAGGTATTTTGAAACTAATTGCATGTGACAGTATCACTATTGTTGAAGCAATGAAAACATTTTATATCAACAACAATCTTGATCTTCAAAAGATGGTAATGTTTACATCAGACGGAGCACATGTTATGCTTGGAAAGAATAATGGTGTGGCAGCAATTCTTTGACGAGAAATAAAGCATCTGTCTGAGCAACATTGCGTTGTCCACAGAGAAGACCTGGGATTAGACGACGCATGGAAAAAAGTGTCAATCATGCAGGATATGGAAACACTGTTACGAACAGTATATACAATGTTCAGTAGATCATCTATTAAAAAAGGAAAGCTAGAAGAATTAGCCAATGTCACAAACTGTGATGTTTTGTCATTTAGACCACTAAATGAAGTGAGGTGGCTGCAAGACATTTTGCCGTAACTGCTTTAATGAGAAATTACGAAGTTTTAATCCAGTATTGTAAAGAGCAAGTTAATGAATGTAACGATCAAACCAGTAACTACTGGCTGAAATTTTTGACCAATCCACGATATCGATTAGCGTTAACTGTTCTTAACGATGTTTTAGAAGATCTGATATCTCTCTGTAAATTCCTTCAGAAAAGTTGTTTGAATACAATTGAAGCAATGAAGTATGCAAAAGCAAAAATAAACAAGTTAAGGTCACAGTATCTTGGACATACTGTTTATTGGAGTGACGAAGTAAAATATCTGCTTTAATCTATAAGTTCTGACGTCGATACTACGCCTATTATTCTATTCATTCAACGTGTGTGTAATCACTTGGACAATAGATTTCCTGATGATGAGTTAAGAGAATGGCAAGCTTTTGACCCCATTGCTATGGCAAACGCAACCAATTTTGAATTTGGAGAAGAGAATGTTAAACGACTAATAAAAAATACTCAGCTACCATTACAATAAACGAAAGCATTGCCACAATAATATAGCAGCAGTACTGTGATTTGAAATTCGTCGTTTCTGAGAAAGTTAAGAGTGGTTCAATTAAGTCCTTCACTGATATGTTGAACTACATGCTTAGAAACGAAGAATTTGAAGAACTGTCAATTCTTGTTGACATCTGTGGAACATTTAAAGCTTCTAGTGCTGAATGTGAACGTGGATTCAGTGTCATAAATTCCATCAAATGTAAATCTAGAAACAGACTGGAAGTTGAACATTTGGATGATCTGATGAGGATTGAGACTTATCTTGCATCTGGGTGCGAAATTAATCTAGACAGTGTTTATAGTCAATGGATTTCTAATAAGGACAGATGAGAAAAAGTTCTCGAAACGTGAAATAATTTTCTTTGTTGTACTAAATTTTATTGTACCATTCAATTAATAAATAAAATCAAAAGTATGCAGTTTTTCAATTTTCATTGTAAATATTCTTATTATGTATATTACAAAAAACTTTTAAAGTGCCGCTCAGTCGTCAGGTCTTGTAAAAATTTTCTGCTCAGAGCGGTAGCAGGTCCGCGCAGCTGTAAAAAAAATTAGAGGGAACATTGGTTATAAGATTAAGAAAATAAAAAGGGTGCAGTCTAAAAGATCACGCATGACCTCTTAAAGGTTAATATAAAAGTTGTTTAAACTAAAGAGGATTTTTGATTAATTTATTTGTAGGTTTTTAGTTGTATAACATAAAAAGGTCATTTTTCTTTTATTTTGTTTTAACCCTTGTATGGTCATGTCAAAAAATATCATGCAGCTGGTCGTGTGGCACATTGAGTGCGCAAGTGCTTATTTAAACAGTAATAATAACAATACATTCATTCTGATTTTTGTTTATTCAGTCTTTTAATGCATGTAATGATTTGTAATTCTCATTGCTAAAGTTATTGTTAGGATTTTCTACATTATATAAGAACTAAATTTTCAAGATATATTTAGTAGAATATGATGGTTCTTGGTCTTCTCCCTCCTGGTCTTGAGCCTCTCAGTCTTTTGCCTCTCGGCCTTTTGCATTTTGGGCACTTCCATATGAGCTAAGAGTATGATATTTTCTCTGTTAGTAGGTTATGGTATATCCCTACGTAAAAATGTGCTAATCTCAGATAAAAGTCCCGGGTTCGACTCCAGGGAATAATTTCCATTTCCTATAAGATAACACGTAAGAAGCCATTTTTCTAAGTGCAAGCTTCTTTTCTTTTGCAAATTTAAATTGGAAGAAATTGACATATAATCTTCGGACCTAGACAGTTTTAAAGAAAAATGAATCTAGTATCTTATTGACATTGTTAAACCTTGAGCTTACATTGTTGTCTTCCTAAGCGTAAGAAATTCATGCTTTGGATGCGTTAATACGAGAGAGGGAGGGAAGGAGAGAGAGGAATAGGGAGAGAGAGGGAGGGGGAGGGAAAGAGGGAGGGAGAGGGGGAGTAAAAAAGTAATTTTTATTTTATTTATTTGTAGGTTTTTAGTGAGAGAGGGAGGGAGGTAAACTTTTCTATGTTATACAACTTTTATATTAACCCTTAAGGGAGTGCACCAACGCTTTCTAAAATGCTGGCAATTTGTAAAGATTGCTTCATATATATCGTTCTCTTATGCCTGACAGTCAAACAAGTTGTTAGCAACCTTTTAGCTAGTGTTCTTGAGGAGTAAACAGATGCAAAGCTACATGCGTCACTTCTGCTGTGTTAAACATGCATCGTGATTTTCCTGTCAAGTATAAAAATTTCAATAACGTAATTTTTTCAAGCATTATTTCTTCTAATTTTACAACTTTGGGCCTAAAATGGCACTTAAGTAAAGATATTGTTATAAAAAAATTTTAATGCTACAATATCATATTGGATGGCTGGTCTTTTCCTAAAATATTTTAATTAAGTGTATAATTTGAACGATTTCGAACTTAAGGTGGAAATAGACGATAAGAATAAGAAACTAGATTCATTTTTCTTTAACCCTTCAAGTGCACAGGACGTTTACTTAAATCCCGTGTTTGAGGTCATAAGAGGTTTTTAAAAATTTGCAAAAATGCGCGATTTCGATTCCTGAAAATTGAAAAATTCGTAACTTTTTTCATTTTTATTGCATTTGTATAAAATTTTTTGAATATTTTAGTAGGTCATAACATTTATAAACAATTTCTTTTACATTATCTTACATTAAGCACAATCTTTACAGGAGAGAAGAGAAATACGAAATACGGTAGAACCCCCAAATTCGCAGGGGTTACGTTCCCGACAACACTGCGAATTTGGAATCCGCGAAAATAGAAGCAAAGGCCTTATGAGAAAATGGGGGTTAGGTTTGTGGCTCTCCATTATTTTGACAACAATAAATGATGAAAAGGTAGGCTAAAAGTGGTTTTGAACCTTTTAAATCTGCCGTAGTCTTACAGTTTATCACATATTGCTTGCCCACTGAAGCCGCACTCTGACCACTAGCATGTTTATTTCGCAACTCAATAACCGATACAGTTAGAGGAAAGTGGTCCTATTCGTTAAAATTCACAAGTAGATGCAAAAAAGGCATTAGAGGTCACACCTCCGCTTTCACTACTGCAGGGGCAGGTATAGGCACCCCCGCATTACACATACAGGGTTTTCGAACGAAGCGTATTTTTTCTCGGCAAAAGGAAGAAAACACCATCTATGGGCTCTAACCTGTACTAGAAGGACACAGCTAGATACCGGAGATGCTTCATGACGGACTATTTCGGCATACCCATAGCGGATAGCACAAAATATGGCGTGATGGATGTATACGGCATACCCACTCAGCTGGTCAAAGTAAACGTCTTCCTTTTGCTTCTGCTTTCTGTATTATCACTTGCTTTCCTCTTGGTAGACATTTTCAGAAACGGGGTCACAGAGTGATAAAAAAAGCCTCGTGGATGGGCAAATTCATTTGTTTGGTGATTTTTCTTTTCACTTCAAAGATGACAGCAGTAGTCCAAAACCACAAAACTGCGAAGCATGCGAATTTGGGGGGTTTACTGTATGTAAATCACCCCAATTGCCGACCAGTTAACACGCACCCGTGCTTTCATATATCTTTCAGTATTGTGAAAACTATAAACGGCATTGATACGCAGTCTTTTTCAAAATAATATTTCAGCTTTTATTAGCATTTCATTCGCCGGATTTACCTACCTAAACCAAATAGGAAAAAAAGTTTCTCGCAGGTCAACTTTTTCATGTCTTGACTAAAAATTTGAAATAAATTTTACGTTTCATATATTTATATATTTTTAAGTTTTGAGTTGTACAGTAGTCATTCATAGTCATTATAGAAGTTACCTGGTGAAATTTGTCCTATTTCGTTCAGTAGAAACGGAGCTATGATGTTGTATGTATCAGAATGTATGGGTAATAAGAAAATTAGAATAGTTAAAAGTTTTTTTAAAAGGAATTTTTTTTATCCCATTTACCATGAAATTTACAAGAAAATATAACTTCACTGAATCATCTCTATTGAATTTTTTTTACTAGCATTCACTTCAGACTGACTTCTTGAGAGCGGCACGAGAAAATTTCTCGTGCGAAGACCCGAGAGTAAGGGCATGATGCAGGCGCTCGCTCCGAAACTTTGGCTTACTATGCATCTTCAGTGATTTATTTTTGTAAACAGACCTTGGACCGAAGAAGAGACTTCTCTCTCTCTTACTATAATGGTCTCAAGCATCTCAAAAATTGCTTAAGCTAGCACATGGCCTGAAGAGAGCCGAACAATGAATAACCAAAGAAAGGAAAGTTTGTTGGCAGATGAGTAGTCTAGATCTTGTTGTGCTTTGTTGTAGCATTCGTGTCGAGATACGGTTCCTCTCGGCATTGGATAGGAGATTTTTAGAAGATGCGATTCCCCAATTCGCGAAAAATCAATCACAAAATTTAATGCACAATAAGTGTAATAAAAAAGACAAAAAGATCGCAGAATGATGATAAATAGGTAGGCCAAAGGTTCCTCTTTTAGAATATATAAAGGTTATGTCAAAAAAATAAAGAAAGGTAGCGAGCGACCTCCGCGATGTACCCAGTACGCAGGACGACCGCATGTGGAGTTTTTGTCCAATGTACCCAGTATGCAGGAGGATGCTGACTGGTTAAAACAGTCTAGGTCTGAAGATTGTATATCAATTTCTTCCAATTTAAATTTGCAAAAGAAAAGAAGCTTGCACTTAGAAAAATGGCTTCTTACGTGTTATCTTATGGGAAATGGAATTTTTATCCCCTGGAGTCGAACCCGGAACTTTTATCTGAGATTAGCACAGTTTTACGTAGGGATATACCAAAACCTACTAACAGAGAAAATATCATACTCTTAGCTCATATGTAAGTGCCCAAAATGTATTAGTTAGTGGGATTTGAAACATGGCATACATACATACAGGTCAAGTTATTATAAAAGTTGTATAAAAATATCTGCTTGTATTTGAGCTTTTACGGTAATTGGAAAGGATGCTTGGTAATATATAATGTTGACTAACTATACAGATATTCAAGTTAATATACTGATTGATTTTCTGTGTTAATGTTTTTTACTGATTGTGGGTGTTATAATTCCTTATTTGGCATAATGCCAAAAAATGACTGTCGTCACATCAATATTTTGTCATCTTCAGTTTCTGTCCATATCATTATATTGACTGCTTTTCTACCTTTATATGCCATTTAAAATTTTTAGTCATAGACTGAAATTTTATCATAGAATATTTGTAAAAAAAATATTAAATAGACAAAGTTGATACTTGAACTTTTAGGAAATGAATTTCCTGATGATTTTTCTCATTTATGCTGACAATATTCTCAAATTTACTGCTTTCTATCAACAACAATTGCCAATTGTACTGACTTGGTCTACAAAAAATATACTCAGTTGACTTATATTCTTGTCAGTTGGCAGTTTACATTTCCCATTCTTGTAAAAAAATATTTCAGCCCATAAGCTTACTTAAGACTAAAATAATATAGCGGAAATTATAAATAACTGTAATTATGACTGATTTGTTGACAGGTATCTCCTGCTGAGCTGACAATAGACATGCGTGATGATAATGATGACTCGCAGTTGCCTGGCTCAGAACCAGCTCCTCCTGGTGATGATTGAATTGATTATGCACATGGGTACACTTTAAAATAATTGGTTAAATGATGTCGAATTTCGCATTTTCTCATCTGTGGTTAATAAATATTTTGTCCATTAAAAATTTTTATTTTTTCTTAAATGAAGACCTCTTTTGAGAAGGAATTACTTTTTTATTTTTATTTCATTATTAAAATTTGATAATTTTTCCTGGTTGTCTTAACACTAATTAAGGAAATTGAAGTGAAATGGCTATGGTGGAGAGGGATGCCCCTTAATCCTAAGGTCACGGGTTTGAATCCTGCTTTGGGCATGGATGTATGTGTTTGTCTTTGTTACTGTTAAAAGCTCTTTGTAAAAGTTCATAGATGTGCTGTTTAAGAGCTATTGAAAATTTAAAAAATAAAATGTCGCTTGTCTCCAAAATGAAGAAAATGTGGTTTCCTCAAACTTTTTATGATTGTTGGAGTTATCCCAATCAGTAATTTTATTTTGGCAATAAGGGAAACTTGATGATTCATTTTGTAGAGATAGATAAAATGAAAATACCAAGAACTTGAAAATTGTTTAGCACTAGAATTATGGAAGGGGTCAATTTGACCCTTTGCAAATTTTTGCTGTCGTAGCAACTTTAATTTTTCAGATAAAATGATCACATTTTTTTACTTTTCCTAGATATGCATGAACTTCATAAATATTATGTTTCAACACTATATCTTTCTTCTAACTCAGTGGTTTTCAACATGGGCGATAGTGCTCACCAGTGGGCATTTTAGGGTTTTTTGTGGGTGTTAAAAAACTCACCGAATGCTATTCTAATTTTTACACTAAAAAATAAAATTCTATAAGAAAGTTTAATGATATGCACACATATCCTCAAATGAGACAATATACAATCTGCCTTTTAGTTCAGAATGGCAACATTGGAGTGCTGGTAACACCACTCTGTTTGTTATCGAGTAACCAGTTGGCAGACATAGAATGTAGCAGGAGTGATATTATTAGGCCATTGTCTTCTTTACCTTTCCGAAAGAGGGCAATACAGTTGTAGCTGCACGTGCATTACTGTTACTGAGCAAATGTTAATTGTGATAATTTGGTTATGTGTTCTATCGAGGTTTTATTTTCAATGATGTGGTATTTTTGTACAGGTGTGTACTTTGTGGACGCTTTATACTTGTTGTCTTGCATTATTTGTGTGTGTTTGTACTGAGATAATGTTTGTTGATTTTGTGTGCAACTCCTTGACAGGTTTTTAAGCTGTTTAATTACTTTTTGAAATACTGAGATTATCCCAATTAAAGAAACTATGGTTCCAAAGAAAAAGTGCTTTCTTCAGTATTCATTAGACTACTTCGCATTTGGGTTCATCGAGTCCCCTACCAGCAAGCATTTGCCAATGTGTTTACTGTGCCAATCAACATTTTCAAATGAAGCAATGAAACCTTCACGGCTTCATGATCATCTTAATGCAAAACACCCAGATGAAAAGGGTAAGCCATTGGAATATTTTATAAAACATCAAGAAAATTTTTCTAAACATTCGACAATCCTTACAATATTTAAAAAAAAAAGCAATGAAAAAGGTAAAGATGGACTTCTTGCATCTTACTGCATATCTGAGCTAATTGCTAAGAATGGTAAACCACATAACGTTGGTGAAACGTTAATAATGCCATCTTTGCAGGAAGTTATCACCATGGTAATGCATCAGGATCCAACAAATATTTTGAAAGTCATAACAATTAGTGATACAACCGTACAGAGGCACATCGATGAAATGGCAGATGATGTCGAGAAACAGCTAACAAAACTGTTGCAAATAAGTCAATTTTCCTTGCAGTTGGATGAGTCCACAATTATGGACAACACTGCTTTGCTTATCGCATATGTAAAATATTTGGATGATAATTTTATATTGCGAGAAGATATGTTGTTTGCAGAAAAACTTATAACCGACACGAAAGGGGAATCAATTTTTTCAACCCTAAAGCCATATTTCAAAAAATACGATATTCCATTGACAAACCTTACTGCTTGTGCAACTGATGAAGTGCCAGCTATGTTAGGTCGCTACCGAGCGTTTATTGCATTTTTAAAAAAAGAAGTACCCAAAGTTTTCAGCATTCATTGTATAATTCACTGACAACATCTTCTTGCCAATAGCTTAAGCCCAAGCTTACATGCTTCACTTAAAATTGTGATAAATGCAATAAATTGTGATTAAAAAAGGTTGGAGACTACGGCGAGATGGATTAATTAAAACATAAGTACTCCTTAACCGTACAAAGTGAGAATATTTAGAGACAAAATAAACTGAAAAAAAGGGGGCAAACAAAAACCGGGTAAGGAAGAAATCGAAGGAAAGAAAAACAAAAGTAACACTTACAGGTTTATGGGGGGGAAAAAAACCCCTCGCTGGTGACCTGGTGTCACACGTTCATGCACTCATTTATTTTCCGTCAGGAGAACAATCACTCAAACACGCACTCAAACTACAGAAAGCAAACAATAAAAAAGAACGGGCAACCTAGTAAACAGTCACTCCTAAAAAAACCAATGTTTTTAGAAAATCATTTATACACACACACTCGCAAAACCGGGAATCTCTAAATATTCAAGGGAAGCTAATACGTATTTCCTACAAGAAGTGCCCACCTTCAGAGGGAGATGTGGAAGCATCATCTCCCTTGAATATTTAGAGATTCCAGGTTTTGCGAGTGTGTGTGTATAAATGAGTTTTCTAAAAACATTGGTTTTTTTAGGAGTGACTGTTTACTAGGTTGCCCGTTCTTTTTTATTGTTTGCTTTCTGTAGTTTGAGTGCGTGTTTGAGTGATTGTTCTCCTGACGGAAAATAAATGAGTGCATGAACGTGTGACACCAGGTCACCAGCGAGGGTTTTTTTCCCCCCCATAAACCTGTAAGTGTTACTTTTGTTTTTCTTTCCTTCGATTTCTTCCTTACCCGGTTTTTGTTTGCCCCCTTTTTTTCAGTTTATTTTGTCTCTAAATATTCTCACTTTGTATGGTTAAGGAGTACTTATGTTGCAATAAATATGATTAAATCCAATTCCAAGAATGATCGAATTTTTCACCAGCTATGCCAAGATAATGATGAGCAGTTTGTTCGCTTGTTGCTACGTACCAAAGTTCATTGGCTCTCAAAAGGGAATTGTTTGACACGTTTTGTGGAATTATATGATAGCGTGTTGTTATTTTACCTTAATGAAAACAGAATTGACATCTGTAGTGATTTACTTACCACTTCAAGGAAAGCAAATGACACTCATTGACCGAAAAATGTTATTTCGGTATTCATTCACAAATTGGATTTATTCAAACAAAGCATCCTGCAAAAAGAATTTTTCCAGTTTCCGGAACTATGCAGCATCAAAGATGATCTTACAGTTGAAGACAGACAAGTTTGCAGATCATTTTTATACTCTTAGAATTGATTTGATGCCTCATTTTCACAATGTAATAGACTTGAAAGTGGAAGCATGGATGTGACTCCATTCATCACAAACAAATGTGTGTGATGTGGATATTGAATACCAAGAGGAGATAATAGAATTACTTTATGATGAGGAGTGTAAAGCCACTCTCAACCAACGTGGATATGTGCAACTTTGGCAGAACAAGAAAATACCCTCTCTGTATCCATACTTGTGGAAGAAAATATCATTGCTCCTGTTAGCTTTCCCAACCTCAGATCTTGTCGAGATGGGATTCAGTGTAGTCAACATTCTCCTGTCCAAAAAAAGAAATCGCTCACAAGTAACAGAAAGAGGAGATCTTCAAATGATCCTTACAGACTTGAAGCCTGACATTGATTGCCTGGTTTGTAGGCAGCATTGAAATGTCTGTCAAATGTTTATTTTAATATTTGTTTGGAGACTAATAAACGTGGTTAAATTTGGTCTTTTTTAAACATTTATCAAAAATTTTATTGTTAAGTTGACACGGAAGGTGGGCGGTGAACATTTCAAATGGCAAAATATAGTAAAAGTGGGCGGTGAATTAAAAAAGGTTGAAGACCACTGTTGTAACTGAAGATATTGAAATGCCTACCTAGAATAATGGAAGGGGTCAAAATGATGACCCCTGTGATGTATATCACGCATAGCATATGTTATTTCATGCCGAATCATTGAAAGTGTTCTGTACAAAATACTCGAAAATGTTTCCAATTGTGTTTACAATGTTCAATTACCTCTAATTTATTGTGCAAAGCATAGCATCACTGTAGTTCGAACACTCACGTGCATGAAACTGTCAACAACGAGCGTTTTCGTATCACAGCTCAGTTTGCTGTTTGCTAGCAGATAGATCGGAATTGTTTCAAATATTGTTCTTCCCTTTTTATAACTAATTTGTTTTTTCTGTGTTTTCGGGATTGAATTATAGTAATTGTAATAATATTTCTGTGCTCAAGTCATACACATTATGTCATGACGACAACGCATCACAGATGAAGAGGTTCTAAAATATCTACAGGATATTCCAGATAATAATTCAGATGATGCTGTCAGTGGTCAAGAAGAAGACTAAAGATGAGAACTATGTACCTTGAGTAAATTCCAGCGATTCGGCGTCAAGAGTCGGATAATGTTGTTCATTCTGAGGAAGAAAAAGATAATGATGTCGCCACATTTCTTCAGACTCAAAGTACTACAGACCACATGCAAGCACCATGTCGAGGACAGGGTCGTGGATGCAAAAGAAGACATGATGATTCAATTTTTTTAGATTTGGCTGCAATAAAGAAATCACAGGGAGAAAACAGACGAGAAGAAACTTTATTCTCATGGTTTATGAGGAACTTAGAATGAAGTACATGAAGACACGCAAAACTAATGTGTTGCCTGATGTGTCTGAAGTGGAAGAGTCAGAGTTAGCCTCAAGCAAAAAGCATCGCAAATGCCAAATTCGGAAGTGCAATGTTAATAAAACAGTTGACATGTGTGTTAGTTGCAAGAAATTTGCATGCGGAATGTGTACAGGGATACATTTGACCATTTGTGTAGACTGTATGACCAAAGAAGTTAACAAGTGAACATGAATAAATTTAATTTCTTTATTTAAAAAAATCATAGTAAAACCAAACAAAAATTATAAAATTATATCATTATTGATAACTTTTAGATATATTGAATGCTGTTTAATCAAATTAACATATTATATTCAGCCAAATATTTTTATAAAATTAGGGGTCAAAATGACCCCTGTCATAATTCTAGGTAGGCAACTAACTTCAGTAATTCTAGTGTTAAATGTTTTAATTGTGGGACGTCCTAATATTTTTTATTATGTACAATTTTTTATTCAAATTTATTAATATACAGTTATATTTCGTATAGGAAAGCATGTATATATCTGAGTGAAGTTAATAAAAAAGATTATAAAAATCAAACATAATTAAAATAAAAATATGAATTTTTGAAGTAAGATTACTATTTTTTGCATTTGCTGCTCTTTAAAAATTCTGTAATCATGACATACAATTACACTGGTCTGCATTGATTTTGATGTTTTCAAACACAGCTGTTTTTTAACCCATTTTTGATGCTGATTGCAAAAATGAAAACTGTTTTTGGCTATCACGCACAGATTGTTGCAAACAGCCTGGGTCTGTTTTTTTCAAAATTTGCATAAAATTGTGTAGGACTATATAGCAACACATGCATATACATATATAATTCATAATATCTGATCATGTTTAATTGAGAAATGGATTTACTAGACCAAGGCTAGTGGTTAGCCTGTCTAGTAGTTGGCAATCCTGCTTTGAGCTGACCGTATGACCTTGAGTAGTCTCTGCGGTATCTCTTCCTGGCTGATGATTTGTTAGTTCAATTGCATTCTTGGTGTAGTAGTCGCTGCTGGGTGATTCATGTGATACTTATTGTCACTGTAAACATGGCATCATGCAGGTTTGTAAACAATCCTGACCATGGGCGTCGGCAGAAAATTTTGCAGGGGAGGGAAAAACAAAAATGCCTATTACCCAGGGGCGGATGCAATTTTTCCCAACCCAGGAAAATTTTATTTAACCGGCCCCCAACTGCCCACAAATCCACACCAATGAATCACTATGAATTATATTAACACTATACTGAATATCCTCTTGAAATTAACTTAAAATATATTTTAAATGGCTAATTTATTTCGCGCATGATGATTGGCCTTTCCCTTGAAGCAGGTAAAATCAGTGCTCGGAATGAGCCAGAATGCCGCTCCGGCTTGTCACACGTGCCAATGATACCATTCCTTTTCGTCAGACATTTAGAAATACCATCCCTTATAACAAGCATACCGTTTCGTAAAAATTTCTGCTCCACTACCAATACAAGCATTCTGTTTCGTAACATTTTCCATTTCAAGCACTGGTTAAAATCCACTCCGACCTGCTAAATACTTTGACACAAATAGCCTACCTCCCTACACCCGATCTTTCTTCCCCTCACTTTCCTCTTCCCATCTACATCTCGGTGATATTCAACCTTTTTGATCAGCTTGCCCCTTGGAAAACTTTGAAGATGTGCATACCCGCTGGTATGAGCACATAATACGAATAAATCCACAGAAAATCTTTAAATGATTAGAACTAATTTTAGTTGACTAGATTAGTATTAACTGCATCCAATGGTAAAGTTTATGAAAAATGATTCTTCTGCGTATCCTGGAAAAACTTCCCGTATTTCCGGTTGAATACCAATTTTTACCTCCTTCCTCAAACCCTCTCACCTTCCTCCCTCTACATCTCTTTCGAGCGCATATAGGCACTGCATTGACACTTTTGCATTATGCATGTGAATTGATACAATTGGCATGGTTAGTTAAAAATGCAGAATTTTGCTCAAATTGGACACTTAAAGATTAAATTCGAGCAAATTGAATCGAAGGATAAATTGACTTTAAAATTAAGAAATGTTTCTTTTCCTTTAAAATATTCATGGTCCGTAGAATGCATGTCAAATTTTCCAATATCATTTACAATAGGAACAAGGGCTGCTGAGTGGAATTTAATATATTACATATTATCTTACAAGAAATGAAAATAATCCCTAGTGGTCGAATTCGCGACATTTTTCAAGATATATTACACTGTTACCTTCATATATCCTATTCAAACATCCTGCCAAATTTTGAATCCTCTGTGTACACAATTTAACGAATTGTCCATATGTCTCTACAGCATGACACACGGACCAAACAAACAACCAGTCAAAGGACTAACCAATTAATACTGCCTTTACATGAGCAGGCAGACAGACAAACAAGGCGAATATAGAAGTTTAAAAAATAACACCAAATAAATGTAAAAATCTAACAAATGGAAATTACAAGGTGGTCATAGGATAAGTATGTGCTGTATTTTACAGCATATAAGATGCACGAGCATATAAGATGTACCCCCATTACAGCAGGGAGTATTTAGGAAAAAACTATTTACTGTATTTAAGCATTTAATGTTTACTCATACTAATATGTCTATTATTGGATCTAGAGCCTAAACGGTAAAGCGAAAATGAATGAAATTTCATATTTAGGTATTTTATCATACAGAGAAGAGGCTATGAAGAAATGGTTGACATTGCTCAATAATTAAGAGAAGTTTATTTTACACATTTTTAACAATTTGATTTTCTCAAAAACGGCTCTAATGATTTTGATCAAATTTCGTACAGTTACTTGAGTTTACATCTTCAATAATACTACATATTTCATATTTCTCAAAAAAAAAATGAATATAAGGCTAGTTTATTCTTGGACAACTTTAACAAAAATTCGATTTTCTAAAAACTGGCTCATACGATTTTCAATTTCTAAAGATAACTTAACGATGCATTAGTATATGAGAAAGTTTGTACAATGTATGTTGTACTGATTTTTTTCTGTAGGTGGTGGCCCATAAACTCGTTCTGCAGCTCTATTTCCGTGCTCTTTCACATAATTTATCACCTTTAGTTTGTAACTAAGAGTATAGCTTAATCTTCTTCCTTCTGTAGCCATACTGTTCTAACTCAAGTTTTCGAATTGCGCTCGATTTTAAATGCTGCTCTATTTTCTTTTCGAACTTAAGGACAGCACCGTAGCTTCCGGGTTATTCACCATTACCATCATAATTTCAACTTTCTTTCAAAAGGTAAAGGATATTTCCTAATAAAAATAATAAGATAAATATGGCAGGTATGACATTAATAGATAGTAACGCTTGTAAGAGTTCAGAAATGGTTACTGCTTAGCTCTGAAGAGTTGGGTGCCATACTGGCGATAATCATCTCGGGTTAACCAGCTTTAATGTTTACAATAATTTCTTTTTTTAATTGGTTAAGAGTAATAATAATGATGGAATAATAATAATGTGTTTAAGTAAACAATAACATTTTTCATGTTGGAGTTGGGCTAGGTAGAATTTAGCAACTTCACATATTGGATGCGGGGTGATTTTTTGAGCCATTTCTTTGGGAAAAAAAAGTGCGTCTTATATGCCGTAAAATGCAGTACTTCAATTTTCAAAGATGCAAACATAAATGAACACAAAATGAAACCTACACTTAGTGATTTCCTCCCTTTCTGTAGAGGCGACGATGCAGGGATAAAGGAACTTATTTATGTTCGAAATCCTCAGGAATCAGGCAATTCTCAGGTTAATGTACTTTCATAAGTTTCCAGATAAGTTGTATGAAAAAGTTACAAAGTTATGCATAGTTAATAAAAAAACAAAAACTATAGATAAAACATATAATTAGATACTAACTGGTTTAGCAATGATGAGCCGTATCATTAAAGCAAAAACTCTTCTGGAATTGAAAACCGTAAGATCATTGCTCCTGGATAGACCACAAGAAACTGAACTACGGAGTGAACCGAATAAAGTTAATCTTTTCATAGTACAGTCCTCTTCAATAAAATTGGAAAAATACCTCCAAATCACCGTAAAGGCGGTACTTACGTGCCAAGGCAAAGAAGACTCGCAGGATCACTCAGGACGCGCGTTTCGACAGCAATGCTGTCATCTTCGGCAATGTCCCATTGCTGAAGATTATAGAAATAATTATTGTTTATTAATTTTTAATATATATACAAATAATTATATAATATATATAAATAATTTATATAAAATAAATACCGTATATACTCGTGTATAGTACGAGTTTTTACGACAAAATTTTTATTGCAGAATTTGGGGATCGTACTATACACGAGTAATAATGCATTTGAGGATTTAAAATTCATATATCTTCACGGGCATTTTCGGTGAAGTTATGCCACCCGCGCGCATTCTAATGGTGGGTTAACCTTAACAGTGAGCTCGTTTATCGTTGTTATGTTTCTTCGTGAAGAGTAGAATCTTTTTCATTTATACAGCTTCAAATTCACAAATACTTGATATAAGTGAAGATTTACGGGCACCTCCTTTCTTGAATTTTGTGTATGTATGTACATCTTTGTTTGCATCTTTTTACAAGGGATGGATTGGAACGAGTTGGACTAAAAGTATCGTAGACGGCATAACTTCATGGAATTTCGACATCTTGGAAAAAAGAAATTACTTCGTAATATTCAACAGTCTTTATTGTTTCTTCAATCACACACCGATCGGTTTCCACTACAAATTCATTCTAAAGGTGTTACGTCGGTTAGTAACACCATTAGAATGATTTTGTAGTGGAAACCGGTCGGTGTGTGATTGAAGAAACAATAAAGACTGTAGAATATTACTAAGTAATTTCTTTTTATCCGTTATCCCTACCTATTAAATAGATGAGCGAGTGGAACCATTACGTAGGCGGAACGTAATCCAGACGTACTAGAATTGAAACGATTTTATTTCATCTTGTGCAATCATGATTCATATCACTTTTTATTAAATGTTTTAGGAGTAAGATACTTAACTTATCCGAATTTTAGTGTACTCGCACTATTTACGACATTTACGGTCTATTCTATGGTGGTGTGGAAAATCAAGGTCGTTCGATATATCTCGCTCATAACCACCGAGCTATCGAAACGAAATATATCGACTCTGGTGGAAATCTGGGGTCGTACTATAAACGAGACATATGAAAAAATCAGGTTTGTTCACCAAAAAATCAGGGGTCGTATTATACATGGAGTCGGCATATACACGAGTATATACGGTAGTTATAAATGTAAGAAGTTTATTCAATTATAAAAATAATTATGTTTATTAATTTTTAATATATATACAAATAATTATATAATGTATATATAAATAATTTATATAAAATAAATAATTATAACTGTAAGAAGTTTATTCAGTTATAGAAATAATTATTATGTTTATTAATTTTTAATATATATACAAATATATTATATATATAATTTATATAAAATAAATAGTTATAACTGTAAGAAGTTTATTCAATTATAGAAATAATTATTATGTTTATTAATTTTCAATATATATACAAATAATTATATAATATATATATATAGTTGAAGATGACAGCGTTGCTGTCGAAACGCGCGTCCTGAGTGATCCTGCGAGTCTTCTTTGCCTTGGCACGTCAGTACCGCCTTTTCGGTGATTTGGAGGTATTTTTCCAATTTTATTCATCCTGTCTTCACCGTGTCTCGTGAGTTCTTCATTTTATTTACAGTCCTCTTGACAGCAAAAGGGCAAAAATGCCCTTCAATTTTCACACTCCTAGAAGAAGTTCTATGGGTGTGTAGGTGGATGGGAAATCAAACCGATATTTTTAGACAAAGCATTCAGTTGGACACGTGGTCAGGTGACTTTAAGGGTAAAGGGGCCTGCCAAGACGCAGATAGCAAGAGGGCCCCCAAAGCTGGTTGTAACATATCTGACATTCGAAATGAGAGAGAGAATGAGGCAAAGGAAGAGAGGAGAATTAAAACAGGAACTTTAAAGAAAAAGAGAAAAGCATAGAGAGAGAAAAATGAGGGAAATGTTTATTATATTTCTACCTTGTAACTTTTCTCCTTGTTACACTAATTGTACAAATAATGAATACGCAGATACGAATCTGCAGTGTGTCAATAAGCAGAAATCATGCCTTGTAGATGTAATTCACTAATCGTGATGCAAAACTCTGGTATATAGAAAAAATTTACCTAATCTCAATGGAAAAGAATCACAGAAGGCTCAATTGAGTTGCAGAAGACTATCGATGATTCTTCGATGTAAGAAAGAGATTAGAATAATGGAATTCAGAAGGAAAATTCTGCTAAGTGAGAAAGATCATTTATGTGGTCAGAAGCAGTTGGAAAGTGTACAGCAAAACGTACAGCATTTTAATAGTTTGCCCATCAAAATTGATAATAATTTCTGTTTTTATTATTTGATGTCAGCAATATAAAAAAGTACTTAAATGCAGAATAAAAATTTGTTTTCCGTGGTGTGGTTGTAGCTTTATAAGTGCTCTTTGCTTTATGGTTTAGTTTTACTACAACATCCATGGTTTTTTGTCAAAATGAGTGTACCACTCGTGCCACTTTAGAAAAATCTATGGTTGTAACTGGTTTCTGTGGTTGTAGCATATGTCACCTGTCACAGTCTGCAAAGCACCCGCAAAGTTTTATAGTTTTCTCAAGTCATCGTCACAAGTTTCGAAAAATGAAGTCATTTGAAAATTGAATTAACTTATGTTATGGTTAATTAATTTATTTGTTCCAATTTTATTTTATTATGTAGTTGTTTGTTTTTAGAAAAATAACATCAAACACCGCGAGGAAGTAAGGACTAGGGAGAATTATTATGATTACTCAAAAAAATGGATTTCTTTATCTTCGTTAAAATTGTTGTTTTTAAGAATTTAATATTTATGTATTAGAGGCATGATGCTGGCGCTCGCCTCATAACTTTGGCTTACTATGCATCTTCAGTGATTTATTTTTGTAAACAGACCTTGGACCCAAGAAGAGACTTCTCTCTCCCTTACTTTAATGGTCTCAATCGTCTAAAAATTGTTGTTTTTAAGAATTTAATATATATGTATTATCAAAATGTTTTTATTTTGTTAAAATACATTGTATTTTGTTTTTTTTTTACTTTCTCATATACGAAGTATATTGAGAAATTATTGTAATCGCAAAAAAAAACAATCTCAAGATTTTGATGGATATATACCGGAGACACCCGCAGAAATTTTTTCAAGGACGGGCAAAATGCTCACCCATTCGCATTGGTTGCTCACCTCGCAGGGGCTACTTACACAAATACAGTAGAACCTAATAAACCCGGCATTCTCAAAAACTCGGCACTTTTTGGAAAGTTATATGTAAAAAATTCTAATACTCTAGAAATTACTTTAAATGATGTACGCTTATCTATTTTCATTGTTTCGTTTACCTCATTATAACCACGTTTAGATTTGTGGCGATAGCAGTTATTTTTCGTTAATGCAATTAGTACTTTTGTTAAATTTTATTTTGACATGACATAAAAAAAATAGACTCATATGTCGTGCTACGAAACGAAAACTAAAACAGGAACGTGTAAATCTAGACCATAATAATATAATGTCAGAAACATTTCAAAAATTTCCCCCACCCCACTCTACTTCCCCCTCCTCCCTCTACTTCTCCCTCCCCCCTCAACTTCTCCCTCCCCCTTCTACTTTTCCCCCCCTCTCCTCCCACCACCTCTACTTCTCCCCTCCCCTCCGCAACTCTCTGCCCCCTCTACTTTTCTCCTCCCCCTCTACTTCTCTCCCTCCTCTACTTCTCTCCCTCCTCTACTTCTCTCCCTCCTCTACTTCTCTCCTCCCCCTCTACTTCTCTCTCCCCCCTCTACTTATCACTCCCCCTCTACTTCTCTCTCCCCTCTACTTCTCTCTCCACTCTACTTCTCCCCCCCTCTACTTCTCTTTCCCCCTCTACTTCTCTCTCCTCCTCTACTTCTCTCCTCCGCCTCTACTTCTCTCTCCCCCTCTACTTCTCTCTCCCCTCCACAACTCTCTCCCCACTACTTCTCTCCTCCCCCTCTACTTCTCTCTCTTCCTCTACTTCTCTCTCCCCTCTACTTCTCTCTCCCCTCTACTTCTCTCCTCCCCCTCTACTTCTCTCTCCCCCTCTACTTGTCTCCTCCGCCTCTACTTCTCTCTCCTCCTCTACTTCTCTCTACCCCTCTACTTCTCTCTCCCCCCTCTACTTCTCTCCTTCCCCTCTACTTCTCTCTCCCCCTCTACTTCTCTCCCCTCCTCTACTTCTCTCCTCCCCCTCTACTTCTCTCTCCCCTCTACTTCTCTCCTTCCCCTCTACTTCTCTCTCCCCCTCTACTTCTCTCCCCTTCTCTACTTCTCTCCTCCCCCTCTACTTCTCTCTCCCCTCTACTTCTCTCCTCCCCCTCTACTTCTCTCTCCGCCTCTACTTCTCTCCTCCGCCTCTACTTCTCTCTCCGCCTCTACTTCTCTCTCTTCCGCCTCTACTTCTCTCTCTTCCGCCTCTACTTCTCTCTCCTCCTCTACTTCTCTCCCCTCCTCTACTTCTCTCCTCCCCCTCTACTTCTCTCTCCCCTCTACTTCTCTCCTCCCCCTCTACTTCTCTCTCCCCTCTACTTCTCTCCTTCCCCTCTACTTCTCTCTCCCCCTCTACTTCTCTCCCCTCCTCTACTTCTCTCTCCACTCTACTTCTCCCCCCTCTACTTCTCTTTCCCCCTCTACTTCTCTCTCCTCTACTTCTCTCCTCCGCCTCTACTTCTCTCTCCTCCTCTACTTCTCTCTCCTCCTCTACTTCTCTCTCCCCCTCTACTTCTCTCTCCCCTCCACAACTCTCTCCCCTCTACTTCTCTCCTCCCCCTCTACTTCTCTCTCTTCCTCTACTTCTCTCTCCCCTCTACTTCTCTCCTCCCCCTCTACTTCTCTCTCCCCCTCTACTTCTCTCTCCCCCTCTACTTGTCTCCTCCGCCTCTACTTCTCTCTCCCCCTCTACTTCTCTCTCCCCCTCTACTTCTCTCCCCTCCTCTACTTCTCTCCTCCCCCTCTACTTCTCTCTCCCCTCTACTTCTCTCCTCCCCCTCTACTTCTCTCTCCCCTCTACTTCTCTCCTTCCCCTCTTCTTCTCTCTCCCCCTCTACTTCTCTCCCCTCCTCTACTTCTCTCCTCCCCCTCTACTCTCTCCCCTCTACTTCTCTCCTCCCCCTCTACTTCTCTCCTCCCCCTCTACTTCTCTCCTCCGCCTCTACTTCTCTCCTCCGCCTCTACTTCTCTCTCCTCCTCTACTTCTCTCTCCCCCTCTACTTCTCTCTTCTCCTCTACATCTCTCCTTCCCCGTCTACTTCTCTCCTTCCCGTTTACTTCTCTCCTCCCCCTCTACTTCTCTCCTCCCCTCTACTTCTTTCCTCCCCGTCTACTTCTCTCTCCCCCATCTACTTATCTCTCCTCCACTACTTCTCTCTCCCCGCTACTTCTCTCTCCCCCTCTACTTCTCTCTCCCCCTCTACTTCTCTCTCCTCCTCTACTTCTCTCTCCCCCTCTACTTCTCTCTCCCCTCTACTTCTCTCCTCCCCCTGTACTTCTCTCTCCCCCTCTACTTCTCTCTCCTCGTCTACTTCTCTCTCCCCGCTACTTCTCTCTCCTCCTCTAAATCTCTCATCTCCCTCTACTTCTCTCTCCCCCCTCTACTTCTCTCCTCCCCCTCTACTTATCGCTCCCCCGTCTACTTCTCTCCATCCCCTTTACTTCTTTCCTCCCGGTCTACTTCTCTCCTCCCCTCTACTTCTCTCCTCTCCTCTACTTCTCTCTCCCCCTCTACATCTCTCCTCCCCCTCTACTTCTCTCTCCCACGTCTACTTCTCTCCTTCCCCTTTACTTATTTTCCTCCCAGTCTACTTCTCTCCTCCCCTCTACTTCTCTCCTCCCCCTATACTTCTCTCTCCCCCGTCTACTTCTCCTCTTCACCTTTACTTCTCTCCTTCCCCTCTACTTCTTTCCTCCCCGTCTACTTCTCTCTCCCCCCTCTACTTCTCTCCTCCCCCTCTACTTATCGCTCCCCCGTCTACTTCTCTCCATCCCCTTTACTTCTTTCCTCCCGGTCTACTTCTCTCCTCCCCTCTACTTCTCTCCTCTCCTCTACTTCTCTCTCCCCCTCTACATCTCTCCTCCCCCTCTACTTCTCTCTCCCACGTCTACTTCTCTCCTTCCCCTTTACTTATTTTCCTCCCAGTCTACTTCTCTCCTCCCCTCTACTTCTCTCCTCCCCCTCTACTTCTTTCATCCTCGTCAACTTCTCTCTCCCCCATCTACTTCTCCTCATCTACTTCTCTCCTCCCCCTCTTCTTCCCTCTCCCCCCTCTACTTCCTTCCTTCCCCTCTACTTCTTTCCTCCCCGTCTACTTCTCTCTCCCCCATCTACTTCTCCTCATCTACTTCTCTCCTCCCCTCTACTTCTCTCCTCTCCTCTACTTCTCTCCCCCCCTCTACATCTCTCCTCCCCCTCTACTTCTCTCTCCCCCCTCTACCTCTCTCCTCCCCCTCTAATTCTTTCCTCCCCGTCTACTTCTCTCTCCCCCATCTACTTCTCTCCTTTCCCTTTACTTCTCTCCTCTACTTCTCTCCTCCCCTCTACATCTCTCCTCCCCCTCTACTTCTTTCCTCCCCGTCTACTTCTCTCTCACCCATCTACTTCTCCTCATCTACTTCTCTCTTCCCCTCTACTTCTCTCCTCTCCTCTACTTCTCTCCCCCCCGCTACATCTCTCCTCCCCCTCTACTTCTTTCCTCCCCGTCTACTTCCCCCTCCCCCATCTACTTCTCCTCATCTACTTCTCTCCACCCCTCTACTTCTCTCCTGTCCTCAATTTCTCTCCCCCCCTCTACATCTCTCCTCCCCATCTACTTCTTTCCTCCCCGTCTACTTCTCTCTCCCTCGTCTACTTCTCTCCTTCCCCTCTACTTCTCTCCTCTCCTCTACTTCTCTCTCCCCCTCTACTTCTCTCCTCTCCTCTACTTCTCTCTCCCCCTCTACTTCTCTCCCCTCCTCTACTTCTCTCTCCCCCTCTACTTCTCTCCTCCCCGTCTACTTCTCTCCTTCCCGTTTACTTCTCTCCTTCCCCTCTACTTCACTCCTCTCCTCTACTTCTCTCTCCCCCGTCTACTTCTCTCCTTCCCCTCTACTTCTCTCTCCCCCTCTACTTCTCTCCTCCCCGTCTACTTCTTTCCTCCCCGTCTACTTCTCTCTCCCCCATCTACTTCACTCCCCCTCTCTACATCTCTCCTCCCCCTCTACTTCTTTCTCCCCCATCTACTTCTCCTCATCTACTTCTCTCCTCCCATCTACTTCTCTCCTCTCCTTCTCTCCTCCCCTCTACTTCTTTCCTCCCCGTCTACTTCCCCCTCCCCCATCTACTTCTCCCCCTCTACTTCTCTCCTCCCCGTCTACTTCTCTCCTTCCCGTTTACTTCTCTCCTTCCCCTCTACTTCACTCCTCTCCTCTACTTCTCTCTCCCCCGTCTACTTCTCTCCTTCCCCTCTACTTCTCTCTCCCCCTCTACTTCTTTCCTCCCCGTCTACTTCTCTCTCCCCCATCTACTTCACTCCCCCTCTCTACATCTCTCCTCCCCCTCTACTTCTTTCTCCCCCCTCTACTTTTCTCCCCCCCCTCTACTTCTTTCCTCCCCGTCTACTTCCCCCTCCCCCATCTACTTCTCCTCATCTACTTCTCTCCTCCCATCTACTTCTCTCCTCTCCTTCTCTCCTCCCCTCTACTTCTTTCCTCCCCGTCTACTTCCCCCTCCCCCATCTACTTCTCCTCATCTACTTCTCTCCTCCCCTCTACTTCTCTCCTCTCCTCTACTTCTCTCCCCCCTTCTACATCTCTACTCCCCATCTACTTCTCTCTCCCCCGCGTACTTCTCTCCTTCCCCTCTACTTCTCTCCTGTCCTGTACTTCTCTCTCCCCCTCTTTTCTTCTCTACTCCCCCTCTACTTCTTTCCTCCCCGTCTACTTCCCCCTCCCCCATCTACTTCTCCTCATCTACTTCTCTCCTCCCCTCTACTTCTCTCTCCCCTCTCTACTTCTCTCCTCTCCCTCTACTTCTTTCCTCCCCGTCTACTTCCCCCTCCCCCATCTACTTCTCCTCATCTACTTCTCTCCTCCCATATACTTCTCTCCTCTCCTCTACTTCTCTCCTCCCCTCTACATCTCTCCTCCCCATCTACTTCTCTCCTTCCCCTTTACTTCTCTCCTTCCCCTCTACTTCTCTCCTTCCCCTCTACTTCTCTCCTTCCCCTCTACTTCTCTCCTCTCCTCTACTTCTCTCTCCCCCTTTACTTCTCTCCTCCCCTCTACTTCTCTCTCCCCCTCTACTTCTCTCCTCCCCTCTACTTCTCTCCTCCCCTCTACTTCTCTCCTCCCCTCTACTTCTCTCCTCCCCGTCTACTTCTTTCCTCCCCGTCTACTTCTCTCTCCCCCATCTACTTCCCTCCCCCCCTCTACTTCTCTCCTCCCCCTCTACTTCTCTCCTCCCCCTCTACTTCTCTCCTCCCCCTCTACTTCTCTCCTCCCCCTCTACTTCTTTCCTCCCCGTCTACTTCCCCCTCCCCCATCTACTTCTCCTCATCTACTTCTCTCCTCCCCTCTACTTCTCTCCTCTCCTCTACTTCTCTCCCCCCCTCTACATCTCTCCTCTCCATCTACTTCTCTCCTTCCCCTTTACTTCTCTCCTTCCCCTCTACTTCTCTCCTCTCCTCTACTTCTCTCTCCCCCTCTACTTCTCTCCTCCCCGTCTACTTCTCTCCTTCCCCTTACTTCTCTCCTCCCCCTCTACCTCTCTCCCCCCTCTAGTTCTCTCCTCCCCCTTTTGCGCTTACAAATCTCCACAACATATGTCACAAATCTTATTCTAACATTGTAAGTAGAATGTCCTTTGTCATTTTGTACATTTATACCTGTTATTTCGATTTTGTGTAGACGGACATTAGATACTACACTTCCTCTTTCATTCAGGTCTGTCGCTCTCAGATTTCTGTTTTGGTTACGGTGTGCCATCCTTGTCTGCTTCTTGTAAAACGCTTTCAATGATTTTTTTCATGTCTGAACGCAGGTACTCAAAAGTACTAAAGTTAATTCTTTCAAAAAATTGAATCTCTTTATATGTATTTAGAATATGTAACTATTCACCACATATATGTTTAAAAACATAAAATACTGCTAATGGCCAACGTCGACTTCTTCTGTTAGAAGGATAATTAGCGCATTTAGGGTCCATTACATCGACGCCTCTTTTTCTTTGGTTGTAAAATCCCACTATTTCCGGTTTATTTGTGTTGATACCATCAGCACCGCTTTATTCTTTTTTGGAACCTAACTGAGCAACGTGATATCATTACTAAATCCATACAATGTCGAACCAACTTCTCTTTTCCTCTTTGGGATTTTCGTTTTTTTCTCTTCAGTGTTCCTACGTACGCTAGCTTTTTTTATCGTAATATTTGCACCAATTCTTTGATGTACTACCGCCTTCCGAGGTGCGAGGGCCTGCATCCAACCTTACTTCTGTAATAAATCTAAATCATAATTATATAATTCTAAAAATTGGTAAAAAAAGAAATGAAAATAATATTTATTTGTAATAATAATAATTTCTTTCTATCTTACCGAAGGAAATTTCTCCGTAATTCGAAGTGTGTCCACCAGACACGCAAAAAATATACGTTATGAGAAGTAGGTGTCCACGAGACACTCTAACTTTTGAAAAACGACTTCTTACGAACGGTTGAGAAATTGCGACTTCAAAAACAATGTATCACCCGCATCCATGGGCGTCGGCAGGGGGGGGCAAGGGGGGGCAGTTGCCCCCCCCTGGAAATGTGTAAAAACGTAAATATTATATTAGGTATTATTTTAAAATGTAAAAAAACTGGGCATGCGAAAAAACTGAACACGTTGCGTAAGGATGGCGAGAATTCTCGCTCCCAACTGCGGTCTTACAGCAGGAGCGGCCACCCAGCTCATAGAGACATATTTGCGGAAAATGGAGGGAAGTATAAAGCAAAACAAAGGCAACATGTGCGGGTCGGATCGGCGAGGTAGTTTTTACAAGCTTTCCGTCTCCCTTGTCTCCGAGGGTGAAGGAAAAAAGGCGTTTTCAAGAAAGTGGGGGAGGAGGGGATTTTCCACATTGGTCCCATCGGGATATTTGACCTAAAAGGGAATACGGCATCCCTGATTCCAACGATTCTGTTTCCCTCTTATTTATATTATGAAGACCCCTTTCCACTCTCTGAGAATCCAGGAAACGGCACGATTTGCACGTGAGTTGGGAAAATATTTTAAAGCACTCTTTCGGATGTTTCTATAGGAAAAGAATAATTGGAGGACAGGAACCGCTGTACCGTCTTTGACGGCTTATTTCTGTATGGAAATTCCATGACCACCCTCATGCGCCTTTCTTCTGAGTGGGAGGACACGTATGCGAAGATCATAAATGCTACTGCTGGCAGTCTTTCTTTCTTTTTGAAGGTTTTCGATTTTATGACCTTACGGGTGGCTAGAAAGAAATCTTACCGACGCGTCGGCAAACGTCGCGACGTTCCCAAGAAAACTTTCTGACACGTGTTTTACACATTGGTCTCTTCACCCTCTCTCCTTTTTCTTTTAAAATTTCTCGAAAAAGAAATTACTTCAAGACCCTCAGATTTTCTTAGTTTGTGGAAGAAGTAACATCGCAGAGAGAGTGAGTCGTGTCGTACTTTTGCAGTAAGAGTGTGTGCATTTTGCGTAAAAATTAATAGGACTGGTTAGTATTTTAACACGTGAAATATTTTAATTATTTGTTTTTAATTTCTTTGGTTTCGCATTTGGAGTTTTTGTGAGAGAAACTGTTTTAATTTTGGTAGAAGGATATCCTAACGATCCAGATCTTCTCATCACTACGTGGGACATCTTCACTCACAACATTGTCACTACATCGTCTTCCATTGGAGAGGTTAGTTTGAATTTAATGAACTGTTACTGTTTATATTAAACTTCTTTTAGTGATTTGATTTATTTCGAGAGATTTACTTCAATTATTTCTCGGTGTATTGTGACATTTCTCGGAATAATTTTAAAGATAGAAACTAGCATAACAAGTAAAAGTCGCAGTTATATTAGATTGTTACGATTGGTAAAGCAATATTCAAATAATTGTTTAATTTTATTGTACATTAAATACATAATTCAACGTGTAAAAATGTAATGTCAGACAAAATTTAGGCTTGCCTTTTTGATACAAAGACGCTTTATATTTGACTCAGTAATAGAAAGAACTTGAAAAAGTTCTTCAATTACGTTCTTTATACGTCCTTTTAATATTTTTAATATGAGCCGTTGACGAACAACTTAATTCGCATAAATACGTTATTGAATTTGGAACGTTATGTCGATGGCATATTCAGATATTGAAGCATATTCACACCTTTAGCTTTAAGCCAAAATACATCTATAGGTAGCATAATAATTTTAAGTAGTATGATCGTTGCTAAGGTCAATCAATTCCTCTCGTAGTTTCATGATAAATTCCTTGCATCATAAAATTAATTCGAGTTTGTTTGTTTAAAACGCTTTTAAAAATTAAATATACTCGCAGTGTGCGGCACACTAGTCCCTTCCTCTCGGCAAACTAATGCGCCACGGCACGCCGGTTTAGAACCACTGCTTTAAGTTAATTTCAAGAGGATATTCAGTACAGTGATAATATAATTCATAGTGATTCATTGATGTGGATTTGTGGTCAGTTGGGGGCCGGTTAAGTAAAATTTTCCCGGGTTGGGAAAATTTCGTCCGCCCCTGGGTAATAGGCATTTTTGTATTTGCCCCCCCCTGCAAAAATTTCTGCCGACGCCCATGCCCGCATCAGGAAGTAATTTGAGGAAAGTACTGTGAGGCTTGGGCCGCCAGCTCAATCAGTGCAGCCACACTAACAAAATGAAAAATCGTATGTAGTTGTCAGACCCATACTTCGGTTTAAGGGTTAAAGCCAATGTAAACAACAGCAATGCCTCGGCGTTTATTCTCTTGGCCATGTTGTAGAACTAAGCGAGTTTCCCGGGAAAAATAAAACATATTATAGTATCTGGTGTGCGCATATTTATATCTTATCGCTAGCTATAATATCGCACAAAAATATAGCGCTATATAGTATAGCGCCAGGTGTGCGGTGGCCTTAACAGCATTAAAATATAAGCCTCTGATTCCCATTAGAAGCTTACCCATATGAAAGGATAGAGCTAGTTACCAAGGAAGCCTATTGTTAGACCCAGAAAAATTAGCAATTTTTTGCGATAAAAACTATAATTTTACGTTAATTCTACTCGGATTTGAATTCCGTCTTCAAAAATAAGAAACTACAATTTATATTCTATCCGATAGTTTAAGCCTCGAGTTCGTATCTTGATGGGAAGTAATTTTAAAATTAAATATAAAAACCTCTGCACCAATTTACATGCTTTCTTATGGGCAAAAAATGGGGCAAAAAGGGGCCAAAATAGCCCCTTAAAATAGGAATTTCAACAGTTTGGATTTTTTCCTTCGGTTGTGACCAAAAACCTATACTCCTACCAAATTTCAAGTTTCTACCACATCTGGAAGTGCCTCATAATTTTGTATCCTCCTATATATATCATCTGTCAGAAGCATCTATATATTATAGATACTAGTGAATGTGAGCTTGCATTCTGCAAGCATTTTCTCTCACCTTAATGTAAAGAATAAAAGCCGACAATTAAGTTCCAAAAGCATAATTTTGCACCTGTGCACCTAATTACGTGTATTTTTCGATAATATTGGGTAAAAACAACCCCTAAAATGTATAATTATAAACATTTTATAGGTTCTCATCATCCGTTTTGAATACCTCATATATGTGCAAAATATCATCGGTGTAGCACCTCTAGAAATTCATTTATATGAACTTAATTGTATAAATTTTATGGATTTTTAACAGCCATAATAATAAACCTTTCGGAAATTTTTAACGTTAGTTAGCACTGGAGCAACAAACCCTCCCTAAGTTAAAATTTTCATCTTCCTGCACCTTCAGAAACTACATAAACATTAGTCAAATTGTTAAAATTTAAGAAATTTTTACGGCTGAACAAACAAAATTTTTTGAATTTCTATATTCCCGTTTTCGTTATTTGGTATATTCTACCGTTAGAAAAAATTTCAGCACTGTAGTCCGTATAGAAATACCTAAACCGCAAAATCATAGCCCCTAAAAATGGAATTTTTGCAATTTTTTATTTTATTTCGGTTAGATCGAAATTTATATATTTGTGCAAAATTTCAAGTCTCTAGGTTATATGGATCTCCCTTATCATTTTTTTCTCGTATGGAACGATACTGGGGCAAAAAAGCTCCAAAAATGAGGATTGTATCAATATCAGATTTCCTTCATTAGGTGTAGTTTAACATTAACAGCATTATAATATATGCCTCTGATTCCCATTAAAAGCTTACCCATATGAAAGGAAAGAGCTTGTTACCAACGAAGCCTATTGTTAGACGCAGAAAAATTAGCAATTTTTTGCGATAAAAACCGTAAAATTAGGGTAATTCTACTCGGATTTGAATTCTGTCTTCAAAAATAAGAAACTACAATTCATATTCTATCCGATAGTTGAAGCTTCGACTTCGTATCTTGATGGGAAGTAATTTTAAAATGCAAATATAAAAACCTCTACACCAATTTACATGTTTTCTTATGGGAGAAAAATGGGGCAAAAAGGGGCCAAAATAGCCCCTCCAAATAGGAATTTTGCCAGTTTCGGATTTTTTCCTTCGGTTGTGACCAAATACCTATAATCCTACCAAATTTCAAGTTTCCAGCACATCTGGAAGTGCCTCATAATTTTGTATCCTCATATCTATAATATATAGATGCTTCTTACACATGATATATATATATATATATATAGGAGGATACAAAATTATGAGGCACTTCCAGATGTGCTAGAAAATTGAAATTCGGTAGGATTATAGGTTTTTGGTCAAAACCGAAGGAAAAATCCGAAACTGGCGAAATTCCTATTTTGAGGGGCTATTTTGGCCCCTTTTTGCCCCATTTTTTGCCCATAAGAAAACATGTAAATTGGTGCAGAGGTTTTTATATTTGCATTTTAAAATTACTTCCCATCAAGATACGAACGCGAGACTTAAACTGTCGGATAGGATATAAATTGTAGTTTCTTATTTTTGAAGACAGAATTCAAATCCGAGTAGCATTAGCGTAAATTTATAGTTTTTATCGCAAAAAGGTGATAATTTTTCTTGGTCTAACAATAGGCTTCCTAGCAACAGGCTTAATACTTTCATATGGATAAGCTTTTAATGGGAATCAGAGGTATATATATTAATGCTGTTAATGTCAAACTACACCTAATGAAGGAAATCCGATAGTGATATAATCCTCATTTTTTGGGGCTGTATTGCCCCATTATTGAGCAATTCGAGAACAAAAAAGGCGATGCAGCTGCATAGTACCCACAGACGAAATTTGGCACGGTTATAGAAATATCATTGCAACATAAGATAAAATTACAAAAATACTCATTTTTAAAGGGCGGTTTTGCCCCTTTTCTGCCCCATGCGTGAACAAAAAATGCGAGGCAGCTGCATAGGATCTAGAGACTTGAAATTTGGCACAATTATAGAATTTTCATGGCAAACTAAGATAAAATTGTAAAATTGCAACAATTCCAATTTTTAATGGGTGGCTTAGCCCCTTTTCGACCCCATGCGAGTGTGATAATTATAAGGCACTTCTTAATGAGATACAAACTTGAAATTTGGCAGAATTATGGGTTTTTAGTTACAACAG
The DNA here is from genome assembly GCA_036926305.1 of Uropetala carovei. Taxonomy (NCBI): domain Eukaryota; kingdom Metazoa; phylum Arthropoda; class Insecta; order Odonata; family Petaluridae; genus Uropetala; species Uropetala carovei. The sequence goes on along the minus strand of JAXCHB010000180.1, from coordinate 1,711,120 downwards.
ATGGAAAAAATCTTAGAATGTAAAAATTCATAATGTTAGAGTCTGTTTTGCTCCATTATTGCCCTATACGAGGATTAAAATTATATGGCATTTCTAAATGAGCTACAAACTCCAAATTTGACACGGTTATATGCAGTGGTGGGATTCAAATAATTTAACAACCGGTTTGCTGCACTAATGACCGTTTTAAGTATAAAAAACGATATACCAAAAAGTAGTTTATTATTTCATATAGTTAATACTTAAATAAGAACAATAAAAGAGGTACGGAAAATTGGATTATGTTACAAGAAAGAGTTAAAAAATATTAATGAAAAAACTTTAAATAGTATACCTGACAAAAAAAACAATAAAACTGTTATTTAAGATATTTCCATATTGCTTCTTGATTAGCATCCTCACTTGCGATTTTCTTCGCTTTTATCCGAGCATCATCGGCTGTGTGATTAATCCTTACCCATCTTTTCACTACAGGAGTGGGATCCCATTCCTTTAGATATATTAGAAACAGTTAGGCGACTTCTCTTCTCTGAACATATTATGTTCATCTTTGAAAAAACCCCTTTCCGCTTCTGCTGAACTTACAGCAAGTGTTCTGACAATATTTTTAGCTTTTTGAATACTTTCAGGAATTGCATAATTTGGGAATTTTTTAAAACGTTTTCCACGAAATCTCGATGATCATTAATATCAAGCAGTTCCCCTCTGCATGCAATTTAAACAAATTCAAATATTAATTATATTCCTTAAATGATAACCTTTAAAGACTATCTATGACTTAAGCTAAGGCGCCACTGACACCGGACTGGACTTGACTTGACCGACTGCATTGGATTTGACTTGACTTGACTACGGTGGATATGCGACTCAGCCACCAGACCGGATTGGACAGGAGGCATATCCTTTTTGAGTTCAGTGTTTCATCATCAGCCGAGTGGTGACGATGTCTGCTAGAATTGCTCTGTTAGATTTAATTTCTGAATCTGATTCAGATGATGAACTGTTTGAATATTGTGTGTTATTGGCAAAAAGGAAAAGGATATGGCTAAGTCCATACGTGAGACAACGGGAAATGTTTGGGGAATTTCATACGTTGGTTAAGGACCTTACAGAAGAGCAGTTTAAGAATTATTTCCGACTGAGCAATTCCCAGTTTGAAAATGTTCATGATATTATTGCTGCTGACATAAGTAAGCAGGAGACAAACTGGCGTAAACCCATCAGTACCCAAGAGAAACTGGCTGTCTGTTTAAGGTAAGAAATCAAATCTGCTTCATCAAATCTTAAGGTAATAAATCAAAGAATCCTAAGAATGGTTAGAAACCTTGATAAGTAATATGCTATAATTAATTTTCATTCGTCAGTTAAGTGTATTTGAAAGGAATGTAAACATTAATCAACATTAATCAAGCTTTCATTTTTCTAAGAAAAGAAAAAAATACATAATACAATATTCAAAAATAAAAAACTTGAGTTTAAGCAGATGTTACATGTCACCGTAATTACAACATTGCACATTATCCATGTGACCTTTTATAACGCTAGCAAACTGTAGTTCACTAGCTCCACTGTCAAGCAAAGGTTGAGGTTCAGTGGTGTTTACATAATCTACGGAGCTATACGTAGTGCTTGCAGATGATGGACGCTGTGCTGTTTCATGGGACCAGTTAGAACGCCTCTCCATCAGGTCCTCAGCCTCTGAGACTGCAGCAAACAATTTACGCTTTACAGTCTTCTGCAGGTCTGGTGCAAGTTGCTTTGTTGCTGCATACATAGAATCGAAAAAAACTTTTAGGCTGTCCTGAGGTTGCAGTAGTTCACTTCGCCATTCATCTCTTTCTTTAGCTCTTTCTTTCCTGAATTTTGACTGCTCACGAAGGAATTCTAAGGTAGCGTCGCCAGTTTTAGGTTTCTTTGGCTTCTGCTGAAGTTGTAAAACTTCATTACCTAAAGTTTCGTCTTCACATCGTGGCTGACTGTTCTCTTCCACTTCAGATGTTGTCTCCCTCGGGTTCACGGCTTTCTCTATCTTCATTAGTATGTCTGGGCCTGTCTTTCATGTACGGTTTTAGGTATGACATTTGTTGGGAGAATTTCCAGGGTCTCACAGAAGAAGCCTCGTCCCCACTTTTTGATTTCAAGCGCTTCAAACTGCTTCTGTAAGCATTCCATAATTTTATCCACATTGTTTTTGCCTCCTCACCTGCAATTAAATATGAAATGACTTTTCTTCATGTTTTCTAGGATATACACAATGTCTCCCCCCCCCCCTTCCTTATACAGTGTACCAGCATTTTAACTTAAAAATAGAAAGAAAAAAACAACATAATAACTCTATATTTCATTTACTTTAGTTCATTTTGAAACAAAAACGAAGAATTGATATGTTCACAAATTTTTTCAGGTTCTTAGCTACTGGGAATTCATTCAAATCAATGGAATAGAGCTACCGACTCGGACACAGAAGCGTGTCACGCATTGTCAGTGAAGTTTGTGAAGCGATATGGTCTCGCTTGCAGCCCACTGAAATACCTGATCCAACAAGTGAAGACTTGAAGGTTGTTGCCGAAGAGTTTAAAGACAAGTGGAATTTCGACCACTGTATTGGTGCTTTGGATGGAAAGCATGTACAAATTAAAGCACCTCCAAATTCTGGGTCAGCGTACTTCAATTACAAGAAAACATTTTCTATAGTGCTGTTGGCCTTAGTAGATGCCAAATATAGGTTTATCATGATTGATGTTGGTGCTAAAGGACGTTTCAGTGACGGTGGAATTCTTTCTAGCAGCTTTATAGGAGAACGCTTAAGGAAGGGGCGGAATTTACCTCCAGACAATCCATTATATGAAGGAGGGAAATTGATGCCTTATGTAGCTGTTGGAGATGAGGCATTTCCTCTATTAAAACATCTCATGCGTCCTTATCCAGGAAGGAACATAAATAGAGAGCGATCAGTCTATAATTACAGATTATCACGGGCAAGAAGAGTTGTAGAGAACGCATTTGGGATTTTGGCTGCTCGGTGGAGAGTGTATTATAAGCCTTTTGAAATTTCCGTGGACTTAGTTGATAAGGTGGTGAAGGCCACTTGTGTTCTACATAACTATCTCATGACTAGAGATGCTAATGAAAACATGTTTAATCAAAATGAAGTTCAACATGATAGTATGGTACGACTAAAATCATTACCCACAAAAAGTAAGAAAGAAGCTTTCGAAGTCAGAGATTCATTTATGTCTTACTTCATTTCGCAACGTGGTGCGGTACCTTGGCAGTGGGATACAGTTTAGACACTGGGGCAGTAGACAAACAGATATGTAATAGATAATGTATAACAAATAGGACTGTATAACAAATTACAGATATTAGCTATGGATAATGTTACAATTTCTTTTTATATTAGATAGTTTTTGTTACTCTAATGTTGGATGAGTTTGCTGTTTGAAGTATTACAGGCATGCAATACTATTGATGTATAAGCTTTTATGTAAACAATATATTATAATTAAGACAATCGGAGAAAGTTTTTGTAGTATTCGTAATACGTAGTAAAATCTATATTAAATTTATGAATCTTTATTATTAACTTACATAATATCTAGTGGTTTTCTTTTAATATGAGTATTCTACATGAAATATTCCTGATTCTTTTTAAAAAATAAATAAGTAATTCTACACTCACCAGATTGAAGTTGTTGGAATGTATGTATTTATACTGCTGTATTCTAGTGACATCTATGGACGTGTGTGAAGTTTTTACTTCCGGTGTTGTTACTATACCCTGTAAAGATTGCCGCTCTCAATAAACGGTGTTTGTAATCAGTGTAAAGAATCTTTCTCCATCCTCACAAAATCTTAACAGAAGTTCGCAATTTGCAGCCACTTCTACCCATATCTTCGCTTTCAGCCTCGTGTCACTTCTTATCCTCTGTGTCGTAAAGTACGTTATGGATGCGCACTGATTCAATCAGACGCTCATCAGTAGATGTATTTTCCTCCATTGATGATCGGTAATACGTCTACACCAAGCAAACGAGTGACTGGAACTAACAAATGTATTGTGGGGGCGAGGTGTGGGAAACGGAGTCATTTGAGTTTCCCGACAGGGACCGAACCCAACTTGAGTCCGTTCGGCGGCTCCAGTCAAGTCGGGTCCAGTCTTGTCTCAGTGGCGCTGTCCCCATCGGAAACAGGCAGACGGGATTTCAGACCAGACTCCAGTCAAATCGAGTCAAGTCCAGTCCAGTCTCAGTGGCGCCGTAGCTTTAAAGTTAGATTAATTCTTATAAAAGTACCGCGAGGCAGTCCAACGGGTAGGGTTCCAGTCTTCCAAAGAACATAAGTGAAATTCAGAGATAAATAAATCGCGTGCCTATATTTTCGTTCACATGTTTTAGGTAATCAGATTATTGTTACTGTTCTCCATAGATCTGTTACTTCGTTGGCCCATTTCTACTGCCAGAGGTCGTCATTAAAAACGAAGAGAGGGTGAGAGAGAAAAAAACAAAACATCAACGAGCGTCCTTAGGTCTGAGATTTGTTGTTGGGCACTTCTTCTCCTTACGTTATATGTTTGTTTACGGTTATGGTTCAATTGCATGGAAGTGCGGTTGAGATGAAGGGATTTGAAAAGATATTGCCGCTGTAATTTCTTTTATGAAATGAATAAATAAATATTACAAGTACCATTTTAACACCCGGCTCTCCGAACTGAAAAAAAAAAGTTAGGTAACGGTTCTGCCAACCCGTGCGAACCGGCTGAATCTCACCACTGGTTATATGATTATGTACAACATCGATTGGGAATAATTTGAATTTGTAAAAATGCTAAAATTTGAAAATGCTTGCAGAATGCAAGCACATATTATCTAGTATATATATATAATACTAGTTAATGTGTGCTTGCATTCTGCAAGCATTTTGTCTCAACTTAATATAAAGAGTAGAATAGACAGATAATTTTTAAATGCAAATGCTTGCACCTCAACGCCGATTAATATTTTACATTATGGACAATATTCGACTCTTCTTACAGAGGATATAGGATATATATATATAGATATATATATAGGAGGATACTAATGTCTGGCCCAAACTACTATACTTGGAGAGCTGCAATTTAATAGCAAGGTGAACAAAGACAAATAATCGGAGGAATAATTGCAAAATTGTAACAATGTGCATTATGTTGGCCGCTAAAAATTATAAACCATTTTACTAACATTTCGTGGTTTAGGTATTTCCAAATGCGCTATCGAGCTGAAATTTTTTCTACCTGTAGAATTCGCCAAATAATGAAAACGGGAATATAGAAATTTGAAATTTCCTCTTCGTTCGGCCGTAATAAATTCTCAAATGTTTAACAAACTGACTAATGTTTATGTACTTTCTGTAGATCCAGGCAGCTGAAAATTTTAACAGAGTTAGGAAATAATGTCCCGGTGGTAAATAGCATTGAAAATTTTAGAAATATTTATTGCTGTGGCTGTTTAAAATTAAAAACATTTAAACAATGAAATTCATATAAATGCACTTCTAGAGGTGCTGCATTGATAAAATTTCGCATAAATGTGAGGTATTCGTAACAAACGATGAAAACCTATAAATGTGTTATAATTATAAATTTTAGGGGTTGTTTTTACGCCAATATTTTCGAAACAGAAAAGCACGTTATTCGGAGCCGAAATGCGAACTTAAGCATTGAAAGTAATTTTTACTCTTCTATTTTTACTTTTAAGGTTAGAGAAAAAGCTTGCAGAATGCAAGCACACGTTCACTAGTATCGTATATCCTCCTCTGTAAGAAGAGTGCTTATAGAATGATATATATATATCATATACCAGTTAATGTGTGCTTGCATTCTGCAAGCATTAGGAGCAGATAAATAATTTTTAAATGCATAATGTTTTGACCTCTTCACCGATACGTGATTTCCTTATTGAAAAATTTTAGGGTAAAATCAACCCCTAAATTTATAATTATAAGATATTTATAGGTTTTTAACATTTGTTATGAATACCTTAAATTTATGCCAAATTTCATCGATTTAGCATCTCTAGAAGTGCATCTGTATAAATTTAATTGTTAAAAATTTTTGAATTTTTAAAAACCACAATAATAAACTTTAACAAAATTTTCAATGTTAATTGTCACCGGAACATTATTCCTTAACTTTCCTAAACTTTTCAGCTTCCTGGCTCTTCAGAATGTACATAAAATTTAGCCAATTTATTTAACATTTTAGAGATTATTACGGTCGAACGAATAACAATTTACAAATTTCTATAATCCCGTTTTCATTATATGGCAAATTCTACCAATGGAAACAATTTCAGCTTCATAGCTCATTTAGAAGTACCTAAACCATGAAAAGTTAGTAAAGAGTTTATAATTTTTAGCGGCCAGGAAAATACATATTGTTACAATTTTTCCTCTGATTATTTTTTTCGATTCACCTCTGTATTAAATTTCAGCTCTCCAACTATTGTAGTTTGCGCTGGATATTTGTATCCTCCTATATCCTTCTATATCCTAAGTAAGGCCTGTCAATATATAATGAAGAAGCATTTTTAAATTTTATGATTTTTACAATTTCGAATTATTCCCTGTCGACTAAAAAAAATCATGTAAGCGTGTCAAATTTCAACTATGTAGTTCATTTATAATTTTCTTCCTCGTATGAGGCAATAATGGGGCAAAACAGCCATAATGTTACGAATTTATACAATATCGGATTTCCTCCTTATGTGGTAACTAAAAACCCATAATTCTGCCAAATTTAAGTTTGTATCTCATTAAGAAGTGTCTTATAATGTTCACACTTGTATTGGGTAGAAATGGTGCAAAACCACACCTAAAAAATTGAATTTTTGCTATTTTTTTATTATATCTTCGGTTGCAATGAAATTCCTATAATGGTGCCGTATTTCAAGTCTGTAGTTCATATGGAGCTGTCTCATCATTTTTGTTCTCGTATGGAGCAATACTTGGGCAAAAGTGCTCCAAAAATGAGGATTATTACAATATAGGTTGCCTTCATTAGGCATAGTTTAACAGTAAAGGCATTAAAATATAAGCCTCTGATTCCCATTAAAAGCTTACCCATATGAAAGCATAATGACTGTTGTCTAGGAAACCTATTGTTAGACCCAGAAAAATTGCCACTTTTTTCCGATAAAAACTATAAATTTACGCTAATTCTACTCGGATTTTAATTCTGTCTTCAAAAATAAGAAACTGCAATTTATATCCTATCTGATAGTTTAAGTCTCGTGTTTGTGTCTTGATGCGAAGTAATTTTTAAATGCAAATATAAAAACCTCTAGACCAATTTACATGTATTCTTATGGGCAAAAAATGCGGCAAAAAGTGGCCAAAATAGCCCTTAAAATTGGAATTTCACCAGTTTCGGATTTTTTCCTTCGGTTGTGAGCAAAAACCTATAATCCTACCAAATTTCAAGTTTCTGGCACATCTGGAAGTGCCTCATAATTTTGTATCCTCCTATATCTATAATATATAGATGCTTCTTACACATGATATATATATTATACTAGTTAATGTGTGCTTGCATTCTGCAAGCGTCTTGTCTCATCCTAATATAAATTGTAGTTTAGACAGATAATTTTTAATTGCAAAAGTTTGCACCTCTGCGACGATTAATGTTTTACATTATGGACAATATTGGAATAAAACAACTTTCCATAGTTTTTCATCATTTGATACGAATACCTCACATTTCTGCAAATTTCATCGATAAAGCACCTCTAAATGTGTAGTTATATAAAATTAACTGATTAAAAATGATGAATTTTTAACAGCCACAATAATAAACTTTATTATATTTTTCAATATTATTTACCGCTGGAATAGCATTCCCTAATTTCCCTAGCTCTAATAAAAGTGCATTAACATTAATTTCTTTAACATTTACGAATGTTTTACGGATCAATAAATAAACTTTTTCAAATTTCTATAATCCCGTTTTCGGTACTTGGTATGATCAACCGTTAGAAAAACTTTCAGCATTGCAGCACAATTATAAGTAACTAAACCATGAATACCTTAAATTTATGCAAAATTTCATCGATGTAGCATCTCTAGAAGTGCATTTATATAAATTTAATTGTTTAAAATTTTTGAATTTTTAACAGCCACAATAATAAACTTTAACAAAATTATAATGTTAATTTTCACCGGAACATTACTCCCTAACTTTCTTAAAATTTTCAGCTTCCTTGCTCTTCAGAAAGTACATAAACATTAGTCAATTTGTTTAACATGTAAGAGATTATTACGGTCGAACAAATAAAAATTTACAAATTTCTATAATCCTGTTTTCATTATATGGCAAATTCTACCATTGGAAAAAATTTCAGCTTCATAGATCATTTGGAATTACCTAAACCATGAAAAGTTAGTAAATAGTTTATAATTTTTAATGGTCAAGAAAATACATATTGTTGCAATTTTTCCACCGATTATTTTTTTAGTTTCACCTATGTATTAAATTTCAGCTCTCCAACTATTGTAGTTTGGGCTGAACATTTGTTTCCTCCTATATCCTCCTATATCCTAATTAAGTCCCGTCAATATATAATGAATAAGCTTTTTCAAATGTAAGGATTTTTACAATTACAAATTATTCCCTTTCGTTTTTCAAAAAAATCATATAAGCGCGTCAAGTTTGTATCTCATTAAAAAGTGCCTTATAATGTTCACACTCGTATTGGGTAGAAATGGGGCAAAACCGCACCTAAGAATTTAATTTTTGCTATTTATTTATTTTATCTTCGGTTGCAACAACATTTCTATAATCGTGCTAAATCATAAGTCTCTAGGTCACTTGGAGCTGTCTCACAGTTTTTGTTCTCGAGTAGAGCAATACTGGGGCAAAACAGACCCAAAAATGAGTTTATATCAGTATCGGATTTCCTTCATTAGTCGTAGTTTAACATTGAAGGCATTAAAATATAAGCCTCTGACTCCCATTAAAAGCTTACCCATATGAAAGGATTAAGCCAGTTGCCTAGGAAGCCTATTGTTAGCGCCAGAAAAATAACCACTTTTTTGCGATAAAAACTATAAATTTACGTTAATTCTACTCGGATTTGAATTCTGTCTTCAAAAATAAGAAACTAAAATTTATATCCTATGCGAAAGATTAAGTCGTGCATTCATATCTTGATTGGAAGTAATTTTAAAATGCAAATATAAAAACCTCTACATCAATTTACATGTTTTCTTATGGGCCTAAAATGGGGCAAAAAAGGGCCAAAATAGCCCCTCAAAATAGGAATTTTGACAGTTTCGGATTTTTTCCTTCGGTTGTGACCAAAAACCTATAATCCTACCAAATTTCAACTTTCTACCACATCTGGAAGTGCCTCATAATTTTCTATCCTACCAAATATATGATATATATATCATGTGTAAGAAGCATCTATATATTATAGATATATATATATATATATACTAGTTAACATGTGCTTGCATTCTGCAAGCATTTTCAAATTTCAGCATTTTTACAAATTCATATTATTCCCAATCGATGTTGTACATAATCATATAACCGTGTCAAATTTGGAGTTTGTAGCTCAATTAGAAATGCCATATAATTTTAATCCTCGTATAGGGCAATAATGGAGCAAAACAGCCCCTAACATTATGAATTTTTACATTCTAATATTTTTTGCATCTGTTGTAACTAAAAACCCATAATTCTGCCAAATTTCAAGTTTGCATCTCATTAAGAAGTGCCTTATAATTATCAAACTCGCATGGGGCCGAAAAGGGGCTAAACCACCCATTAAAAATTGGAATTATTGCAATTTTACAATTTTATCTTAGTTTGCCATGAAAATTCTATAATTGTGCCAAATTTCAAGTCTCTAGATCCTATGCAGCTGCCTCGCATTTTTTGTTGTCGCATGGGTCCGAAAAGGGGCAAAACCGCCCCTTAAAAATGAGAATTTTTGTAATTTGATAATTTTATCTTAGGTTGCAATGAAATTTCTATAACCGTGCCAAATTTCAAGTCTCTGGGTCCTATGCAGCTGCATCGCTTTTTTTGTTCTCGAATTGGGCAATAATGGGGCAAAAAAACATCCCCAAAAATGAGGATTATATCAATATCGGATTTCCTTCATTAGGTGTAGTTTAACATTAACAGCATTAAAATATAAACCTGTGATTCCCATTAAAAGCTTACCCATATGAAAGGATAGAGCTTGTTACCAAGGAAGCCTATTGTTAGACCCAGAAAAATTAGCATTTTTTTGCGATAAAAACTATATTTTTACGTTAATTCTACTCGGATTTGAATTCTGTCTTCAAAAATAAGAAACTACAATTTACATTCTATCCGACAGTTTAAGTCTCGAGTTCGTATCTTGATGAGAAGTAATTTTAAAATGTAAATATGAAAACCTCTGCACCAATTTACATGCTTTCTTATGGGCAAAAAGGGGCCAAAATAGCCCCTTAAAATAGGAATTTCGACAGTTTCGGATTTTTTCCTTCGGTTGTGACCAAAAACCTATACTCCTACCAAATTTCAAGTTTCTACCAGATCTGGAAGTACCTCATAATTTTGTATCCTCCTATATATATGATATATCATGTGTAAGAAGCATCTATATATTATAGATATATATGAGGATACAAAATTATGAGGCACTTCCAGATGTGCCAGAAACTTGAAATTTGGCAGGAATATAGGTTTTTGGTCACAACCAAAGGAAAAGATCCTAAACTGGCAAAATTCCTATTCTGAGGGGCTATTTTGGCCCCTTTTTGCCCCATTTTTTGCCCATAAGAATACATGTAAATTGGTGTAGAGGTTGTTATATTTGCATTTTAAAATTACTTCCCGTCAAGATACGAACTCGAGACTTAAACTGTCGGATAGGATATAAATTGCAGTTTCTTATTTTTGAAGACAGAATTCATATCCGAGTAGAATTAACGTATATTTATAGTTTTTATCTCAAAAAAGTAGTAATTTTTCTGGGTCTTACAATAGGTTTCCTTGGTAACAAGCTCTATCCTTTCATATGGGTAAGCTTTTAATGGGAATCAGAAGCTTATATTTTAATGCTGTTAATGTTAAACTACACCTAATGAATGAAATCCGATATTGATATAATCCTCATTTTTGGGGCTGTTTTGCCCCATTATTGCCACATTCGAGAACAAAAAAGGCGATGCAACTGCATAGGACCCAGAGACTTGAAATTTGGCACGGTTATAGAAATTTCATTGCAACCTAAGATAAAATTATAAAATTACAAAAATTCTCATTTTTAAGGGGCGGTTTTGCCCCTTTTCGGACCCATGCGAGAACAAAAAATGCGAGGCAGCTGCATAGGACCTAGAGACTTGAAATTTGGCACGATTATAGAATTTTCATAGCAAACTAAGATAAAATTGTAAAATGGCAAAAATTCCAATTTTTAATGTGTGGTTTTGCCCCTTTTCGGCCCCATACGAGTGCGATAATTATAAGGCACTTCTTATTGAGATACAAACTTGAAATTTGGCAGAATTATGGGTTTTTAGTTACAACAGATGGAAAAAATTTGAGAGTGTAATAACTCATATTGTTAGGGGCTGTTTTGCTCCATTATTGCCCCATACGAGGATTAAAATTATAAGGCACTTCTAAATGATCTACAAACTCAATTTTGACACGGTTATATGATTCTGCACAACATCGATTGGGAATAATTTGAATTTGTAAAAATGCTAAAATTCGAAATTGCTTGCAGAATGCAAGCACATATTTACTAGTATATATTTATATATCATGTGTAAGAAGCGTCTACATATATAGACTAGTTAATGTGTGCTTGCATTCTGCAACCATTTTTAAAGTTTAGCATTTTTACAATTTCAAATTATTCACAATGAATTTTGTACATAATCATATATCCATTTCAAATTTAAACTTTGTAGCTTATTTAGAAGTGCATTATAATTTTATTCGTTGCATAGGACAATTATGTGGCAAAACAGTCGATAAGATTGCAAATTTTCATGATATCGGATTTCCTCTTTCTACTGTAACTAAAATGCCATAATTCTGCCAAATTTCATGTTTGTATCTCATTAAGAATTGCCGTATCATTTTTACACTGTTATGGGTCATAAATAGGGCAAAACCGCCCTTAAAATTTCGAATTTTTGCAGTTTTATTTTATCTTCGGTTGCAATAAAATTTTTATAATCATGCCAAATTTCAAGTCTCTAGGACCTGCCTCATCATTTTTGTCGTCGTATGGAGCAATACTGGGGCAAAACAACCGCAAAATTAGGGATTATTACAATATCGGAATTCCTTCATTTGGCATAGTTTACCATTAAAGGTATTAAAATATAAGCCTCTGATTCCCATTAAAAGCTTACCCATATGAAAGTATTAGGCCTGTTTCCTAGGAATCCTATTGTTAGACCCAGAAAAATTACCACTTTTTTGTGATAAAAACTACAAATTTATGCTAATTCTACTCGGATTTGAATTCTGTCTTCAAAAATAAGAAACTACAACTTATATACTATCCGACCGTTTAAGTCTCGAGTCCGTATCTTGATGGGAAGTAATTTTAAAATGCAAATATATAAACCTCTACACTAATTAACATGTTTTCTTATGGGCAAAAACCGTCCAAAATAGCCACTCAAAACAGTAATTTCGACAGCTTCGGATTTTTTCCTTCGGTTGTGACCAAAAACATATTATCCTACCAAATTTCAAGCTTCTGGCACATCTGGAAGTGCCGCATAATTTTGTATCCTCATATATATATACTAGTTGTTATCTGCTTGCATTCTGCAAGCATTTTCAAATTTTAGCATTTTTACAAATTCAAATTATTCCCAAGCGATGTTGTACATAATGTTATAACCATGTCAAATTTGGAGTTTGTTGCTCATTTAGAAGTGCCTTAAAATTTTAATCCTCGTATGGAGCAATAATGGAGCAAAACAGCCCCTAACATTAAGAATTATTACACTCTCAGATTTTTTCCATCTGTTGTAACTAAAAACCCATAATTCTGCCAAATTTCAAGTTTGTATCTCATTACGATGTGCCTTATAATTATCGCACTCGTATGGGGCCGAAAAAGGGCAAAACCAAACATTAAAAATAGGAATTTTTGCAATTTTACAATTTTATCTTAGTTTGCCATGAAAATTCTATAATCGTGCCAAATTTCAAGTCTCTATGTCCTATGCAGCTGCCTCGCATTTTTTGTTCTCGCATGGGGCCGAGAAAGGGGCAAAACCGCCCTTTAAAAATGAGAATTTTTGTAATTTTGTAATTTTATCTTAGGTTGCAATGAAGTTTCTATAACCGTGCCAAATTTCAAGTCTCTGGGTCCTATGCAGTTGCATCGCCTTTTTTGTTCTCGAATGGGGCAATAATGGGGCAAAACAGCCCCAAAAATGAGGATTATAACAATATCGGATTTCCTTCATGAGGTGTAGTTTAACATTAACAGCATTAAAATATAAGCCTCTGATTCCCATTAGAAGCTTACCCATATGAAAGGATAGAGCTTGTTACCAAGGAAACCTATTGTTAGACCCAGAAAAATTAGCAATTTTTTGCGATAAAAACTATAAAATTACGCTAATTCTACTCGGATTTGCATTCCGTCTTCAAAAATAAGAAACTACAATTTATATCCTATCTGACAGTTTAAGTCAAGAGTTTGTATCTTGACGGGAAGTAATTTTAAAATGCAAATATAAAAACCTCTACACCAATTTACATGTTTTCTTACGGGCAAAAAATGGGGCAAAAAGGGGCCAAAATAGCACTTCAAAATAGTAATTTCGACAGTTTCGGATTTTTTCCTCCGTTTGTGACCAAAAACCTATAATCCTACCAAATTTCAAGTTTCTGGCACATCTGGAAGTGCCTCATAATTATGTATCCTCATATATGTATATATATCTATATATATAGACGCTTCTTACACATGATATATATATTATACTAGTTAATATGTGCTTGCATTCTGCAAGCATTTTCAGATTTTAACATTTTTACAAATTCAAATTATTCACAAGCGATGTTTTACATAATCATATAACCATATCAATTTTGGAGTTTGTTGCTCATTTAGAAGTGCCTTATAATTTTATCCTCGTATGGAGCAATAATGGAGCAAAACAGCCCTTAACATTAAGAATTATTACACTCTCAGATTTTTTCCAACTGTTGTAACTAAAAACCCATAATTCTGCCAAATTTCAAGATTGTATCACATTAAGAAGTGCCTTATAATTATCACACTTGTATGGGGCCGAAAAAGGGCAAAACCAAACATTAAAAATAGAAATTTTTGCAATTTTGCAATTTTGCAAATTTATCTTAGTTTGCCATGAAAATTCTATAATCGTGCCAAGTTTCAAGTCTCTGGGTCCTATGCAGCTGCCCGCATTTTTTGTTCTCGCATGGGTCCGAAAAGGGGCAAAACCGCCCTTTGAAAATGAGAATTTTTGTAATTTTATAATTTCATCTTAGGTTGCAATGAAATTTCTATAACCGTGCCAAATTTCAAGTCTCTGGGTCCTATGCAGTTGCATCGCCTTTTTTGTTCTCGAATGGGGCAATAATGGGGCAAAATAGCCTAAAAAATGAGGATTATATCAATATCGGATTTCCTTCATTAGGTGTAGTTTAACATTAACAGCATTAAAATATAAGCCTCTGATTCCCATTAAAAGCTTACCCATATGAAAGGATAGAGCTTGTTACCAAGGAAACCTATTGTTAGACCCAGAAAAATTAGCAATTTTTTGCGATAAAAACTATAAAATTACACTAATTCTATTCGGATTTGCATTCCGTCTTCATTAATGACATAGAATTCACCGGATCGCCTTTGCATCTAACGATCCTTGGAGATTTGACCTTTGAGAAGAAACTAAACTTTGACGTGTGGTCCAACGAATATGACTTGTATTCCAATTTCATCAGCAGAAAACTCAAAGTCTTCTTCGATGAGAAGTGTCAAGACACGCGAATGATGGAATGGAAAATATTCAGACAAGAGAAAGAAAAAACTGAGTTTGAAGAGATTCACATTAATCTTGCGCGGAGTATGATGTCGTCGGATGGATACTCTGAGAAAGTATATGGGGAGATATATAAATATGCTCCAAATGTAGGCGTAGTCACTGTATTCAGGGATCGATACAAATTTATCCACAGGACCATTGAGGAATATTTTTTTGTAAATTCTGTTTTAAAAGAAGTAACAGATGGGAAAATTAACGACAAACCGGTCAGGGATTACATTTCCGGATCGAAGCATTCCTCAGGGAACTTGGTGCTAGAGAAACTTTCATGAGTACGGGTTTGATTATTACTTTTGATATGACAGAGATTTACATTGCCTATTACACAAAGAAAAATATCATAGTTATAGTTATATAACTGTATAAAATTTCAACTTTGCAGCTCTTTAGAAGTGCATTATAATTTTATTCGTCGCATAGGATAATTATTTGGCAAAACTGTCGCTAAGATTTCGAATTTTAACGCTATTGGAATTTGTCCTTCTGTTTTTAACTAAAGACTTATAATTCTGCCAAATTTCCTTCAAAATAGGAATTTTGCCAGTTTCGGATTTTTTCCTTTGGTTGTGACTAAAAACCTATAATCCTACCAAATTTCAAGTTTCTGGCACATCTGGAAGTGCCTCATAATTTTGTATCCTCATATATATATAATATATCATGTGTAAGAAGCATCTATATATTATAGATATGAGGATACAAAATTATGAGGCACTTCCAGATGTGCCAGAAACATGAAATTTGGTAGGATTATAGGTTTTTGGTCACAACCGTAGGAAAAAATCAGAAAGTGTCGAAATTACTATTTTGAAGGGCTATTTTAGCCCCTTTTTGCCCCATTTTTTGCCCATAAGAAAACATGTAAATTGGTGTAGAGGTTTTTATTTTTGCATTTTAAAATTACTTCCCGTCAAAATATGAACTTGAGACTAAAACTGTCGGATAGGATATAAATTGTAGTTCCTTATTTTTGAAGACAGAACTCCAATCTGAGCAGAATTAGCGTAAATTAATGGTTTTTATCGCAAAAAAGTGGTAATTTTTCTGGGTCTAACAATAGGTTTCCTAGGCAACAGTCTTAATGCTTTCATATGGGTAAGCATTTAATGGGAATCAGAGGCTTAGATTTGAATGCCGTTAATTTTAAGCTATGCCTAATGAAGGAAATCCTATATTGTAATAATCCCCATTTTTGGAGCTCTTTTGCCCCAGTATTGCTCCATACGAAAACAAAAATGATGAGACAGCTCCATATGAACTACAGACCATTGCACCATTATAGAAATTTAATTGCAACCGAAGATAAGAGAAAAAACATAGCAAAAATTGGAATTTTAGGTGCGGTTTTGCCCCATTTCTACCCAATACGAGTGTGAACATTGTAAGGCACTTCTAAATGAGATACAAACTTGAAATTTGGCAAAATTATTGGTTTTTAGTTACCACGAAGGAAGAAATCCGATACTGTAAAAATTCGTAACGTTATGGCTATTTTGCCCCATTATTGCCGCATACGAGAAATAAAATTATAAGGCACTACTAAATGATCTACAAACTTGAAATTTCACACGCTTACATGATTTTTTTAAAAGTGGACAGGGAATAATTCGAAATTGTAAAAATCCTACAATTTTAAAATGCTTCTTCATTATATATTAACGGGTCTTACTTAGAATATAGAAACATACAAATTCCCAGCGCTAACTACAATAGTTGGAGAGCTGAAATTTAATACATAGGTGAATCAAAAAAAATAATCGGAGGAAAAATTGCAACAATATATATTTTATTGGCCATTAAAAATTATAAACTATTTACTAACTTTTCATGGTTTAGGTATTTCTAAATGAGCTATGAAGTTGAAATTTTTTCCATTGGCAGAATTAGCTATATAATGAGAACGGGATTATAGAAATTTGTAAATTTTTATTCGTTCGACCGTAATAATCTCCTAAATGTTAAATAAACTGCCTAAAGTTTATGTACATTCTGAAGAGTCAGGAAGCTGAAAATTTTTTGAATGTTAGGGAATAATGTTCCGGTGACAAATAACATTGAAAATTTCCCTAAAGTTTATCATAGTGGCTGTTAAAAATTCGAAAATTTTAAACAATAAATTTATATAAATGCACTTCTAGAGATGCTACATTGAATAAATTTCACATAAATGTGAGGTATTCGTAACAAATGTTAAAAACCTTTAATTATTTTATAATTATAAATTTAGGGGTTGTTTTTACCCCAATATTTTTCATTAAGGAATTCACCTAAATCCTTGAAGAGGGCCAAACTTTTTCATTTAAAGATTATTTTTCCGCTCCTAATGCTTGCAGAATGCAAGCACACATTAACTAGTATTATATACAAGTGAATGTGTGCTTGCATTCTGCAAGCATTTTCTCTCAACTTAATGTAAAGAATAAAATTCTATCACCAGAAAAAATTTCATTCATAGCACAGTTAGAAGTACCAAAACCATGAAATGTTAGTAAAATAGTTTATAATTTTTACCGGCCAAGAAAATAAACATAATTTTTCCATCGATTATTTCTTTCAATTCACCTATGTATTAAATTTCAGCTCTCCAACTATTGCAGTTTGGGCCAGACATTAGTATTCCCCTATATACTATATCATATATATCCTATCTATACTATAAGCATTTAAAAATGCTTGCAGAATGCAAGCACACATTAACTAGTGTGTCTGTGTGTTTATATATATATATATACTAGTTAATGTCTGCTTGCATTTTGCAAGCATTTTCTATAAGTTTAATATTAAGAGTAAGTGCAGACAAATAGTTTTTAAACACGAAAGTTTGCGCCTCTGTGCCTATTTACGTGTTTTTCTTTATGGAAAATACTGGAAAAAAGCAACCCCTAAAATTTATAATTGTAAAAATTTTATAGGTTTTCATCATTTGTTGCAAATACTTCACATTTCCGCAAAATTTCATCTATGGAGCACCTCTAGAATTGCATTTAAAACAATTTCATTGTTTACACTTTATGAATTTTCAACAGCCACAATAATAAACTTTTCTGAAAATTTTCAAATATTATTGTAACTGAAACACAATTCCTTAATTTTCAGCTTTCTAGTTCGTACGAAGGTATATAAAGATTAGTCAATTTTTTTAACATTTATGAATTTTTAACGGCCGAATAAATAAACATTTTCAAGTTTCTATAATTCCGATATTCCGATATTTGGTAAATTTTTCTGTCAGAAAAAATTTCAGCATTGTAGAACATTTAGAAGTACTTAAACCATGAAATGTTTTTTAAAAGTTTATAATTTTTAATGGCCAATTACTTAAGATATTGTAAATTTCGATTTTTCCTGTCCATTTCTCCATGCTATGTTAATATGTCCTTGCATTCTGCAAACTTTTCTAAATTTTACTATTTTTACAAATTTAAATTTTTACAATCGATTTTTTTCAAAACTGTCTCAAATTTCAAGTTAGACGATCATTTTGAAGTGCCATATAATTTGAATACTCGTATGGGGCAATAATGGGGCAAAACAGCTAATAGGATTTTGGATTTTTACAATATCAGATTCTTTCCTACTGTTGTAAGTAAAATCCCATAATTCTGCCAAATTTCAAGTTTGTATCTCATTGAGAAGTGCCTTATGATTTTCACACTTGTATGGGGCTGAATAGGGACAAAATCGCCCTTCAAAATTGGAATTTTTTTCCAATGTTATAATTTTATCTTAGGTTGCAATGTAATTTCTATAATCATGCCAAATTTCAAGTCTCGAGGACTTACGCAGCTGCCTTGCCTTTTTTGTTCTCATATGGGGCAATGATGGGGCAAAACCCCAAAAATGAGGATAATATCAATGTCAGATTTCCTTCATTGGGTGTAGTTTAACATTAACAGCATTAAAATATAAGCCTCTGATTCCCATTAAAAGCTTACCCATATGAAAGCATTAAGGCTGTTGCCTAGTGCAGCGATTTTCCCCGCACCTCTGCACTTAATGAAGCACTTAACGAAAGGTGGCGATAATCGGCCTTCCAGAACATCTTCGTCATGTCAAACTGGTCTTGGAGAAGCTAAGGGCAGCTGGTCTCACGGTCCATCCAGAGAAGATGAAATTGGCCCACGAATCCATTGTCTTCCTTGGGCATCGAATCTCCCATGGCGAACTTACCACTGACCCAGGGAGAACACGAACAATTTCTGCATTCCCTGTTCCTAAGTCGGTTAAGGAGGTTTCACGCTTTCTCGGTATGTGCGGTTTTTATTCCAAATTTATTCCAAATTTATTCCAAATTATGCGGAGATTGCTGCCCCTCTGTATGCACTCCGCAAGAAAAATGTCATTTTTAAATGGACCAATTTGCAGCAAGATTCCTTTGTCATACTGAAACAATGTCTGTCTTCTCCCCCTGTACTTCAACTTCCTAATTTTGAGGAAGAATTTCATTTGTTCGTGGATACCAGTCAGGTGGCGCTGGGAGGGGTTCTTCACCAAATGTTCGATGGGAAGCTAAAGCCTGTAGCTTATGCTAGTAGAACCTTGAATAATTTTGAATAAAAGAAGCCATCTTACGAATTGGAGTGTCTTGCTTGTTGTTGGGCGGTCAAAAAATTCAGGACTTATCTCCAGCTAAAACCATTCCATTTATATACAGACAATGGGGCAATAACCTGGTTGTTTAAACATCCCAAGCAACTAGGGAAAATTGGACGAATGGTTTTAAAATTGTCATCTTTTCACTTTGTCATCCATCATGTCCCATGTTCTAAAAATAGGGTAGCAGACTGTCTATCTAGAGTGGTTGACCAACCGATTGAGGATCCAATTCATTGTTCTATGCTTTTACATCAAATACCTCTGTCCTTCACAAACATTCGTGATCACCAGAATTTAGATCCGGACCTAAAACAGCTGATAGAGCGAATCAGACAGGGAAGTCCATCCCCCAATTATTTCATAAAGAATGATTTATTATATCATGGAACAAGCAGACTTAAAAGGGGTAGAGTAGTCGTTCCGGAGGCCCTCAAGGCCATGTTATTTTCCTATTTCCATTCCTTACCAATTGCTGGACATATGGGCGTTAGTAATACTTCTGAACGAATCTGTAGGGAGTTTTGGTGGAGTAACATGAAGTCAGATGGTTAGAACCTGTCATGACTGCCAAACCTGTAAACCTAGGAACACCCTTCCCCCTGGAAAGATGAGTTCTACTACTCCTAACTACCCCTGGGAGAGAGTTTATATAGATTTTGTTGGTCCATTACCCAGAAGTCGAAGTGGGAATACCTGTGCACTTACAGTCATTGATGGTTTCACCAAATTTACCTTCATTGAACCATTACGCTCTCAGTTAGCCTCCCAAGTTGTTTCCACTTTATTTCATAAAATCTTTCCTAAATTTGGCTATCCTAAATTCCTAGTTTCTGATAATGGAACCCAATTCAGATCCGCGCTTCCGTCAGATATGTGTTTTAAATATGGCATAAAGCAAATTTTCACAGCCCCTTATTATCCTCAACCTAACCAAGCTGAACGAGTCCACTGCAACTTGAAATATGCCTTAACCATCTTATCGCAAAATGACTATAGGAAGTGGGACGAATTTGTGCCCAGCTTAACCTTTGCCTTCAATTCTGCCAAGCACAGCAGTACAGGATATACTCCTGCGAGGGTGTTTATGGGAAGAGAACTTCCTCACCCTCTAACAAATTTCTGGAGAATTCCTCCACAAGCTCTGTCGGAGACTTTAACACAATCTGAAAGGCAGTCCCTATGGCAAGACATGTTAAGAAATCTAAAAAGGACAAGGCTTAGGCAAGCAGTGGCGTTTAATAGAAGCCATTCAGGGAACCGTTTTAAAACTGGTGATATGGTGTTGTATAAAAGGTTTCCTACTAGTTCAAAGGTGCTCCACCAAACCGCCAAACTCACACCACAATGGGTCAGTCCATTTTCAATTAAAAATTTTTTATCTCCTGTGACAGCTGTTCTGGAACTGTCACCCACTAAGGAGAGAATTGCCAATATATCACATTTAAAATTGTATTATCAGTAATTTTGTTATTATAGCTTGTATGTGCTGGCGTAGGGAATTAGCGACCCCATCGCCCAATGATACTGCATCATTGCAATCAGCCCCCAGATGAGAATCTGGTAAAACATATTCATTTTCGGCCTCATGCTATGCCTTTGTGTATACAAGGATGATGTTCGAGGCATCATAAAGGATAATTAGACCTTTATGTTTGTCTCCATGGATCAAAATTTTTATTATTTAATGTAACCTAGCCATGCATTTCTTATGTTTACTGGTAATAATGCCACTATTACCACAATAGTTTTTGTGCACTCTCCCCAATTGGAATAGTGTACCTTAAAATGTTTATAACACTGAATAATATTGTAAAGTCAGCCATCCATCTCAAACAGGGGAAATATACTAGATTTAAAATTGTTTCACTTATAATAATTATCTGTATCACTGTGAATATTAAGTAATGTTATAACAATTATCTGTACCACTTATTAAGTTCCAAATGGTTAATGTCATACTGATTTAATGCCTTGTCTTAGAAAGTAACTGCTGGTAAGTGTCCAGCATAGAATACTGTTTACTTTACTTCATGCTTTAAATTCAAAATAATCTTTTGTTAAATTTAGGTACTTCCCACATGGAACTACCATGAATGCTTTTCTTTGTTATAATATCCATTGTCCTTTAATGTGCCCTTATTGTAAGCCTAAGGCAAGGAGTGGGCAATAATTTTTTTAATCAGTGGTGAATATTTTTCCATTTCCCCTGAGAACTTCAAATGGAACAGTGTCGCAGACTCGGATTATCAGAACAACATAACATTTCCAGTGAATTATTCCCAATATGTTTTAATTACTACAATAACATTAAATAAATTATATTAACAATACTACAAACAATTCCAACATCTGCGTGATCTAGTATAAAGCGTGATTGAGCGAAGTGCTACAGATAAGGGTGTGGACGATTGGGGGAAGGGATGGTCCAGGGAATCCCCCCCCCCACCCTTCAACTTTATTTTTTTCATTTTCTGAGGGAGGATGCAGCGATTTTCCCCGCACCTCCGCACTTAACGAAGCACTTTCGGCGTCTTTCGCAATCGACGAACAAAAAACCAAAAGCGGTTCCCACACCAACGCGCTTTATATAGGGCGAATATTACCCCTATTTCCCATTTCCTCCTTTTCTCATGGTTATGTAACGTAATCAAGAAATTAACCAATACGAAGTCAAGGAGTCGCCCGTTTAAGCTACCCGCCGAATCTCCCCTCAACCGCTCCATCACATGACTGTGGCTGTCGAGAGAATGAGTGGGGAGATATTCCGAGACAGCGGTGAGCCGAGGGTTGCCGCCGGTGAGAGGAAGATCCCAAGTGACGGAGAGAGAAGAGTTTCCTCGCAAGTTTCGTGTGCTGAAAGTTTCCGGAGGACAGAATGTAACTATAATTTGACATTTATTAAGTGTTTTATGTTGCGAGACTAGTTTTCCATCTCAAGAGCTTTGTTTGCTGTTATAATTTCATATTCACGAAGTGTTTAAGTTGCAAGACTATTGTTACGTCTCAAGAGCATTTGTTTTGCTGTTACGTTGTTATTTCTAGTACAATATAGCATTTAGTTAGAGGATTATGTGGCTTTGTTTTTTGATTGCCACACAGGTTAAGAGTTTTTACTGGAAGGCATTTGTTGAATCATAATCTTAAGTTTATGTTTATATAGGTCTCTTTATTTATTTATAATTCTCTATTTTCATTGGTGTAAAAACTGTTTAAAAAAGTCTATGATTTGTGTGAAAATTGTGATTTAGATTGAGTTTTTATTGGAAGGCATTTGTTGAATCATAATCTAAAGTTTGTGTTTATATAGGTCTCTCTTTATTTATAATTCTCTATCTTCATGGTGTCAAAAACTCTCGTTTAAAAAAATCTTTGTGCGATTTGTGTAAAACTATTTTAGTGATTCAGGTTAAGAGTTTTTACTGGAAGGTATTTGTTGAATCACAATCTAAAGTTTGTGTTTATATAGGTCTCTCTTTATTTATAATTCTCTATCTTCATGGTGTCAAAAACTCTCGTTTAAAAAAATCTTTGTACGATTTGTGTAAAAAATTTTTAGTGATTCAGGTTAAGAGTTTTTACTGGAAGGTATTTGTTGAATCACAATCTAAAGTTTGTGTTTATATAGGTCTCTCTTTATTTATAATTCGCTATTTTCATGGTGTCAAAAATTGTGTTTAAAAAATTTCTGTATGATTTGCGTAAAAAAATTTGTGATTCAGGTTGAGTTTTTTCTGTAAGGAATTTGTTGAATCATAATCTTAAGTTTATGTTTACATAGGTCCTTCTTTCTTTATTTATAATTCTCTATTTTCATGGTATCAAAACTGTTTAAAAAATTTTTTTGTATGATTTGTCTGAAAAAATTTGAAAGGTTAAGAGTTTCACTGGAAGGCATTTGTTGAATTATAATCTTTAGTTTTGTGTTTATATAGGTCTCGCTTTATTTATAATTCTCTATTTTCATGGTGTCAAAACTGTGTTCAAAAATTTTGTATGAATTGTGTGTACTATGTATCTCACCATACATTTTGTGGTGTTGAGAAAAGTATGTTGTTGTTTTGGTACTGGTCTGAGTGATCACGGTCGCTGTGTTTTTTTCTTCTGTATATTGCCCCTTTGTGTGAGCTTAAGCTCATTGGGGTCTTTGTTAAATTAAATAAAAAAAACCCGGGTCCATTTCTGAGATTTTCTTTGCCTAAAACCTTCTCAGGAATTGAGTTACGATTTAACCCTTTATAGGGCAAGAAGTCAAGGAATGAAAATCACTTTATTTTCATTTATAAATGCCCACAAAGGGTCCAGGACCAGTGAGCGTAATATCTATGGAAACATGGAGGAAGTACTTCAAAAGCTTACTTACAGAGGACAGAGAGGAATTCAAGGACAGATTCTCCTCTGATACACTGAGTCGATGTGAGATGGCGGAGCCAATTTTGGAGGAGGAAGTCCGAGCTGCCTTGAGAACAACTAAAAATGGGAAAGCAGCTGGCCCAGGTGGAGTACCTATGGAACTGTGGAAGTATGGTGGAACAGGGATTGTGAGGATTATCACCAGACTATTTAATCAGGTGTTGGAGGGAGATGAACTCCCGGAGGATTGGTTACTATCGTATATATCAGCTATACATATGAAAGGAAGCAAGAAGCTTCCCACTAACTATAGAGGAATTAGTGTAATGGCTTCAATGAGTAGGTTGTTCAGTAGGATACTGAAAGAGAGGTTGGAAAGGTGTATCAAATCGTGGATATCCGAGGAGCAGGCAGGCTTCACTGTAGGCAAGTCTTGCCTTGATAATATTTTTAGCATACTGCAGGTTACTGAGAAGATGGTGGCAAAAGGTCAGGAGATTCATATGATTTTTGTGGATCTCGAGAAAGCATATGACTCTGTCCCAATATGTCAGATGTGGGATGCCATGAGGAAGGTGCATGTGGATGAGCCAATAATAAATCTTATACAGAGAATGTATAAGGGAGGTCGAGCGGTAGTGAAACAAGGAAAGTGGATATCTAAGGAATTTTCAACATCAAAGGGTTTGACTCAGGGTTGCGCCATGTCACCTACATTATTCAAGGTATATTTGGAAGGGGTTCTAGAGAAGTGGAACTTGTCATGTGGTAAAATGGGTGTCCAGGTTGGGGATGATGTTATTCACTCTCTGATTTTTGCAGATGACCAGGTAATTATTGCACAGGACGAGAATGACGTGGAATATATGTTCCGTAAGCTAATAGAGGCATATGAGAAGGGTGGTCTGAAGATAAATCTCTCAAAGACAGAGTACCTGGTGATTGGAGGGGAAAGTCTGTCCTTACTGCAGGGACGGTAAAAGCGGTTGACCAGTTTAAGTACCTAGGATCCATTATTCACAAATCTGGGACTTGTGAGAAGGATGTGGAGAACAGGGTAAATCAGGCTCGGATGGCAATCAAGATGTTGAATGGGGTGCTGTGGAGTCGGGAGATTAGTAAGAGAACAAAAAAGATTATTCTACGGGTCAATGTGGAAAGTATAATGACATATGGAGGAGAGGGATGGACTCTCACGGAGAGGTTAAAGAAACGCATTAATGCAGTAGAGATGGATGGCCTGAGGCATGGCATGAGTGTATCCCGATTACAACGGGTAAGGAATGACGTGATTCAGCGAGAGATGGAAGCAGAAGAGACTATCCTCGACCGTTTGGAGTGCAGGTCACTTCAATGGTATGGACATTTGCGGAGAATGTCGCAGGAGAGATGGCCGAAGCGAGTATTCGACTGGTCGCCCCCAGGACGCAGGAAGCAAGGGCACCCGCGCATCACTTGTCGAAGGCAGATGGAAGAAGCTATGAGAGCACGCAACCTGAGAGATGGCCAGTGGGAGGACCGACAACTGTGGTGATTGGGAGTACAAGGCAACCGCTAAGCAGTGGAGAAACCTTTTAATAATAATAAAAATGCTAAATATAAGATTATATTACTAACCAAAGACATTTAAAATTTAAAAAAGAGGTGCACTACTGTATCCATTATACCATTAACCTATAAAGAGTTAAGTTGCAGCTTAGTTCTTTGATTTGCCGGTAGGGATGCGAATGATGACGTAATGGAGCCAAAAAACTTAACTGCCATGGAAGAAGTAATTCTTCCATGTTACTGTGGCGAGACCAGGCGAGACACTTATGACGTGAGCGTTTGGAAAATGGTGAAAGTATCGCAGTGTTCAAAGTAGGAGAAGGTGTCTTTACATTGTTGTTCAAAATATGTCATAAAAGATTTGCTAAAAATGGGGAAAGGGAGGGTTACCCATGGTTGTGCCATGGGTTTATTGGTAAATATAATTGTTTACTTTAAAAAGGTTCTGTTTCATGCAAAGGCGAGTCAGGTGTATGTAATCCCTGACTGTTACTTGGGGAAGGTATTGTTCCTTGAACCATGTTTCTGGAAATTTCATAGTTTCTTCTAAAGGAACATTGGGAAAAAGGGAAACAACATCAAAAGGGACTAAAATCTCGTGGTCATTAAGGTTTAAATCTTTAATTAAATTAATAAAGTGAATGTTGTTCTTAATGTTTGAGTTCTGAATAAGGGGCCATAATTTGTACTGTTTATTTAGCCAAATGGATATTTTATATGTTGGGGAATTTATAGCAGAAACAATAGGTCTAAGGGGAATGTCTTTCTTATGTATTTTGGGGAGACAATACATCCTTGGAATAGTGGGGTTGGAGATGTTTAGTTGAAACCGAAGTTTTTTGGTAATCACAGAAGTACAAGTTGTAAGGGTGTTTTTTGTATCTGTAATCATTTTGTTTAAAGAAAACTTTGTGGTTTTTGTGTAAGGTCCCTCTTCTAGCATTTGTTCAACTTTATCATAGTATTGTTGTTTTTCCAAAATGACTACTGAGTTGCCTTTGTCTGAATTTAAATAAAAACAACCTTTGTTATTTAGTGTTTTAATGGTGTTATAGTCCTGAAAAGTTTGCCGTTTTTCTAGAATTTTTTGGGAAAGATTCTCTTTAATTTGTGCAAAGGTGGTGTTTCCAATTATGTTTTTTGTGTTTACGGGTAATGATTGAATAGCTGACTCAATGTCTGCAACTAACTCTTCTGTTGGCGGTTTTTTATACGGGAGGGTATAGTTCAAACCTTTTTCCAATAAAGACATTTCTGCATGGGAGAACGTTTTACCCAAAAGGTTGATAATGTTCTGGTTGTGTGGTTGAGTAGCCTGTTGTCTGCCCCTTTGTGGTCTGTTGTTTAGTGAATTAAATTTCCTGTGTAGTTTTTCTGTTTTGTTTAACATTTTTTGTTGTATGACGGCGTGTATGTGGTTCATGTATTGGTCCCAAATTGACCATTCAAAACCTGACAAATGTTTGGTAAGTTTAAGGTTTAAATCATATGCTTCTATTTCTAAAAAGGAGTGTTTTCCATAAAGTTTTTTAATTTCCAGGTCAATCCATTTTTGTTTTGCAAAAAGAATGGCTTTGGATGCTGTGTAATTTGTGGTGTTAGGAAAAATGTTAGTAAATCATGTTTTTTACAGTCTTTAAGATATTTAATGTCGGCAGCAATGGTCTGAATTTGGGTGGAAAGTTTGTGAAAATGGTTTAACTGCTTAGACCGGAAAGTCATCATAATAATTAAAAAAGGTCAGAGACTACGGCGAGATGAATTAATTAAATTAAAACATAAATACTCCTTAACCGTACAAAGTGAGAATATTTAGAGACAAAATAAACAATAAAAAAGGGTTTAAAAAAACTGGGTAAGGAAGGAATCAATGGAAAGAAAAACAAAAGTAACACTTACAGGTTTACAGGGGAAGAAAACCTCGCAGGTAGCCTGGTGTCACACGTTCATGCACTCATATCCATCCCCAAAGGAAAAAACAACTTTTTTCCCCAGGAGAACAATCACTTAAACACGCACTCAAACAACAAAAGAAAATAAAAGAGCGGAAAACCTAGTACACATTCACTCCTAAAAAAACCAATGTTTTAGAAAACACGTTTATACACACACTCTCGCAAAACCGGGAAACTCTTATATGCAAGGGACACTAATACGTATTTTGGACGAGATGCGGCCATCATCAGAGGGAGATGCTGGATATGGGTGCATGAACGTGTGACACCAGGCTACCTACGAGGTATTCTTCCCCCGTAAACCTGTAAGTGTTACTTTTGTTTTTCTTTCCATTGATTCCTTCCTTACCCGGTTTTTTTAAACCCTTTTTTGTGTATTTTGTCTCTAAATATTCTCACTTTGTACGGTTAAGGAGTATTAATGTTTTCATTTAATTTATTATTATTCATATTGATGAATGTCTTTATGTGCAGGTGCTTGGAATGGGTGTTCTTCTGCAGGAGCACTGAACTGAGGGCCTTGTTCCATAGTGTGTCACTGTTTATCCTCTGCAACTGTGCATTCTTGTCAGGTATTAATTTGTGATGTAACTGTGCCATCTTCTTGAGTGAATATCGGTTAGTAATTCATGATGTTTGCAAAAACCTGTTTGCAATCTCTAATGAAATGCTTCTGTCAGAACTGCATTGATATTTTTGCAACGGTATCTTCTTTCTTTGTGAATATAAGGTAGTTCAGTATGTTCACCTATTTTTGTCAAAACTGCATGTTGAATTACATATTTTCATGGTTTAGTGTTGTCTATACTACTTCATATATTTACATATATATTAAGCTTGGTTTTTATACTTGGTTTATCACTGTTTTTCTGTTTGCATAATACCAGTTGATTTCCACATTTTTCTACTTTTCCATGTGTGATCTCTGTTGAATTGCTAATGTTTGAATTGAGATTTGGCAACAGTTTGTTTTTATCTGGTACTACTTTGTAATGTAACTGTGCCTTCTTTCAGAGTAAATATCGGCAAATAATTTGTGATATTTTCGCAAAAACAAGTTTGTAATCTGCTTAAGTGCTACGGTTGTTTTTCACTTAAATATACGGCATTTACTTGTTATGTGTACATTAGGGTGGTCCTTATTTTTCGAACTCTGAATTTCTTTAGAGACGCTCCCTAAATTTGTTCCATTTGGTTAGAAAATAAATTGTGTTAAATATTTTTACAATCGGATAATGGGAAAACGTGCCGCATCGCACTTGAACTTTATATACTTCATCATTTTTTGTCTTATTTGGGTCATTCCTAGTGAAAATTTTGGATTCTAACGGATTGTTTTGATATTATTACCAACACTTTATTAGACATTTTTGGTGATGTCTCTCGAATATTCACATCATCTGCCAAGATCCGGCCCAAAAAGTGAGCGCGTGCCATACAAGTCGCAGCGTGCCGCGGCGCAACTGCTCAAATCTATCAAATTCGCTGCCTCTTATCTTGTAAAGTATTTCGCCAGTAGATTCAACAAGTTAGGAAAGTGTACATCGTATCACAAATGGGCGCGTTTCGTGCAATGGAGTATTAGAAAGAAATTATAGTATACCTGTACTTAAGGGAAATAGCGTTTTCAAGTTCTTTTCTTAATCATAAATAATCAATTTTCTTCCTGTTTAATAATATTACATGCACACGTAGGGAAATTAAACGTTTGTTTGGGAGATTTTTTATGTTAGCAACAATGAAGTAACCATGCAAGAAATTTTCTAACATAAGTTCAACTCGATATAAGACTTTCTTGTTTGATTTTATCGATAACGGCTACTCCTACGATAAAAATGTATAGAAAAGGCAAGACTCCACTTTACTAGTTCTACAAGTTTTATTTGAAAAATATTTTGATATGATCAATATTTTACGAGATATGACGAAAATTTAATTTTTTGTCCCCAGTAAAGTGGTACCCCTGATTGGCGTACGTGATTCATTTTTGCGATTTTCTTATTATATTTGATTGAAAGTCCTTAATATCAAATTTCATGAAAATCCGTTCGGTAGAAGCCGAGAACGAACATGCGGACGGACGGACAGACGGACGGACGATAATAGGCGCTCACGCTGTAAGCGAAACGCGCCTAAAAAACACAACTTATTATCGTTTTTGGCAGTTCTTTAAGGTTATTTACTTAAATATACCTCATGACTTCCCCCGTGGTCTGGATCATGATTACGATACGACTCTTTAACATCAATAACCGTGAAACGTAATGCTTAATTAAAGCATTTGACGACTATTATGGTGATTTAGAATAACCTATTTTTACGCACCTAAATCCTAGTAATTTGCAACAAATCATTTTTGATTCTGAAAATTTTCATATTTGGTAACGCCAATTATCGATATATCGTATATTATGAGACGCTTGCGTGATGTTATCTGTTGCCAACCATATAATTGTAAAGGTTGCTACGGATCTGCCAAAATTCCGCTACGATCCGCTACTATTTTATTAGTTAGAGCGGCAAATTTGAATTATAAAATATTTTCGAAACTCGGAATGTTGACGAAGTTAACCGTTTTGAAAAGAAATAAAGTATTTTTTAGGATAAAGAATTTTTATTGTAAAGATATACTAAATATAAACAAATGTCACAATAAAATAGAACATTTTTTTAAACTATGAGTAGCATATTACATCAGACTTCACAATGTAGGAACAAAAAAATTATATATTAAAAATTCACTTCTTTTTTATTTTAATCAGAGTCTTCCTCTGATGAGTCAACACTGACAGCAACTTCTTGATTTTTAAAGATATACATAAATTTATTAAACTTTTTTATGTGTTCGTCATTTATAGGGTAGTCCATGCAACACTTTTGTTGGTTAACTAAATCTAACTTTACTCTTAGTAAGTCACTCAACGTGTCAGGCAAAAGATGATTTCTTTTTTTTAAATTTAATATCGGACATCATAGAAAACACCCTTTCCACATCAACATTACTATGGGGCAGGGTTAATACTAATAATGCTAAATTTCCTATGTTTGCAAAAATATAGTCACCGTTAAAATTTTTAAATTTGCTTATTTTGGTCCAAAATTCAATGTATTTTTCACAGTTTAAGAGATTTCTTTTCCCTTCTTTTGAAAAATATGCTTGTAGCATATTTAATTCAGAGCTAGCTTTTATTGTGTCTATTTTATTTTTGAATTTTAGTATTTGTGTAATATTGCACGTTAAACTTTCATTAAGAGCATTTTGTGGTACCAAAACCGATAAATTTTTGTAAAAAGGACCCTTAATTGGAAATCTTTTAATTGAGTCACTGACTGCCTTTTGATAAAATTTTACACAGGTAAGTTTAAATTGCTCATTATCATTTTTATCACAGTACTTTAATAACTCCATAGTTCCTGCTCCAACTTTCACTTCATTGATAGAAAGCAGTATGTGAGGATCAAATAAATTTAAATTATCTAATTTTTCATCATCACTAAAATAACAGGGTTTGACAAAATTTGTACATAACAATCGTAGAAACCTTCTGCATTCTGTATATAAAATATCTACGAGAACTTTTTTGGATTGGAACATAACATTGAACTGATTAAATAAGGGCAGCACGTGCTTAAAAAAAATAAAAATATGCCTTTACGTACAGATTTTGCATTTCAGCAAATATTAAATTTCCAACCGGATGTTTATCCTCAAAGGAAGCTAGCCTAAAAAGTTCATAAAGCACATCCCATTGCTCCAATATTCGATTAACACAATTTGATAATGCTAACCATCTGGTTTGACTGGGGCTGATGATTTTTAATTTAGAAGTATGCATATATTTCTGAAATTCTTCTAAAATACACTGACGTTTTGGGCTTCGCGAAAAGTAATTTGAAATATTTTGTAAAAAACCTTCAATATTGCCAGATATTTCTTGTGAGGCAGCTGCTGCAATTAGATGCGCCGAATGACAAATGCAACCATTTACAACAATATCAGAGTTATCATTTAAAAGATAATTTTTAAAAGACTTTCTTTCCCATAATTACACTGGCATTGTCTGAACAATACCCGACTGTATTTTTAATATCTAGGTCAAAATCTTTCATGCATTTTACAAAAAGTGAATACAGACCTCTGGCTGTGCCCTCGTCAAAATCTATTTTAACTAAGTCTAAAAGCTGTGTTTTTAATCCTGAATTATAATTGTATCTAATTAAAATACACAGTAAGCTGATGTTACTTATATCAGTACTTTCATCTACAAGTATTGAAAAATTGGTATCTTTTAATTCCCCACGTAATTGTTCCTTAATTGTGGCTGATAAAACATTTTTAACAATACTTGTACATTTAGTGCAATTTTGTTTAACATTTTTAACAATAGCGGAATCTTTAAAATTAAGCTTCGCTACTTCTATTATATGGCCAATGGAATTGAAGCTAAAATTATGTGTGGCCACTAGTAAACTGAACCTAATGTCAGCCATGACATGACCTTTCGCTCATTTGCATATTTAAATACTTTGGTAATATCTACTGTCTTGTCCAAACTTTTAACATATGTAAGATGCCTCTGGCTGGAAGAATGTTTTATCAAATTACTTCTTTTGCTCCCTAAAACTACATTGCATGCCCTACACTTCGCTTTAGTTGTGTCTGAGGGTACAGGCTCCAACCAATTTGAAAAAATTTCTTCTTTTAACCAATTTTTGGAAAATAGTTGTCTTCTGCATGTACTTTTTCCTTTAGAAAGCTCTGCCATTTTCCTTTTTGGAGTAGAACCACTTTCCAGGTCCGAATTCGACTCATCTTCACTCACAATTTTTTTATCCATTTAGGGCTGCTGTAAATACTGTATAAGTTACAATCAGTACTTACATAGAGGATGTTTTAGTTATTTCAATAACACCAAATATTAATATTTAATACGTACCTAGTTGCTTTAACTTGCAGAGAAAAAAGACGGTGAAAATTGATTTTGTCCAGGTATTGTAATTGTCTTAAGCTCTAGGCGGAATGTCCCTCTTAAGAATTCAATTTTTTTAACCATCTGTATAGTAAAACAAATAAAAATAAAATTATGGGTAAACTAAATACCCTATCACAATATGTATAACATTATATTTAAGAAAATTACCGAATCTTCGTTTGTCTCCTTGTCCGCTTCTTTTAATTTCTCCGTTTATACCTCAAATGCCTTATTTTTGTTGTCTCATTTACCGTAGTCGATATATTTTATCTTCCTTAAACAAACTCTTATAGTGTTATAAATTCATGGAAACAATTCCTTACGCCAGTCATATTGAGATGAATTGTACATAATATATAGACCGGAGTGAGAAATAAACTGAATAGAACCTGGCCCAACCTGGGATTCCCCGAGTTGAGGGAACCGCGTCGCCTGTAGGCCAGATAAAACAGTCATACATTGTCGCCACTACACTACAAAATAGAAAACTGCGTAATGTATATAAAGTTAAATAAAAATCTGCGAAGTTGACACGAAAATGAATACAGTATTTTTTTTATTTCAATATAATATTTCAACAGTCGCTACTTTTTTTAGCAATTTTTGAATCGCCGCCGCTACGTCTCACACAAGCTCAAATACAGCTACTGTTGGCAACAGTGGATGTTACGTAAAACGATGTATTTTGTTGAAGGAACTTCTAACCAGCGAGTAGTAGTATATCGTCATTTGTAACTTTGAAGGTTTTTATAAAAGGTAATAGATTCATTTAAGTATACGATGTATTGACAGTAAGGGTCAGTTATTGATACGTTGTAAGAGTAACTTCTGAATTGCTTGTACATGTTTTTTTTACCTTTTTGTGATTGTTATCATATTGCCTTCGTGCCTTTTTAGTCATTTCTTCAGTGGAAACAATCCTGTAATATGTCAGGCAATCGCCCTCAATTCGATTTGTTGCTGGGAGGAAATGAAGAACTTCCTCAAGATTTAACAATTATGAATTTTGCTTCAGCCAGAGCTCAAGAAGTTATTTCAATTACGGAAGGTTTGCGTAC
Source organism: Uropetala carovei (assembly GCA_036926305.1). Lineage (NCBI taxonomy): Eukaryota > Metazoa > Arthropoda > Insecta > Odonata > Petaluridae > Uropetala > Uropetala carovei. The sequence continues at coordinate 1,677,550 of JAXCHB010000180.1, read as the reverse complement.
GTATTTATTTATATCAGATTTTCACAAATTGTTTTATTTGCTAAAGATTTCCGTTTCCTTTATAGAAGAACCACGGAAGACAGGTTTGGTTTTTCAACGGTTACCTCGATATATGAGGAGGCGTGTAATGAGCCACAATTCGAAACGCATGCCTAGACAACTTCGAGAAGCGCATATACGCCAAGTAAATATTTGGAGCTATTCAGTTTCTTAGTATTTTTCATGATTTTTAATACTCGTTATTTTTTAAATACCAGATGGAGAAGAGTGGATTGCCTCCCAAATCTAAAAGACCTAGTAGAAAATATCGTCGCCGACCTAGCAATTTACTAGAAACATATAATCGTCGACAAAGAGATATGACTTGGCTAGAAACGCATATTTGGCATGCTAAGAGGTAACGCACATTTTATTAGTACCTCAGAATTAGTTAACTAAAATTCGACTCATTCTAAATTCTTCCAGGTTTCATATGACAAGTAAATGGGGTTATAAATTAGCAAATTATCCAAACGATAAAAGTTCAAGAGCTTGTTATCGTGGAGCTGCCAATCATTGCATAATTCAGGTAAATATTGCTTTAGTCTTAATTTTAGTAGTCTTTATCAAATAAAAAGGTTTTTGTTTTAATATGTTGTCATTCTATGCATACATATGTTCCTTCTGTACAATTCTTTATAAATTTTTTGGTACGTGTGTCATAACGCGGAGACACTACCAAGTTCTACGTTTTCCTGCTAGGTGATACTTATACGCCTACTTGGAACTTTCAATTTCCACCAGTATCTGGCAGTGTGTGCATTACTCGGTGTATCGGCGGTGTTTCTTCGTCTTCATTCCAGGCGGTATGAGAATTCCTCGACTGCATGGGACACTGCGTTTTTCGCTACTCTTTATTTATTTTCAAAGGGAAATAGGTGACAGGTGCGAAAATATCCCGCTTGACTGTTGGGCCGCAAATGGAGCCAATTTTTCTTGCAAACCCGGACTGAGGGATAGGTTAAATTTTATGCAGTCGTTATAACATTTTTGCAGAACGGAATTGGGTAAAGCAGCCGATTTCTAAGTAGCCAATGCGGGACATCGGGGTTTTCTAAGTAGCCAATGCGGAACACCTTAAAAAATACGCTAAGACTGCTGATCAGGATATCGATAATGCGTGCAAGTGGTACTAGTAAGGATAATAAGCCCTCAGATTTTGCTAGTTCCTCTTCTTTATTGCAAAATTTATCTTCTCGAAAATAATCACTTAATTTGGAAGATGAAACGGTCAAACACGAAAGGCTTTTGTGTTTATCGTAGGCAACGTTTTGTAATATCATTCCTTTCCCCATGAGAAATAGAAAATATACAATTGCATAGGTTGTGTCGAACATCACACACAGTGTTTCTTTTTTTTTAAAAAGGAAAATTGCTTTTCCAACTCCTGGTTAAATACACATTTCCTTCTTTTTGGCGTCATTTCCTAATGAAAGGGATATTTTAAAATGTGAAAAAATGAAATGGGAATGGCTTTAAATTTGAAAAAATATTTTAAAATGTGTATGATACTTAAAATGAGGATTGGATAATTTCTTTACTTACATATGGCTCGCTTGACTTGGCTGATGTCTTCGGTGGTGTTTCAAATTCTCAAAAGAAAAAATCTTACTTTCCTAAATATTCACAACTGAAATATAATAAATTCTCATGTTATAAACGTACAATGTATGTGAGACATCAAAAGAAAGTGACTTGAGCCCAGCAATGATACTTTGGTTTTTAAATCAAGTAAGATTATTGGAATATTTTGCCCAGTTCAGGATATCGAAACCAAGAGATTTGCACCCTGATTGAGCGATGGAATCGGTGATCACACCACATTTGGAGATATAAACAGAATTACAAGTTGCGACGATAAAATCTTGCTCTTATCTCAATGCAAAAACTGCGTTTGTGTAACCTTAGGCACCTTACACACTCGGCTCTCATGAGTCGCTACTGTGAGCGCCTTGTTGATCTCCTCTGCGGTCTGTCGAGCGCAAGTCAGCTGGCTCCTCAGTAATCCCCTTTGCTCAGGAGTACAACTTCCAGTGACAATGTAGTATGTACATCAAACGTATACATTGTAATTTGAATAATAATACTGAGCAATGGCAACAAACCTCTAAGCGCATAAGCGATTCAAGCATTTTTGATTCTGAAAATGCGGGACAAATTGCGGAAATGCGGGACATTTTCCAGGACTAAACACCATACAGGACAAATTGGGACGATTGGCTGCCTTAAAATTGGGTAATTATTCATTTTAATCCTTCCTCTGATTAGGATGTGAAAAGTTATTTTAATGTATGTATGCAAACAGAAAAACAGTGATAAACCAAGTATAAAAACCAAGCTTAACATATATGTAAATATACGAAGTAGTAGAGACAACACTAAACCATGAAAATATGTAATTCAACATGCAGTTTTGACAAAAATAGGTGAACATACTGAACTACCTTATATTCACAAAGAAAGAAGATACCGTTGCAAAAATATCAATGCAGTTCTAACAGAAGCATTTCATTAGAGATTGCGAACAGGTTTTTGCAAACATCACGAATTACTAACCGATATTCACTCAAGAAGATGGCCCAGTTACATTGCAAATTACTATCTGATATTCAATCACAATGAAGGCACAGTTACACCACAAATTACTACCTGATAAGAACGCACAGTTTCAGAAATCTCATTGCAGTTCAAACATTAGCATTTCAACAGAGATCACATAATGGAAAAGTCACAAAAACTGTGGAAATCCACAAGGATTCATCCACTGGTACTGCGTACAAAGGTCATCTTCGCCATTTTCCTTAAATGCTCGCATGTCTCACGTCTTGTATAGGATAGCGTCCCTTATTTTTGAAATTTATGTAAAATCCGTTGATTTCAGCGACACTAGTGACACCAGGCCTCGACATACCGCATAACTTATAACATCATTCCCACCTTGGTTGCACAGGGCTGCCTCACTGGAACGAAACTATCCCTCCCCGTTGTCCGGTGATTGGGTTTGTAAATGTCGCGACAGGCCGAGCAGTCATGGGTTAGCAAGCTTTTAGGTACTTTTGTATTATTATGGCATCACCATTTTCCCTTCGCAAATAAATAAAGAGTAGCAAAAAAAATGCAGTGCCGCGTGCAGTCGGGAATTCTCATACCGTCTGGAATGAAAACAGAAATATCGCAGATACATCAAGTAATGCACACAGTGCCATGTACTGGTGGAAATAGGAAGTTCTAAGTAAGTAGTGTCATCTAGCAGGGAAACGTAGAACTCGGTAGTGTGGCCGCGTTATGACACGTACCACTTTTTTTCCTAACAGGATATTTCTTACTATGCATGCATTGAGCTTAAGGGCAGCTTTGAGCAAATTACTAATGGTTTGAAAATGCTTACTCGGGATGAATGTGGTCTTACATTTGGTGCTAAAGCATGGGAGAAGGGAAAGAGAGAGGGATCTGTAGTATTATTTCGTCATAACTCTAAGTACCCCTTTGGTGCAATTGGGCGGGTACTGTTTCTGTGGGAGTCAATAGCAAGTCCTGATGACTCTATTAAAGTGAAATATCAAGAGCTAGAAGCTGATATGGATGCAGTTGCAAAGTCGTACAAGCAGAGAACAATTTGGATATGGGTACACCCATCTTATTATGATGAAGTGAAAGAAGAGTTGTTGAAGGTATTTCGTATGAAGTCATGCTCCCCTTTTATGAGCGATGGAAGTAATTTAGAGCTACCATATGAGGGAGTAAAGTTAGAAAACTTCAAATCAAATTCCCTATCGAACGTTCAGATATCTAATTTAAAACTAGTGACAAATGAAAAAGGAAGTCTGAAAATTTCATGTGATATTCCATGTTATGAAGGTAGTGAGATCACAATGGCTTTGCTGAAAGACACTTTGGTTAGATTCAGACTTACAGGACCTTTATCCCAAGCTGTTCTCAGAGAAACTTTGCTATTGGCACCTCTTAAAGAAGATGATAATGTGGAAGGTATTTCATGGTGGACATGTTGGGATGATGTATTCAGGTGTCAGAAAGAAGTTTGGAAGAATATGGAAGGAATGACAAGTGCTGCCTTGGTTCCTCCTAACACTGTCATTGGACTTACAATTCTTGATCCTCGATGCAACATCCCAAAGAAGAGGACAAAGGCAATAGATTTGGATTATATATCTAGATCTGGTAATTTATCAGGTTAAATATATTCTTTATATATTTTAAAGGTACTGTCTGAATCTATCTTAAACTTGTGAAATACAGTAATGAATTTTAAATTATAAGTTGCTTATTTGAGAAGATACTTCTTTATTTGAAAACATGTTTACTCGAGGTTTGATTCTTCAGTAATATTCAAATCAGTCATTATCAACACAATCTGAATTCCATAAATTTTGATAAATCATTTTTCAGCAAAAAACGATAAACCAAAGTAACAATTTTATTCATTTTATTACAGAAATAGTTAAAGGTCATTTACCCCCAGATGTGTCTGCAAGCCCAATTTGGAATCCTCGTATCAGAGATTCTGTGACCACATCTAGGATATTGGATGCAGAAGTAAATGCAAAGCAATCTGATAACCTTGTTCCAGGTATTTCAGAATGTAATGAAAGTAAAGAGAGTACATCAAAAGAAGAGAGAAATGGTTTATGCACCAGGGTGCCTGTATTACTCATACAAAGGCCAGGAAGTCAAGATCCAAGCAGTGTAAGATTAGGTATTTCAATGTTTCACCATGGTTATAGAAACCTCAGACAATCTATTTATTTTTCCAATGATAAGTTTGACATCTAATTACATTCAAGGTTTTTGTGCTGGATGGGATGTGATTGCACCTGCTGGTTGGGGAAAGCCTCTGTGGTTGGCATTGGTGATGAGAGGGGCACGTGCTTGTGGTTTACGTGAAGCAGAAATGGTGGAAAACATTGGTTTTAGCCAAATGCTGTGCTGGCCTCCTCTTCCAGATACCAATGCAGACAAAGTTGAAATGGAACAAATCGAAATAGAAGGAAAAGATAAATACTTTCGGTAATACTTTTCATTGCTCATTAAAATGGATTATTTTTCTGATAAGTGTTGAAAATGTGAAACTTACGGGTTATAGCCAGTGCTTGACATGGGACGGTATGAGGCAGTGTGGCATAACAGTTCCTCTTGAGATGCTCAGAAATTATCCTGTCACATTTTAGTAGGCTTTAAATCATACTGGTACTTTGCAATTTCATCATTACTAGTGTCTCGGCACTCAAAACCTTCCCCTTTTGTTTTATATCACTGTAGGGGAAGACATGCTTCCGGTACTTGGCCCCTAATGTTTCTCACAACATTGTAAAATTTTAGCCCTGGACTATTTTTGGATCTATTAAAATGGATAAGCGAAAAACTAGGCTTCACCATTGCTCAAATATTCTTCCTTTTCATATCCTAAGTAATACTTTCTCCTTTGTGAGCCACAAACCTCAGTTCTAGGGCATTGCTGCAAAACAAAATCACTCTACTGTGGCAGCGTCTGAATATACAGGCAGACCTCGTCTTTTGCGGGGTTACGTTCCCGAAAACACCGCGAAAGACAAAATAACGAAAGAGAAGTAATTAAGACAATGTGAAATACAGGGTTTGGTTCCCATCCCAGCAAAAACGGATCATTTGTCCTCTGTATTGGTGACCGCAGAAAATAGAGAAAGAGATGGAAAAATTAATTTCAATGAAAGTGAGACTTAAACAAGTTAAAAGAATGAAAGGGTGGGTTGGAGACTATGGCGATATAGATATTAAAAAAAAAACGAAAAACTCCTTAACTGTACAAGGTGAATATCTAGAGGCACAAACGACCAGTAAAAAAGGGGGGAGGCAAGAAAAAGAAAACACCAAAAAAAAGAAAAACGGGTGAGGAAACAAAAAATATATATCTACTTACAGGTTTGCGGGGTTTTAATCCTCGCCAGGGACCCAACATCACCCGGTCATTCACTCACTCACTCACACAAGAACTAATCCTCAGGTGGAAGGATAAAAGGAAGGATTTACGAGGCGTTAACTTGTGCCAGTGACCCTGTTCACACTGTTGTGGTAGGTTTATGAATCAGTCCGATTACGACAGGGACCTACCCAACAATCACACACGTTCACACAAGGGGGAAAATGTGTATGGAATGACGGTGTGGTATGTGGTTAGGGGTATTTAAAAGGTGGCTTGTTTGTGTAGAAGTGAAAGTGAAAGGAGGTGGAGGGTGGACGGTTAAACTGTAGAGAGGGGAGTGAGGGAGAAGACCGCGGTCGTTATTCATAGCGGTTTGTTTATGTTTTTCAATAAGCATGCTTTCATAGGTGTCTAGTTTGTTTTCATGATGAACCGATTTTTAAAATGTTAAGTTTTCAGTGGTGGTAGGATGGTTGTATTCTTGTATGTGTGTAGCTACACTTGAATTATTAAACCTATTGTGTTTATAATGTGCAACATGTTCCTTGAATTGTGTTTCTAATTTACGTTTCATCTGTCCTATGTATACTTTGTCACATTTACTACAAGATACTTTATATATGCCTGATTTCTGTGAAGACTGTATGATGTCCTTTGGATTGAGGAGAAGGTTGGTGAGTTTATTGTGGTTGACTTGTACAGTTTTGACATCGTGTTTGGAGAATATGTTGCGAAGTTTGTTTGTGGTTCCGGGGGCGAAAGGAATTTTAATGTATTTTGATTTAGTGGAAGTAGTGTTTGTGAGGTTGTATGTATTTTGAGGAAGAGTTTATTTTTATGTTTTCGTAGTATGTTTTGAATTATGTTTGTGTCGTAACCATTCTGTGTTGCGACATTTTTTATGAGAGTAAGTTATTTTTGAAAATCTGTTTTGGACAGTGGTATATGTAGGAGTCTGTGTATCATGGAATGGAAAGCTGCTAACTTGTGTGAAATTTGGTGGTGAGAATCATTAGATATGTATTTGTTTGTATGTGTAGGTTTTCAGTATATGTTAAACTTTAGTTTGTTGTCTTGTCTTTCTACTAGTATATCAATGAAGGGGAGCCTGTTGTCTTTTTCTTCCTCGTGTGAATTTTATGGTTTCGTATTGTTTGTTTAGTTTTTCTAAGAAATCAGTGATGTTATTTTTTGATGTGTCAAAGATGGTAAAGATGTCGTCAACGTATCTGAACCATGTTTTTGGGAAGTAGTTGAAGGTGTCTTTGCAATGTTGTTCAAAATTAGTCATAAACAGGTTAGCTAAAAATGGGGAAAGGGGGTTTCCCATGGTTGTACCATGGGTTTGTTGGTAAATATTACTGATGCATCGAAGCTCGGCTTCGGCCTCTGTATTCGGCCAAAATCTACTATTCGGCTTTGGCCTTTGGATGGCCGAATAGCCGAATACTACATATTTTTTTTTGATAAAATGAAAAATGATAATGACATAATAGAAGAAAGCTGAAAACACTAAATAAAAGCATAATATATTGAGTTGTTGCAATACAATTCACATATCTCGGATTCAGCCTGACAATTATGTGCTACTTGTTTTTATGGCCTACGACATATAATACCGTATATACCCGAATATAAGACGACTCTGATTATAAGACGACCCCCCATTTTGAACTCCTAATATAAGGAAAAAATTTATTATTCACACAATGACAGAGGTTTATTATACCATTGACTAATAAACATTGAACCAATTGAGATAAGCAGTTTTGTAGTGTTAGTTGGCATATACAGTTGCTTTCCTTCAAGTGTCTATCAACGACTGATTTTAACTTCTTACAGGATCTACTATAAAGGCGACATCAATGCGTTTATTTAGATTATCAATGAAGAGAAGATAACAATAACGCCTTTCTTTCGTCTATTTGAAGGTTTAATTGGCCTTAAATGAATCGGAGGCAACAATGTGAGTCTCCTTGGTAACGCCCGGAATGAGTACGAAAAATCTGCAACATTTCGAAAAAGAATGCATATTTCTGAAAAATTCGACCGTAGAACGTGTAAACATCGCAAGAATAAGATAGTATAGAGCTTTACCCGTCGAATAAAGCAAATAAGAAGAAAATCAGTCCATATTTACATATTTTAATGAATGAAGGGAAAAAACCTTGCACTCTGAAAAATCGAAAACCCCGTGTAAGCTTATGGGAAAATATAATTGTCTCCTGGATTCGAACCCGGGACACTTTAGCAAACGAAAATATTTTTCCATAGCCAGTAGAAACAAAACGCCGCTTACCGCATATCTTTTACGACGAACGGTTCTCGAGAAATACGCCGATATAATTACACGAGACTTCATACCGACGCATGCAGCTTCACTACGTGCATAATATGTAGGATAAAATTCAAAAGAGTATTTGTATTCTAATACATTTGAATCGATTCAATTTCTGCTACTACTTTTAATAATCGATTGTTTCGATTGATTTTAAGAATTGAATATTTTGATTATACTCTGCATTCGGTTCCTCTGTCAGTCAAACTGTTATGCAACGCGCGATTATAAGACGACTAGCAATTTTTCGGTCATAAAAATTGGAACAAAACCTCGTCTTATATACGGTATATTGGTGTGTTCCAATATGTGGACAATTCGTTTATTTAGAATACTCCTCCTCGTTAGTTGGAATTTTTGATGTTTTACTGTACTGTGTAAGTAGCAGACAACCTCTGACATCTGGTTCACGTTTTTGCATGACGTAATATGACGTATAAACAGTAGCGCCATCGTGCCAAAACCAAAATGACACAATGTCGACTGAGTTTTCGTTTCATTTTTGAACTTCATATATGCAGACATTTTTATATAACAGAATATATAATAAACTTAACAAGACTACGATTCTTTGTATATATCTTCATATTAACAAAGAATTTAAATAGATTTCTATAGAAAACATTAGTGTTCATTAGTTGGTACTTCAGGTTGGTAGTGTTTTAAAATCGATTTAGGAAATTCCCCGGGAGGAATATTCTTGCGATTGTAACCAACTTTCACGGTCAACATTGGGGATGTGTGCAGATTTTTTGTAAACCCAGAACTTATTAGTAGTATCATTTTTAAATTTAATAGGCGAGGCTAAGGCTCCGTCCCACGTACAAGCGATGCAGGCAGTGCAAGCGACTAAGCGGAAAAACAATAAAATGTAATGTTATGGCGGTGTCCCAAGTTCTGGCGTCAATGCGCGTACTTGTGCGAGCGGTGAGCGAGCATCTTCGAAGTGATCAACACACTTTGTTTTTGAAGCGAGCGACCAAATCTGCCGTTGTGGCAAATACTTTGTATTTCAGAGTTTTCTTTGTAGTTTTATTGCCGTTTTAAGTTGTGTTCTTACGCTGATATGGAAATGAATGAAAATTTAATTTCCGAGATCCAAAAGAGTTCCATCTCATAGAATTTAAAAGATAAAAATTATTTTAATCATTTTTGGCCGATTACCAAGGCCGAAGCCGATATTCAGTGCATCACTAATTTATGCTAATGGAGATATTCGGCCTCGGCCAAATACTCATTTTAATATTCGGCCATTTGGCATTCGGCCAAAATGAGTATTCGGTGCATCTCTAGTAAATATTGTTGTTTACTTTGAAGAAGTACTGTTTCATACAAAGACGCGTCAGGTGTATGTAATCTTTGTTTCTTGGGTTAGGTTTTGTTTCTTGAGCCAAGTTTCTAGAAATTTCAAGGTTTCGTCAATTGGGACATTGGAGAAAAGGGAAACAACATCAAAGGAGACTAAAATCTCGTGGTCATTGAGGTTTGTGTCTTTAATTTGGTTGATGAAGTGGATGTTGTTCTTAATGTTTGAGGTCTGCATAAGGGGCCATTGTTTGTATTGCTTATTTAACCACTGTGATATTTTGTATGTTGGAGAGTTTATAGCCATTAAATAAACTCAACATTTATGAACATCATAAAAACAATTTCAAGAATTAATAAAAAACATTGAACCACAGAAATAACAATGTCTACAGATAATAGCTTCTCCATTTGCGCTGGATGATTTATCTTCTCCTTAATACTGGCAACACTTCGCTATTCACACCGATAAGCTAAATATTTTAATGGAAATAACAAATATACATTAATTGTTTATTCACATTTTCAAAAACGATTAACATCCAATATAAAATTGAATTTTTCAAGCTTACGATATATACCTATTTAAAATTACTAACCTGTATCAAAGGGCAACTAATGCAAGAAACAAATGTGGAATGATCCTTCTTCAATAATTAGCAAGGCCAGACTGGTGTATGCTACGCACAGGCTATATGAAGGAATGAAATGTTGTGAATATCTGTAGCAAACGAAACTTCCCTTCTCCCATTAGGCATTCATAAGGTTGAAGGAATTCTCAAATGGGTAAATTTCTCCATGGAATTACGGGAAGTCGGTAGATATTATCTTAGAAAAGACTTCAAGGTCGTATTCATGGAACAACCATAGGAACTTGAGGATTAGTGAACTTGGTTGGGGTTTTGACCCCATGGCGACGGTATGGAAGCGTGAGGGAGGCGATGACCATTTGAACATGGAAGGTTACTGAGCGGTGGGAAAATTCTGCCTTTCACTTACATTTAGGGTTGCCAACCGGCCTTTTTTGAAAAGGACAGTCCTTTTTTCAGATTTTTTGTCCTTGTCCTTTATTAAATTCAGAAAGGATGCCATTTGCCCTTTTCTGACAACAATCTTGTTACAAACAACACTTTTGTTTTTAAAAAAATCATTATTAAAAAATTAACATTTTATAAGTTGTGTGCGCGTCAGTGAAATAATTGAACCGAGGTCGTTTATTAATAGACAGTTTATTTTCAGCAACAAAAATAATAAAATATCGAGTAACTCGATGGCGTCATATTCCACGTGGCGTCGGGTTGCAAAGGTCGTGACGGCGAGGTCGTAGGTGACTGGTATCGTAGCCACTACAAGTTCATTTCTTCACTTCCAATGTTTACGTTGGCTCAGTTCATTATTCCACTCAGCATCAACTCTTGACTCACTAAGCTAGACACATTCAATGAGTGAATGTTGCAACCAACTTAACCTTTTCCTGTTGTGTTTGTATGTAGTGCAGTGTTTCGGTTTCCTGATTGTTATTTAAAAAACATTTAACAGTAAAGAAGGTAAGATTATTTATTGCAATTATTTAAATTCTATATAAATAAAGGTCTGTAAAACTATTAATTTATTACAGAAATGGAACCCTCAATGAAAAAGAGAAAGCATTTATGTTCATATAACAAGAATTGGGAAAAGGATTATGATTGGCTAACATCAACAGAGAATCCACAAGAAGCAAAATGCATTCTATGCCGAATCGTCTTCAAAATTGTATTTTTTGGGTGTTTTGGGAGTAACACAGCATAAAAACTCAGAAGGCCATAAAAATGCACAAAGAGTTTCATCCGAAGAGGATAGATAAGTTTCTTGTGAAAAAAATACTAAAGAAGAAGATTTAGTAGCTGCTTCTGAAGTAGCTCAAATATATCATGAAGTTAAACATCATCATTCTTACAATTCGGTCAATTGCAGTTTGAAATTAAACACAAAAATTTACCACAATTCAGAAGTGCCAGCCAAAATATCTTGTGGCAGAACAAAATCTGAAGCCATCGTTACAAACATGCTAGGGAAAAAAGCATTGGAAGTAGTGGTGAATGACATAAAACATCATGATCCACCTTTACTTTTTTCCTTCAAATTGACGCTTCAAACCGAAAAAACATGAAAATGTTTCCAGTATGTGTCCAATTTTTTAATAAGGAATATGGTACCGTAAATTATTTAATCGATTTCTTTGAGAACTCTGATGAAAGTGCAGACGGAATGTTTAAATGTTTGAAAAACACAATGGACAGTTTGGAATATCTGGTTTCAGTGCAGATAATGCAAATTGCAATTTTGGAAGTAAGCACTCTTTGTTTGCTAACATCCAAACACAAAATAAAGATGTTATTAAAGCAAATTGCCATGCACACATTCTGCACAATACGGTAAAATTTGCTTTGGGAAATCTGGATATTGACATAGAAAACATTATCTTAAAAATTTATGCTCACTTTTCCGTATCACCAAAAAGACAGCGAACTCTAAAAGAATGTCATCTATTTGCAGAGACAGAATTTAAATAAATTCTTTGCCATGTACCTACTAGGTGGCTGTCCTTAGAGCCTTGTATAGACAGAGCTTTGCTTTCCTGGTAAGCCTTAAGTTCTTATTTCTTAAGCAGGCCAAGAGATTGCCCCAAACAAAGTTTTAAGCTTCTTTTAATTGAAGAAGATTCAACAGAAATACCGCAAATTTTTGAAATATATTTGCTGTTTTCACAGCAAGTGATGGAGATTTTTAAATTGGCGGTTAAAAAACTTGAAAGTAATGAAACGTCTGCATCAGATGTTTTCCATATTATGACTAATTTAAGAAATAAGTTAAAAATCCGTTATGATGAATAATTTTTTGGTCAAGTTAACCAACATATACAAAATTTGGATGCTACAGAAAATAAAAAGAGTAAGGAAGACTTCAGATTATTTTATAATTCTGCAATAACATATTTAGAACAGAGATTTGATTTTGACAAAAATACGATATATGGAAAACTATCTAATCTTCGTTTTGTAGACAATTTATGCCCAAAGTATGAGCACTTTATTGAAGTAGTCGAAGGTTTAAAACTAAACGAAAAACAACTTAAATATGAATGATCTTTTTGAAGAGCTATCATTGATTCGAAACAATTTCAAGTGCTAAACTTTTAACTGATTGTACAAACACAGGCAGCAAATGGTATGTGATATTAAAAAATGGTGATTTCAAATTTGTGAATATTTTCAAAGTAGTATCTTTTGTTTTATCTATCCCTGGAACATCTGCATATTATGAAAGAATTTTCGGTGAGATGAATGCTAAATGGCATGATGATAGAAACCGATGTTCGGTTGAACTAGTAAAATGCGAGCTTTTTATTTATTTTAATTTAAAGGATAATTGTTTGGATTTTGCGGAAAAAATAAAAAAATGACACACTGAAATCGGCAAAAAATCAAGAAAAGTATAAATTTAAAAATAAATATTAAGTTCTTGTAAGGTTTGGCCAGTTTCATTTTTTTTTAGCTAATATCAGTTTTATAATCCAGTATAATTTTCAGCCATTTTGAATTATATTTTTTTTGTCATTTGATTTTGTGATTTTTTTATAAAATATATTTTATTATGTTATATTACTATTATATTATTATTATATTTAATAAAAAATTATTTAAATTTGTAGTAGCATAGCTACAAAAATTAATTTTAATTATTTTATTTATGAAACATCACTCTGTAAGCCACATTTTAGCTCTTTTCCTCAACATTATTCAATACTAGCAGAATTTCCCATTGATTTTCAATGGATTTAGTGAAGCTAGTACAGCACAACATACAAACTCTTTAAAATATATAGTAGATACTTTTAAAATTACAATTAGTTTTTCTTAACAATTAATCATATTTGCTTGTAACAATCCGTTTCTGAGCCTATTGCATTCAAGTATAACGATAATTTTATTTCCTATCATATTACTTTTGCCAAATCCAGCTTCATTTCTTGTGTAATTATGCCTCGCTGAAATTTTTACTTTTATGTCTTGAAAAAGCAACATACAGTTGTCCATGATTGTATACTGACTGGTAAATGTACACCAGATACGTGAATAAACATTATAATGTAGAATGTAATGATTTTACTTACAAAAAATGTAAGATTCCAGTATTCAATAGACGAAAGAAGGTTCAATTACTTTCATCAATAAACACTTCCTGAATAATAATCAGTATCTATTTACATTGCTATCCATAAACATCGATTGTTTCGTTGCTTAAACAAAAGTGCGAATCGAATAATGCTAAACTTTCGTCTATTTATAAGCTTCACTGAAGCTAATTGAATCGGAGGTAATGATGACGGTCGCCTGGGCAACGCCCGGATAGAGTACGAAAAATCCACAAAATTTTTAAACAAATAGCGCATTTCTCAGAACTTCATCGGTGTAACATGTAAACTTCACAGGAATAAGATAGTATAGAGTTTTATTCATCGAATAAAGCAAAAACAAAGGAAATTGGTCCATATTTACGTATTTTAATCCTTGAAGGAAGAATACCTTGCAAGTCAAGAAATGGATTCATACGTGTTATCTTATGGAAAAATGTTAATCCCCTATATTGGCAGCACTGATTAATCCCGGTTGAACAAACCTTGACCATTCACTAAGTTAGGATGTAAGGAAGAATCATACCAAATTTGGTTATTCTAGCTTTCATCGTTTAGGAGGAGTTCCATGAACAAACACAAACCAACAAACACTTCAAAATATATTATGGTAGATATGTATATCCAGAAAAATATTTCCTTTAAGAAAATATGCAATCAAGTAGTATATATAGAAATGGGCTTGGTACTTTTTTCAAACTTCATGATGTTGGCAGTCTTACTCGTTTATGCGAATTGAAATAAAGAAGCAAAATAAATATCAGTTTTTGGTTTCGGTTCAAGTTCAACAGATTTAGTTTTTTTGGTTCGGGTTCGGTTCCACTCCAGCCAAAAATATCAGTTTTTTTCGGTTCTGATTTTTGGTTCGGTTCGATGCTCTGGGTTAAAATGCAAGGTATATGGTGGAATAGGGACTCGAAGAACCTAACCCTATTTTTTCCATGTACCCCATTATTTACCATTTGCAAGGGTTTTCAGGAACCTAACCCTCACAAATGGCCACGAATGTATCGTATTTTTATAAAAAATTCTAAATTTTAACGGAAATATGTTTTGAGGTCACTGAGTAGGTTTTCACTGTGCATGCATGCAAAATACCTTAAGAGGTTTTATGATAACATGCTTCAAAGAAAACTTGTAGAAAATTACATTCTCTACAGCGTTGATAATGACATATATTTACATAAATTGAGTTCTAAAGAAAATATTTTGAAAAAATGGAAAAGCAACCAGAATAAATCTCCACATTCACACTTACGGATATTATCCAGAAAATAGGGAAAAGGACTCAAGGTACCTCAAAACATGTATTTCCATTGAAATCTCAAGCTCAACTTTTTTCTTGAATACAATTCTTTCTTCTGTATATTACATATAGAGAAACTATTGAGTCACTAACTCTTTATTAACTTTTCTTATCACATCCATAAAAAGGACCTGGTGTATCTGTTAGTTCTAGCTATTTATTTCTAAAATACAGAATTACAGTAGGTGAATAGAATATGAGAGCCACGTGAAATAAGGTATAAGTGAAAGTAGACCAATGGTGAAGAACCATACAGGCAGGTTGGGTTGACAAGTAAGGCATACATCGGAGCCCCCTCTTTCTTCGATTGGGAATCAAAAGCGTTGGAGTTACCCGTGTTTTGATAATGATGTAATGAAAATTCAGTAAATATGCTAAATTTATGGGTGTTATATGTTAAATTTAAAACATCTTCTCACATTATGATACCAAATTTTATACATACACACTTGTATATAAATAAATTTTATTCTTTATATGCCTACATAATTAGTAATTGCTTGAATTTCAGACTTCCCCCTAGCAAGCGACCTAATTTTGTGAAGCTTGGAATATGCAGTCCATTCTCCTGTCCATGGGATATTCTTTGTCATGAATGGTCAAGCTCTGCTCCTCCTGGATCAAGTGATGCTCCTGTAGAAATCTTCGTTCTTCGAGAGCCTCATACACTGAGACAGATGAGTGAAGTCATTTTTAAAGTTAAAAAGGATAGGTCTACACACCATAATGCATTTCTCGACAAATTAAGAAGACATGATTTCATGGAGCCATGGAAAGAGGAAGCCCATAAGTGGTTTAGTGATCTGTCCGGATTAAGTGAAAACATAGATAAGCATTGCCTTGTTCCCATCAAGGTCACAGTATGCAGGAAAGGTACAATTAAAGATTATGCTGTAATTTGTCTTCCAATTCAAAAAGACTTTAAAAAATGTGGAAGTAACTATTCAGTTCAAGAAGTAAAGGCACCTCAGGAACCGATCAACCATGATCCTAATCAGGAAGAAAGGAAGAATTTGAGAAAAGAACACAAGCAAATTCTTTTGAGTCTTCGTAGAAAGCGGGTTAGGCAGAATAGAGAGGCTGATGAACATACCCATGATACACTGTACCTAGCAACCGAAGATGTTATAGGGCAAAATCCTCTTCCTAGAAAACTAACAATGCACCCAGCTGCTACAGAAAAAATGTGCGAGGAATACAAGATCAAGATGGAGAATCTTTTCTTACCTCCTGTAACTCAAGTGCGGAGCTCTTGCTCTCGAGAGGTAGCAGGGTATGTCACTCATGGACATTGCTGTTTTTCTAATGCTAAGGAAATTGGAATAGCTTATATTGTTCTACCTGCTCTCATAAGTCTGCTCAAGACTAAAACTTGGAATCCAGAATTATTAGTTTTTGTGAGAAGTACACATTCCACAAATTATGTCCCTGCTATGATTGACATAATTACTAACTGATATGAAAATTATCATCCTAAAGCTATTGTAGAAGATTCAGGTGGTTATATGTTACTGCCAATTTAAATGACATAATGCAGAATTTCCTTCACTGTCATAAAAGCTTTCTCCAATGGTTATTTTGTATGAATTGAATGTAATGAATGAAAAGATACTGATAACATATGTATATAAAATTGTCATGATTCTTCTGAAACTTTTGTGATTATTTTTAACAATATGAAACGAGTTTTATCCAATAAAATGGATAAATTAGTGCGTTTTTCATCTTTCGTGTGGTTATACCGCCACATACATGATCACTAGGCTACCCAGATGATATGTCCACAGCCTTTATGCCCACTGCATTTATGTCCATGCTTTCATGTCCACTGCCTTTATGTCCACTGCCGTTATGTCCACTGCCGTTATGTCCACTCTTATATGTCCACAGCCTTTATGCCCACTGTTATTTTTGTCCACTTTTATATATGTCCACAGTGAATATGTCTGCAGATTTTGTCTAGTTAAGTTAATGAGAGAGGAGGGAAAATGGAAGGGTGGAAGAAATCCAAAGGAAACAGTGGGCATTGGTATCAATCAACTAAGAATTCTATAACAATTACGATTTATGAAGCAGAAAAATAAAAATGGAGGGGAAAGGGGGGGCTGAAGAAATCCAAAGGAAACAGTGGATATTGGTATCAATCAACTAGGAATTTTATAACAATTATGAATACGAAGCAAAGAAAATGAAAATGGGAGTAAAAGGAAGGGGAGGGAAAAGGGGGGGAGAAAGAAGTACGAAAGAAGCACAGTGGACATTGGTATCAATAATATGAAAAAACAATGATTTAATATTCTTTGCACCTAGATTCATATTCCAAGAAAATTTTCCATCAATATATAGTAGTATTATGAAACCATGTTGCATATCGTTTTTATTCATATTTATTTATATTAAAATTTAATGACTATCCTCTAATTTCATGAAGTCACAGTACCCAATTAAGAACATAACAAAATGCCAAATTGTTAAAAAAGATTGATCTCAGACTCATGAGCGTCGGCAGTAGCCCCCCTCTGGAAATGTGTAAAAACCTAAATATTATATTAGACATTAGCGAAAGTGCCGGTTGAATTTCAACAGATTTAGTGAATCTAAAACTTTGACCCTATAACATCTAAACATTGAAAGAATAAAATAATACATAGTTGTATCCTCACGGCCACCGATGTGCAAGTTTCTCATTGGTCGCCCCTGTGCAAGTCTCTCACTCTTACTGCCATTTTTAGGTGTTCTTTACAAAAATAAAAAAACATTATGGTTTGATAAATTTCCGTAGCCAATAAATACGAAGGAATATACGGCATATTATAATATAATCCGCATTACTGTTAAAAATACTGTACGTTTCTGACGATAAATTGGCTGCCCCCATTGTTTGACCACCCGTGTGTATCGCACAGTCGCACATATGGAAGGATTTAATGGGAAAACCATCATGACTGCAGAACTAGTCAGCGAATCGGTAGCCAGATATTCAGTAAAGAATTGCGAGTGAAGGCAATAAGGTCTCTTGGCGGTGTCAGGATGATGCAGTAGCAGTTAATAAGCATGTAATCTCTTTATATATTTTCCTATTCCCTGGGGGAAAAGGAGGGACGTATTGTTTGATTCAAACACGACTTTAACTTTGTAGCTCTGATACTTAGCCACTGTTGCGCATTAGATTTTAACTTTTTTGGAAATGCAATTAGAGTTTGGTACCACTTTCTTCTTCAACAGTACTGCATTTTGTCGTAATAGGATTCATTTCTGTGATTCCCTATGGCTCGTTCGTTACCAGCTGTCAGTAGTGGAATCCTGACATATGCTTGGTTTTTAATAAAATAGTTTGATGTGATATTGACAAGTGCTCTCACGTAACTTTTCAGTGATTTATTATTTTGTGAACATATAAGGTGTGGTAATATTTTAAAAATTTAAAAGCTTTTTAAAATTAAGTTCTTTCCTTATACCTAAGAGAAAGGAAAAAAATCGGACAGGAAGAGAACTTGTAAGTTCAATGAACTTTTGGCGAAAGACTTCTTTTTTGAAAAAAACTAAAATAGAAGATACTGTTAGGTTGCGATGAATGTAACGGTGAGTTTTCTGTCTCCCATGGTGGCAGATATTGTATCACAAAACATTTAGCAACAGAAAAGCATAAGAGAGCCTTAAGTAATGCCGCTTCCTGCTCTAACTTAGATTTCTTCCGAAAAACTAATTTTGCTGAAATGGAAAGACAATTAGCAACAGCAGAAGGACTATTTTCGTTACATGTAATTAACCATAATCAAAATTTTAGGTCAATAGATTGTACATCCAAAATAATCCAAAAACTGCTGGAAAAAAGTTTTCATGTGCCAGAACATTCATTGTCGTTTGTTAAAGGTGGATATTTCTAATATATTATAAACATGCAATATATATATTGGACTTTAATTGTTTCCTGAAAATTAAGGCAAATAAAATATTAATACATATTTGTTATTTGTGCCGAAGTATTTAGCCGATCGGAGTGGATTTTAACCAGTGTTCGGAATGACCCGGAACGCACCGGAACGTCGCTTCGTTTCGTCAGATGTAGAAATACCGTCCCTTATAATCAGCATTCCATTTCGTAAAAATTTCCATTCCACTACCGATACAAGCGTTCCGTTTCGTAACATTTTCCATTTCAAGCACAGATTTTAACCTGCTTCAAGGGAAAGGCCAATCATCACGCGCTGAATAAATTAGTCATTTAAAATATACTTGAAGTTAATTTCAAGAGGACATTCAGTACAGTGATAATATAATTCATAGTGATTCATTGGTGTGCATTTGTGGTCAGATAGGGGCCGGTTAAGTAAAATTTTCTCGGGTTGGAAAAAATTCCGTATGCCCCTGGGTAATAGGCATTTTTGTGTTTTGCCCCCCTTGCAAAATTTTATGCCGATGCCCTTGCTCAGACTGGTAGCAAAGTAAATTATAGTGTGACTGATATCCTAGCCAAAAAAGAGGCAGTCTAATACATAGGGATTTCTTCTGGGATAAAGAACTGCTAAGTAAACAGTTTATCAATTTAAGAAAATTTTAATCGGTCCCTCTTAGTTTATATCGTAAACACTACACATTTTTTAGTTGAAATGTATCTTTTGATTAACCCATTTTGTAATTAAAATATAAATGTGCATTTGACTTAAAAGCATATACAATAGCAATGAATTCCTTGATGAAATGTTTATATTATAAAGTTAACATAGTTATTTTAAATTAGATGTGAAAATGATTTAGCAATTAAATAGAATTTTTGGGCATGTATTATTGTAATCCTAATAGTTGTAAAATAAAACAAAAAAACAGTTAAAACTCAAAGGAATAGAACTAAACTTTTAAGTGTATTTGATGATGTATATTATCCCACAATATCCTACCTCTATCTTTTAAAAAGAAGTTTTTTGTTTTTCCAACCGTATTACACATAGTAAAATATATATCACCTATATCTCTCAAGTAAATCTTCAGTAAATAAAGTAAAGTTTAAGCAATTGCCTAAAAGAAGCGTGCTATTGGGCATATATTATTGTAATCCTATTAGTATACAAATAAAAAATCGGTACAACATACATTGTACAAACTTTCTCATATATGGGTACTAATGCGTCGTTTAGTTATCTTTAGAAAATGAAAATCGTATGAGCCTGATTTTAGAAAATCCAATTTTTGTTAAAGTTGACCAAGAATAAACTAGCCTTATATTCATTCGTTGGGAAAAATGAAATACGTAGTATTATTGTAAATGTATACTCAAGTAACTGTACGAAATCTGATCAAAATCGTTACAGCCGTTTTTGAGAAAATCGAATTGTTGTTAAAGTGACCTAGAATAAACTAGCCTTATATTCATTTTTTGAGAAATATGAACTATACAGTATTATTGAGGATGTAAACTTAAGTAACTGTACGAAATTTGATCAAAATCGTTAGAGCCGTTTCTGAGAAAATCGAATTATTGTTAAAGTTGCCTAGAATAAACTAGCCTTATATTCATTTTTTGACAAATATGAACTATACAGTATTATTGAAGACGTAAACTCAAGTGACTGTGCAAAATTTGATCAAAATCGTTAGAGCCGTTTTCGAGAAAATCGAATTGTTGTTAAAAATGCGTAGAATAAACTACGCTTAATTATTGATCAATGTCAACCATTTCTATGTATACTCTGCTCAGTATGATAAAATGCCTATGTACGAGATTTCATTCATTTTCGTTCGATCGTCTAGGCTCCAGCGCCAGTAACAGACAGACAGACGGCATTGCGAAAACCACTTTTTCGGATTCAGCGACACCTAAAACGCGTATTTCCGTAAAAATCTCGAGGTAGAATTTTTTCGCGAAAACAATACTTTCTCGATACTTCGTATGAGAAAGTAAAAAGATGTAAAACAACAGTCACAACCCAAAAGAATAAAACTCAACATTTATGGTCAATGGGTGAGTTATATCTTGGGTTGCAGGATTGTAGAGTTAGTCTAAATACATATGATGTTTACATTAGTTCAAAAAACTGATAAGTAAACAATTCATTAATTTAAAATATCATAATCTGTCCCTCTTTATTTATATTGTAAACACTTCACATTGTTTAGATGCAATGTATCTTTTGATTAACTCATTTTGTAATTCAAATAGAAATATGTCTTTGACTTCAAAGCAAGCACAAAGGCAATGAATTCCTTTATGAAATGTATGTATTATAAAATTAATGTAGTTATTTTACATTACATGTGAAAAACTTTAAGCAATTACCTGAAATAAGTGTGTGCTTTTGGGCATGCATTATTGTAATCCTAATAATATACAAATAAAAAAGATGTAAAAGAACAGTCACAGCCCAAAAGAATACAACTCAACATTTATGTTCCATGGGTGAGTTATATCCTCCCAATACCCTGTCTCCATAATTTGAAAGAGCTTCTTTTCCAACTGCTTTACATAAAGTACAATATATTTCACTAATATCCCTTAAGCAAATCTTCTTCTGTAAATCAAAGTGCAGACATTCTTTTATAAAATCGTCCCATTACGATGAGCATTATGTAAATACCAGCAATAAACTTTAACTTTAATTACTGGTTACGACTTCAATAACATCTTAAGATTTCTTTCATTATTAATGTCAGGACCGAAGTTAAAGCAGAAGACACAAATTCACAAGTTCAATTACTTCATTTTGCAAGTGAATATGATATTCTAAATAATTTTTAAACATATTTACTTACATGTACTTCTTCACAGCGATTAATTCCCAATATAGTGGAAAAATTGAACAATGAAAACTAATATAATTGCTCTGTATTTTAGAAGTTAACACCTCCAGTCTGGATGAAATTCATTGGGATTGACACTTCAGGGTAGAGGAGGGGTGAGGGCTTGGCGGGAAAGATTTGCCTCCATCACAGGCAGAGGGGAAGGAAGTGTTGCTAAGAGCAACCATGCTGCATTGCCGCTATGTCCCCTGCAAACAAAATACTCGGGACCACTCGTGTCTCCGCTGCTAGGAGGTGGGGGGAGGTCTTCTGGGGGAGAGAACTCAAACTCTGCGTTGCCATATCTACTACAGTGGAATGCACCTTTTGGTGGGCTCGCGAAGCAAATGGCAACACAGTACAGAGAGACTCAAAGTTGACACGACAGAGGCCTGAAAGAATGAAGTTGAGCCCAGTGACGCTTTGCCTCCTTCATTCCTATTGGTTCTCACATGGTCACGTTTTGGGACGCTTTCTCTTATCTCTCTCTCACTCAGTCGCAAAGGTATTTGAAATGTAGTTTTCGTGCTTGTTTGGGGCATCTGTTATGCACACGCTGGCAACATCACACCCGAGCCGCCTCAACCGTCAATCCTAAAGTAATTTCGTCCGGACTGTAGTAAATATTTTTTCCGATTTTGCTCGATATTTTATTTAGATCCTAATAATTTTGATATTCTATTTACCAAACAAACAATACAAAAATGGAACTTAAAATTTTAAGAAAATTTAATAACAGCTTCTTATAGCTTCAACAGCTGTGGAAATATGAGTACATTACATTACCTTTGTAAGTTCTCATGTACTATTATTCTAAAACATAATCATGAATCCACTTAAAAATACAATACAATACGTGTTTAAATACATTTACCCTCTTAAAATTTATTACTTTTGAATTAGGGAAGCCATAACATAGTGAAACATGTTTAATCCTTTTCTTGCTTACTCTCGATATTCTATATTGTTCATAATCAAAAGTATATTGAAGTTTCTTGTTTTACATTTCTTTCGATCGTGTTGAAAAATTGAACTGGTACGCAGGGACATTTAGTCCTATTTTGTTTTGAAACATTTAATCCGGGGACATTGTCTCTGGGTACGTTTTGGCCGGGGACATTTTGTCCGAGTCCCAGTGTTTGGTGTATGAATGTTTGGGGCACTTAAGAGCACTTGCAAATAATATTAATTTGAAAATATGAATGCAATAAATTTTTGTGTGGTCTTAATTTATGAAATTTAGATGGTGATTTTTATAATTATATATCCTCTTCCATTTTCCTTTTTTACTGCATATTCATAATAGGTATAAGATTCGTAGTTGATTGATACCAAAGTCCTCTCTGGTTCCTTCTGATTTCTTCCGCCTCTCTTTCCTCTCCCCCTTCTACCCACACTCCATTTTCATTGTTTTGCCTCATATAATTGTAAAAAAATTCCTAGTCGATTGATACCAATGTCCACTGTGTTTCCTTTGTATTTCTTCCTCCTCCCCTTTTCCCTCTCCCCTCCTTCTACTCCCCTTCCAATTTCATTTTCTTCGCTTCATATTCATAATTGTTATAGAATTCGTAGTTAATTGATACCAATGCCCACTGTGTTTCCTATAGATTTCTTCCACCCTTCCATTTTCCCTCCTCCCTCCTTCTACCCTCTCCATTTCTCTTAACTAGACAAAATCTGTGGACATACATAAAAGTGGGCAGTAACTGGATATAAAGGTAGTGGACAAAAAGGCTGTAGACATAAATAAAAGTGGACGTAAAGGCTATAGTCATATCATCTGTGGATCAGTCACTAGAGCCACAGTTAGTTTTGAATGCAATTCAGTTTGTATTATAATTTTGAACATTTCCCAATTTGCCTCTGTAAAGTTGTCAACAGCTTTTCAAAAATTAGTGGTATCACTGTGGAAATGTATGCTCAAGCAGTTAGCTTTCCATCTTTTATATATTTGAAGATACAAGTAAAAAAATAAAAAATTGTTTTGTAACACCAAACATATTTGATATTATGGCACAAGTTTAGTATAGATGATGAACCTGTGGCACCCCTATTGGTCGGAACTAGAACTACGTAGTAAAGATCTCTGCAGTGTTGTGCTACTCTGCTGGCATAGAGAGGGAGACATGAATCCTGTCAGGGCACCAAAGGCACCAACACAACTTGATCTCCATACCCCTCGACTGTTGCCCAACTATCAACCCTTATTATGTTTGCTCTGCTCGGGCACCGTTTCTCCAGGACGGGGAGGAAGATAGGGTTCCAGTCAGGGCACCGAAACTAAGCAATTGTGTGGTAACTCAGTCATTTGAAAACTGCTATGTGTAAAAAACGTCTTTGATTCAAGTGCTACGTAGTTCATTTTCTTGCCAGTTACATCACTAGTGGTACATCACCTATTCTAAACCAGCTCCGATATTATTTATGTTAATATTTAACACTTGGATGCTGGACCTTATAATCATAACACTAATGGCTGAGATGGGTCCCAAAGGACCTAACACCAGTTTTAGTAATCACTTGTTTACTATTTTTTCAATTGAAACAAATGATTTATTTTTTAATAATAAACATTTTATAAGTCAAAAGAGTACCACTATGGATAAAAAAACATCCTGAATGCAAATAGATGTTTAATTAAATTTAAAATTGACAAATTTAATTATTAAACTATAGGTCTAACAAGAAGTAATATAATGAGGCATAGTAAAAGTATTTCCATAAAAGTAATTACATTAGAATGTAAAATTTAAAAAAAAAACTATATTGAATCATCCAATATGGTGGAACATATTTCACATGTTATTTTCACATCCCATGCCAACTGTCTATTGCAGTGTTTCTCAAACTTATATGGCCTCGTACCCCCTAAAACTCAATCAATCAATCGAAGTAACCCCTTATAAATAATACAAGTATTACACAAAATAGACATTTAAAAACGAACGAGTTTACATATAATAAATAACACTTATTGAGGTGAATGTGACTGTTTTCCAAGAAATAAAGAATCATTCGTTCGCTCGATTGAAGAAAGCCTCGACCATAAATTAGGTTCGACATGCAATTTTTTGTCTTAATTAAACTCGGAGGTGAAAATCCAGATTCGCACATGCACGTTGTTGAGAAAGAAATGAATGTTTTTATTGCTCTTTTAGCCACTTCCCCATGCTCGTTCGATAATTTTGTCCAGAAAGCAATCAAAGATGTCTTCGAGAATTTAATTTTCAAGTCATCCTCAGTATAAATATCCATGAGGCTTCTTTGTTCTTTTCCTGTTACATGTGAAATTGAAAAATCTACATAAAATGGATTGCGTCCATTTCTGGAAAATATTCTCGTACGTGTTTCAGATTCACCAGTTTGGTTTCATCTGGTTTTATGACTTAATCCGTAACACATTTCTTGTCCCTTGATCAATGGAAAAAAACTGAATAATTAAGCTCCTGCCCTCAGTGATAAGGCTGCAGTTTACTGATATGTATGCATTCAATGTTTTTAGAGATAAAATATACTGTATTGTTTATGTGCACACACAGTGAATAAATTTGTTGTAAAACATTGTATAACATCAAAGTGAAAAAACCTGATTAGGAGTGTCCAGTGTCATAATATGTCATTACGTAAATTTTCTAAAGTACTCCGTAGCGCCTTTAAAAGTACCCCCAGGGATATGCATACCCCACATTGGGAAACCCTGGTCTATTGCACACAAAATTATTACACACATCACATTTTGAAGTACAGGCGACTCCCGAGATTTGACCAAATTGAGAATTCGACCGGTCAAATCGACCCAGCCGATCAATCGATCGAATTAGAAACTAGTTTAGAGGTTTAGTTTCAGCCTAGACATCGTTATTTCTGCTCTAATTCTTTGAATTTGTGCTGATCTGACATACGACTGTTCGAGATTCAACCACGTTTTCAGGAACGCATCCCCGTCTCGAATCTTGGGAGTTGCCTGTATATTTATTCTCTCCCATACACATGAAACATCTCCGTCCAGTTTGATGAGGTACAACTGAAGAAGGATGTTTTTCCACTATCTCCCTTCCTGTGGATGTGATAGCTTGTATAATGCGTTTTTGGTAGGATTTACCCTTTACTTCTTCAATCTGAATGACCCTCTTTTCAATATTAGGTTGGACCAACAGCATTCCCAATTCCTCTAAAAATAATTTTCTTTTGGCCTTTGCATTATTACAGGGAATTGAATATTTATTTTATATACACCAAATTACAAATGCATTATATGCCGAAATATTTAAAAATATTGAAGAACAGTGCAAGAGACCAACGCCGTACTGCTCTTGTGCATGAATATTTTCGAACTAATTTATCGAGAATGTCGAAACCTATTTTTGATTTATTATAAACAAGATTTGTTTTGGGTTTGAATTTAGTTTCTTCACCTGAAATTTTGTGTTCATGATGCATACTAGAAGGTAAGATGACATACTTTTTTGGTTTTGGTACGTAAGGTACAAGGGTCAAATCATCTGTAAACAAAAACTTGGACATATTTTCAGTTCTGCCAGTAACAGACACAAGCGATTGTGGCAGACCATTCCTATTTCTTCTCGTGGTTCCTACCATAGTAATTTTATGTTGAAGCAGTTCCAGCCAATGAAACATCCGTAAAGAACTCAGGATGAACTACGTTCCATTCTCTGCAATGGGCAGTTGCTTTTTTGTGTACGTTACTATCAAGTCTATAATATAATCGGAAATGAATAAAGTAAAACAATCCATAGTATCTTTTGCATCCTTACTTGTGTCAGTCACTCCACTAGCCTTCGTAAGTAAATTTTCAGGTCGTGTTTTGCGTGGTCGAGGCACCAAATATCTCCAAGTCCTTTTCTCTACAACTTCAACCTGAACATCAGCAACAGTTTCCTGAAGAAGGTCCAAATCCATTTCATCATCTTCTCTATCGATTTCCTCGAATTCACTTGCAACATCACTACAAGAGTCACTGTTGTCACCACTATCGTAATATCCTGGTAATTCACCTTTTTCCTCGTCCTCTTGCATCAAAAACTTAAAAAACTTTTTTTGTCGGTCTAAAAAATACAGGCGACTCCCGAGTTTCAAACGTTCAAGATTCGATTAATTCGAGATTTCGACCCAGTCAATCAAATTGGGAACTACTTGACGCGGAATAATTTTCGCGGAGTAATTGGTTCCAACCAACCACGCAAGGTTTAGTTTTGGTGTAGACGTAGTTATATCTACTCTAATTGTTTGAATTTTTGCTGATTTCACTCTTTTTTCTGTTAATCTTTTATTTAAATATATTTATTTTATTGATTTATTTATAAATTTATCACTTGACATGGCATATAAAAGGAAATATAATAGTGATAATGTAAGGGAATCAAATAAAAGAGGGCATAAGATTCATAGTTATGAATTGAAATTATAAATTTAAAAGCGTGTTGAGAAAGGTGAAAGCCAAGCTGAAATCGCACGATCGTTGGGAATGTGTCAACAATTAGCACTTACGTGAAACAGAAGGAGAAAATTCTAGAACGTGATAAATTCAGGTAATTTGATAACAACAATAAACAGTTCCCCACCCAATAGCTCCTCTTCTTCCAACTAAAATCTTCCAACTTCTCAATTAATAAACCAAGTCCAGTAAGCGCAGTTGAAAAAGATTTAAGGTATGAAAATATTTTTAATTTTATTGTTTCTTTATTCTTAAGTTATTTTGTGCTTTTTTAATAACTTTTATGTTAATTTTGCTGCGATAAATACTCGTAGTTGTATGTATATATAGATGTATGCAGGTATGTTATCCAGCTCGCGCGAGTCGTTTGTAACAAACGACTCACGCGATCCGCGAAATGCAATTTATTTATTGCAGATTAACAAATAATTTGTAATATAATTTTATACATCACCATTTAATAACAAAATTAACTAAATTTAATATTTGGAATAATCATAGAAAATTTGATTAGATATGTAACAAACGCTTTAATAAACCTTAGTCTTGATAAGTAATATAATTATAAAACACTAAATATATATTTATTGAAAATAAGAAATAAATAAATGTGTATTCATCAGTACTCAGAAAGATCAAAAAAAGCATAAACTAAAACTAAACAAATATACGAAATTACACCTATTTACGCATCTAGAACTTTTAAATAGACATAATGTAACAAAAAAATATTTTATTTCACTAAAACTGACAAATTCCTATGCCTTAATAAAAAATAATAACTATATGAATTTATGGTTTACTCTCAAGGCACTTGATAAGGAACTTAAACAATTTAAATTAACCTCAGTCTCCGTGTTTCTTCTTAGCATATGTGTCATTAACATCGTCTAACAAAGTATTTGGTAACTCATCAGGTCCCTCGATAGCTATTTTCATGAGGTCTTGCAATGTTTCTTGTCCCAATCTATTTCTTAATTTTGTCATCAGCCTATTCATTGTACTAAAAGACCGTTCAGCACTCACGGTGGATACTGGAGTGGAACATAGTTTTACGCATAAACTCTTAAGTTCATCATATCCAATATTGGATTTCAATATTAATTCAATATATTATTCTGATTGTCTTAGGATTGGACGGCATATGTAAAGGAACGAATATCGTTCAACAATGCATCGAAATTTAAATGCAGCAAACCAGATAAATGTTCAGTCACAGCACGAAATGATTTTGCCGATTCCAACTTCGAGGTAATTTTGATCAACAGTATAGCCTTGTCGTTGAATCGATAACTCATCTGGTTAATCATTTCATTGACGAATTTACTGGCTGTTTTAAAACATTTCAGGTTTTTTGTTTTCCTTTACGGGGTGTATATTTTCAAGATCTTTAACTAAGAGCGTGTAGTTTTTCCAGATTGTGCTTTCTTCATTATTTTCAAAGCAATCATGAGATGTAGTTTTAAGGTGTTTAATAGTGGAATTAATAAGTCTGGATAAAGCGGATAAACATAAATCTTCTTTTTGTAAAATCTTACTTAGATTTGAAATAGCGAGTAGTGCTTCATGTAAAACACAGAGGTTTATTAAAAAACAGGATTTTTCCATTTCTAATAAAATGCCTCCTGCTAAAGAAGCAAGGTCCGCACCATCTTATGTATCTGCAGTGGCGTAGCTAGGGGGGGGGTGAGTGGTGCGGACGCCCCGGGCGGCACGGTCCAAGGGGCGGCAAAAAAAGTGGCAGAATAAAAAAAAGTTAACTTCTAAAGTAAATATTGAGTTTTTCAGGGAAAATGGAGGGGTAAGGACAGTGCAATGGGGAAGTCCTTCGAGATTAGCAAACAAAACAATGCTAAAGGATCTTCTAAAATGGTCCGGGTTAAAGGGAGGGGGAGGAGAATGCAACAGGAAATCCCTTCGATTGTGAGTCAGAGTGTAGCGTAAATAAGTGTTTTTATTCTTTTGTCGTGTGTCGAAGTTTCCTGTGTTTACTATTGTTTTTTCATCAAAATGGCCCCCAAAAGACCAACTGAATGTATAATTACCGTATTCACCTGAATCTAAGACGACCTTTTTTTCCAAATTTTCAGCTGTAAATATCAAGAGTCGTCTTACATTCGAATACGAAGTATATTTATGCATTTAATCGATGGTTTTTACAACAAATGGTATATTAGAGTAAACAATTCACAACAGCAAATTCAAGTACGTACATAAAGAAGTGAAATAAGCAAATAGTAATAACAATAAGAAAAACATGAAGGGAATAATAATTATTTAGACTAATAATCATCGTCGATGAACATAACACAAACGACGTACTTTCCTCTTGCACGTAATGGCAACCGCAATGTCAAAACAAATGAGAGCGGAAATCATTGGGATTCCCCTTTCAAACGACGCACCGCGATTCACTAAGTGTGACAGTAATTTTGAGTTGTGCATTCTTGATTTAAATGCACAACCCTTAAGTTAAAATGACAGATCATGTTGAAGTACGTGGCACGAGTGCAAAGGGAAAGTTAACAAAGGAATTAGACGGAGCTAAGATACAAATTTTAAGCTGATCGCGATAAATTACGCCGAAAAAACTAATAACTGTGATGCGAGTAGAAAGTTCGGTGTATCTGAGGCAAATGTGCATCGATGGAAACTCAAAACTGGAACTAGAAATGGCCAAAGCCACAAGGAAGTCGCTCAGTGGTCCAAAATTAGGCCGATTTCATGGCATTGAAGAAGAATTAGTCAAGTTTGTGCGCACCATGAGGAAGAACGGTATGCCTGTTTCGACTGAAAGTATTATACTTAAAGCTAATGAAATTACTAGAGGACTTAATATATCATTGCAAGAATTCACGGCCAGCAGAAGTTGGTGCGTGAGAATGATGCGACGAAATAATTTTTCTTTACGGCGACGAACTTCGCTGTGTCAGAAATTGTCAGAAGACTATGTTGAAAAACTTCTCGCTTACCAGAAATACGTAATTGGACTTAGAAAAACCAATAATTACCTTTTGAGCCAAATAGGAAATGCCGATGAAACTCCGGTTTTCTTCTACATGCCATCTAATTATACTGTGAACGAAAAAGGTGCGAAGTCCGTCCTAATTAAAACTACAGGTGACGAAAAAATGTGAGTCATGGTAATGTTGGCGGTTTTAGCAGATGGGAGTAAATTACCACCATATGTGGTTCTAAAGCGGAAAACAATACCTAAGAAACATTTGCCAAGTGGAATAATAGGTGTCAAGAAAAGGGGTGGATGACTAAAGAACTAATGAGAGATTGGTTACATGTGGCGTGGAATAGACGGCCAGGAGCTTTACTGAAACAAAGAGCAATGCTTTCACTGGATGCATTCAAGGACACTTATCTCCTGAAATTAAAAACATAATGAGTGCGATGAATATTGATCTTATTGTAATACCTGGAGGAATGACATCGCAACTTCAAGTTTTAGATGTTGCTGTCAATAAGTGTTTTAAAAATAATTTAAAGGTTTTGTATTCTGAGTGGTTACAGAGTGGAACTCACACTTTAACACCAAAAGGAAATCTTAAGAAACCTGAAGTTGCAATGCTCTGCCAATGGATCAAGGCATCGTGGCAACAAATAAATGCAAAAGTAATAGTGAAAGGATTTAAGAAATGCTGCTTAACTAATGCCATGGATGGGAGTGAGGATGATGTTTTGTGGGAGACTGATGATGAAGTTGAGAGTGATAAAGATAGTGAGCATGAGGAAAATAGTGAAGGTTGCATAGACAGTGATGATGACTAACACAATAAAATGATTTTATGCAGCACTTGGATAGAAATGTTTTTTTGTTGTCCTGAAATGAGTGTATTCTTTCAATGTATTTACTTTATTTTTAATGTTATCTTAAAATGAATGCTACCATTTAATTTGTTTGAAAACCTGAATGGTTCTATTTGTGATGTGATCTTATGATTTTAAAATGTTAAAAGACAATGACATTCAAGAAAAGTATAAGAGAAAATAAATATTTCACAAGATTTATAATTTTTGTAGTCATGAAGGTCAATTTGAGCTTTTTTCTGTTTTGGAATCATCAAAATGGGAGGTCGTCTTAGATTCAGGGTCGTCTTGGATTCGGGTGAATACGGTATATGAGAATTTATTTTTAAATGTTATTATTTTTTTGTAAATGTAATACTACTGTATACAATTAGTTTCAAGGCAATGTAAGCAAAAAATATGTTATTTGAGAAAACGTCTTCAGTATACAATTTTTCGATCTCGGAACCGAACCCTATTATTCCCATAAATTTAATGATTCCTCCAACGTGAATTGCGCAATGCGGCATCCTTGTAGAACATAACCCCCGCATTGGAGAAAGTCCTCGGACACCGGTAGGTTCAACCATGCTGTGAAGTCTTTCTGCAATATCTCCGGCCAAAGTGAATGAGGTACTCACCAACCCGCTCTGGTCCAGCGTGGTGTTTTAAGGCCCACAGTCCCCCCATGACATGTACACCCATAAAAAATAGCCCTCATTCTCTGGAGGCTGGATTGCCTCTGACCGTGGCAGTGGTCAGGAACAAGGCATGAAGGCAGAGGGTGCTAAGAATCCTCGGAGGTTAAACACCCACTGCCACTCTTTCTCATGCTTTAACCTCAACCTAACTACTTTTAACTGCCGGACTTTGTCCAGTGAAGATAAACTTCAAGAGCTCCAAGAACAACTGGAGAAGATCAAGTGGGACATTTTAGGGCTTAGTGAGGTGAGAAGAAAAGGTGAAGGCCTATTGGAGTTGAAAGGTGGACATATTTTTTATTACAGGGGAACTGACACAGGAAGAACAGGAGTTGTTGGATTCATCATCAACAAAAAGTGAAGAATAATATCGTGGAAATGGAAAGTTCATCCGAGCGGGCAGCTAGACTAGTGCTTCAAATAAATAAAAGATATCAACTTCAAATGGTCCAAGTTTATGCGCCAACGTCAGCATACTCGGATGAGGAAGTGGAAGATTTCTACCAAGAAGTTGGAGAACTGCACGACAAAGGAAGCTGCCATCTAAAAGTGGTCATGGGTGATTTCAATGCCAAGGTAGGAGAACAAAAGGAAGACGACAGTGCAGTTGGAAAGTGGGGCTCTGGAGACAGAAATGAATGAGGGAACCGACTTGTAGACTTTGCTGAATGTACTAGTCTATATATATTGAACACTTTCTTCAAAAAGAATCCCAATAGAAAATGGACCTGGAAAGGACCCAATGGTACCAAAAACGAAATTGACTACATACTAGCCAATAAGAAGCAATTGGCTGAAGACTGTTCCGTCCTCAACCAGTTTAAAACTGGAAGCGACCATCGCTTGGTAAGATGCAGAATAAAATTCCACTCAATGTTAGAAAGAAGCTTTTAAAGAAGCCTAAGTCTATTATCAACACGCAGGTGCTAAAAGAACGAAAAGAAGAACTGAAAAATTGATTCAGTGCACTGGAAGACCAAGAAGTTGAATCCCAATTTATAGAGATACTCAAGGAAACCGCTGAAGAAATAGACGGAACAGTTAAAACAAAGCCAGAGAAAAAGTTGACTGAAAAAACAAGACTGCTGATGGAAAAAAGAAGTAAAATGATAATTACTAATGATCCTAAAGAAATGATCCATTTTGCAGAACTAAACAAAACTATAAGGAAGTGCATCAAGGAAGATGTGAAAAAATATAATTATGAGCTAATCGAGAAAGCCATAGAAAACAATAGAAGTTACAAGAAAATGAAGCAACATCTCTCAATCGGAAAGAGACAGCTGGTGGCCTTGATGCTAGAAGATGGCTCCATAACCCATAGTAGGAAACTAATCCTGAAACGGGTACAAGAATTTTACACCAAGCTGTATGAGGATCCTCTAGGAAATGATGAAGTAAATGATGATGGAAACATGCCCACCGAAGAGGTCCCAGATATCCTTCCGGAAGAGGTGAGACACGAAATCAGAAGTATGAAGAATGGAAAAGCATCTGGAATGGATGGTATCACAGTGGAAGTATTCAAAGCAATGGGTAATCATACAGAAACAATTCTTGGTAAGATTTTTAATTCCTGTCTGAGGAAGAAAAAGATACCAGAAACATGGAACCACGCATGTATTATCCTTCTGCACAAGAAAGGTTCCAAAGAAGTCTTGAATAACTACAGACCGATCAGCCTACTCCCAACGGTCTACAAAATATTCACCAAAATACTCACTATGCGCCTTCAAAACCATCTTGATGCTGCCCAACCCAGAGAGCAAGCTGGATTTTGCAGTGGGTATAGCACGATGGATCACATCTGAGTCATGAGAGAGGTAATCAGTCGGACTAACAAGTATGAATTATATCTATGTATGTGCTTTATCGACTATGAGAAAGCATTCGACTCTGTCCGAACTTCGTTGGTGTTACGTGCACTAAAGAAACAAGGAGTAGAAGAAACGTACTTAACCTTGATCAAGAATATCTACGAAAATGCGACAACATCTGTCCAGCTGCATGAAGAGACAAGTGCCTTTAAGGCCAAAAAGGGAGTGATATAAGGAGATACTATGTCCCCTAAGTTATTTACAGCAGCTCTAGAGGAAGTATTCAAAACGCTAGACTGGGAGGAAAAAGGCATAAATCTAAATGGAGAACATCTGAGTCACCTGCGCCTTGCAGATGATATCATACTGTTCGCAGGGAGCCCAGAAGAGCTCCTTAGTAGAACTGAAGAGCTTGAGCAAGCAAGCCGAGAAGCTGGACTTAAGATGAATCTTAATAAAACAAAGGTTATGTACAACTCCTTCACAAATTCTGAGAAGATCAACGGAGCAGAACTCGGAGAAGTAACCAGCTATGTTTACTTAGGTCAACTCATCACGACTGATGGATCGCTTCTTGGAGAAATCAACCGGAGAGTGAAGATGGCATGGAGTGCTTTTGGCAAGAATGCCAACATCTTTAAATCAAATATTCCAGTCTTCCTAAAAAGGAGACTGTATGACCAATGTGTTTTGACTGTTCTGACATATGGTTGTGAAACATGGACCATGAATGCCAGAATGATACAACGCCTGCAAACAACACAGAGGAGCATGGAGAGATGCATGTTAGGGATCACCCGAAGAGACCGCAAGAGGAACGACTGGGTAAGAAAGAAGACGGGAGTCTGTGACGTGATTAGAAGAGCAAAGGTGCTAAAATGGCAGTGGGCGGGCCACATTGCTAGAAGAGATGTCCAGCGTAGGACGTCCAGTGTCATCGAATGGATCCCAAGAAACATCAAGAGACCAAAAAGAAGACCGAAAGACAGGTGGGACAGAGAGCTTGTTAAGTTCTTGGGGCAAACTCGGAGGAGGGAGGCAGTTGACAGGGAAAACTGGAAGAGTCTGGGGGAGGCCTTCATCCGTCAGTGGACTGAAAAAGGCTGATGATGATGATGATATATACACACACAGGGTGTATTTAAATTCCACAGACAAACTTCTAGGGCTTGTGGGTGGGATCGAGGTATGCTCCGAACATTTAGTCCGAATTGTCTGCGTCGGCTCATTACCAAGATACAGGCCGATGAATGTACCGTTGCCCCTGTAGGGTTTGCAACCGTCTCAGCGCCTCTGACGCTGCTTGTAGTTGGGACTGCTATGCACAGTTCGATGTGACTGCAAATCTTGATTCCTAGATCAGTAGCCAGAAGTTATTAGGTTCATTTAAGTACATAAGACACTGAGAGGGCAGGATATAAACAATCATTACGTCCTAATGTGCAAATAACATGGGACGGTAAATATCGTTTTCTTCAGTGGTAGGAATGAAGTTTAAAACGTGGCTTAAGATCCCTTACGTAATTAAGGAAGTCCCTTAGTGTACGTAATTAAGGAAGTCCCTTAGTGTACCTCGATGGTGAAAACGGACAAGAGTGGGAAATTTAATCATGCAAAGGTAACAATGATATGATGATGTTCAAGCCTTTCAGCATTAACATGGAAACTACAGCAACTGTTCAAAGTGACGACCACCGACTTCATTGCACAGCCCGCAGCGACGCACCAATGACTGTCGCACTCGCTCGAAATTACCAGGTGTCAGTCGTATCTTGTCGCATTCTGTCTGGATCCTGGGCAGAAAATCATCTTCTCGTCCTTTTCGTCTGGGAACATCTCATGTGTCTCACATGAGATGTTCCCAGACGAAAAGGTCAAGCGGATTTAGGTCTGGTGAGCGAGCAGACCATGAAACAGGATCACCGCGCAGGGAAAACAGCGTTCAGGTATTCTCGTGCATCCATGCTGACATTTGCTAGGACCCAGGCGTGCATGAACCACATCCTTCGGCGAATGTCTAAGGGCACATCCTTCGGCAATTCTGGCAGTGACTGCTCCAAAAAATCTCTGTAGACCGGTCCTATCAAGTGTACAGAAAGTATGTAGGGTCTATTAAAACATCATGAACAATACCACACCAGACATCGATGGAAAATCTTTCTGATGATGGCCTTGTTCGACTGCCACATGGTTTTATTCGGCCCAAACAGGGCTATTATGGCTGTTGATAACGCTCTCTCGAGTGAAGGACGCCTCATCTGTGTAGAGCACGATGCTGGGGAACCACGGCTCTGCAGCACAGCACTGGAAGGACCACTGATTAAACTCCTGTCGCCTGAGTTAGTCTGCTGGGCTCATTGCCTGCATTTTTTGCAGATGATACGGGTGTACCTTCTACTCATGCACGATCTGTCAAATGGCAGTGTGAGATGCATGCATGGTGTGCCCAACTCGGCGCGTGCTGGTTGACGGTTCGTCAGCAACCATATCCAAGACCATTTCCTCAAAGCGCAGACTGCGGACAGTCCTCCGTCTACAATCATGCCTGTTGACCTTCATCGAGCCAGTCTCTCTTAGCCGCCGATTTATGGACGCAAACGTGCTGTAGTGCAGAAGTGGACGATTTGGAAAGTGTCCCTGATACATCTATTGAGCCTTCCCGCCATTTCCGTCTACTGCACCGTACGCAAGGAGCATATCTATCATTTCCTCTCACGTATACGCATCCATTGCTGAAGTCTCTCATGCACTAATGCAAACAAACAACAGAGACGTGGTGACACATGCCAGGCTAACAAGCTACTGATCGAGGAATCAAGGAGTGCAGTTCAATGCGGCCAGATCTGTCATGTTGAACCGTGCATAGCAGTCCCAACTACTCAACTACAAACAGCGACAGAGGCGCTGAGACGGTTGCGAACCCTACAGGGGCAACAGTACATTCCTCTGCCTGTATCTCGGTAATGAAGCGACGCAGACAATTCGGACATGTTTCGGAGCATACCTCGAACTCACCGGCAAGCCCTAGAAGTTTGTCGGTGGAATTTTAATACACCCTGTATATATAATATATATACATATATAATGACGTATTATCAGAGAAATATCGCAAAAACTGAATCGGGTTTCGAATAAACCTCGACTTCTGGTTAACCGGTATTGTCCAAAAACTAATCAGTTTTTTGTGCTCGTGCTCAAGTGTTACATATGAAGTTTGGTAACGATATGGCAAGTACTTTTTGAGTTAGAGCGCCCATAATCACATACACACACGGACACATCATTCCGAAAATAGTCTAAACGTGTTCTAGGGACCTCAAAACGTGTATTTCCGTTGAAATCTCGAAGTCGATTTTTTTCGTGATCACAATACTTTCCCATTACTACGTATGGAGAAAGTAACAAGGTTCCTCCTCATAATCACTAAATTTTTTTCAACGTGATTCGCTATGTAAAGGAGTAGTATGGATAAACATTATTTTGACCCAAATTGCTCCATGGCCCAAATAGTTCCTATGTACCCTAAAATAAAAATATTTAACATATACAGTAGAACCTCATAAATTCAGCACTCGAAAATCCAGAATTATCAAAAATCCGGCAGTTTTTGAAAAGCACTTTTTACAATTTTTGCCGCGAGTAGCCTAATCCACTATGGAACGATAAACGCACCGCTTCGCATCAAAATTCGCGAATTCTGGAACAAATTTGACGGCAGCAGTTACATTGTATGTGTGAGTGAGTCCAATTGTCAGCTGACCAATACATGTTGGTACGTGTTAGGGAATAGTTTCCACAGTCACAATGTATAACTTGTATACAGTCGCGTGTTCAGATTCGTAGCGATAGCATGTGTCTTTCATTAGTGTGATATTGCTCAAGTTCATATTGGAATGTCTTCAAAAAAAAAAGCTGAAAACCCCTCCAGTAGTATTATGAAGCGTAAACATAAATCTCTTTCTATTGAACAAAAAGTAGATTTATTAAGAAAACTTGAAAAAGGTGCTTCAGTTAAAGAGACTTTGTGAAGAATATAGCGTAGGCAGTTCCACTGTGTATGACTTGAAGAAACGAAAAAGTGAGTTGCTGACATTTTATGCAGACAGTGACACTTTTAAGGCCGAAAAACATTACACACTTCCAGGGTCAACGATATCGATAGAGTATCATTTGAATGGTTTCGACAAAGAAGAAGTGAAAGTGTACCGGTATTGCTAATACAGCAAGCAAAGAAATTCCACGATGATTTGAAAATCAATAAAGCTTGAGATTATTCACATGGTTGGCATCATCGCTTCAAGCTTCGCCATGGAATACGAAAATTAGCAGTGTCTGGCGAAAAACTTAGTGCCGATTCGGATGCTACCGAAACATTTGTAGAGGAGTTTACCAAGTTAATTTCGGATGAAAATCTTACTACAGAGCAAATATATAACGCGGACGAGACAGGATTATTTTGGCGATGTCTTCCTCAGAGCACACTTGCAGCCGCCGATGAGGATATGGCATTTGGAGTGAAGGAGTCAAAGGAGAGACTGACCGTTCTTGCGTGCGCAAATGCAGCAGGTACGCACAAACTAGAGCTAACTGTAATTGGTAAAAGTGCACACCCTCTTGCTTTAAAGAGTGTAAGGAATTTTCCTGTCAACTACCGTGCTAATAAACGTGCATGGATAACTTCTCAATTAATGTTGGATTGGTTTTTGAATTATTTTGCACCGGAGGCATGTGCTCAGGGACTAGATGATTGTAAAATAATTCTGACATTAGATAACTGTCCTGCCCATCCTGATGCATCACTTTTGTTATTGGGTAACGTGCGTGTGGTTTATTTATCTCCAAATTGTACATCTATTATTCAACCTATGGATCAGGGAATATTACGCTCACTAAAATGCTATTACAGACAGCAATTTATGCAGAAATTGCTTGTTGCTTGCAATAGAGGCCAAGGTGTTGACGGATTTAAAAAGGAATTTAACATTAAGGACTCGATTTGGACTCTAGCTAAAGCGTGGACTGATGTAACGGCCGCAACACTGAAAAATGCCTGGCATAATTTGTGGCCTGCAAGCATGTTTGAAGAATGTGATGAATCACCACCAGATTTTCTAGGTTTCAATGTTAGTGACAAAAAGAGATTGGTGTCTGAAATTATGGAATTTGCTAAGGGATCGACGAATAACGCTTTCACGAAGGGTCTGGAAGAAGATGTTGAAAACTGGATGGAAATCGACTATGAAGTGCCTGTAGTGAAACAGCTGACGGAGAAATAGTTAAAATGGTTTTGGAACCCGAACGTGAGAATTATGAAAAAAGTGAAAGTGACGATGATGACAATGCAGCTGCGAACAAGCCTTCAATAGGCCGTTGCATAGAATTAGTCACTGATACAATATCGGCTTTGGAGCAGGGGTCATGCATCGAAGCACAGGATATGATGAATTTGTACCTAATTAAAGATAAACTTATTAAGGAAAGATCACTATGTATGAAGCAATCTGTGTGATATGTTCAAGACAATTTCGCAGAAAAACCTTCAAAAAGCTTCCAACACTGAAATGAAATTTGCATTTCCGCAACTAAAGACGCTCTCTCGACCTTATCGTCTAGCCATCGAGAGTAGAAACGAGACGTGTAAATTGGTATTAAATTTGCTATGACCTTATTCCAAATTCGTCCACTTGTTAATGATTCTTTCTTTTATAAGTTTTGGCGTAAATTTTGGATTTTAATGTTATGTATTTTATTTATTTTTACGTATAGGCCGTGATACGGTATGAAGGTGCAGTGGCGTAGCCAAGGGTGGTAAGAGGGCAAGGCGTATATTATGATTTATTTTATATTTTGCATGTTTTTTTTACATACATTTTGTGTATGTATGTCATATTTTAAAATATTCTGGCGTGATTTCTGATTAAATTTTGAAATATATTATATAGATTACAAAAAACTTTCTTTTGTTTTATCCAGCATTAGGCCGATTTGCCCCTGGATACTTAGGCAATGTGCAACATTTTCAAAAAACCGGAATTTTCTAAAATCCAGCTCGTGCTAGGTCCCGAGGGTGCCGGATTTATGAGGTTCTACTGTATTTTAATTACTGTAATTTTCCAATTATACTATGCATCCATGTTTTTAAGAGTGAAATGTGAAAATTGTCTTATCACCATGTATAAAGTACAACTCATTTTTACTTTTTCCATACGTACTATGGGAAAGCATTGTGATCACGAAAAAAATCGACTTCGAGATTTCAATGGAAATACATGTTTTGAGGTCCCTAGAACACGTTTAGACGAAGGTGTATAGAGAGAGGAGGTGGTCTCAGCTAGCTGAGACCCTCTGGCGTGACGTCACAGAATTTCCATCTCGATGTGGGTGGAATTGACACGGGCTCAGCTGTGTACACTGTTTCATTTCTCATATTAATGTTTCCCGCAAACATGTGATGCGTATCTGAATAAGGTTGTGATCTGTACTTGGTTAAATGCATTTATCAACTTATGTCATATTCTTTTAGCGGAAAGAGCGACTGCAATGAAAATTAATTACCTTTGTTTTGTTTGAATTTAAGTTGTCACGTCGGTTACCTAAGCTAGATGAAAAACCTCTTTAAGAACTAATACGAATTAATAATTTTTATTTCAAACTATTTGATAATTACGGCAGATTACATACTATTGACGTATCAAAATAGCTTACAACAAAGTTGAAAACAACATACAACCTACTTAACTTATGAGGGAATAAAATAAAAGAATGCCACTACTAAATTTTTCACTATGAATTTAATTAAATGAAAATATCTGTTACAATATTTTCGGCATCATACAATGATTGTCATAAACATCATTTCATGAAGTTTGTAGAGTCCTAATACCAAATGTTTTATACGAAACACTCGACATCATTCATTACAACAGCTAAGGGCACCAAATGTGAGGACTTTACACAGTAAACTGGGAGATTTTGCAATAATTTGCACATTCCATGAGGTATCATAAAGCATTTACTTAAAGCCATACGAATGAAAACAAAAGCCAGAAGATTTGCTAATAAGCAGAAAAGAAGGATGTATTACACAGGTGGTTAAATCATTCAATCAAAAATATAAAGAATTCATTTCCAAATACATTTATTGTCTTACCTCATGTTTGTGTAAAATAAATTAAAAATAATATTTACATGCATGTTAAATTAACGAAACTGCACCTGGTCAAAGTAATAATATTTAAACACTGCAAAAGAAACATAATACATTAGGATAATATATGGCCTGGAATTGTAGGCATAGAGACAAACATTTTTAATTAACACATGACCTTTTTCACTTTTCGCTCCTTCTTCTTTTTAAGTCTATTAACAACCATTTCATTGTTCAGGAATTTAATTCTAATATACACTCTTTGGAATATATATGCTTTCAGTACTTCACCTGCAATATCCACATTCTTATGTATTTTTTTAAAAAGCTTTATGACAGTGTTTCCTCACAATTTCGTCTTTTTTACAGTATTTTAAAAACAGATTTCCCCTCTACAAAACCTGTTCTTTCCACTGCTCACTTGGTTCCATCAAACCACCAAAAGACAAGTGAGATACCCATGAGGGTAAACAATACCTATGTTCGGAGACATTTTTTCCTGTGTAGTCACCTATTTCTGGGTGCTCATTTGTAAATTTCTTAGCTATCCATCCTGATAAATAAAACAGACCATCTCTGGACACCTCCTCTGTAACTTCTGCTCCTTGCCTTATGGTAACGTTAGAATCACCAGAGTTAGTTGAAGTGGTTGAGCCACCGGGAACAGATTCTGCATTATTTGTTTTTCTCTTTCTGGAGCTAACCCCACTAATTCTAAAAAACCTTTTCCACCATAAACTCTTCATTTGTGACATTAATGTTAACATTGTTCTGAAGTACACCCTGATTGCGACCCAAAATAATCATCCTCAGCCTCATGCGGTCATTCAGTGAGGAAGGGTGATCATTAAGTCCAACCCTGTGTCTACTTTGGGAAAACAAGTTTTCTAGGCTGTCCTGGTTCAACTTGCATGTCAACAAATACTTTATGTCAAGGCAACCTCTAAGGTCTGAAAACAAGTGCAGTAGGGAGGAAATTGACATCAAGATCCCTTGCTGAAAGGGAAGCAAATTTTTCTTACCCATGCATCTCATGTTTGAAATAAGAGAATGAAAGTCATGTAGGGCAGCCTCTTGACTATCTAAATGAACTCCATAACCACAGCGGTATTGGTTGCTATGATTAGGTCATAACTATTTAAAATATCAAACCACACATTCACTTTTTCAA
Organism: Uropetala carovei; assembly: GCA_036926305.1. Classification (NCBI taxonomy): domain Eukaryota; kingdom Metazoa; phylum Arthropoda; class Insecta; order Odonata; family Petaluridae; genus Uropetala; species Uropetala carovei. Next base: position 1,635,602 of record JAXCHB010000180.1, on the reverse strand, counting down.
TGAAATTAGCAGCAATCTGTCTTTCTTCATTGTCACCCACCTCATAATGTAATAATGCTGTGGCAGTGGAATGAGAAAGGAGCTGGGCAGCCAATCTTACATTTTGTCTGGTGTGATTTTCAAAATTAATGTGAGATTGAGACAGACGGAACATCGACGAAATTTCTGTTCCAGTTAGATTAACTAGTTGTCTCACAGGAGTACTGGAAACAACTGCCATCTCCTAAACTGAACCCAGAGTCAAGAAAGTGGTTCTTCAGCAGGTAAGGCACATCTGCAAAGCAATAAATCTTCTTATGGCTTGATAAAAACCAGCTCTGCTCACTTGTAACATCCAGCTCATTCCATAGACCTATATTTGATGTAACAGCATTGGTGACTTGTTCTAAAATCAATTTTGTCATCTTCTGATCAAAAGCCATATAAACTGGCTGCTTCCATTGGGAGAACAGCCCCCACCTGCATTTGCTTATGTGGCCCAATCACTTCATCAGCTGAAAAAGTAAATGATAATCGTGAAAACCATGAAAAGCACTGTAACCAGGAGAGCATAAGATCCTTTAATATAAGCATATACAAACCTGTCTTATCCAATTCATATACTTCTTCCACTTTCATCTCATCAAATTGCAGAATAGCAGCCTTTTCTAGAGGAGTCATACTAATTGTAAGACAACCAACTTTTATGATGTGTATTACATCAGTTAAAACCCCTTGCCTCATTTGGATGTTGGATGCCCATCTCTGTAAGGTTAAAATACCTGGAATGAGAATAAGGTCAAAGTGAATGTTACTATTTCTGTACCCTTAGTGGATAAAGCAACAGTTGGAAGAAAATTTCTTCATTATTATTAGTAGTAGTTTAACACCCATTAAAACTATATGCAAGTACACAACATACTCATTTCAACAAATACTATTCAGGATGTTATAGAAGGTTGGGTGGATAAATAAGATGTTAATGTAAAATTTAATAGCAGTCATGATGTATTTTACTTTGTAATCAAACATTATTACCTGGGAGAGGGAAATGCAGCTGTCTTAAATATATGTAGCACCTTTTACTCAAATATCTTATTGCAAAGGCAATTCCCATTTCATCCGCTGGCCAGGACTTGACTTGCTTTTTCTTGGAAAGCAATAGTGCTATCTGGCCTTCAGTCAGATATTGGGATAATACTTGCCTTACCTTCATATCCACTAAATTATTCCAGAGATTTTTACTTTGCCTTCAAAGCCTGTAAGAATAAATATAGAAAATGAGCAAATATTTTACTTGTGAGGCAAAAAACTACATGGTGCCCATAACTACATTTATCAGAAGGGATTATAAAGGATTTTCGAAAAGTTTTGCAGTTTTCTATTACGATACCTTAACACTTAAGTCATCAAAAGTGAAAATATTTAGCAGATAAAAAAGTGGTGAGGCATCTACATCGAGAAAATACATTACATTCGTAGGTACGTAAGGAGACTTTAAGGACTTACATAGTGTTCTTCAAGTAATTTTTCGTATTCCTTTTTGAGAGCCTCATACTTCTCTTGGACATTATCGGCAGGAGTCACCTGAAAAGAGCATCAGGTAGTCAAGAACAAAACTGAAATGTGAAACTCAAGCCTCATACATATTTGTTATACTTACTTGCACTTCATTTTCAATCTCTGCATCGAAAAGGGCATGTACTATTCTCTTTGCTGCTGCCGTTTACATCAAGCACTCGGGCTTTTAGGGCTAGCGCTGTAGCAAGGCAATAAACACTTAGATTGTACACTACCAGATCTCAATGTTCTCTTTCTTTTGGCAAAGTTCATTTCGACCATCATGTTCCGTTCGAAATCTTCTTCTTTAAAATGGTTGGAACACACAAAACCATTTTTAGGATTCCAACCGTCCTTCCTCTTGCAGGCTTTAATCCATAGTTTTCTTATACGAGGATCGCTAGGAAACCTAAAATAGAAGACATAATGGTCTCCTTTCTGACCTTTAGTTTTTAGAGTTTTATAAAAACTATTGCGGCATATAGCTATACTGCATCTATTTCCTGGCATTGTAAATTGCTATCTGAAATTTTAACGTAGACGCTGACGCTAGTGAAACACTCACAGAAGTGCTTAGCCCATTGCCCTAGCCTGCCTGCCTCGAGTAGGAATACCGTGACGTCACAACAGCCTGTCGGCCATCATACTATCGTTCTGCTGAGACCGTCTTCCTCTCTCTATACACCTTGCGTTTAGACTATTTTCAGAATGATGTATGTGTGTGGGGATGGATGTTATTGTGGGCACTTTAACTCTAAAAGTACTTGCCATATTGTTACCAAATTTCATATATAATACTTTAGCATGAGCACAAAGAACTGATTAGTTTTTGGACAATACCGGTTTACCGGAAGTCGAAGTTTATTCAAAACCCGATTCGGTTTTTGCAATATTTCTCTGTTAAAGCATCATTATTGTATATACAATTCTATACAAAGTTTATAGAGAATGTAATTTCCTACAACTTTTATTTGAAACAATTTTCCATAGCAGTTATTATTTAGGAATTATTTATAAATAATCGGTTTTTTCGGTTTCCGTCAAATATATCCTTAAAAAAGTCTGTATTGGTAATCTTCATGAGGACCAAAGTTGTAGAGAATAATATTTCTTACAGGTTTTGTTTGAAACACATTTTTGTAGAACAGTCCATTTCGGAGATATTCAACTTTTTCGTAATTTCCAGTATACAGTGCCACCACCATGTAGCGGTGAATTGTGTAATCATTCAAATTATACCTAATTTACGGCAATGAGGATGACTGTATTCTTTTACGATATGAAATAATAATTTTGCCTTATAATGCTATTTATAAAAATTTAAATATCTGTACCCCAAATATGGAGAAAGTCATGTGTTGGCCACATCAGATTTTTTGTAAGTAGAATCATTAGTTAATACATTATAATGTTTATTAACGTAAATAAGCTCACTTACCTGGTGTACATTTACCAGTCAGTGTTCAATCATGGACAACTGCACGTTGGTTTTTCTAGACATAAAAGTAAATATTTCAGCAAGGCATAATTACAAAATCTGATGTGGCCAATGCATGACTTTCTCCATATTTGGGGTATAGATATTTAAATTATTATGAATAGCATTAAAAGGCAAAATTATTATTTCGTATCGTAAAAGAATACAGTCGTCATTATTGCCATAAATTATGTTTTGAATATGTTTAATTACGAGTATCCGACCGCTCAGTTACTACCCCGATCCCTTCCCGTTACGCTGAATACATTATACGCTTATTTTAATGAATTTCTTACGGAAAATTTAATGTTCCTGGGTTCACATCAGTTACTTGGTGAAAATAATGCGCACACCTCGGTAATTAGGAATTTTTTAAACCTTCTATTTGCCTGAAAATGTACACCCCGTAAAAATACATCGTATAGTTATACGTAGACGTCGGCTGCTCGAGGACTCAGGATGGCCGCCAGCACATAGTTGTCATAACCTTGTATTTACATGGCCTTGCTTTACAGCATTCAGCGGTTCACGACTCCATTTACGCCCCCCCCCTCCTCCCCCTTACCACTTCCCTACATATCTAACCCTACCCTATCCTCCCCTCCCCACTCACGTTGTTTTTACTTTCTCCATACGAGGTAATGGGAAAGTATTGTGATCATGAAAAAAATCAACTTCGAGATTTCAACGGAAATACACGTTTTGAGGTCCCTAGAACACGTTTAGACTATTTTCGGAATGATGTCTGTGTGTGGTTGTGCGTGTGTATGTGATTTTGGGCGCTCTAACTCAAAAAGTACTTGTCATATTGTTACCATAGTTCATATATAAAACTTTAGCATGAGCACAAAGAACTGATTAGTTTTTGGACAATACCGGTTAACCGGAAGTCAAGGTTTATTCAAAACCCGATTCGGTTTTTGTGATATTTCTCCGTTAAAACATCATTATTGTATATACAATTCTAGACAAAGGTTATAGAGAATGTAATTTCCTACAACTATCACTTGAAACAATTTTCCATGGCAGTTCTTGTTTAGGAATTATTTATAAATAATCGGTTTTTTCGGTTTCCGTTAAATATCTCCTTAAAAACATCGTTATTGGTAATCTTCGTAAGGACCAAAGTTGTAGAGAATAATATTTCTTCCAAGTTTTGTTTGAAGCAAATTTTCGTAGAACCATGCATTTCGGTGATATTTCGCTTTATCTTAATACCAGTATACAGCGCCAGCACCATGTAGCGGTGAATTCTGTAAACATACAAAATATGCGTAAGTTACGGCAATAAGGACGACTGTATTCTTTTACGATACGTAATAATAATTTTGCCTCATAATGCTATTCATAATAATTTAAATATCTATACCCCAAATATGGAGAAAGTCATGTGTTGGCCACATCAGATTTTTACTTTCTGCATACATAGTATGGGAAAGTATTGTGATCACGACAAAAATCGACTTCGAGATTTTAACGGAAATACACGTTTTCAGGTCCGTAGAAAACGTTTATACAGGTAGGCCCCGATTTACGCTGGGGTTACGTTCCACCACCTCAGGGTCGTTAGCTGAAGCGGCGTAAATCGAGGAATAATTATAATGTATTTAAATGAGATAGGTTCCTTCACTAAGAAAATTGAACCATAAGAATTAATATAAATGCTTTTTATTTAAATATTTGTTTTTATTTTGTAATTGTGAGATATAAATAATATTTTTAGATAAAATCTAAGTAATAAAATAAAAATTTAACTTACTACATCGGTTCTGTAGAGCCATCTTTGGAGTATGTAGTAACGCCACTGTCTGCCCCCTTTGTTATGTTCTTTGACAGTGGTGGTGGATTAATGGGATGGGCCTGGTGGAAGGTCGTCTGGGTCGAGTTGTTCTGCAGGTCCTTTGTCCTTGGAAAAGAACTGCAGTAATGACGTCTGCTGAGTATTTCTCTTTCTCTCTTCTAACATATTATAGTAGGGCTTCAATATGTTAGTAACAACTCTTTGGATGGAAGAGCTGCGTTCCCAGTCTGGGTCATTATCACATAGTTTCACAGCCTGTTTGTATTTGTGCCAAAGCTGATTGAAGTGTCTTTGTGGTGAGGCTTCTAATTGGTACAATCTCCTGCTCTTCCCCTTCCTCCTTAGAGTTCTGTTTAGCCTGCTGTTTAGCCAGCGCCTCTAAGTCCTCCTTTGAAAGAGGCTCACCATGGCTTTGTAGCAACTCACTGACTCATCAATGTCAACCTTGTCAAGGCCAACATCCTCAGCCATCCAAGTGACATCTTCAACCACTGCTGAAATTGGCTCAAACTCAAGAAAGTAAGACATCGCATCAGGCCACAATTTCCTCCAAATGCCTTTCATGCATGATTGTGACACTTCTTTCCATGCTGCAGCAATGTTACTAATGGCCTTAAGGATGCTGTAGCACCTCCAGTAGTCCCTCACAGTCACTGAGTCAGATGCCTGCACTGCCTCAACAATCCCTTTGAAGGTCGTACGTAAATAGTACGCCTTGCAGGTCGCAATAACGCCCTGATCCATTGGCTGCAACAGTGAGGTGGTGTTGGGTGGCAAATAAATGACCTTCACATTCAGAACGTCGTTAGGAATATCTTCAAGGTTGGCTGGATGACCTGGAGCATTGTCGAGGACTAAAACAACTTTGTTGGGCAAGTTGTTTGCTGCACAAAATTGGGCCACCTCTGGACAAAAGTACGAAGTGTACCATTCACTAAAAAGGGTTTGGGTCACCCACGCCTTCTTATTAGAGCGCCAGAAAACAGGAAGTCGAGTCTTCACAATGCCCTTCATAACACATTGATTCTCGGAATGGTACACTAACATCGGCTTTAACTTAAACGTGCCTGATGCATTACCACCCAGAAGTAATGTAAGTCGATCTTTTGCAGCCTTAAAACCAGGGGCAGAGCTCTCTTCACAGGCTATGTACGTCCTACCAGGCATCTTCTTCCATTATAGCCCCGTTTCATCAACATAAAAGACAAAGTCAGGGGCGTAGCTGCCTCGGTCCATTAACTTTTGGAATATGAGCGGATATTCCTCAGCACCTGCAATATCGGCGCTAGCCACTTAACCAGTAATTTTCACATTGTGAATTCTGGTCCGGTTTTGGAACCGGAAAAACCAGCCCCTGCTAGCCGAAAATGATTCAGACCCTCCGAATTCCTCATTAATTTCTTTGGACAAGCTTCTAACCTTATCCATAACCACTGCCTGTGTTGCAGGAATGTTATTTTGGTTTAAATCGTCTATCCACAGCACTAATAACTTCTCCATCTTCTCCATTATCTCACTCCTTGAATAAGTTGTCCTAGAAACACTTACATTAACAATTGCTGTATGTGACTGCTTGATTTTCTCAGCATTATTCATAATGGTCGTAACAGTAGAAGATGCTAAGTTTAAGGCCTTGCACACCTCTGAACGCCGCTCACCAGATTCCATACGACGAATAACGTCCAATTTCACTTCAATCTTTAGAGATTTGCGGCTTTTTTTTAACATGTGCAGGCACAGATTCACCACTCCGCTTAGAAGACATGGGTGCACAATTTATTTAAAGTAATAAGGCACTAATGAACACAAGAAAGTATTAAATTTAAGGCACAGCTCACAACACGTGCACACTAGCGGACGAGAAGTAAGTAAATGACGCTGACACTACCGTCGCAGAGGTATCTATTTCCTCTGCTGCGTTTACTCTTGCATTTTCAAAAGCAGAACCCATCAAGCCTGCCAGTCGTAATTCTATATACCACCACCATAAGTGATTCTGTTTTGCTGCAATCTCATGTTTTAAAATAGTAAGTTACGCCTATTAATAAAAATATACATTCATTCAAAGTTGTCAAGCTACTTTTGAATCACCATGTATTTAAAAAAATTTTTTTTGATTTTTTCTTTATAATTTTAAAAGGGCGTTAATGTGAAACGGCGTATAATAAAGCGTCGTAAATCGAGGCCTACCTGTACTATTTTAGGAATGATGTCTGCGTGCGTGTGATTTTGGGCGCTCTAACTCAAAAAGTACTTGTCATATTGTTACCATAGTTCATATATAAAACTTTAGCATGAGCACAAAGAACTGATTAGTTTTTGGACAATACCGGTTAACCGGAAGTCAAGGTTTATTCAAAACCCGATTCGGTTTTTGTGATATTTCTCCGTTAAAACATCATTATTGTATATACAATTCTAGACAAAGGTTATAGAGAATGTAATTTCCTGCAACTATCACTTGAAACAATTTTCCATGGCAGTTCTTGTTTAGGAATTATTTATAAATAATCGGTTTTTTCGGTTTCCGTTAAATATCTCCTTAAAAACATCGTTATTGGTAATCTTCGTAAGGACCAAAGTTGTAGAGAATAATATTTCTTCCAAGTTTTGTTTGAAGCAAATTTTCGTAGAACCATGCATTTCGGTGATATTTCGCTTTATCTTAATACCAGTATACAGCGCCAACACCATGTAGCTGTGAATTCTGTAATCATTCAAAATATACGTAAGTTACGGCAACAAGGACGTGTCTTCTTTTACGATACGAAATAATAATTTTGCCTCATAATGCTATTCATAATAATTTAAATATCTATACCCCAAATATGGAGAAAGTCATGTGTTGGCCACATCAGATTTTTTCTTTTGGGGAAGGATATGAGTGCATGAACGTGAGACACCAGGAGTCGACTCTTTGCGACTCCGTTCGCGACCCATCCCTATACTACGTACCAAACTTATAATGATCGCTGACATGGCCGCCAAATATGAGGGCGTTCCCTTCGTCAACTATGTTGTCAATACTATTAGCCAAAACGTAAACAATAAACATCAATTTGGTTACCAAACAAATGTAAGTAGATGTTTAGATTTATGTTGCGATAAATCTTTCAATGTTAACCTTTAACTAGTACCATCTTTTTGTCATTCATAATTACTACCATGGGTCAAATATGACCCACAGATATTTTCAGTTTAAAAAAAAGGGAAAAAATGCCACTTTTTCTTTTACAATATTTTTATTCTGTTTCTTATTAAAAAGAGGACCATGCATCGATTGGAGTACAAGGCTTATTGGTCTTAGCGAACCTTTTAGTCCAGGTAAATGCAAGACAATATTGCATGATCTTGTTCTTGATGATGATGGAGGCTGCTTTGCCCATGTGTACTTTTTTACCCCTACCATAGTATGTAGAGCTGGCCCTTACCTTGTTTCTGTTATTGTCAACTTCTGCGACATCGCCACCATCAATTTCTGAGTCAGTATTGTGGTCACTGTGTATGGATTCCACATCACTGAAATCACTTTCGGGGTTATACGATGCATCACGCAAATCGTCACTAAAAGTTTCATCACTGTTTAGTTCATCATCACCCTCTCGAATATACGCATTCCAGTCCAGATAGAGCTTCCCGTCAACATAAAACCCCTTTTCTGCCATAATAATGGTAACAACTGAAATCAAAGGTAAGAGAAAATGGTAACTCAACTACTATCATGGGTCAAAAATGACCCGGGCGCTAGATTTACAGACAAAAGGAAACAGGTGTCAGGAGCGTCTCAATGCCAACTGAGCAACTGATGCAACACTCACTGATAGAAGAATACGTAAAGTATGATAGTGCTACCTAGTAACAAGGCGGAGAACTATTCCTTCAAAGTTTGCTCGGGTCAATTTTGACCCAATGGTAGTAGTTAAAGGTTAATGTTAAAAGATAACAATGTTAAAATATTCCTTAAAAATCATTTGACTCACTTTAAAAGTAATCATAAAGTATATTTAGGCATGAATCCATTGTACCCTTTATCTTGGCGTGGATTTTCCTTGCATTAATCTTTACGTGGCCATCTCCCTTTGAAGAGGATAACAATTAAGAAATTTCGCTTTGTTGTCGCCTGGAAAATGGACGTAAACCGATAAATTTCGCGCATAAAGGAAAATTTCGAGCGATTTAGCATGTAATACCACGAAACATGAACAGAATTAAAATATAATCTTTCATGCGTAAAATAATCCATTTTTTGAGATCTTAAGTTAATATTTAGGTATATTTATATCCACATCAGTGAAGGGCTGCATGGCATTTTGGGTTTCTCCACCCCATTTCCCATGAATTCTTATGGAATAGTATTTTGTTGACCCCATGTGGTATAAGAGACCCCACGGTCTGCAAACCTAGACCAAGTTCTTCCTTTGGTCCATAGGATGGCCCATGAAACTTTTGAATTCGATAGCTTCAACGGTGTAAAAACGTATAAAGAACATACATACATATGCATACATACACACACACTAAAATATGTATAAGATAATCAACGTATAATTTACGTACTACCATATACTACGTAGTACATTTTCTTGCCAGTCACGGCGCTACTGTCCTACGTCACCCAGGCATTGGCATCACCTATTCTAAATTAATTCCCATACTAGTTTGAATTTACCTATAATAGATTTGAACCTTTGTTAGTCGAATTTGTTTTTTAATAGTTTGTTGTAACAGATGCTTCTTGTGGAGACGTATTGTAACTGGCTTTAAACGCTATAATGGTATGCGTCTTACTTGCAAGATTTTTCTTTCAATGTTGAGGGAATAATTTTTACTTCTTTTCAGGAAGTGCGTAGTAACTGCTGTACTATTTTTTCCGATGCTGTAAGAAACATTATCCGGAGAAGCATTCGTGAAAATTTTCGGTTAGGATGCTTTGAGTTACTAGAGGTAAGTAAATTACTTTGAGTTTTTGATAATACCTTAAAAACGGTATAACTCAATTTTAGCATGATTTACAAATTCTTTTCATGCTACTAAATCAAAATTGGGTTGAAAAGGCAAATAATTCATTCGAAGCTGGAGAGAAAGTGAAAAATTTATTAACAAAAGTCAAGTCCAGAAAACGAATGAGCAGTTATGACCACGGAAACATCCTTTTTGAGAAGGTGGGTAATTAAATAACCTATGTAACTTCATCAAATGAGAATTTATGGATAATGATGTTAAAACACTTTGACAATACTGTACTTATGCTTTTAGTTGTGCAGTTTTTGCTTATTCTCTTGAATTTTTTGTGCACTATATTTACTTTAAACTGATTAACTTCTTTTTTTATTGACTTGTCCTATATTTTACGCATGTAATAATCTCTGGACTAAAATTATATTATTATGCGTCCATAAACACGGCTATTTTGAAGAGGCATAGATTCGAAGCTTCAAATTTAAAAAAAATGGAACTCGTAGTACCTGCCAACTCTATAGATCAGGACGAAGCATTTTCTTGGGTTCGTATCAAATGTAATTAATTACTCGCGAAACGTCCTGTAACTTACGTGTCATCTTTTACAGGTTTTATATGAAATTAACATCAGTGATATCGACGACTGGAAATAAGGGCATTATTCCTTCAAATACAAAACTGATCAACGGACAAAATAATTTGTGTAATTATAACCAAGTAATTTTATTCACAAATTGTAACTTTGGCAATAATGACAGACCATAGGAAAAACCTAAGCATATTTATTCTACATGTATTGCATATTTGTTCTCTATATATTGTTGATAACAAGAAATTATAATATAAAGATTTTCAGCTGTCTTCCTTTGTCGTTCCCTTTCCTACTGACTCCAAAAGAGCAGACTTGATGCCAATTTTATTGAGCTCCTCTATCAAATCTCCGCTTTGGTGCATTTGGAGCATAATGTCACAACCACCCACAAACTCTCCTCCAATGTACACTTGAGGAATAGTAGGCCAGTTGGAATAAATTTTTATTCCTGTTGAATAATTGTAGGAAGTTAGTGGTTATTTTTACTACATTAGTACAGGAATAAGTAACACTTACCTTGCCTAAGTGATTCATTCTCTAAAACATCGTGAGAATCGTAATTAACACCGTGCATTCTAAGTATTTGAACTACAGCATTACTGAAACCACATCTAGGTTCTTCTGGAACTCCTTTCATAAAAACCACCACTTTATTATTAGTTACAAGTTTCTCGATGTTTTCTCTTTTTGTGTAATCAACTGAAAATGCGGGGTATAAAAACCCACGACTAATTGTACATATCCTGTGAAATCGCGTTAGAACATTCATGATCGTAAACAAATCACAGAACAACTTGCAAGATAGTTCGTAGGTCTACGAAGTACCGCAGCGCCACACGTTCTTTCGACTTTTAAAGAGTTACAGTTCGATATTAGGTAGGAGCCCGGTATGAGTCGTTCTGAATAGAGACATGCGATACCTAAGAGGTTAACCTGCGATACTAGCACCAAATGCGGCCGTATTAAAAATGGTAAATAATTCCCTCAAGAGGATAACCTGCGATACTAGCGCCAATGCGGCCGTATTATAAATGAAATTGGTGAATAATTTTATGTGGACACCTACTACATCGGCGAAACATACTTCAAAGAATAACCACTTGAATAAATATTTTCCATATTTTTATTATAAATTGAATTATGCGTTAATAAAACTTTTCAAAAATTGATTTTGGCGATTGAAAAACTTCTAAAACTTATATCTGACATGCGCAACCGTTTCGGTCAACCATTGACATGTATATGTATAGAAATGCACTATAAAAGAAATAATTCCGACACTATATATTTTAACAAATCACCATCTTAATAATTTAGCTACGCATAAATTGATTTTGGCGTCTGTAAAACTTCTAAAACTTAAATCTGACATGGGGAACCTTTTCGGTCAACCTTTCACATGTATATGTATAGACATCAGATTCTCATGAAATGCACTATGAAACATGTAATTCCGACGCTATGTATTTTAACAAATCACCATCTTAATAAATTAGCTACGCATGAATTGATTTTGGCGTTTGTAAAACTTAAATCTGACTTTTCGGTCAACCTTTCACATGTATGTGTATAGACATCAGATTCTCATGAAATGCACTATGAAACAAGTAATTCCGACACTATATATTTTAACAAATCACCATCTTAATAATTTAACTACTCATAATTAATTTCGGCGTTTCTAAGGTCCGTGAAAGTCATTTCATTTAAGAGAAGCACTTACGTGAAAAGTTGGAATTTATGTAAGAGGAAACTTTTATAATATCCACTAACATATCCAAAGCATATTATATTAAATAATATTTAATACATTATGCTTTGGATATGATAATGGATTTCTAAAGTATTTGATAATAATACTTCCTGAGGATCATGATTTTTCAACATTAATAAGAAAAACATGAATAACCACTGAATTTCACAGACTGCATTTCCGAGTCAGTCAACCAGGTTGGACTCTGAGACAATCTCAGGCAGAGGTGGTTTTGAAGTGAAATTTGGAACAAATGCATTATAAAAATATATAATCCCATGTTATTGCAGATAAAATTTTACACCACTTTTTATTCAGTTTAAAACACATGCCGTTCTCAACTTTTTTATTTAATTACTTGGACTAAATTCACAAAATTACAGTATACCTCTAAATATATACATAAAACAATTTGAAATCTCTTTGAGGTATTTCGGCTTCGTCTCACTCCCCATCAGTCATGTCTTCTCTTCGGAGGTATATTATCTGGACTAGGACTTTTATTAATATCAACTGTATTAAGTTTAGTTATAATATCACTAGGTGATAATTTAAATTGAGAAATATATATTGTGTGGTCATAATTAGGATTAATATCAGTATCGGAATATTTACTATAAACACTAGAGAAGAAATTTGAAAAAAGGTTTGCTATTTCCTGACCATCATCACCTGATTGGGTATCTAAAAACGTGTTTTGGTAAACCAGCATCTCTCCGGGTCGAGTTCACAAATTTCTAAAAGGGCTTTATGTCAAAAGTTATAGATTCTTCTAAGTCATTGATGTAATTTGAAAAGCAAATTTTATTTAAACTTTTGCATTTGGTTCGTAAATTTGAAAATATATTGTAATCAATGGATAAATTGGAGATTTAATAAGTCATATGAGCTTTGTTTCTACTATTAAGTTCTTTAGTTCAGGTGTAAACCAGATGGGGAATTGTTTCTTTTTTGGCTTAACTTTGGGGACGTCTATTTATAATATCTTGCAATACATCGTAAAAGAAGTTTAATGAAGAATCAATATCAAGATTTTGTAATGAACACCAGTTTATATTAGATAGATCATTAAATATGGCATCATATCACTTCATGGCTGCTAAAAGGTTAAAGAGGAAGTTTAAATTTACTTAACCGTTATTAATCCTGAGAAATGAATTGCTTTAATTTTTATATATCGTATAAACGATTCACCTAACCCTATCATGGATGACAAATTAATAGATATAAAATATTAGGTATTTATATAGAAAAAGTCTTCGAATAAAATCTGTAGTGTTTTTAAAATAGAACATTTCATTTCCTATACATATTTATTGTAGGATTAAGTATTTTTGAGAAAATCCAACTAGAGACACATATGTTAGTTCAGTTTGAAATAGGAAATATTCATGTATGGAAACGCAACTGTTGCCACCCTTAACATTCTTAGCAGTAATCGAAGTAAATAAGATCTTACATATATTAAATTATATACATGTATTTGTTGTAAAATAGATTTAAAAAAGGTTTTTCCGAACTTTTCTATTGTAAAATTTCAAATCAGATAACAAACAATGATATTTTTTGTTATAAGCGAAAGGATGGAAACTTTTATACAGGTAATGTGTGTTACATATTCCAGTGTTTATTTTATTTATAACATATTATTAATAAAAGGGCCGATTAAATATTAATTAAAACATTTCAATATTACTTATTAAAGATACCATGTTTATTTCGCAGTATTTAATAAAAAATGTAAAGAGAACGGAACAGCCATGAACAAAAGAAGTCCGAACATGCGCATCTCTTAACTCTTTGACGGGTTTGTAGAAGTTGGGGTTTGGTCAGTTTAAATTTACGTTGAGGAAGATCACATCGTCGACGAGTGAGGAACTTTCTCTTCATACTTGCCAAGAGATTTACATCGACCTCGTGTTACTGTGATCCATTGTCGGGTTTGAATTCTTTAGTTAGAAATAAGCGAAAATTTAATTTAATTGCTGCCGGCGGCATGCTTCAGCGGGTTAGCATTACCGCATTAATATTGCCGTACAATTTTGTCTCAAGGTCATTATTTCTTCCGATCCGTAGTTCACAGATTTTTTGAAATTATTTCTTAATTAAACGAAGTGGTTGATCTCTTCGCTTTAAGTTAATGGCGGCATAATCTTTGCATTAATTAGGGGAAAGCTTTATATAGGATCAATGCAATTATTTTTCCTTGTTGAAAGTTTTAACCACGTGTATTTTGGGTGGACTGAGTCAAGTTTAGACATGAATATGGTTTTTAACTTGTCGAGTGGTTGTGTAAGCGTCAAGTTACAAGGTAAAGGTTGGTTTTTTATCACATAGGACAGGTGGTGAAATTTCTATCGTTGTTTCGGAAATTTTTCTCATACACCATTTTATAAATGATTATATATACGGTGGTAGCCGATGATGAGGGGTGACAAATTGACGAGAGTCCGGGGCAGTGCGTATAACTTTTCGTATATTTTAACCTCGATAAAGCGTACGCTTAGCTGAATAAATAATATTTTAATGAATAACTGAAAAAATATTAAGGTTCTTTCCCAAATAGTCAGTTTTCTGACAAAATTCTCCGTGTCCTGCGATGTTTAATGTTGGCAACCCTATCGTAAAATTCATTCTTTGATATATTTCGTTTATTGAGTTGATATTAATGTACGTAATCAGTACGTACTAGTCTTATGGTTTTGAAATGAGTATTTAGCCTAACTTAGCAACTAAAGGGATACAAATTTTATATTTTACAAATCTTGGAATTTGAGTTAAATATAATATAATCTGAGTGATTTAGCACGAGAGACGTTACATGATGTTAACAGAAATAATATTCAGCATGAAATTACAGTACAAACTTTAAGGTTTCATTCTCTTGTTTCAGAAGAATGTTTCCAGAAGACGTGAGAAGACTTCACAGAACAGCTGTCGTGTGCCCTTTTGAGATATCAAGAAATATTAACGGTGAGTACAATCTCAACTTCTTTAAGTAATTTGCCTATTGCATTTAACGTATTGGCTGTTACCTCGGGAAGTTTCCAGTGAGAATTATGCTGGTTTTTCCATCTATTAATGGTGAAAGTGTAACTTGAGTTTAAATTGGAAAGTGATAAATCTCAACTTCTTTTGTTAACATAAGTGTTATCAATGCTTCAATTTTTGGCATATTTTATGAAATACTTTGTACCTGGGAAATTTTATTTTTCAGTCTACTGACTTTCAATTCAGCATAAATCAATTAAATATGCTGTATAAATAGGAGATAATTTCATAGAAACAAAAATATTAGTTTTGCAGTGACAGTGTAACGTGAAATGTTCATTGAATTTACTCTTTGGTGACGTGTAAAGTATTTAATGTTGAAATTATGGAGACAATTTGAGTCAATGCAAAATTATTAAAATACTTTGCTTGGAAAATGCTTTCTATATGGAAATGGCTGAAGCAGTCGAGGAAATATTTTTGGGAAAAAGATTTATTAGTCAAAAGTCAGTCGAATTATTGGAATACATGCAAACTTTTGGAAAGTTGCTATGCTAATAAAAGTTTGCTGTGACAATTGGTGTTTATTGTTTTTTTTTCACTGGTGGTTGGCTAATTATCAGTTGAGCATGCAAAGAATTGTACATGACTTATTCAAATATCATTTTAGAGCATTTTATTTTATAAATGTTCAGTGAATCAAATCAAAATAGCAATTAAACTGTAACAGATAGAAGGCTGAAATTTGTGGGTTGTATGTGATGTATTATGCCATTTATTACTATGATAAACGATTTTATTTTAATGAATAAATAAAAATATATGGATAAGGTTTCCTCCCAAGTATGTATGTATTCATTTATCAGACAAACTTCACGTATTAAATGTTGGCAACCCTTTATCACAAAATTCATTCAAAGCAATGATTTATTTAGTTGATATTAATTTCCATAATCAATATATACTAGTCCAATGGTTTGGAAATAAGCTTAACTAAGTAACTTAAGGGATAAAAGTTTTAGATTTCTTTACAAATCTTTGAGGTTGTGTTACAATAGAATAAATTCCAATATTATCGGAGTGATTTAGCACGAGAGACATTGCATAATGTAACCGGGAATATTATTCAGCATGAATTTACAGTACAGATTTCATTCTTTTGTTTCAGAGGAATGTTTGCAGAAGATGTCACAGGACTCAGCTGTCATGTTCTCATATATGTGATAACAAGAAATAATAACAGTGAGTATAATCGGTGTGTTTCTTTTAAGTAGTTTGCCTATTGCATTTAACATATTGGCTGTTTTGTGATACTTTTGTTGGCTGTTACCTGAAGAAGTTTCCAGTGAGAATTATCGACGTATTTAAATGAATAGCTAGGAGGAATTTAGTCGTGTAACCATGCATTTGTTTTTTACTATATGTTCAATACTTACTGTGCTAGTTATTCATCTATTAACGGTGAAAATGTAGTAACTTCAGCGTATATCGGAAAGTGATAAATCTCAACATCTTTTAAGTGGATATTTCGTTGATAGAATAAAATTGATTTTATAATTTAGACCTTCAAAGATTTGCCAATTATCGTTAACATAAGTGTTATCAACGCTTCAATTTTTGGCATAATTTATGAAATACTTTGAGCCGGAGAACTTTTACTTTTCAGTCTACTGACTTTCAATTCAGCATAAATCAATTAAATATGCTGTATAAATAGTAGACAATTTCATAGAAACAAAAATATTAGTTTTGCAGTGACAGTGTAACGTGAAATGTTCATTGAATTTACTCTTTGGTGATGTGTAAAGGATTGAATGTTGAAATTATGGAGACATTTTGAGGAAAGTGATTAAAATATTTTGTTTGGAAAAGGCTATCTATATGAGAATTACTGAAGCAATCGCGGAAATATTTTGAGGAAAGCGATTTCTGAGATTCTTAATAGTGAAAGTTAGTCGAATTATTGGATTACATGCAAATTTTTTTAAAGTGGCTATGCTAATGAAAGTTTGTTGTGACAATTCGTTTTTATTGTTTAATTTCGCTGGTGGTTGGCTAATCATCAGTTGAGCATGCCAAAATTGTAAAATATTTATTCAAATACCATTTTAGAGCATTTTATTTTATGTTCAATCAATCAAATCAAAACAGATATTAAACTAAGAATTAGAAGGCTAATATTTGCAGGTTGTACATGATGCATTATGCTAGTTATTACTAGGACAAAGGATTTTATTTTTGGTGAAATTGGTGTGTCAGCAGGTCCAATGCTTTTTAAAATGTGAAACATATTTCATGGCATTATTATGACGATTTTTATCTTATTAGCCTGTTATTTATGAAGTATTAAAGACAGTGAATAAAGAAGTGACATGAAATCAGAAGCGATAACGTCAGTTTTTACCTTGTTAAGTGCAGCATATTGGTCTTGTTACGATGAAAGCTTTCGGAAGATTAAAAATATTTCCTTACTATTATTTGGCTTAAAGTTCTAATCAGAATTCATATTCTTTGACTGTTTTTCAATGTAAAAACAAACCATAGTCTTATCCAATGTGAAATTGGTTTTAGATTATATATTATAGATATAGACATTATAACCAATGCCGTGATACGTCGATAATTTCCAATTAAGAATACAGGGAATAATTTTTATAAAGTTAATTCATTAATTTAGTTGATTTGATAGCATAAATTGAAATGAATATTGCTGTTACACTTGAAATTATTAACAGATAATATTTAATACTTATCTGTCACAGGAAGACTATAATCTATTAAAATGCCATCTCATCTAAAAATATTAAAAAAATTTTAATAACTTGGTGGTCAGCAGGAGGTGCCTTCTAAAATATCAACTTAACATTGAGTTAACAAATAGAACGTTGATATCCCTTCATTGACTATTGAGTATATTTACTTTGCCATGCAATCTATTGTTAAACCTTAAAAGAGTTTAAGGTTCGAATTATAAATAAAATACTTTTATTGCACCGGCAAATGACGGTACAATTTTTAATTTCAATTCTTATCTAATGCGATTGCTTTATTTCCTCTGATAATTTACGCTTTATTTTCTATAAAACAATTCTTTATTTGGTTGATTAGTCAACAATCATCATCATCATAGGTAGTCTGTCCATAGACAGGTCCGTGATTATTTATGGTTAAACTTGGTTCTCCATATACTCTTATTTTCTGCAGTTTTCTTCATGACTTGATAGGTCTCTTTCTCTTTCAAGTCGTCTACTAGCTGAAACCTTTTCTTACCTCTTTCTCTTTTTCCATCCAGTTTTCCTTCTAGCACTTCTTTAATCATGCACTCTTTCCTCAGGTAATGCCCAATCCTTTTTTGATATTCTGTATAATCGTTCTCTCATATTCTTCGTAGTACTTATTTTCTACCCTATCTGTCCATTTTTATCGTCAGCATTCTTCTCCATGTTCACATTTCGAAGCTTTCCAAGTATTTAATATCATTTTTCCTTAGTGTCCATGTTTCTGCAGCATACGCTTCATTTTCTATAAAAAATCGTTTACTTGGTTTATTAGTTGAGGCAATATGGAAGGTTAAAATTTAAAAACTAATTGTCAAATAAATCTTCGCATAATAATACGAATAAACTCTTAAAGAATTTAAAATTTTACAATTCTAAAATAGGGCTCTATCAATAAGATGTTCTCTTTCATATTGTTAAAGCAAATTAATCTTTTATATTTATAATTTTAGATTATATTTCTTTATTGAGTTCACCACAACCATTTTTTCCTCTTCATTGTAGGTAGTAGCAGTTGATGCTGAGCTGTAGAGGAACCATGAATCGAAGAGTACTGCTTTGCTGAAACGAGAATTGATTCATCTGGGTGCAAGAGTAAAGAGGAATCTGAGCTGGAGGCTATGCATACGGTATGAGAGTTTTTATACCTATATGTTGTTATATTCTTGTTTGTTCAGTATATCAGGCGATAAATATCTTGTATAATATATAGCTGCATCTTACGGAGGATTTAGGAGGAGAGATTAAATTATAAGGCACTTTTTGATGAGCTAGAGACTTCAAATTTGGCATTATTATAGATTTCTGCTCACAACCAATTGAAATGAATACAATAGAATAAGAATTCCAATTTTTAGGAGCTGTTTTTCTCCTATCATTCAGAATAAGCCGAAATTTATGGTCGGATTAAACTACACACAAACAATTTGATTTCTTTTAAAAATATTTATTAATCAATTTACACGTAAAGTAAATAAATTAAAAATATATCGCCACCCCTGAAAAAGAATGTTTTGTCTAGTATTGTCCGTAAGAATATTTTATTTCTGAGAATATAAGGCATCAATTTTCTGTTTGAACTTGAAAACTTATTAAATGTCAAGTTTTTGTGTTGACTTCTGAAACAGCACTGTATTAGCTCATGTTTGCAGACATCATACGTTTCTATGGTGAATATCGTTCAGCAAATTGGATATTGGAAAGTAATTAATTAAATTTAATCTTAAAATAGGAGCAGTCCTTTAAAAAGATTATTTGGATCAGGATGTTTTGTGTTCTACATATAAAATTTTACCAAGAGGTTTTGTCGTGGTTAAATAATTCCAGATTTAATTTAATAATTTAAAGAAATTTGGAGATAAATGTACGATATGCTTGAATTAATTCAGAAAATATTCTTTGGGTTTTTTTGTGGTTTATTCAAGGCAGAAAAATTTCTGAGGCAATACAAATTCTATTCATTATTCAAGTTATCAAAATCAGATAAAGAGTTTAAAATGCAAATGAAATTTCGGTTAGTTTTTAGAGCTTTGATTGAAAATCCGAACTGAATGCCTATATGTAAAGGAAAATATTTTTGTTGTGAAAAATAGAGGAGTGGTTAGTGTGTCTAGCTCCCAATGCCGAGGGCATGGTCGTTTGTGCTTGTTAAAAATATATTACAACACATGTAATTGGAGGAAACTGTTTGTGTTAAATAAATTATTATTATTATTAACATTGATATCTCGTAATTGGCTATTGAGTATATTTACTTTGCCATGCAATTTATTATTAAACTTATAAAGAGTTTGTTTGAATTATAAATATTTGATTCGGTTCATTTTAACTTTCAATTGTTATATAACGCGATTGCTTTATTTCCCCTGATAATTTATGCTTTATTTTCTATTAAAAAAATCAATTCTTTATTTGGTTTATCAGTTGAGGCCATCATCATCATAGGTAGTCTGTCTGTAGACAGGTTCGTGATTATTCATGGTTAAACTTGGTTCTCCATATACTCCTATTTTCTGCAGTTTTCTTTACAACTTGATTCACATATAGATTCCTGATCAGTCTCCTGTCTTTCCAGTGTACACCTATATCCTTTAATATCCTCATCAGCAGTACCCAGTTTACTCTATCGAAGGCCTTCTGCCAGTCGACGAAACATAGGAGCAATCTTGGCTGTACTCTGTTGCCCTTTCTGATATGATTCTCACTACACCGATAGCATCTCTGGTTCCTCGTCCTATTCTGAAGCGGAATTGATCTTCCCCTAGCATTTCTTCGGCCTTTTTCTCTAGTCTTTTATTAAGAATACTCGTGGTGATCTTCAAAGTGTGTGACAGTAGGGATATCGTTCTGTAGTCCTTAGACTGCATTGCCGTTGGCTTCTTCTTTAGAGGGATCATTGTTACATCTAGGAAATCCTGAGGCCTCTCTCCCGAGTTGTAAATCTTGTTAATTAGTTTCGTAATCACTTTGTCCTTCCAATCCCATGACTTTTAAGTACCTCTGCCGGTATTTCATCGCTGCCTGTAGCTTTTCCTTTCTTTAATTCCAGTATTGCCTTTTATGCTTCGCTTTTCATAATACTTAGTCCCAATCTTCTTCAATGCAATTCTCTTCTTCCAGTTCCATTTGTGCCGATCCTGCCTGCTTGTTGTATAGTTCCCTAATGTATTCTTCCGAGTCGAACTGTCCTTCTCCTTCCCATCTAGCTTCGCTCAGCCCTATGATGTCAATCCTATTTCTTTTCATTTCTTCTTTCAGGTTCTTTATCTTTTCTGCCATCCTCATGGTTTTTACATTCCAAGTACCTATGCATGAGTTATCTTCGACACATGCTTTCCTCAAGGCAGTCCCTGCCCGGAGATCCTATTGGGGGATTATTTTACCTCGAAAGAACTCGTTTTGTCCAACCATATAATCGTTACTAAGGAATTGTAATGTGGCAGTTTCCCTGTTGCTTTCCACATCGCAGATCGCAGTACTGTACCCATTCAAATCGTCCCTATCACTCCTACAGCTCTATTGGATATAAACCCAGCCAACATAATTTGTTTTTAGCTCGATACCAAACTGACAGTACTGCTGCCTACTGCCAGGCACCGATGATAGTTTTTGTTATTAATTAATTAATTTTTTGTGAAAAACCTCCATTCGTGGATATCGAACCCAGGAACTTTGTAACGGGAAGCCGACACGCTAAGCGACACCATATGGAAGGTTAAAATTTTAAAACTAATTGCCAAATAAATCTTTCACATAATAATTTGAATAAACTCGTCAGGAATTTAAAATTTTAAGATTCTAAATAGACCTTGGTAAATGAGATGCGCTCTTTCGTGTTGTTTGGGAAAATTAATCTTTAATATTTAGATTTTTTAGTTTATATTTCTTAATTGAATTCACCACAACCATTTTTCTTCTTTATTTTAGGCATTCACAGTTGATGCTGAGTGAAAATGCGATGGTGTGAGGCATCAAGGAACCATGAATCGAAGAGTATTACTTTGCTGAAACAAGAACTGATGCATCTGGGTGCGAGAGTAAAGCGGATTATGTGCTGGAGGCTACACACATGGGATGAGAGAAGGTTTTTATACCTATATGTTGCTATATTCTGGTTTGTTCAATATATCAGGCGATAAATATCTTGTATAATAATATGGCTGCATATTACGGAAGATTTAGGAGAAGAGATTGTAAATTATAAGGCACTTTTAGATGGGCTAAATGCTTCAAATTTGGCATTATTATAGATTTCTGCTCAGCCAATTGAAATAAATACGATACAATAAGAATTCCAATTTTTAGGAGCTGTTTTTTTCCCGTAATTCAGAATAAGCCAAAATTTACGATCGGATTATACGATACCCCAAGAATTCAATTTCTCTTTAAAATATTTTTAAATCAATTTACACTTAAAGTAAATAAATGAAAAATATAGCGCTACCTCTGAAAAAAAAGTTTTAACTGGTACCTTCTGTAAGAATATTTTATTTCTGAGAATATAAGGCATTAATTTTCTCTTTGAACTTGAAAAGCTTTGTGATAACTCAACTTTTATAAAATGCATTTAATATTGATTATAAATTTATGAGAATATAAGGTGTTGGTTTTCAGTTTCAACTCTAAAAACTTTCTCTAATTTGATTTTATAAGGCATATTCCATTTTGTTTGTAAAGTTTATTAGCGTACTTCTATAAATTTTAACTTTTCATCAAATTCCACTTCTGTTAATAAGAATCTATTGTAAATATTTATTTATGAATTACAGAAGATATTTAAAAACCTTAGAAAACTTATTAAATGCGAAGGTTTCATATTGACTTCTGAGGCAGCACTGTATTAGCTCATGTTTGCAGACTTGTCATGCATTTCTATGGTGAATATCGTTCAGCAAATTGGATGTTGGAAAGTAATTAATTAAATTTAATCTTAAAATAGGAGCAGCCCTTAAAAAAAGATTATTTGGATCAGGATGTTTTGTGTTCTACATATAAAATTTTACCAAGAGTGTTTGGCGTGGTTAAATAATTCCAGATTTAATTTAATAATTTAAAGAAATTTGGAGATAAATGTACGATATGCTTGAATTAATTCAGAAAATATTCTTTGGGTTTTTTGTGGTTTATTCGAGGCAGAAAAATTTCTGAGGCAATACAAATTCTATTCATTATTCAAGTTATCAAAATCAGATAAAGAGTTTAAAATGTAAATGAAATTTCGGTTAGTTTTGAGAGTTTTGATTGAAAATCCGACTGAATGCCTTTGTAAGGGAAAATATTTTCATTGTGAAAAATTTATAATCTCCAATTATTAAGCCATTCATTGGAAATGGTAATTTAATTGTTCTTAATTCTAGGCAATATTTAGAAAAAAGATTTAACTTTGTGGAGAGTTACATTTCTTAATTAAGAAAAATTGTGAAGGTTTTTTTATTCTTAATTAAAGTCAATATCCAGAAAAAAGAATTCCAAGTCTGTATACTAAAGTTCTTTTAATAATTCCATCAATATCCAATTTGCTAGACATTATTTACTTGTAAATAGGTTTCCAAAGTGTTGTTATTTATATTATTCAGAGAAATCGTAAATTCTTTTGTCTAAATGTAGATAAGCTATTGCTTTTTCATTCTGTATAATTACTGCCATTTTTTAAAATCTGAACAAACCAGAATTAGCATTTTTGGGTATATATATATATATATTTTGTGTCATATTTTTTTCTAAGCTGCTGTGCTATTTTTCCTCTTTGTCACCAATAGAAATTGTTAAAATGATATTATCCTTGCCAAAGTGCTTTGTAAAAATGTCCAACTTTTATTGTAGTGTTTGCTAAATTGTAAATTTTTTTCTGCACTTCATGAAAATTTTTAAATGGCAATTTTGATTTGTGCTAATATTCAGAGCATTTTAAGTCCAGAAATTTTTTAAAGTCAGAGTCAGAAATTAGTCCAAAATGTAAACAAATTAATTTTTTTGTCCTAATTTCAGAAAGCTTTTAAGTCGAAGAGTTAAAAATTATTCTAAGTCCAAATTGTAAACAAGTTAAAAAAATTAATGTGTTTACAATTTGGACGGAATAATTTTTAACTCCAAGACTTTAAAGATTTCTGAAATTAGGACTTGTCCAAAATGTAAACAAACATCTCTTTTGTCTAGAGTCAGTTTTCTTTTCAGTCCAGGTTTTCATTTTGAAGTGCATGATAAAATAAGTAGAGAAAATGTATTATTTCAGATTGTAAAATTTTTATTGAACTTGTATGTATACATTGTACATTTATTTTCATTGCAATAAAGACATTTTATTATGATCAAAACCTGTTGACTCCTTTTAGATAGAAATAATTTCTTTTTCTCGGAGCCTCTTTTAGGTATCGTTGGACTTAAGGGGTTTTTTTAGGTATATTTTTGCTAGAATTAGCACACTTTTAGCCTAAAAATGACATTTTTGACCACAAATTCAGCCAAATTTTGCTGATTATTGAACAAATTATTCAACATTATGACAATTTATCTACATTTCAACTATTGAACAACTGACAAATTACATATAACACAATATTTTCAACTGTTATTCAACAGTTGACATAACTACATATATCACATGAAAAAATAAACCATCAAACACATTTTACAGCTGAATTAAATTATTGAACAAGCACTTGAAGAAATTACTTGCCTCAGATAAAAATAACTGCGACTGAGCTGTGGAAAAATTAATACAAGCATTTAGACTACAGAACAGCCGTCATCAGTGGCGAAATGCCACTGACAACAACTGCTCTGAAGTCGAAATGCATGTATTAATTTTCTCACAGCCCAGTCGCAGCTATTTTTATCAGAGGCAAGCGATTTTTGCAAGTGCTTGTTCTGGAAACACTTAAACATATCACATTATCAATGACCTTAATTACAATTAACAATGTCTCTTATTGGTCAAAATTGAATACACGCAACTGATTCCAAATGGGAGCAATGTTTGCATAAATGACGAAAAAATAATGAATCTCGCAAAGCAATGCTTAATTGGAATTACTTAAATGTCAGAATAACATTTTTATAAACCATTCCAAGTCAGAAATAAACTCCAAAAAATGCAGTTAAAATTTTATGGCATACCTATTTCAAATGTTTATAAAATTAAACCTCTTTATATTTGCCAAATTAATTTGCTTAAAATGCATTGAAATTACACCATGTACCACAATTAGACGCTTGACTGTTTTTTAAAAACGTTAATTGCATAATAGAAACTCAAAGACTAAACATTTACTTCTGATAATTTAATTTTTATAGCAACAAAGATTGAACTAAATACATTTTGTCTTTAAGAATTATCTTGCTTGGATTTAAAAAATATAACATTAATGGAGGTAAGTTTATATTTACAACATCAAAAACATATTTGCTCATTTAAAGTTCAGATTCAAAGCTATTATGCAAAATATAACATTTAATCAAAGCAAACACTATTTATGAATAAATGTAGCATATTCTCAAAGTTTGTCTTATATTTCCAGGTAATGTACAGTAAATGCATAAAATTAAATGATCTGAGGTTAATTTATATAAAATTTAAGTAGTAATTGCATTGCGTGACTCAACTCACTATCGTTAACAAATCACATTGCTCCTTATCAATAGCTTAACACTTTCATGGCCAATTTGTCAAATTTAAAAGAAAAATCAGCAAATCAAATCATTAAAAATTTATCAATAATTATATTTTTTAACATTATAAATGTGCAAAATGTAAGTAGCAATACATTATCGTTACAAAATATTTATTTAAAGACTTATATTTGAAGAATTTTCAATTGTAATTTATGAAAGTATTGAGTGCACGAAAAACTAAAGTATTTCATTAAATATTTGTATACAATTGAGTTATTTATGTCAATAAATTTAAAGAATTCCTTTTCAGTAACGCTTGTGTTAGAATAAGTCAAAATCTCATATGGAGTTTACCAAAATTATCGTTACGATAATTTAATGAAGATATTTTAAACAGCCATGAAATTGTTAAGTAATCTAAAATATAACTCATCCAACAAGAGACAACGTTAATATTTACATAGAGACCAACCTGAGAATCAAAACAATAACTACAAAATTGAGAAACAAAATAAATATCCTATAATTATTATACCAAATAGAATTGAATGAGCTTCCTACAATCTATATATATTTGCAAAAGTTTGTTTGCATGTCTCATTATGCATGCCATAAACTATAAGACATGAATAACTAAAATTTGGTACGATTATTATTAACATCTTAACTTGATGAATGTATAAAAGGTTTGGTCAATTGGTTAATTATAGTCAGTGCTATAATAACAATAATATAGGAGAATATAACATTTTATAATTCCACTAGAGATGCCTGCATTTTAAATTTGAAATGTCGGAATTTTTTATAAAAAACAAAGAAGCTTTAAAGTTTATTGTATATAAGGATTAGCTATGATGCTGGTCAACGCAGACATCCATGACATTTGACGGTGCAATGAGACACTATTACGTATGTTAACCTTCATAACAGCCTACTTAGACAACAAACCCATTCAGCGGCCGGGTTATGCAATCTTACTTTCGATACTACACAATTTATACAAGTGAAAACATTTACCACTTACTTTATTTGCTCACATTACACTGTGTTGGATGTGGTTTGGTTAATACAAAACGACAAACAACAGATGAACAAACAAAAAGAATTAATGCAACGAAAAACAAAAACAGTAGAAAAGAGAATTAAAATCACACAGAAATTCAATGCTCCGACTCTTAGAATGATTCTCTAAGCAAAGAGTTTTGTTAAAATAAATTTATGTCAAGTGAATAATACTTTGTTACAATAAGTGGACAATACTTTTGTTAAAACGTTACAAATTGCACTTGACAATGCCTTATCCCCCTCCCTCCCTCTGCTGTTCCTCCCCTTATCTCTCGCGAGGCAATAATATGAATCTCGAGCCTCAAAAATGACATTCGTTGTCCAGGAAACATATCGATAAAAGTCAAAATCTGTCACATATTCGTTAAATATGCATAATTTCAAAACATGTGGTGCATTACTTTCTGGGAAACCCTCGTACAATGTTGTGTGAGACAGACGCTCCTTTCTAGGAACCTGGTATTATCTGAATTTTTAAAGAATGTTTATTTTGAACTCTTGAACATCCCGCATATAACTGTCCATGCGTAAAGCAAAGCTACCGTATGGTAACTGACTTAAGAAGTCACCTCTCTACTCTGCGTGCACGGGGATTTCCCTTCTAGGAAGCGCGCTCACCTTCAATGCCCCTCTATTCTAATGGAATACGTTCCCCTCCACTCTACATATTACCTCCGATCACTGAGGCGTAAGGTAACTTTAATTTATTCACCAGAGAACTATATAAAGACGTCTGTGTTGCATTGTAAAATAAATTCCAATAATTACTCCAAGA
Source organism: Uropetala carovei (assembly GCA_036926305.1). NCBI lineage: Eukaryota > Metazoa > Arthropoda > Insecta > Odonata > Petaluridae > Uropetala > Uropetala carovei. The sequence goes on along the minus strand of JAXCHB010000180.1, from coordinate 1,608,262 downwards.
TTTGATGCACAAAAACGATTACAGTGTAATTTTCCTAATAAACGTTTAATGTGACTAAATCTTAAAAGGATATTTTGTAGTTTAATTTACATTCTTCGTTAGAAATAATTTTATGAACTCTGTATTTATCTCAGATTCACTACAAATATGTTGTCAACAATTTGTTGCTAACATACATTAAAGTTATGGTAATTTAATGTTGTGCTTATGCAAACTGTATAATTATAAAATATCAGTTGATTACTTCGTTTAAAAATTAGTACAAGAGTTTAAAATAACACTAATATTTATAATGAGATTTTAAGATATAAACAAGTTAGGAAAGTGTACACCGTAACACAAATGGGTGCATTTTGTGCACTGGAGTATTTGAAAGAAATTATTTACGTGTTTGGAAGGGAAATAGCATTATAAATTCTTTTCTTCGTCATAAATAATCCATTTTCTTCCCATTTAAAAATATTAAATGCATATGTAAGGAAATTAAACATATTTCCATGAGATTGTTTACGTTAGCAACAATGAAGAAGTAACCATGCTAGAAAATTTCAAAGTTCAACTCAAATTAAGACTCTTGTTCGATTTTCTCGGAAACGGCGACTCCTACGATGAAAATGCAAAGGAAAAGAAATACCCTACTTTACTAGTTCTACAAGTTTTACTTGATAAATATTTTGATATGACCGATACTTTACGAGATATGAGGGAAAGTTCATATTTTATCACCAGTAAAGTGGTACCCCTGATTGGCTTACGTGACTCATTTATGTGATTTTCTTATTATCTTTGACTGTAAGTCCTTAATATCAAATTTCATGAAAATCTGCTTGGTAGAAGCAGATAACGAACATGCGGACAGACCAGATGGAGACTAATACTAATAGGCGCTTATGCTGGAAGCGAAACGCACCTGACAAATAACCTTGCATGTAATTACATTTACAGATACACATACATTATTAAAAATTTTCTTTAATGACATGAATGATGTTACTTATTTGTTCGATATACAAATAGAAGGTGCTTGCATTCTGTAAGCCTTTCAAGTCATTATTTATGGCTTTTGCAAAGTAAAAATTCAAAACTAGTTAAATAAATAAAACAACTTCAAGTACACATTAGAATAAACTTCATTAGCCCACTGATTCCCAATGAAAAGACAAAACTGATAACGTTTTGATTCCGATGCAAATGAATTGGAATATTTCGAGGCGGTGCTTATTGTAAAAGAGAGACTGACTGATATTATTCACTTCTTTCGGTAAATTGTGATGAGATTAGCCATGAGGAAGTGTACCATCTGAAACAAAAGTACCACGAAGCCAATGAAAAGGAAGAAATCCACAGTACATTGAAACCTCTGCATACTGGACCTTGATGGAACGTACTTAGGATGTAACGGACAGAATGTCCGGTGATGCAAAACAGTTAAATGACGCCACTAATACATTGTGTCTCATGCGGACCTATCACATGTGCGTTATTTGGAAGGCCTAATGAATACATCGCAACATTATAACTAACGTATATCACGGCGTATAAGTCGACCTTTGAAGCTTAAAAAATTTTCCTAAAACTTAAAGTCAACTTATACGACGAATACAAAATTGTAAACTTTAAATTACAGATAAATAACATCGATATTTACTAACAAGGGGAGGCCATAACATTAATATTGAAATTCGTAAAACCCTTTTAGGAGGTGAAACTAGAACTAAAACATCACCTATATCTCTCTGCGTTTTTGCCAATGGGCCCTTGTTTAAAAGATATTAACAATTTAAATTCAGGTGTAAGCATGGATGCAACATATATCATTAACCTTACGGTTACAAAACAGAAGCAGCAATAGCTTAATTGGTAGAATGAATGTCTAGTAGTCGGATGGGCTGGGGTTCGATCCCAGCAGCCAGCATTTTTTTTCAGAAATGGTCTGTATATATATTTTAACTAGTAAAATTGTATTATTATTATGTCTTCATTACATTTTTGTTTTTTTTTTCGCAATTTTTTGATCATTTTTTTTCTTTTTCACATATGTACTTGATTTATTTGCACTTTCCACATGTAATTATAACATTATAATTATAAATAAATAATACAACTTACAATGTTATAATCATTACTTGATTGTTTATTAAAATATCAATTCCTTAATATGACATTTATGAAATGTTTATTATGGACAATTACCTTGTTTTTTTAAATGTATCATCCAAAGTATTGTAATGCTGTAGAAGTAAGTGAGATAGAAGAGGTACACTTCGATCGGAATTAACCATACTAATTGCAAGTTATGATTATATGTGGAATATGCAAATAAATCAAGTACAAAAAAGTACGTGAAAAAAGACAAAAAAATAATCAAAAAATATGCGAAAAAAACATTTCCTTTTTTGAAAAGGGGAATAATGTAATCATCAAAACCATCCTTATGCCTGCCAACGTGATATTATATTGAATTCCACCACCGTAGATATTGATTGCGATAACTAGGTGCAGTTAAATTTGATAGCATCATTAACAGCCGACATCAATCAAATCACAGGAACCATTATTTAGTTGGTCAAGCTCTCTGAGAATAGCAGTTTCTTATTGGTTGAAATGAAAACACCTGTCAAATGGAAGGCTCAAGAAGAATAGCACGGACTCAAAACTATATTCATATATTTTTTTATTACTATGATTATTTCTGTATCTTGTTAAAACTTGGATCGTACAGGACCTTGATTTTGCCTGGCGATGATTTCATGAGAAGTATTTTTAAGTGAAACAAAGGGGGTCGACTTATACTGCGAACGTATACTTAATCTAGTATTTTCAAGTTGAAAATTCAAGGTCGACTTATACGTCGCAATATATGGATATATATACATATTATAATTACTGTATATACTCGTGTATGATGCGTCCCAGTGTATAACTGCCGTGTATAATGCTCACTCGTACTTTATTCCAAAAAATCCCGACTTTTTCTTATACCACGTGTATGACACACATCCTTCATTTTTGGGAGGTATGTAAATATTAAAACGTTTGGACTTGTCCATAAGTGTATTACGTTCAATAAGCTCCATATTATGTCTAAGAGAGACATCGTCAATAATTAAAGCGACTGAGTTGAGATGGGAGCAACTTCATACAGTAAGTTGGGCAAAGTGATGCCGTGTAGAAAACCGCAGCGCCACTGTTGCCAATGCTTTTACATCAGACAAAAAGGATCTATAAAATAGTTTTGATTTAAAGTGGATGTTGGTTCTCTCTTTCCTATCTCATTCTAAAACTGTTTAAGAGAAGGAACAACATAAAAATTTAACAAACAAATCTGGAAACAGGAAATGCGACAGGTAGGATTAAGTTCACACACGAGATTCTATGGGTTTTAAATTACTTACATTGTCAATCGTACATACTAGAATCATTAACTAAATAAAATTATTTCAATTTGCTTATTCTATGTTTTTTTTGTTTTTGATATGTGTTTTGCAGGAAGACTTATCTTGTGATTTTGCAAAAATTACAGCAATCAGCTGATGAGCTAGTGAAAAGCGGAATAATTGGAGAGGATGGGATTATAAATGTATAGAAGTAATTAGGTGTTCTATACATATAATTATGTATGTATAACCTGGAGTATCAATAATTATTGTGCTTTTCTCATTAATTAACCCAAAAAGCGTGAATCTGGTGCGAGGTAGGTTCCTATTTTAAGTGCAGAGAAGTGTTACCTGCGTATAACGTGCACCCCTACATTATGACCTGAAAATGTGGTCTTCAAACAGCGCGTTATACACGAGTATATATGGTAGATACAATGTATAATTTATTGGTGCAGCAAATCCGCAAAAATTAATTGTTCCTGCGTTTGATCATTGTGACTGGTTGAAATTGACTGACTTGCGTTACTCATGGGGTTTGTTTGTCTTAAAACATTCTTTGTATTCATTGTTACTTTCTGCCCCATTTCCACCAGGGTCCGGAAAAATCTAAAATCTCGAAAAAGTATCCCAAGTTCCATTCCTAAGAATAATTCCTTTCAAATAAGAACGCAAGGGAAAATCAATTTTTCTTACGGTCGCTATAATTTATTTCATTCTTAATTATGTTCTTATAACAATATGCTCCTGCTAGCACACTGCAAGCACCTTTTACTAGTAAAATATAAAAATTAATACGATTCCTATTTTCCTAAATTAATTAGAAAACTCTGTGCTATTACTTCATGCGCTCTAACAATTTGTATGAATATATAGCGGAGTAAAACACTGTCCTTCATAACATGTGCACTTTAACAATTTAAGGCAACACATACGTTTCCTTCGGATGTTTCGGATATAACAGACAGGCCTTCCCCTCCTTTTAGTCCAATATATCGAGGCTTCACTGTATGTATGTAAAGAATGCGATGTCGGACTGTGTACAATACCACGTTTTGCAATATACCATACACGAAAACGTATCAAGTATATAATCGCAAGCTCTGGAATAATATAAATTAAAATAGTTATAACAAATCCAACGTATATTTTCAATCCTTTCAAACTTTTACAAACCTATGCCAACAGGTGCTTCTGATGGAATCTTAACTTAGTACTTAAAAAGAGTTAAAAATGAAACAATCTTTTGTTATTCTAAAAGCTCCCAATTGCAAGTGCGATCTGAGTTTATATAAACATTTGAAATACAGTTGGACCTCTATAACCGTCACCATTGATAATCGTTGTTTCGATCAACCCTCATTTGTCGCCAAATGGTACAAAAAAATTAAAAAGTTCCGATGCCAGATTGCACTGTGACAGAGAGAGGAAGATTCCTGGCATTGCCTCCGATTCAATTAGTGCCAATTAAACCTTCAAATAAGTGAAAGAATAGCATTATTCGCTTCACGCTTTAATTTAAGCATCGAAATTAATGCTGTAGCAATGTCAAACTTTATAGATAGCAACAAAAATATTTACGGATAATTATCCAGTTAATAACAATTTAATCAAAGCAATTGATCTTATTTTAAATCATTCGAATGCTGGAATCTTACTTTTTCAGTAAGTAAAACTATTAAACATCTATAATGCTTATTAAGGCAAATTGTCTCATGCATAAATTTAAAATTAGATGAGAATAAGGACGTACATTATTTTTTAACAAATTATAAGTTATATGGTTATGTCACCTTCGTAGATAATCTAAATGACAAAGAATGTTAGGCGACGGGCTACGTTTATTCAGGAGCAGCATGAAAACATTTGTTTTAGATTGATAACCTAGAACTCGCCGAAACTTATCTTCTCTTCTTTGTTAATCTAAATAAACGGTTGCGTTGATTGATATATGAAAAAAAGGACATATACTTCAATTAAAAGAAACAAAGAAAATTAAAAACATAAAAGTTTGCAATCAATTACCGTGTAGCATTAATTTCCTCTCTAATTTGACTTTTAAAATACAGATTTCTTACTGACTTTGCACAATTAATTGTCAATATGCACACACAGCCTCGCCCTCAGCGAGATTTGTACCCGCTAACCTTACCTATACTGGGGAAATGCATTATCAGAGTTAAATACGAATTATTGAGTTATATGTGAAATATTGAGACCAACTTATTCTACACAATTCTTAATTTTTTATAAATTAATTGAAAAAACAGTGAAAACACTGTGCGGGTACAGCTAGTACTCCGTTAATTCATCAAATAGAACTTATAATTTTGTTTGTTTAGTTTACATAACAACGCTTTTACTCATTATTACCTCTGACGGTAAAGCACTATCAATTGCAATTTCCCAGGTTGTTGTTACTATCAGCATTTTAATTACTACAAATATAACTTTTAATTAAAGTTTAAGGCAATAATAGCCCATTAATTCATCAAATGGAAGAAAGAAGAATATAACGAGGTCTTTGAAACTGTGTAATTTTTACTTATGTACCAATGACGTGAATCTAAATTGATTCTTTTGAAAATTTTAATGTCAATCTGATTCAAACATACTTCATTGCGTCATTTTATGTTACTTGTCGCCACCTGGCAGATCCAGCCACCTTGTGACTAAATGAATAAATAAATAAATATTATAGAGACAGAAGAAGATAAAGAAGAACGACATAGAAGAGAAAGAGTGAGAAGATCAATATGGACAGATGAGCAAAGACAAACAGCGAGAGAGACCATAAACAAAATCAGGTAACAAAGAAGAAATGAACAAACTGAAGAAGGGAGTAAAATAAGAAGAAGCCAAAACAGAATCGATGCAGCCAACGGCGGAAGGCGAAGAAACGACACAAATTTAAACTCAGCAATGGGAAACGGATTAGCTACTCGACGAGATGATTCACATTTAGGAAAAATGGATAAAGAATGTCAAAATCGTAGAGCTTTGTTTTTTAATAACCGAGAAAAGCATAACAGATGCTGGTACGAGAAGAGCACTTCCGCAGCTTCCAGATATATTAAAACTGCCGTAGAGAGAAAATACCCCTATGTGTAAAAATACGTAAGACTAATGTAGTTTCTGCACATGCCAGGACATGAAATATATATATTTAAAGCGGGAAGCTCATTAGTTCTAATTTGAAATGCAAAATCAATCACACTCACCCATCTTCTTTCTTGATATCGCAAAGCAGAGCTGGCCTGAGGAAGACGTACGATGCTGGCTGCGTTTTCAGACTTCATTCTTCGGAGGCACGCATCTGAAACAACGACAGAAGCAACTCAGAAATCTCGCACCCAAAGGATAAAAATTCTACAAAACCTTCACAATAACTTTTGATTTGAAGTTTATAAAGTAATGGAAACTGGCTAAAAATGTATTATTCATACGTTTTTAAAAACACAGATTCTCATTTTATGAGGTAAACTATAATTTTTACGTTAAAAACACAATATATATTGATAACAAACCCTTAATTAATCCTACGTTAAGAATGTAACGCCATATCTTGGCTATATTTGCCCATAAACAAATCCGTCCTTGCAAAAAACTTTACCAACTCTTCACAGAAAATGATACTTTACAACGATAAAATCACTCATTAAACATGTTATGCGGTAACAAAATGTTATACATAAGGACTAATTTATAAGAATAATTACTCCATTATACATAAATATGATAAATATAACATTTACTATATACATATATATACGGTAAAGATATTTCAACTATAAATCAAAGATGAATAGAGAAGTTATTTAAGATTTCCTTACCTTTGAAGATATAAATCCTCGAGGAGATTGACCAGGACAGCTGGATCACACAATAATAACAGTACATTTATTTTCCAGAAGATCATAGTTACATGGCAAATCAATAAGACAAACTCAATAACAAAAGATAATACAAAGTAAAACAATATAACAGCACGAGTGGACTAAAGAAAAACAATAATACATCAAAACATCACCATAAATTACAATTAAGTGGCAAAACAGGGCATACTGAATAATTACATATACAAATTCACATATCATTGATTTACAAAATAAGAAATAGTACTATTAAGAGACGTTAACTAATGTCCAGTAAGCAATGTGAAGATTACACACATTGAAACTATAAAAAACTTTAGATAAAACTTCACTTCACTTAAAGTGTCTTAAAACGTACACAAATCAAACTAAAAGTACATATTTAAAAACTGCTGTCAAAATGCGTCACATGGACCACTGTTTTCGAAGAATAAACGGCCAAACTTTTGTCAAGATCAAAACTATCAACATTAAATTTCGAATACAATAAAAAGGTCTAGTTTTTTCCTTCTAAAATAAATAAAATAACCAAAAGTATTAAAACACTGCTGTGAAAATGATTATCACGTGGACCAGTTTTCGAAGAACACAAGGCCAAACTTATATCACGATCATAACTATCAACATTAAATTTCGAATACAATAAAAAGGTCTAGTTTTTTCCTTCTAAAAAGGTCTGATGGAAACATAAAATAAATTTCGAACGGTATTACGCACATAACAGATAATCTCGTCAGCCATTTTAAGATTTCTATGAAACAACAAGGAGTAACGCGCAGGCGCGCAGGCTAACCAACATTTCGTCTTATAAAGCAGGATATTTACAATTTCGACAAAAAAACCACAAAAAATAAGCAATTCCTTTTTATATCTTGATTTCACATTTTAGTAGGAACACAATTATAACTTATTATAGGATCGATAAAATTTGCTTAAATGTTATAAATTACTTGCAGTAAATCAAATTTATTGGCATTAAACTTTTGCTTTGCAAACCTAAATTTGGATTCGTCATGGAGAGGGGTAAAAATAAGGCATTAAAATATATTTTCACATTGCTTAAAAACCGACAATGTAATTAATTAAGTAATAACGAATTTTTGGTCCAAATACGATTGCGTTTTTTGGTAACATTTATTTTTCTGTAGGACATGTCTTCATAAACAATTACATGGGTAGTTTCTGCGACATTTACAAATTATGCGGAAACAATTATTAGTTATTAAAAACTATTCAAGAGTGTAATTATAAGAATAGCAATTATACTCCGGAAAATACTTTCAGGTTTTTATCTTATCCATGTACTTTGGAAACCTGTGGTATATTCAATTGATACCGATAAAATATTCGTATAAATTTGAAATGTAGGTACCTATCGTAGGAACCTACTGATTTACAAACACAGATGTCCGGAACAGGTAGAAAAATACACTTGTAATTGTCCTAACTAAGATACTCTATTTAGTAAGTGAATTAGCCTTCATAATGCACTTAAGAACCATAAAAAACTAGGGTGAGTCCTTCTTCACGGTTACCTTCCACCTCATTTCCTATTTGAAATCCAAAAACTCACGTAATATATTTTCAAAAAAAACATGCGTCAATTTCCAACAAATCCTTTATCTAATTTTACAATTGTCCGTCCGTCTTTCTCCATTTGTATCTCCCATTATTACAGCTAATGCCTGTCGCATAAGTATATACGGATCATCCTTTGCATCAATTTATAGAAATTTATAAAATTTTATTATTGTAATATTATCGTATATTTCATAAAGGTAAGCTCCTCTCCATTATGAATTTTACACTAATAATAATAATACTTTATTTACGGGACAAGCCCTTTTCCTAAAAATACAATCAGAAATGTATTAAAAATAAGCTAAAATATTTAAACGTGCGTTGAAATACAATATAAACCATTAAAGCACAATAATAAGAAAAACTATCTCACATAAAAATCACATCCTATAAAAATTATACTCAAAATCCATCTGACAATATAACAGTATCGTACAATTTAAGTTAAATATGCAGGTAGAAACTTTTGTATGAACTCAACATTAACGAGGATATGTGCTAGTTATAATAAGTACTTCTCTAATCTAGACATTTTTATCAGAAAGTCTGAGTATATAACATAATTATCGACTTTATTGGGGTAGTCAATAAAAGATATGCATGAATTTATAATTTCACTATTGTTTGAAATTATGTACATAGCTTGAAAATGAAGGAATATATGATTGTTATCTGCCTCTCTTCTTTTATAAATATATTTCATTCGTTGTTATTGGTAATACATAACTACAATTGTATAACTACCATTGTTACTTGCCTTATTTATAAATAGTTCATAGGTTGTGTTTGATAATATATATATATATATACACACACATGTATATATATACCATTTTCAATCCAATAACAACACTTTTCAAGTCAATAACAACACTTTCCAAGTCAATAACAACACTTTTCAAATCAATAGCAACACTTTTCAAATCAATAACAACACTTTTCAAATCAATAACAACACTAATTAAAATAACCTTCAAGGCTCTTCAAACCATAACGGCATTTCTTACTTGCAATTGCGATTCTTATTTATATTATAAAATTAAAGTTGAAGGTAATAATGCTTTAATTAAAGTCATTGTATGGTTTTAAAGGTTCTAACTTTAAATTATGGTTACAATTAAGATAAATGTCATCTCATGACTTTTTAAGACCTAATCTGCATTTATTGTTATTTTATATAATATAATATATTTATCTTTAGCGTTTTCAACATGTATGTTTTTCTATTTTTAATTTTAGAAGTGCAATACCGGCTCACAATGAAAACACTGTTTTAGTCTAATGTTTAGTGGACAGATGGCAAACCGTTTGGCAGTTCAATCTATTAAAGGACTCCTAATCACAAAATATAATTTTAAAATTTTGTCATGTATGCAGTTTTAGGACCATATACTAATTAATGATGTAGAATTTAAAAATGTGGGCAGCTTAGAAAAAATATTAGATAATTTTATAAAACTTTTCATTTACTTTTAATGTTGCATTATTTGTGTATTACTGAGCCATTGTTAATTTATATAAAAACGCCTTGTACATTTAAAGTAAATTCCTATTAATACTTTTTTCTATTGTCCTGTTTTTCGCTGTATTTCTTTTAGCAATTTGTCCTCTTTTCACGAAGTCAAAATCTGGTCACTCGATCAGATGAAATCAATTCATTTCTCAGAAATAGTAACTGTTAAACAGTTAATTAAATTTCAACTTCCTCCTTAACCTTTTAGCAGCCATAGGGTGATATATACAGTTATTAACGTAATTTTTGAGAATTGCCAAAATATAAAAGTTCGGATTGAGACACATTTATAATTTTTTTTCTACTTTCCTACACGTAGTAAGCTCTTGGCAACAGTCCATTGTGTTATTAGTTTTTATAAACTTATAAAGAAGAATTTGTCATTCCTAACCAAATATACAAGTCACACACCCAAAAACAGTAAACATCACACCCAAGGTCCAAAATGGTCCATAAGACCTGGATCCGATGGTTTAAATCGCTTGTACCACCCCTCTGAAACTTCGGCCAAAAATTGTGACGGAAAAGTTCGGAAGGGTAATCCTAAGCCTACTGGCGCTAGTGTCGAATAAAAAGGTGAAAGGAAAGGAACGGAACTCTGTATACTCCGTGTCATCTTTTTCACCTTTTAAAGCGGACATCTTGTGAGAATTTGTGGGCTGGTTCTGTTTTAGCAGTGGTTTAAATTTTTACGGAAAAATGCCGGTTATTATAAGGTGTTCAGTCGTTGGTTGCGGGAATACACGGGAAAGTCCTGGCATCAAGTTTTTTACTTTCCCGATTGACAGGAAGTTGTAAGTAATTTCTATTTTTCGATTTCGACGATTACGATAAATCTCGTAGGCAAACTCCCTACTTTGGTATCTAAAATATTTCAATTTGCTATTTTTATGAAGATAGGTAGTAATTACACGTTATGTATGTGATTTAGAGGCCATCGTCATAGAAGCTTCTAACAAATTTGGCTCATCTACGAAAAAATTGTTGCATTAAAATTTTTCAAGGGGTCAGAAAATGGTCTGAAATGCTTTAACCAACCTAGACATACTCCAATGCATAGATGTCGTACCTGCAATTATCATTTCCTTTGTTGGTAACTTGGTGCGCAGAATTATTTCTGTAGGGCAGCGTTTCCCAATTTAATTTTGCTACGGAACCCTTGCAACTCGAAAGAGAAGTTGCGGAACCCCAAACAGTTATTTTGTTTATAAGGTGAAAATCGAAGCACAAGTAAGTACAGATAATAATAAAGATAGGTCATGTGATCAACATTTCGTCTATTTTCATATATTTAAAGATAAAAATCGTTTATATGAACGGCATCTAGTCGATTTCTGTATTTTGTTGTTGTTGTAGTGTATTTCGAGAACCCAGTTTCGCATAAGTACGTGCTCGCGAATGGTAATAACTCTATAATTGCCCGTCTTGATAAGTCTGAATATTCATGATATAAGCTGCCCCAAAATGTAATCAGAGAAACTTCTTTTAATGTTTGTATTAAATGGACATCTGAAGTGATTTCGATTAAATTTTCATAATCTAGTGCAGATAATCCTGGTTTCTCGGTTATACTGAATGGATTCCGAATCCAGTTATTGTTCTCATTGATGTTTGGAAAATACTTCTTGATGTTGGTGTATAAATTGCGAAGATGATCTACAATGTTGCTCTGAATTTCTTCTTCAAGTTTGCATTTGTTTTCTTCAAGGAAATCATTGAATGTTGGAAACCAATCCAAATTATTTTGTTATACAGACGAAATCCAAAACTAGCTTCCGGGAGAATGACAAAATTTTATCTTTCGCATTGAAAATAGTTACATTCTTTGTGCGGATGTATTTAAATCTGACCGTTCCAAATACTAATTCCAATACTTACTACCTAAAACAAGATCCCATCGAGCATAAATGCTTTGACAACGCCAATGTACCAAGTCACAAATGAAGCAATCAATTTCTTTGGCACAATTCAAGATGTGTATAACTTTTTCTTTTCTGGCAGGTTCTGAAAAATCATGTAGACTTGACATTAAAACCTCTGTCTGACACTAGATGAGAAAGCAAGATTGAAGCAATTAAAACATCAAGATTTACCTTGCCAGAAAGTTAGATGCTTTATTTGATGAGTAAGGTAAGCAAAATTTATATTTTTCTTGTGTAACTTTACATTTCTAATGTGTTATGATCGGAATACAGTGAAGTAGTTGTCAAGCATCTTCCTATCAAGGTGGCAGTTGGAGAAGATGTCGCCTATGCTGCTCCAGGAAAGCAGAAAAAAGAACAAAATATACTTGTTCTTTAAGTGTATTACCACTTTGTCCCCACCCATGATTTCTTAAATTTCATGGAAAGTAAACTGCATTTTGTAAATGAAAAATTTTGTATGTTTTGTATTGTGCACTGCATGCACAAAATGTGCTGCTGTATCTTCGTGCATAAATTAAGAGGACTCTTCCTGGTACCATGTTTGTTAAAATATTTTGCTATGTAAATGTGTAATTTAGATGTGTGTTTCAAGTTTAGGTAACTTTTAGATAAAATAATTACTTTTTCAATTTCATTACTTTTGTAAAATATGTGCGGGATAAAGTTTTAGTATCATTGTGTGAAAAAATAAGAGGAACTCTTCCTGGTACCATGTTTGTACCCATATTTAGCTATGTAAATAAGGTGTGTTTCGAAGTTTAGGGAAACTTTAGATGAAATAAGTTTTTTCAATTATATTACTTTTATAAAAAGGTGTGTGTTTATTGGGATATATAGTTCCTGCATATTTTTCTTTTAAGTTAGGCAAATAAAAAATATTTTTGATGTAAATATCCCTTCCTTCGTCAGTGTTACAGACAAAAATCACCACTTTATTAAAAAATTCTAAGTTTCTATAATTTAAACTGGAAAGTGTTCAAGCTCGCAAAGTAAATTTTTATTAAAGTTTCTGAAAACTAATGAATGTAATCTAATGCGTTGTATATTAAAAGTTATAAAATTTTTGCTTGGTATTAATAAAAATTCTACATTATGTAAATGTTATGAGTTTTACCTTCTGTGAACCTAAAAGCGTGTGCAAGATATTTGTATATGTGATTTGATCGAACGTTTAAATAAATATATTCATATTTCCATTGAATGCATTGTATATTAAAAGAAAATTTTTGCTTGGTATTGATAAAATTTCTACATTATGTGAATGTTATGATTTTTACCTCCTGTGAACCTAAAAGCGTGTGCAAGATATTTGTATATGTGATTTCACCAAAATTTTAAATAAATAAATTTATTCATATTTCCATTGTATTATATTCATTGTTTATAATGAATTCCCTCGGATTTATTTTTGTGTATATTTCATTGACTCTAATGATCGTCTCTGGAGAATTATTACAAAACTAAAAAATAAAATTTCCCATTATAAATTTCAAAACTTCTCGTTCTTATGCAGTTAAAATATTTAAGCAAATTCAGCATGAATTCGTATTGTTTTATAAAATAATTATTTTCACTCATTTTTCCGTTTAATACTTCAAGTTCGGACTTCGTATAATAATTTTAAGTAATTTTAAAAAGAAATTAAAAATGCCTTGCACCGATTCCAATGCTTATGGGGTAATAAATGGTTACTTGGTAACGGTAATCAACAAAGCATACATACCTAAGCGTTATATATATATATATAGATTCTGTTTCAATGATTCACCCCATATATCGTATAAGTTTAAATTCATGAAATTCCTGTAATAGTGATTTTGATACAAAATGAACCTTCGATGTTCAAATCTGATGCTTAAATAGATTTGAGAAAGCCGCTGTATGACGTCACGCTAAGAGCGACGCTATTGCCATCTGGTTATCCCCTTCCGCTAAACTTCGGAACAGCCGTTTCTAAGGGAGTTTCAGAGGCCTGGTACCCTGTGTCTGCAGGAGTCGTTCTTAATGCAGACACGGGGTACCAAAAATGCTAACCTGCGATACTAGCGCCAAATGCGGCCATATTACAAATTAAACGTAAATAATTCCCTCAGAGGTTAACCTGCGAGACTAGCGCCATTGCGGCCATATTATAAATGAAAGATGGTGAATAATTCACTGTGGACACGTAAACATCGGCACAACATACTTCAAAAATAACCACTTGAATAAATATTATCCGTAATTATTACCCATATCTTTATTATTAAGAGAATTAGCCGTTTATAAAACTTTTAAAAGTTGATTTCAGTTGATTTTGGGGAATGAAAAACCAAAACAAGTCAGAGATGCACAACCGTTTCGTTCAACCTTTGTCATGTATATGTATAGTGATGCACTATAAAAGAAGTAATTCCGACACCATATATTTTAACAAATCACCATCTTAATAAATTAGCTACGCATAAATTGATTTTGGCGTTTGTAAAACTTCTAAAACTTAAATCTGACATGGGGAACCTTTTCGGTCAACCTTTCACGTGTATGTGTATAGACATCAGATTCTCATGAAATGCACTATGAAACAAGTAATTCCGACGCTATGTATTTTAACAAATCACCATCTTAATAATTTAGCTACGCATAAATTGATTTTGGCGTTTGTAAAACTTCTAAAACTTAAATCTGACATGGGGAACCTTTTCGGTCAACCTTTCACATGCAGATGTATAGACATCAGATTCTCATGAAATGCACCATGAAACAAGTAATGCCGACGCTATATATTTAACAAATCACCATCTTAATAATTTAGCTACGCATAATTAATTTCGGCGTTTGTAAGGTCCGTGAAAGTCATATCATTCAAGAGAAGCACTTGCATGTAGAGTTGGAATTTATGTTCGAGGAACCTTTAATAAAATCCACTAATATATCTTTATTTTTTATTTAGTTAGACACGGGTAATAACCCAATTACAATTTAACAAAGGTTACAAAGAAATTCTTAAACTAGAAAAGTATAAAGCATAATACCTTTTGAACATCATAATATAATTACAAAAGTTTAGCCCATCCAATTATGTCATCTAAATCATTGTTTGATGGCAATACATACCTATACATAAATTTAAATTACAAACATCACCATACAAACTTTAAAATAAACATTCAATACGAACATTAAAACAAAAAGAATAACCTTGGAAAAAAATATTTAAAGAAACTCATAGATAGAGGAGTCAGCATTTAAGTGTTTTATTACAGGAATGGTACTATTAAATGTCTATCTCACTTCTAAAATGGTTTGCAGTTCGTTGTACTCTATTTATTGGGCTATGAAATGCATAATTCTGTTTGTGATATTGACAAAAAAAATGGAAAAGAATCACGTACAGAATGACTTGGTACTCTTATATTGATTAACTGTAGTAGTTCAGGGACATCTATCAAATTATTCATTAACTTATAAATAAAGATTAAATCAAATTTAGTTCTATTAGAAGATAAGGGAGATAATCCTAATTGATATAAGTGATTCATAGCATACATTATTATCGCGATTACCCATTTTCCAATATACATGCCTTGAAAATTTGTGCTGTACCCTTTAAATAAATTATTTTTTTTTATAAGGTGACCAAATAATACTTGAATAATCAAGATGCGAATGTACTAAAGATATATACAAAATTTTCAAGGCATGAATAGAAATAAATAACTTTGTAGATCTTATTATAAATCCTAATAATTTCAGCGATTTCAATGTCACAAATTCCAAGTGATAAGAAAATGATAAAGTTGAATCAAAAACTACTCCCAAATCTTTTATCGTTTCAACTTTGGGTAACCTCTCACCATCTAAAATATAAACAGAATTTAACGGACATTTTATTTTGTTAAAAGTAATACTTGTACACTTCTCTACATTTAAATAAAGCATATTACATTAAATAATATTTAATACATTATCCTTTGGATATGATAGTGGATTTCTAAAGTATTTGATCATAATACTTCCAGAGGATCATGATTTTTCAACATTAATAAGACAAGCCTGAATAAGCACTGAATTTCACAGACTGCATTTCTGAGTCAGTCAACCAGGTTCGACACTGAGACAATCTTAGGCAGAGGTGGTTTTGAAGTGAAATTTGGCACAAATGCATTATAAAAATATATAATCCCATTTTATTGCAGATAAAATTTTACACCACTTTTTATTCAGTTTAAAACACATGCCGTTCACAACTTTTTTATGTAATTACTTGGACTAAATTCTCAAAATCACAGTATACCTCTAAGTATATACATAAAACAATTTGAAATATCTTTGAGTTATTTCAGCTTCGGCTCCCCATCGGCCATGTCTTCTCTTATCTTCTAGCCACCTCCGATTTTTGCCTCCTTTTCATTTCTGTTTCTGCTAGTAGTCAATTATCCTGGCAGGCAAGGGAAATAAAAAGGTGGCCACAATATTTTGTGGCCTTGTCAGCGATAGAACTGGGAGTCCCCAATAATCAGCACTCTAGGAGCAGCCATCTCAATGCCTGGAAAATGATTCAACCATCACTATCTCTCTCATGAAGAGGAGTTATAACCTGCTTGCTAATTTTTACTACTAGCTGACTCTCAATTCTGCTGAGTTGTACAATCCCACTCAACATAAGAATATAATTTTTCGCATAATAATGGATCAGCTAACTCTATCCACCATTTACATTCAGTGAAAAAATATTTATAATAAGTCTTAGTGGAAAAATCTTACTCTCCTACCGCTACCAATGTTTGTTTAGGATTTACATCTGATCACAGTGAAATGATAACTTTTAACACGGCAGTAGTTGAATAATAGCTCTAAAACTTAATTCTCAATATAAAGGTAGAATCACATAAACTACTATTAGGCCGCTCAAAACAAAAAAGGAATCTTCACTCTAATAGTATTGCTTAAGTCATGCAGCGCCCCATGCCATGTCTGGTTCATGAGTATATACTATTATTATTGTTAAATTTATTTAATTAAAGTGAATGCCGATCGGGCAAAATTATTATTTTTAATTAATAAAAGTATACTGTGAATTTCTTTGAGCAAAATTATTTTAAAATTAATAAAATTATAATGTTCTTATGAAATGTAAGCACACTATGGTGGAAATGGAATCAAATAAAAAAACTAAAAAGTAATACAATTCAATAAAACAGGTTTTAATTTGTACATATTTGACAAATTAATTAACAAAAATAATGCAAAAACCAATAAAAACCATATAACTGTCTTTCGGAGGCTTAAAGAAAAACATATGTAAGTAAAACAGAATGAACAAAACAAGTGTTCGTCATTCTCAGAAACATATCTAAATATAATTTTTGCATGGATATTATTAAGAAAGATGATCGAAATAAATCAAATTGTATGATTCCCAAACGATTATCTGATTGGTTTATACAATGAAATATTATTACTGCAAAATATCAAGATACTATATGAATAAGACAATAAATTTGGTATTCGCAAAATAAAAAAATATAATAAAAATAGGAACTTTTATGTAACATAGTGACTTACAAAAATGATCGGAATATATTAAATGGTGTGAATCCAAAACTATTAACTGATAGGTTTACACAGCAAATATTATAAGTGCAAAAACATCAAGATACAATATAAAACAGCATTATTCGCAATATTAAAAAATTAAATTTTTTATAAATATACTCTTTTCTGAAGCGTAGTCCCATAATAATTTTCAGTAGGTACTTATATAACAAACTTGCCATTTACAACGGCACAACCGCCGTAATATAAAATGTTTGCAATTCGGAATAGTACAATAATATACAAAGTATAGGAAAATTATACAAAACAGTTTGATTACAAATTATGGTTTAAAAATAGCATTTGTGATAATTTTTTTGAAGTTAATCTATATGTATTTTTGTTATGAAATATATTATGTTTGAGAGGAAATGAACACTTTCTTTAAATTTGACTTGTGATAAATAAATAATTATTATTTTAGATTAATTTATTATAATTATATATATAAATTTATCGATTTGTAATAAATTACTTTTTAAAACACTCAGTTTGTTTGATTTTATTTGCAAATGGTCTGAATACTCAGGTAGCAAAAGTAACAGATGGATGAATCGGTAGTGAATCACTGAATCGTTCTTTTAAGTGATTCATCTGGGTGATGAATCGATTTTCCCACCTCTACCAAAAAGCACTAAACTAGCGCTACAACGGCATCCCTGGGCACTTGCATCCTCGAGTCGCCTTATATCGATATATCACGTGCGATATATCGTATATTACGTTACGGAGTTTTGGTTGTTATTTTAACGAATGTTAACGTTAGTTGGAGATGCACAAAGAATCTATCATTGAATTAGGCTACACAAGAGATGACAGCGATGAAAATGAAGTCACTATTCGTAAAATTAAAGTACGTGTTTAGTCTTTTAATTCAAGGTTAGTCTGATGTATTGCACACTTCAGTAATGTCCTCTTACAGCCGGTCGTGTCAATGAAACCAGACACATCAGGAAAAATGAGACTGCGAAATTGGTTGAACAAAAACATGAAAATTGAAATGACGGATGGTAGAATTTTAATAGGAATATTTCTTTGTACAGACAGAAACTGTAATATAATATTGGGTTCGTGCAGCGAATATTTGAAGCCTGAAGGTAAGGTGAATGCTGAATGATATAGAAGGAATTGATACATTTTTATAATTATTATATTTTGTTACACATAGATGGTGGTAGTATGGAAGAACCTCGGGTGCTTGGGCTTGTGATGGTTCCTGGAAGACACATTGTAACTATTAATTTAGACGACATCTCCGAAGGAAGTGTTTAATGCTGCATATTCCAACAATGACGTCTGGTTTCTTTTTGGCTCATATTAATCGTGTATGCTGGTTTATACAAGAGGTTAAGGCTCTCCAGTCGCTGTATTTATATTTCGTAAAGTATGTCCATCAAACAAGTCTCTGGATTTGTGAAAATATCCTTCAACTCTTCACAGCCCTCAACTCTCATGGATATTAATATTTCTATTTGGTATTTGATTTTAACAAGTGTGTGGTACACCTCTATTCGTCTATGAAATCCATCTGAAAAGTAATTTAAAGCATTAATATTTGTAATGTATAGAGCGATTGAGAGCTTAATTCATATTTTAAGATGTATGAATTTCACATACCAATTTCTTTAGAACTAATAAGTGAAGAAATGGTGGTTGTTTCCTTAACAAGTGTTGCCTTCTTTTTGGAGATGATGCTTTTGAAATATCTTAGACAATCCAAATATCTCTGGATAAAAGCCAGTAATTTCTCCGCAGCTATGTGTGTTATGATTACGTTTTCAGCATATACATTGCTGACACCATGAGCAAATGGATTTTTTATAATTGTTGGTTTCATAATTTTTTTCAATTCGCTAATAGAATGTTCATATTCCAATTTTTCCCAGAGGAATTTTACAGCTATTTTGAGGGGCAGTAGTTCAATAATATTAGTAAATATTAAGTCAATGCAATGTTGAGGGTTGAAAGTTACTTGGGAAAATGCACAGCTTTCTGGTTCCATTAAAATTGAAACAAATCTTGCTGCCTCTATCCGTATAACTGCATTTTCATCCTGAAGAAGCAAAAGAGCGGAATCTAATAAACAAGTTAATATTTCCTCATAATTGTTTTTATCTTCCTTCAAATTCCTTTTCCAGTTAAATACAGGAGTAAAAAAATTGAGAGCCTTGCCAGCATGTAGCCTGTAATCTTCAGAACACTTTGGAAAGCTTCTCTTTCTGATTGTGATGGCTACCTTAACAGCAAAGTCACTTTGGCTTCTCAAATCTTCATTTCCCATTATAAAACACGATAGCAATGGTAGAGCTAGTGCAGAGCAGCCTATCCCATAACTTATATTTTGAATAAATTTAGTGAAAAGATTTTCAAGTTTTTCCATTGATAAATAAACAGTTGAAATTGTGCCTAACTTTGAAATAGAAATAAGACAGCACATCATAACATTTATGGGCATACTTAAATCACATAAGTCAACCAGTAATTTGATTATGTCTGTTTTGTTTGTCTCTGACATGATATTGAGGTTGATTCTCTTGAGTAATGATGTAAGACTTGATTCTAGCATCATATAATTACATGCAGAGCACTGCTGTATTATGTAGCAAATATCATCCTCTGCACATGATAGCATGATTAAATCTATTGCAACAGCAGACTGTAATGGAAGTCCAGGATACCAACTATCACAAAGTTTCTCTTTTGATTTTACAAGACTTGTTAGGTTATGATCTGTAAAACCTCGTAATTCATCAAATAATGCTATAGTGAAAAGTGGCATAGTTTTAACTGAGCTGGTAAAGTTCATCTCTTTAATTCGCTTTTGCACTTCCTCAAGATTTGTGCAAAGCACTGGAATCAGATAACAGTCCATTTTCAACTTATTCCTTAGCATTTTTATACAGAGTAATTTTCCATGCAGTTCATTTCTGGAATCGGGCCACCTTTCCGTTAAACTATCAATTAGACGAAAGATTTCCTGAGACAATTGAGGAAGAGAAGTAAATGCAGACATGGCCTTTGCAGATGATTTTCGCACTGTTATAAGAGGACTAGAGAGAAGCTTTAAAAAAATGTACTGAAACTCTTGTAATATTTTTCTGAATGATTTGCTGAGCAGATGAGGCATTCCTACTGTCAGTCTAGAGCATAAAGCTAATATGGGTAGAAGGGTAGGTGAAATATTATGAGTTATGCTTTCAACTGAACTCTTGAGTTCTTGTAAAATAAATTCAACTAATTCAGGATGATGAGCATTCAGTTCCTCCACTGTCACATTGCTCCCAACAATATCTTCTTCTTGCATTCTCTTTTGCCCCACTAATTTGGATACCACAGCTCCAAACAGCTGTAGTGCTGCATTCCTGGAAAAAAAAATAGCTGAGAATAGTGTGTTAAGAAATACAAGTAGGTAATGCATAGCCTTTCAGTAGATATACCTAATAGTCCAAATGCAAGAGCTGAAACTTTTGAAACAAACTAGTGCAATTTCACTCATATATGGTGAAACATTTTGATGTAAACCAGGATCTTGAACAATAAATTTTAAAAAATGCAATGCCCATGTCTGTGGAAGATCTTCTGTTTCTTTGTTATCAAATGCAAATATATCATCAATTTCTGCCCATGACAATAGCTTTGGGACACACATGGGTACAGTAATCTATAAAAATATAAAATATTATCCAATTACTGTAAATGTATAACCCAATGCTGTTCATAAATTAGACATCAATGAAATGACATTTAATAATACAGCAAACCTTCCAGTGAGGATTCGCTTATATGCTCAAAAATAAATGCGACCAATTATATGCCGAACGCAGAAAATTTGAATATGCAGTTCACCAAACATGCAATAGTATGCACACACTAAAACTTTATAAATGGTACTTGGGTACCCCTTAGATTGCCAATTAGTAAACTAAAAATCTCTGTAACAACATTGTTGCCATTTTCATAGAACTCATATAAAACAAAGTAAAATGTTTTCATTTGTTTGGTGAACGCTGCTCTCTCCACTCCCTCAGCCGTGACCACGTTAAGTTCAGTGCCACTTTTTGCATTTTTTTGTAATAACCCTTATTATGGAATCAAAACGTAAAGCATCTTCAAGTGGTAGTGAGGCAAAAAAAGCTGCAAAGTTATGACATTAGCTGAGAAAATTAAGATCCTTGATAAATTACGAAGCGGCATGGCTGCAGCATTGGTAGGCCAGGAATATGACGTGAATGAGTCTACCATTCATACGATCAGGGAGAGGGAAGAGAAAATATGTGCAAATGTTAAGGCTTCTTCCCATTTAACCTGTCAAGCTGGTAATTAAATACCCACTAACCTCTGCAGGGCAGTATTTAAATTTCATTATTGTATTAAGCAGGCCTGTGCAACCCGCGGGCCGCATGCGGCCCACAAACTTCTTATGGTTCTCCACACAAAAGTGGCCCATCTCTTGCGAATCGTCTATTTTCGATTGACATGGATACAAGCACAGCACCAGCACTATTGCAGCTGGAGATAATTCATTTGCAATGCAATACTGAATTAAAATTCATTTTTGAAATGAAGAATGATATAGTTCAATTTTACAACAAATGCGTTGAAGAATCAAAATTCCTAAACTTGAGTAATCATGCTGCAAAAATAGTTAGTGCTTTTGGGAGTACTTCGCTTTTTGAGTCCCTTTTTTATAAAATGAAGTTCTCGAAGAATAAATCTCGTGACTCCTTGGAAGATATTGTTAGAAAATCAGTTAAGAATTTCTACCACAAAAATTGTAGTAAACTCTGATAAATTAAGTCAGTGCAAAGAAAAACAAGTTTCCCATTGAATAAATTTTGTTGTTTTGAAAAATCAAGTATTTTTAATTTATTTCCTGCGGCCCGACCAAAATATTTGTTCTCAAAATTGACCCATTGAGTGATTTGGGTTGCTCAGGCCTGGTATTAAGTATGCATGAGTATCGGAAGTGTATTTTTCTTTAAGACTATTGAACAGAAAATAATAAAAATTTATGGAAAAATACTAAACATCCTAATAAACAATATACATATCCAGTGCTTTTTTTGTAAAAAAAAGGTGCTGGTACTCCCACCCCCTCCACCTAATCCTGCACCCTCTTCCCCTTCTCTATTAAATTAGTGATGAACTTCATTAAGTTGATAATAAAAATCAAAATGTTTAGCATTTATTACTTAACTTTTAAAGAATTTAAAAAAATGAAAATGTACCAAAATTAGAAGTGGGTCAACATCGCTCTGAAAAAGAGGTGCCGGTATGCTGTAGCGGCACATACTGTCACAATAAAAACACTGTACATATCTTTATGTACAACTGCTACAGTGGTAGGCAGGGTTGGATGTATATGGGTACGTCGAACTGCCCTGAGGGGTTAAGTGCATACAGTATAGGTGGGCCTTTCCATTTATGTGTATAAAAAATCTGCATATCTAGGAATTTATCTGAGACTTCACACGGCCACGTTCACATATCCCACTCAAACCCATAAGGTGTTAAGTTCCACCAATGCAGATTCTCGAGGAACATAACCCCTGCATTGGAGGAGGGCCCACTGTATAGTGCGTTAATGTTACTATTACTATTGTAATATTTTTAAATTTACAGTTGCAAGAGTACAGAAAAGGTTCTTAAACCTTTGCTTGTAAATAAAACAAGAAATACTTCCAGTTTACATCTAAATTCAAGATTGCCTAATTAATGGTGCACATTTTGGTTTATCAAATGACATGCATTAATACATTTTTAGAGGAAGGTTTGCAATAAATAATATTAAAGGATTTGAAATGTGAAATATATGAGCAATTTTTACATGCATTCATAGCCAAATAATATTTTTTCCAGTTTAAAAAATAAGTATGAGGTTCCTTAAGTAATCAAAAAAAATAATTTCACAGGATAATTCTTTAAAATAATAAAAAAAAATTAATACAACCTTGCCATTAGCTGCAACTAGTTTGTGAACCAATATGGCCAATCCTGCAGAGCGGCGTGTGATAGAAGTCTTCTCTGATCTTTCTTCCCTTTCTACTATTATCTCCAAGCTATCAGTTAATAATCTAACAGGAATATCCTTCAGTTTGCAATTGTTTTTTTTAGTACAGAATGAAGTAATTATAGAAAGAGCTTTGCCAGCTGATTCTATTACTCCTTTGTGACGACACTTCATCAAAACTAATACCAGCAGACGAGCGCATCTCTCAACATCCTCTTCCTTCAAGATTCCTGCATTCCCTTCATTTTCATAAAAGGCTGTGGCAAGAGCACTTGCAAGTTGGCAGCACATCTGTTCAAATTCACCAAATATATATTTGAAAATTTAAAATCACAGCTGACAAAACATTTGGCCAGTAAAAGCAGTTAGAAGGTAATATTAAATTCATAAAAGAAGATAGTTGTTTTAGTTGTATATCACCAAGAATAAAGTAATTTTGTTCTAACACCACACAAACAATGAGTATTAAGCCTGAAAGAGGAATAATAATAATTATTATTTATTGCTCTGAAGGATCTATGCAAAGTTATGAGACAAGGCAATGGTTAGACCAGAGGTTCTCAAAGTGGTCTATATGGACTCCCAGGGGTCGATCGCATTGTGCAGGGGGTCGACAAAGATCTAGCGGTCGAATGGGGGTCGATGGACAATGATTCGCAACTTAGGTTGCAATGGTCCGGGGTTGGCCGCTCTGAGGCAGGGAATTCTTGGCCACCCCCATCCTAAAATTGAAATCCCCAAGTGGCGTCGCAAGTCACGTGCATTTTAAAAGCACCCATACTGTGAGTCTCTGTTTATGGTTTTCTTTCTTCGCTGTAACCTGGACTGTGCTGATGGGTCATAAAGATTGTTGCTCTCAGTTTTCCCCTGCTATTTTTCGCAAAATGTCTTTCTGAGAAGAGTTACCGTCCCTTCTGTGAGACAAAACTTTCACTCACATGCAACTATTCTGAAGAGCTGGCAGCGCCGTTCGATATTTCGGTGCACTTCGAAAGTTGCAAGCGGTGGGGGAAGGGGAAAACGATCTTATAGGCTCAGTTTTAACACTTCTATCATAGTGAAAACATCAGATCAGTGACCTCTCTCTTTTAGTGCTTCAAGAACACTTCGTGTTATAATAGATTGTAATCTCCTCGGCGTAACTGATTGATAATCATATTAACTCAAGAAGCAGTATCAATATTTAGTACAAATGTTCTGCTTCTCGATGTGATCAAAGGACAATTTTCAGCCGGAAAGTTTCCAAGTCTCTTTTAATCAAAAAGTAAGTACATATATATTTTTTAATGATTTAATTAATTTACGTGCTAATATTGTCCTTGATTTACGTCGAGGATACATTACAGGAGAGTGCGATGTAAACAGGGTCGGCCTGAGGGCGGTGTGAGTGGTGTAACCGCACCGAGCCCCACGCTCAGGAAGGCCCCGCCATAATAATTTTTTTGGAATCTTAATAAATATGAAAGAACTTTCTTATCTGTGGTTCTTAATTCGGTATACGCTGCTATGTTATGTGATTATTTTATTTTATATTCTGTATTTACTCGTGTAAGCCGCACACCTTTTTTCCCAAAATGCCTGTGAAAAAAAGGGGGTGCACGTCTTACACGAATATTTTTATTTGCCATGCAGCTTTCTCCCAAAAATGTCATGTTCCGGTAAACGAACATACGTTAATCCAGCACCCATACCGCATCTATTATTATATTTCTAAATTTCAGTGTATTTAGTCATTTTCATTCATTGTATAAAAGTTCCAATTGCATAGCGATTATAAGAACAAAGTTAGCATCGCCACCCTCGATTGAATGTGTCGTGAGCATGCGTGACAAAATTGTAGCGGCGATATAAATTAAACACAAAGTCTTTTTAAATACGTAATGGGAGAACCCGTTTCAATACCTATATCACATTCCGCCGCAACATTATTGATATTAGCTACTGTAGAACACATACATTACATTATAGGTACATTTGAACAACACGGGCTTTTTCCGCAGCGGCAAGTATGTATCGTGCCGCAAAATTATGTACAGTAGAGTGATCGCTGATTACTCCCGGAGCGATTTCTGCTGAACGTGACCAATACGATGAAAAAAACAATTCAGTATTTCACAAAGATGACTATCGAGGATATTTCTGCTATTACCGATATAAAAAACCCTTTCTCGCCTCAAAAAATTTTTTCTCTCTGAATAGGCCCAAAAATCGGGGTGCGCGGGATACACGGGGCGCGGCTTACATGAGTAAATACGGTATTTTACTTAAGCATATATTTGCATAGCAGTTATAGGAAAATTTTTTTTTTACACTAAAAGAAAGATACAAAAAACAACCAACCTTAATGACATTTATGAAATCACCTGCTGTGGCTGACATTGAAGGAGGAATGTAGGCATCCTATAATATTTCTCTCATCATTGCTAAAAATGGAAAGTCACATATGATAGGCAAGAAGATTATCCTACCAGCCATAAAGGAAGTCATCGAAACGTTTATGAAAAAGGACTCAGGACCTATTTTGAAGTGCATTTCACTTAGTAACAGTACAGTACAATGACATATTGATGAGATGGCAGAAGATGTTCAAAAAACAGTGACTTCAGAACTGCAAAAGTGTAAATTTTCTATCCAGTTGGACGAGTCAACGTTTGGCACCTCTAGTATTCTTATGGCCTACGTAAGGTATTGTAGTCCTAAGAAACAATGCTTTATTGACGAGTTTCTCTTTGCCAAATATCTAAAAACTGACTCCAAGGGCAAGACCATTTTCCTGTGTTTAGAGGAGTATTTCAAAGAATATGATATTCCTCTTAGTAATATTACGGCAGTTGCTTCGGATGGAGCACTGGCAATGATTGGCAGGTATCGAGGATTTTTTAATGCAAAAAGTTCCAAATATACGAACTGTACATTGTATTTTACACCGACAACATCTAGTTGCAAAAAAACTCAGTACAGAACTTCATGATGCCTTGAAAGTGTGTATTAGATCGATTAACAAAATAAAAGCAAACTCTCTCAATTCCCGACTCTGTGCAGTGTTATGTGAAAGAAATGATGAAAATTTCAAACAGCTTCTTTTGCATACTGAAGTAAGGTGGTTATCCAAAGGAGATTGTTTGCAAAGGTTGGTTGAACTTTTTGATTCAGCTGTGGAGTTCCTTAAGGATGTGGACCCATCGCTAAGTAATGAACTGCTGTTGTGCAAGAATCGTATTTTATTTGGCTGATTTATACTCAAAATTGAAGGAATTGCAGAAACAAGTACAAGGCAAAGATGTTACAATTATTCAAGTTTGAACTGTTGTATTAGGTTTTCAAGCAAAGATTAGGTTATACAAGTCGTATTTAAGTCGCAGAAATTTTCAATATTTCGCAAACTTGACCCGGGTGGAACAAGAAATAGGTGAAAGTATTTCAGATAATGACTTACTAATCTATACAACTCACCTTGAAAACTTCAAAGAAGATTTTAAAGTTCGTTTTCAAGATCTAGAAAATATGCAGGTTCCAGACTGGGTTATGTCTCCATTCGTTGTTGTAGTCGAAAGTGAGTGTATAGAGCCCAATATACATGAAGAACTAATCGAAATGGGCATCGATTTCGAGGCAAAATCATTGTTCCAATGTAAAAACTTAAGTGATTACTGGAGCAATGAAAAAATTGCTGCCAAATACCCAAACCTATGTGCAGCTGCTGACCCATTTTTTCTGGCATTCCCAAGTTCTTATATGGTTGAAGCTGGATTCAGCCACATGAATGCCCTTTTATGCAGAGAGAGAAACAGACTTGATGTGGAAGAACGCAGTGCCCATCAGGCCCACACTTCGCATTAAGGATGTAAAATTCTTCAATAGAAGTTTGTATTACTTTAGTTTTAATTATTTATTTTCTCAATTTAAAATTTCAGAACCTTTCTATATTCTTTTTGAATCCATATAACGTTTCCATCATTAATAAAATGTTACTATATAATAGAGAAAGAAAGTATATATATATGCCTAATCTCAAACTCCTCGCATCACTTCCTTATATCCATACCCAGTGTGTCACTTCTAACAGTTCTTCTCTCTCTGTTGCTGAAGAAGGGCTTCGGCCTGAAATGCATTTTAGTGTGATGTGTTTAGTTTAATTTGTGTTTTCCGTGTTCTCAAGCACCCTCAGTGGCTCACCAATTTTGGTAAGTGTCCACTGGGCTTCCTCCAACACCTTGTTGCCTCCTACCTTTATTATTACCTTCCCTTTTCCTTAAGCATATATATATAATGTTGTTCTTAATTACTGATTACTTGATGGGGGTCGAGGACAGCTCAATAAGTTCCAAATGGGGTTGATGGAGTAATGAGTTTGAGATCCCCTGGGTTAGACAGTATGTAGCAGAAATACTTTACAAATGAACAAAGGAATTATAAACATCAATAATAAAGTACACACGTGGTAAAACATTTAATTTCATTTTTGTGAAATTATCCTTCATGAAAACAAAGGCAATAATGTCTAACACAAAAACTAACAATCAGATCAACATAACACTTTATACTAAAGATTTTTATTAGCAAATGAAGATCTGAAAATGTTTTGGCTGAAACTGCTGGTTATTTATTTTTTCGTTTTTCCTTTTTTTTTTCAAATATCTCCTTTAAAATTCAATTTATGTAAATATTTGTTATTATTAAAGTTGTAGAAAATGCAATTTTCTACAAGTGTTGTTTGAAATATTTTTTCATAAAACTGATAGTTTAAGAAATACAGCAAAACCCCATTATTTTGATCCCAGATAATTCAAAGTATGGCAAAATTCGAACCTGAGTCCCCGGCAAACACCATAGGATTTTGCGTACTTTTTGGTACGGATAATTTGAAATACGTCTACAATGAAATTCGAAGTCATGATCCTTAATGCATGTGTAAGCGGAAGGTTGGTGCGTGTGCCATCACGTTTTTATTCCTCATTTCTCCCTCACGAAATACATACAGCACCCCAAACAGTGTGGCGATTTTTATACTCTTTTTTTATTAACTTCACTCACAGTATACATTATGCAAATCTGAAATATAAATCTAACTATATGTATATTAATTTTACGTTAACGTCTGTCAGCATTTGTGTACAATTTACTGTTAACATCTGTAGACGTGCTAGAAACTTTAAATTTGGTTTATACGTTTTTTGTCACAACTGAAGGAAAAAATCCAAAACTGTTGAATTCCGATTTTGAGGGACTATTTTGGCCCGTTTTTGCACCATTTTTGGCCCATGAGAAAACACGTAAATCGGTGGAGGTTTTTATATTTGCATTTTAAAATTATTTCCCATCAAGATTCGAACTCGGGACTTTAACTATCGAATAGGATAGAAATTGTAGTTTCTTATTTTTGAAGACAGAATTCAAATCCGAGTAGAATTAGCGTAATTTTATAGTTTTTATCGCAAAAAAGTGGTAATTTTTCTGTGTCGCTGCCTGGCAATGAGCTCAAAGCTTTCATGTGGGTTGGCTTTTAATGGGAAACAGAGGGCTAAATTAAAATACCATTAATATCATACGACGACTAATGAAGGAAATCCGATATTGATATAATCTCCATTTTTGGGGCTGTTTCGACCCATTATTGCCCCATACGAGGATTAAAATTATAAGGCACTTCTAAATGAGCTACAAACTTGAAATTTGACACGGTTGTGTGATTTTGTACAAAATCTATTGGGAATAATTCAAAACTGTAAAAATGCTCAAATTTAAAAATGATTGCAGAATGCAACATCGATGAAATTTTACATAAATGTGAAGTATTCGTAAGAAGTGATGAAAAATTATAAAATTTTTATAATAATAAATTTTAAGGGTTTTTACCCCAATATTGTCCAAAGAGAAAAACACGTAAATCGGTGCAGAGGTGCGAACTTTTGCGTTTAAAAATTATTTGTTGGCTCTTTATATTAAGGTGAGATAAAATGCTTGCTTTTTTATTTTAATACTTTGCATTTCATTTAATATATTAATTATTCAATAAAAATTATTATACTAAACCTTCAGTGTATTCAAATCGCATTGAGGATTGGAGATCTGGGGCTGCCCTACTAGTGTATATTAAGAAATTTGAGTCAAAAGTTGCATATGATGTTAATATTAGGGTGTCCCACAATTACAAATATTGAAAGTTTTCTCGTTCTTCGTATTTTCATTTTATTTTGTAATTGTGGAACAAATCTATTGCTATACTTATCGTGCACCTAGTGACACCAAGCGGCAAGAAAAAGTGATACGCTTGAAAACAAACTATGCCATATTAAGTTTGATTTTTAGGTCGTAATTGTATTTTCTTTCATAGAAACTCCAGACATGAAAAGGAAAACTATCCATGAAATGGAGGAAGGAAGGCTAATGAGATAAGAGAATATTACAGTAAAATCCCAGTTATCCGGCCTCAAGCATTTCATAAACATTTCCCGAGAAAATGTTCGTCTGGGCATTGTTATTATAGAACCATGCAGGGGCAAGGGAGAAAAAAGGGTCTTACCTTAAAATCACTGTAACTGCAGTAAAAAAATTCCTCACACGACTAACCACAACAAACAAAAAGTACGCTCTGTATCCGCCACTTTTTCTCCTCCTCGTTTCCCAAGTGAATACTGACTGACAACATTTTCTTCTTGTCCTCCAACTATGCTGTTCCAATCTTCCATTAATACAGAATTTTCCTTACCGCTTCACTCTTCTTCATAAATGTCATTACAGTAAACTCCCTGTTATCTAGCAATCATGCAACCGGATTTCTCAAGCAACCAGCATCTCCTGGCTCGATTTTTTATTACATCTAGTTCGTAATTTTACCGCTACAATTGATGCTTTCAACAATTTTTTGTTTACATCTGATTTGGAATGTTACCGCTAAAACACGTTTTCGGCAGTCGCAATACATAATTGTGGATGTTTCTTGGACACGATTTTAATAATAGAATATTTCGCACACTTTTTAAATGCCTCCTAAAACTCCAAAATGCGCTAAAGGTAATAAAAGGAAACGGGTTGTGCTAACCTTAACCCAGAAACTTGATATAATAAAATGTTTAGAGAAAGGTGAGAACCACAATGTTTTACCGAAAGAGTTCAGTGTTGGTTCTTTCACTATTTGAGCCGTTTTTTTTGAGTGATTTAAGTCCAGTTTTTCTTGTTTCGAGATATATTAACGTTTGCAACTCATTTTATTAAAAAATAATGATAAGTGCTAATACCATGGTTTTATGCTTATTTTGATCTCAAATAGCAAAATTTATCAGGTAATTACTTTCACAAGACATCAACTGACATAAACAATGTTTTAGTCGACCATAAATTATTTGGATTTAAATTAAGGCAGGCTACTCTTTTATTATAATAATAATGAAATACAGTAAAACTCGTTTATAACGATCACGCCTAAAACGAAATCTCAGCTATAACGAAGAAATGTCTCGGTCACATAAGGGCATTGGTTAAATTTCTCAGATGTAACGTACACGCATTTTACGAATTCTCGGCTGTAACGAACAAATGTTTGGTCCCGTGGCAAAAAATGCCCCATATATAACAAATTTTGGCGAGCAGAGCGATAAGTAATGAATAGTTTCTGCCCGTTTACCACGCACTTGTTCGTAGAGGTCCCCTTCCTCCATCTACCCCTTCCATACGAATTTCCACGCTCCCTTTGTTTTGAAATTGATATTAAATATGTGAAATTTTTATGTAAATTAGTGACCATAATAATAATATTAATTGACCATTTAAAAAATCGTATGTAATAGCAGTCGAACATTTTACATGCCGCCAAGTTGATAAGCATCTCTTTGCATATGTAAGTACGGCATTGAAGTCGACTCACTGCAAATACAGTAAAAGCTGTGTTATTTGGCTATCTTGGGGATTGTGGAAAGCCGATTAGGAGAAATATCCGGTTAGGTGAGCGTTTTTCGATTTTGACATCGCAAATTTAGCAATAACCAAACAAAATTGGGCTTAGGTTCACTATCGTACTCCGCAAACATAACTATGCATGGGGTTTGCATTTTCCATTTTAATTCTTCCACACGTAGTTAGATATAGACACTATTTACCCATTCTTATTTAATACGTTGCTACGCTTACATGCAAAACAAAAAGACTATTGAAAAGTTTAGGGCGTCCGGAAAGTTTGAGGAGTATGGCAGTGAACCTGTTCCCAAAATTGAATTTATTGGATTATATCTTTCTTATTTATCTTTATTTACTCTATTAGAAAAGGACGAAATTATTTAATTCTTCTGAACATTTCTGTGAAAACCAGTCATATAATATTTTATTCAGTTCCTCCATTTTTGGCTTATAAAGTGTATGATGTTTATTAATTGATTTACTCGTCTCAGAAGATGACACAAATTTCATTAATTTAGCCTTATGAGCCTTGATATCGTAGAGCGTGGAAGATCTGATATTGAATTCTTTTGCTATGGCTGCTCTTATTTTTTTCCTTTTTCAATTCGTTTGATCAGCTCCACCTTTGGTGTTAGCGTTAAAACAACATTTTCTCTCCTGTTCCCTGCTTTTAGGTATTTATTTTGATGTCATATTCAATGGATGGGTAATTTTTTAAATAATAAAAAGCGATAAAACTGGAAATTGTAGAAGTACACCAAAACATCTAGACAATGCAAATGGCTTACGTAACCAAAAATGCCATGCTTACCCGGCAGCCACAGAAGTATACAGAGTAAATCTCTTTAGTTTTATTAGTGGCATTAAGTATCCTACTATCATTGTATGAGCGTTTGGCATCATTCACAACCTTATAATAATATTTTTAAGGGAATAATATTCAGATTTGAGTTTTGCATCATTCGTTAATTTGAAGGATATAGCCAAATCTTTGAGGAAGAAGGAAAGGTGACGTATCTCATCAGTGAGCCATTCCTTTATTGTGTAATTACGTGAAATAGTTTTACATATATATGGAAATGAACACTTAAAATGATAAAGAAATTTAGAATAAAAACAATCAAAACTATCATCAAAATTTGTTGCTCTAAATACATCAAACCAATTTTCAGAGTTAAGTCTAATCATAAAGGTTGACAGACTGTTGTCAGTAATAGAGCGTTTGAAGTATTTACTTACATCAGGGCACTTAATAGGGAATACCGATATAATAGGAAAATGATCAGATATGTGAGATCGTAGGACTGTGGTCATAACAGTATTAGAATCAAAGTTAGTCACTATATTATCTATCAAGGATTTGGAGTTGCATGTTACCCGTGTTGGTTCTTCATTAACAGTGAGCGACAGATTGAAAGTTGATAGAAGATATAAGAATTCCTTTTTTACAGTGCTATCAATAAACATATTACAGTTAAAGTCACCAGTTGTAATAACAAAAGCAGTTGGGTGCATATTGAGAAGATGACCTAACAGACAACCGAACTTATGTAGAAAGAGTGAAAAGTTACCAAGAGGAGATCTATATAAAGACATAACAACTAGATTACCATCATTTATTGTGAGATTTATTAAAGCACATTCAAACTCACGATCTTCATTAAGACCTATGGATGAAATTTCAAGATTATTATACTGTAGCCTTTCTTTAACAAGGATAACAACATCTCCATTCTTAAGTTTTGATCGATAGTAGATGTCGGCAATGGTATATCCAGGTATCCTAATAGCTCTAGTTTCATCAGACTTGAGCCAGTGTTCACATAAGCACAAAATATCAACATTGAATGAATTCAAAAATATTTTTAGTTCCACTAGCTTATTTTTTATACACTATATTTAGATGTACAAAAGTTAGATTATCATCAATACAAAATGAGCCTTTAGAGGAATTTTTAGCATTCAAGGGCATAGTAAATGAGGGAACTAGTCACAGTTTCTTATGCTTTACAATACCTGACTGGCCCCGAGTTCTTGGTTTTTCACCAGGAGGACATTTGGGACTCTCATTTTCTTTGTTTTCTGCACTATTAACTCTGTTGTCACCTGACGGATTTTGAGTTATGACAGAGGGGGTTGACAAATCATTATCATTACTTGTGGTATTAACAATATTTAATTTTTTGTTTCTGAAATTAAATCTACGAATTAATACAGCACTGGGCCAAGTTGCACTATCATAGAGTTTAGGGAGGAGGGAAATATCTACCCCTATTTTGAAGGAGCTAGCTGTATCACTACTATATATCTTGTCACAAATAAATTCATGGTGAGGAAATTTGGACTTAAGGTAGCTCGAGATGTTTTCACAGGTGACCTCTGGCTTAATGCGGCTGAGATGAATCCATATTTCTAATAATCCTGAGGGGCATATAAAAAGTTAGATTTTCTTAATGCCATTTCTTTAACATCAAAATCGAGATCGTTAGGTAAAAATGAATGCCCTGACAATAAAAATTTATGAGCAATAATGTCTTATGTTATTCTCGGGGGATTGGACAATTTTCAGCCATGTTAAAGCCAACTTCAAATTCCTATTTTGTCCAGTGCACATGTCGCTATATGCAATAACACATTTTTGAGTTGTAACATTCTGTAAGTGCTTCAAACAACACGATGCTATTTCTTGCAAACCCTTGGATGCTACAGTTTCATCCCAAACGTACATATTAACTTCATCGTTGTGAAAATTATGGAAGCCTAGATTGAAAACATACATATTACGCTTATAATATGCAATTGAACGGATAGTTTCGGATATGGTAAAGCTTTCTGTAAATTGAAAGAGAAAGCGAAATATTTGTCAGGCATTTTTGATGCCATTTATTTATCTTCCTGTAAAGATTCTAGCTAATTTGGCACACCTTAAATGGATCTCATGTTCTTCTGTAATTTACGGGACTTACTTCACTTTCAAAATAAATATACTGTCAGTTCCGTTTCACAGCTAAACATCTGTTGACACATTCACAGTGATATTTAATTGTTTGACTGTTGATATGGTTTTAAAACAAAACATCGTATCAACCGCTATCCATAGCCTACTTTAACTCTATTTTTTACTTTCTCATACGAGTATCGAGAAACTATTGTTATCGTGAAAAAATTCAACCTCGAGATTTTTATGGAAATATACGTTTTAGGTGTTGCTGAATCCGAAAAAGTGGTTTGCCGTCTGTCTGTCTTTTACTGGCTCTGGAGCCTAGACGGTAGAGTGAAAATGAATGAAATCTCGTACTTAGGCATATTATCATACCGAGCAGAGTATACATAGAAATGGTTGACATTTCTCAATAATTAAAGAGTAGTTTATTCTACGCATTTTTAACAACAAGCCGATTTTCTCAAAAACGGCTCTTAACAATTTTGATCAAATTTCGTACAGTTACTTGAGTTTACGTCTTCAATAATACTGTATAGTTCATATTTCTCAAAAAATGAGTATAAGGCTAGTTTATTCTAGGCAACTTTAACAATAATTCGATTTTCTCAAAAACGGCTCTGACGTTTTTGATCAAATTTCGTACAGTTACTACAATAATACTACATATTTCATTTTTCTCAATGAATGAATATAAGGCTAGGTTATTCTTGGGCAACTTTAACAAAAATTGGATTTTCTAAAAACAGGCTCATACGATTTTCATTTTCTAAAGATAACTAAACGACGCATTAGTACCCATATATGAGAAAGTTTGTACAATGTATGTTGTACCGATTTTTTTAAATTGGACTTACACCACTTTCAAAATAAACGGCTCATTTATGACATTAAGGCACAGAAATCACAGTTAATGAAATTTGTTATGTCTTCTGAGACAACTAGAGGAATTGAATATCAGTGCACTTTTCGAAACTTGAGCAATTGGGTGTTGCTATTTATGAATGTCTTTCTATAAAGTGTTCCGAGGGAGTCCCTATTTCTGGATCAATGTTGATTGAAAAGGCTAAAGATTTTTATAAACAAATGGAGATTAGTGAATCGTGTGCATTTTGGCTTACGGAAAATTCACCGACCACAGTTCACCGAAACACAATTCACTGACCACAATTCACCGATTCACAATTCACCGAAACCACAATTCACCGAAACCACAATTCACCGAATCGCAATTAAGCGAACCACAATTCATCGAATGTAGTATTCATCGAAATTTCCAATTCACTTTATGAAGATGGGGAAGAGCGGAGGTAATATAAACGGAATGTTGGCAACAATAACACGTAACAAAAAACCATTAACGTTTAAGGAGGAGTGGGTATAGGGAGAAAAGAAGGAAGATGAAATGGTATAGCAAAATGAAATACTAGCAGCATGGATTTCATTAGGTTGCAAATAACTGGTACATGAATAATAAATAAATTACGCTCACAGGAGTAGGGGGAGAAGAGGGAATAGGTTAAACATTTAAAAACGGAATACTAGCACCACGGGTGTCATTTGTTTGCAAATAACTCTTAAATGAATAATTAACAATAAATGAACAAATCACGCCCTCAAGCCTTATGGTAGGGGGAGGAGAGGGAGAAAGTTAAACATTAAAAAACGTAATACGAGCACCATGTGTGTCATTCGATTGCAAATAACTCGTAGATGAATAATAAACAATAAATAAACAAATGACGCCCTCAACGCTTATGGTAGGGGGAGGAGAGGGGGAAGGTTAAACATTAAAAAACGGAACACTAGCACCATGGTTGTAAATCGATTGCAAATAACTCGTAGGTGAATAATAAACAATAAATGAACAAATCACGCCCTCAAGCCTTATGGTAGGGGGAGGAGAGGGAGAAAGTTAAACATTAAAGAATGTAATACTAGCACCATGGGTGTCATTCGATTGCAAATAACTCGTAGATGAATAATCTATCTATATATATATATATACCGTATTCACCCGAATCCAAGACGACCCTGAATCTAAGACGACCCCCCATTTTGATGATTCCAAAAGAGAAAAAAGCTCAAATTGACCTTCATGACTACAAAAATTATAAATCTTGTGAAATATTTATTTTCTCTTATACTTTTCTTGAATGTCATTGTCTTTTAACATTTTAAAATCATAAGATCACATCACAAATAGAACCATTCAGGTTTTCAAATAAATTAAATGGTAGCATTCATTTTAAGATAACATTAAAAATAAAGTAAATACATTGAAAGAATACACTCATTTCAGGACAACAAAAAAACATTTCTATCCAAGTGCTGCATAAAATCATTTTATTGTGTTAGTCATCATCACTGTCTATGCAACCTTCACTATTTTCCTCATGCTCACTATCTTTATCACTCTCAACTTCATCATCAGTCTCCCACAAAACATCATCCTCACTCCCATCCATGGCATTAGATAAGCAGCATTTCTTAAATCCTTTCACTATTACTTTTGCATTTATTTGTTGCCACGATGCCTTGATCCATTGGCAGAGCATTGCAACTTCAGGTTTCTTAAGATTTCCTTTTGGTGTTAAAGTGTGAGTTCCACTCTGTAACCACTCAGAATACAAAACCTTTAAATTATTTTTAAAACACTTATTGACAGCAACATCTAAAACTTGAAGTTGCGATGTCATTCCTCCAGGTATTACAATAAGATCAATATTCATCGCACTCATTATGTTTTTAATTTCAGGAGATAAGTGTCCTTGAATGCATCCAGTGAAAGCATTGCTCTTTGTTTCAGTAAAGGTCCTGGCCGTCTATTCCACACCACATGTAACCAATCTCTCATTAGTTCTTTAGTCATCCACCCCTTTTCTTGACACCTATTATTCCACTTGGCAAATGTTTCTTAGGCATTGTTTTCCGCTTTAGAATCACATATGGTGGTAATTTAGTCCCATCTGCTAAAACCGCCAACATTACCGTGACTCGCAGTTTTTCGTTGCCTGTAGTTTTAATTAGGACGGACTTCGCACCTTTTTCGTTCACAGTATAATTAGATGGCATGTAGAAGAAAACCGGAGTTTCATCGGCATTTCCTATTTGGCTCAAAAGGTAATTATTGGTTTTTCTAAGTCCAATTACGTATTTCTGGTAAGCGAGAAGTTTTTCTAGTCTTCTGACAATTTCTGACACAGCGAAGTTCGTCGCTGTAAAGAAGAATTATTTCGTCGCATCATTCTCACGCACCAACTTCTGCTGGCCGTGAATTCTTGCAATGATATATTAAGTCCTCTAGTAATTTCATTAGCTTTAAGTATAATACTTTCAGTCGAAACAGGTGCGCACTTCTTCTTTAATGCCATGAAATCGGCCTAATTTTGGACCACTGAGCGACTTCCTTGTGGCTTTGGCTTTTTCTAGTTCCTGTTTTGAGAGTTTCCATCGACGCACATTTGCCTCAGATACACCGAACTTTCTACTCGCATCACAGTTATTAGTTTTTTCGGCGTAATTTATCACGATCAGCTTAAAATTTGTATCTTAGCTCCGTCTAATTCCTTTGTTAACTTTCCCTTTGCACTCGTGCCACGTACTTCAACATGATCTGTCGTTTTAACTTAAGGGTTGTGCATTTAAATCAAGAATGCACAACTCAAAATTACTGTCACACTTAGTGAATCGCGGTGCGTCGTTTGAAAGGGGAATCCCAATGATTTCCGCTCTCATTTGTTTTGACATTGCGGTTACCATTACGTGCAAGATGTCGTCGTCGTCTGTGTTATGACGTCGACGATGATTATTAGACTAAATAATTATTATTCCCGTCATGTTTTTCTTATTGTTATTACTATTTGTTTATTTCACTTCTTTATGTACGTACTTGAATTTGCTGTTGTGAATTGTTTACTCTAATATACCATTTGTTGTAAAAACCATTGATTAAATGCTTAAATATACTTCGTATTCGAATGTAAGACGACTCTTGATATTTACAGCTGAAAATTTGGAAAAAAAGGTCGTCTTAGATTCAGGTGAATACGGTATATATAAAATAAAGTGTTTGTATGTAATTTTATAGCGCGGTAATTACGTCATGTAGAAACAAGAGAAGGGTATCATTTTAATCGGAAAAACGAGTACGGGTGTGCAGTAAGGTTTTTATATCGATTTGATTGATCTGCCAAATTTTAAAAAATAATTGATTTTTCATTTGAATGACATAGGGACTAGTGTAGCTTATTTTTCATTTGAATTTTAAAATTACTTAGAAACATGGTACAAACTTGAGACTAGAATGGTTCTAAGAAGAATAGACAAAGTCTATTTTTATTGAAGACGTAATTCGAATCCTGATTAAATTAGCATAAAAATGCATTTAGAATCAATAAAATACTTGATTTTATCAGTTTTATTACAATACCCATTATAAGCTACCATGACAACTCATTGTCACCGAAATTGACAGTCCAATTTTTAGTTTAATATCTTTTTTCATTTTCTCTGTGTGAGGTTGCTTTGTTTACATGACAACCTAATATTTGTTTATTATAATTGAAATATCTACAATAGTATATTTGAAGGGTGTGTTCGTTGGTTGTTTGTTTGTTCATGGAACTCCTCTTAAATGATAGAAGCTATAATAACCAAATTTGGTACGATTCTTCCTTACATCCTAAAGTGAACGGTCAATGTTTGATCAACCGGGATTAATCAGTGCTGCCAATATAGGGGATTAACATTTTTCCATAAGATAACACGTATGAATCCATTTCTTGACTTGCAAGGTATTCTTCCTTCAAGGATTAAAATACGTAAATATGGACCAATTTCCTTCGTTTTTGCTTTATTCGATGAATAAAACTCTATACTATCTTATTCCTGTGAAGTTTACATGTTACACCGATGAAGTTCTGAGAAATGCGCTATTTGTTTCGAAATTTTGTGGATTTTTCGTACTCTTTCCGGGTGTAACCAAGGCGGCCGTCATTGTTATCTCCAATTCAATTAGCTTCAGTGAACCTTATAAATAGACGAAAGTTTAGCGTTATTCGATTTGCACTTTTAAGTAACGAAACGATCGATGTTTATGGATAGCTACGTAAATAGATACTGATTATTATTCAGAAAGCATTTATAACGACTGATAAAAGTAATTGAACCTTCTTTCGTATATTGAATACTGGAATCTTACATTTTTTTATAAGTAAAATCATATTCTACATTATAATGTTTATTAACGTAAATAAGCTCACATATCTGGTGTACATTTACCAGTCAGTGTTCAATCATGGACAACTGTACGTTGATTTTTCAAGCCATACAAGTAAATATTTCAGCGAGGCATAATTACACGAGAAATGAATTTGGCGAAAGTAATATGATAGGAAATAAAATTATCGTTATATTTGAATGTCATAGGCTCGGAAACGGATTGTTACAAGCAAATATGATTAATTGTTAAGAAAAGCTAATTGTAATTTTAAAAGCATCTACTACATACATAGGTATTTTAAAGAGTTTGTATGTTGTGCTGTAGTAGCTTCACTAAATCCGTTGAAATTCAATGGGAATATCTGCTAGTTACTAATAAACAGTTTTTAATGATGTTTATGTGTGGCATAGAGTTCTCCAAAGCAAGTTTTTTTTAAAACTACGTAAGTAACATAAATAATTGGACGTAGATTTTACACAAATTGTGATTGGATAAATCGTTTCATTGTTTCCAGAGTATTGTTGATGTAAACAATTTTCTTGTTACAGAACTCATGTATGAGAGAATCGAGCTAATGGTCTGAGGGTAATATTAACTCTTTTTCTTAAACATTCTCTATTTATTTTTTTGTCTTTCATTAAATTTAATCATTTCGTAAGTTCCTTTGTTGATTTATTTTTTGATGATTATTGTGGTCTTGCTGGTTTTATTTACAGTTTTAGTTTTGAAGAAATCGTCACAAAACTTCGCATAGGTATATAATTTTACCCTGCAGGTAACATTTAAGATTTAGCGTAAATTGTTAGTTATTATCAGAAAAAGTTGAATCAAAGCCAGCGTTCAATCATGGACAGCGTTACCTATTCACTAGTTTCATGCTTACAAAACATAAAAGTAAACATTTCAGAAAGGCATAATTACACAAGAAATTAAGCTGGATTTGGCAAAAGTGATATGATAGGAAATGAAATTATCATTATATTTGAATGCAATACACTTGGAAGCGGATTGTTTACAAATAAATTTGGTCAATTGTTAAGAAAAGCTAAGTGAAAAAGTATTCTCTATAGGTGGTTTCCAGTTTTTAGTAGAATAAAATGTTTACGTATATTCTGCATACGCCCCACAGTGGGGCAGAAGTCTGTTTTGGCTCAGTAAAATAATTTTTTTATTGTCAAGGAATATCCTGAGCATCATATGTCACACATACTTATGCTGTGCGGTTTCACCCTTGCCCGCAGAGGCTTCGCAAGTCTGGTCTATTATGTTCAGCTTTGCAGATTGGCACGGCCGTCCTGTTTGTTTCACGACCTCTGTTACGATAATTGGTAGGAATGGTGTGAATTACCAGCAATACATCCACAGAATGGTGTCTTGAGATTGGAATGTCTAAGTGTCGGGAAACGAGGAGCTATACAAAACCAGTACAGGATGAGAATTTATGAAGGTGCACTTAACAAAATTTCGCTTCATATAGCTTGACATACAAAAAAATGTCTTGCGATGTCCATGCGATTTTCCAAGCAAAATAGCTTCTATTAGGTATCCTCTCTATAATAGGTAAAAATGGTCTGCTACTTTGCGCAACTTTCCGAGTAATAAGCATTTAAATCTCCAGTGCCACCGTTATGAAGCGCACGTGTCCAGACCCAGCTAAGTTAGCGAGGTCACAGGTTTTATCTCTTCTACTAAATAACTTCCATCGTGTCATCTTTAGATTACTAAGTAAGCATTTCATTAAAAAGTATCAAGTTTACAAACATCCACATCCTCGCATACTGTACCCAACGTACGATCAAAAACAAAGTATATATTAAACGATATCTGTTTTCTGTGATAAAATTGGATCTAGTTTCAAGGACACGTATTTAATAAGGAGATTCCTTTATCTTCTACAAAGTTATTCTCAGTTAGATAACTATAAACAATGAAAAGCGCTTAAAATTTCGAGTCCCATACGTCTCACTACAGTCGAGGAGTTTGGTCACTACTGGAATCATGTCGCTCACAATATAGAGGCATGAGCTGTACAAACTCCTCAAGGAGAAATCTACAGAGAGCGGGTTCATTCGCTACAACCATGTTTATTTGCATGTCGAGAAACTCCTTCTCCACATCATGCTCACCTCCTCTGATATCATTCATCAGGAAGCCACCCCCTAAAAAGGATGGGCAGCTTAGAGGTGAGGTTATTGCTCTCCTAGAGAAGCCTGCTGAGACAACTTCCAATAGTGATAGTGAAAACTAGTAAAAATTCCATCATTTCTGGAACAATTAAATGCCTTTTCTTTTATTTAAAAAATGTATTTTCCAAATAGCTTTGTCAATAAATAATTTTATATTTTTTTACATTTTGATCCTTTCCATCAATAAATCCAACTCCAATCCTCATCCGAATCAAAGGCAACAACGTAGAACCATCCACCATTATTTTAAAACTGGTTGGTAGAAACCGATAAAAAATTATTTCGTTATAGCTCATGATTGTTCTTTAGTGATTATGTAAACACAAAAATCATAAAACTGCTGTTTAAAGAAAATCCGAGGTTTTGGCCAGCTATATCGGGCGTTTGCCCCACTGTGCACCCTAGAACTGATAGCGAAACTAAATTCACAAAATCCGTTGAAATTCAACGGGCACTTACACATTAAACATTAAACGTCATATCTCAGCTTCTGTTACTCCAATATGGACAATTATTTTTATCGTGCCTCTTGAAAGATTGCATATTACAACCATAGAAGTCAAAAACATATATTGTATATCAAATACCTTTGAAAAATTATTAACTTTACTCATAAAACCTTCCGGTATCTGCATTTTTATTTCTCTTTAAATAAACATAAAACGTCTTATCTCGGCTTCTATTGATTAAAAAAGGACAATTTCTTTTGTTGTACCTCAGGAAAGATTGCTTATAGCAAAGACAGAAATCAAAAGCATATATTATTACTTAAACGCCTTTGAAAAAGGAATAACTTTTCTCACTCACCGAAATTTTTGCTTAGGGCATGAAAAAGTCAGTCTGTGGAAAACTTTTTACGTAATTGATTTAGAGGGATACATTAACGGATGAAAATATGCAAAAATGTTGAAATTTACTTCTAGAAAAAGCACCAATCCAACGCCTTTTGTAGTTCTCATGATATGGGTGTATAAACAAAAGCAGGTTTGCGCCGACCGATAAATAGACCGAAGCGATATTTTCACCTTCGACCTCCGTAACTCTTTTAAAAACCAAGATTACCTAAAGTCACTCAACATATTTTGTGGTACCCGCTTTATAATTCAACTAATAAAGGCTGAGCCTTATTAATTTTAATTATTCACCAGAAAAATAATGCCAAGTTATAATAATAAATGTTATAATAATTATTGAATGAAGCATCCCCTGCCCCCAAATATTTTTATCGTCATATAGCCTATGTTACCCGCAAGGAAAAATTATAGACCTATGCGAAGTGTGGCCACGATATCTTCAAAGATGTGGAAATCACAATTTGTGGAAAATCTACGTCTAATTATTTATTTTACTGTCGCAGTTTTAAAAACTGTTTGCTTATAGAGAACTCTATTCCACATGAAAATATCATTAAAACCATTTATTATTAATACTAGTATACTATACTTTCCGATAGCTGAAGTACCGAGTTCGAATCTTGACGGGAAATAATTTTAAAAAGCAAATATAAACACCTCTTCACTGATTTATGTGCTTTTATTATGGGGCAGTAATAGGGCCAAAATAGACCCTCAGCATTGGAATTTCAACAATTTTGGAT
This sequence comes from Uropetala carovei, assembly GCA_036926305.1. Taxonomy (NCBI): domain Eukaryota; kingdom Metazoa; phylum Arthropoda; class Insecta; order Odonata; family Petaluridae; genus Uropetala; species Uropetala carovei. Next base: position 1,564,563 of record JAXCHB010000180.1, on the reverse strand, counting down.
TATTTCCTTCGGTTGTGACCAAAAACCTATAATCGTGCCAAATATCAAGTTTCTAGCACATCGGGAAGTGCCTCATAATTTGTATTCTCCTCCTATATCTTATGTAAGAAGCTTTTATATATAATAGATATCAACAATAATTTGGTTGCCACGTAAAGAAAGCAAAAACGCACACAGAAATTGAAAGATGATATTACTAACGGTAAATGTTTTCTCATTTAAATGCATTGGATTCAACTTCGGCTGCAATGGGAGTTGTCATGTTAATTTATATTTGGTGTTGTAATAAAACTGACAAAATCACGTCTTTTTCTGATTGTAAACCAGAGATCTCTAATGCAAATCGTTCGCGGGCCAAAAATGAAAAACTTACACTTCGAAAGGACTAAAAATATTTTTAAATTGGAAAAATTGTTCCACAATGAGCCGGGCAGAATTATATACTTAGAATAAGACCAGTGAGAAGGCCACATAAAATGAACAAGCGGGCCACGTGCGGGCCGCGAATTTGAGACCCTTGTTCTAAACGCATTTTTCCGCTAATTCGGTCAAGATTCAGTTTCTGTCTTCAATAAAAATTAGTCTTACCCGTGAGGAGTCTATTTTAAATCTTTTCCTTTCTGTTGAGGTTTCTGTTTCAGCAAGAAGGAACATTTTCGATTCTGACCATATGTCATTGGAAGCTCCACTTTCTACCCTTTCAACCTCGAAGTGTATCCCCTCCCTCCCCCCGCGTGGTTAGGGTGTGGAGGAGGGCCAACTAGAAGGTCATTAACCATTCCTTTTTGCCTCCTGACGTGGGACGAGCTCCTTCATGTACTTATCCCTGGAAGAATCTTTCGACGCTTTCTACGACAAAGGTCTTCAAACTGTGATCCGAGGAAACCCAAGGGTTCCGCAGAAGGTAAATGTGGTTCCACGATAAACTTAGGAAGAGACCCGACACGTTCTGCATTCTCTTATTTACAGCAGGAAACTTGAACTTCACTTGTAAAATGTCTACTGCAAGATACATATATTATGTAAATAACAATTATGGTGATTATAAAATAAATTTTATTGAGATTTCTTTATTAGTGAATGGCAAAGGTTTGATCATTCGGGATTAGTCAGTGCTGCCATTGACGGATATTGACATTTTTCCATAAGATAACAAGTAAAAATCGACTGCTTGACTCACAAAATTTTAATCTTTTGCAAATTTATATTTCTTAAAATGAATATATGATCTCGGGATAAAAACATATTAATCTAAAAAATCAACTTTATATTTTTAAAAGACATAAATCGCATCAAAGCCGATTTTCGGTAAAATGTAGTATTTAATCATGAAAAAAGGTATTTATTTTAGGTTTTTAACATTGGAAAGTGCCAAATATCATATCAACCCGAGCAATGCCGGACAATTTTGCTAGTGGTTAAATAGTAATCTACATCTATCTACCTATCTCTAGTCTATCTGTAGTCTATAGATATCTATAAAGAAAAGTGTTTGTATGTATGTTTTCTATAAATCAGCAATTACAGCACTTCGAAGCAAGAAAAAGGTATCATTTTAACCGGAATAAAGAGTTAGGTGGTGTAGTCGGGTTTTAAACTGATTTGATTGATCATTCTAATTTTTTAAAAATATTTTCTTTTTTAATTTTCCCCATTTGAATAACATGGGGATGACTGCAGCTTATTTTTCATTTGAATTTTAATATTACTTAGAAACATAGTTCGAACTTGAGACTTAAATAGTTCAGAATCCGAATCCTGAATGAATTATCGTAAAAATACATTTAGAATCAGAAAAATACGAGATGTTATTAGTTTTATGACAATACCAATTAAAAGCAGACATGACAACTCCCATTGCCGCCGGATTTGAATCCAATGCATTAAAAATGGGAAAACATTTAACGTAGGCAATAGCATTTTTACTTTCTCATAGGAAGTATCGAGAAAGTATTCTTATCGCGAAAAAATTCGACCTCGAGATATTTACGGAAATATACGTTTTAGGTGTCGCTGAATCCGAAAAAGTGGTTTTTGCAATGCCGTCTGTCTGTTACTGGCACTGGAGCCTAAATGGTAGAACAAAAATCTGATGTGGCCAACACATGACTTTCTCCATATTTGGGATATAGATATTTAAATTCTTTTTATGAATAGGATTATAAGGCAAAATTATTATTTCGTATCGTTAAAGTATAAAGTCATCCTTATTGCCGTAAATTACGTAAATTTTGAATATGTTTCCATAATCCACCACTACATGGTGGTGCCGCTGTATACTGCAAATTAAGAAAAAGCAAAATATCTCCGAAATGGATGCTTCTACGAAAATTTGTCTCAAACAAAAACTGGAAGAAATATTATTCTTTACAACTTTGGTCCTCACGAAGATTACCAATAACGACGTTTTTAAGGATATATTTGACGGAAACCGAAAAAACCAATTTTCTATAAATAATTCTTAAACAATAACCGCTATGGAAAATTATTTCAAATGAAAGTTGTAGAAAATTACATTATCTATGACCTTTGTATATATACTATATATATATATCGGGTTTCGAATAAACCTAAACTTTCAGTTAACCAGTATTGTCTAAGAACTAATCAGCTCCTCAGGCTCGTAACAAAGTGTTATATTTGAAATTTGGTAACGATATGGCAAGTACTTTTATAGTTAGAACCCACACAATCACATACAAACACATCATTCCGTAAATACTCTAAACGTGTTCTATGGACCAGAAAAACGTGTATTTCCGTTGAAATTCCGTAGTCGATTTTTTTCATGAAAATAATACTATCTCTGTATTACGTATATGGAGAAAGTAAAAATAATGAAAGCATACAGTCGATTTTATTGTGATATTTTAATGGGAGATGTAAATGCCTCCCATTGGAATCGAACCCAGCACTTTTTTCGAGATTTTTTTCCTCACCACTTTATCATATGTGAATCGAGCATTCTTGCCAAATTTAGAGTTTCTATCTCTATTTTCTCTCGAGTTATCGATAGAGGGGTTGGTTAGCAATGTTATGGTCGCGGGTTTGAATCCTGCCGAGGTCATGTCAAAATAAAAATATCATTATTCTCATTTTTTCTAGCGAGCTGGTTTAGCGTTACATCCGACAAACAAACCAACCAACAGATCCCGGAAAATATCTATAGAAGTTGTGAGCTATATAAGCATAGGGGCATTCGGTGTATGTTTGGTGCAGTAGACTATATATCGCTTGGCAGAAGAGCGTGGGAAGTTTGATACATCTAGGGAGTCAATGCAAATTGGGTGGCATAAATCAGGGGGTAATTTCGTGTTTTGGGTGGTCTATATCGAAGGGGCAATCAAGTGATTGATGGTCGTATATATATATTAGGCACTAATAATTAGGGGTTTGTTGTGCAAGTTGGGTGGCATATATTTCAGCTGATTTTTGATGCGTTTTTGGTGACACCCACTCCCTCACACTCACCCTCACACACACACAACCACACATACACAACCTCACACACACACACACAACCACAAACACAAAACCGTGCACACACACACAACCTCCACACACTGACAACCTCCACACACACACAACCTCCATACATACAACCTCACACACACACACAATCTCACACACACACAGTCTCACACACACACAACCACACACACACTACTGCACACACACACACACAACTGAACACACACAACTGAACACACACAACTGCACACACACAACCTCACGCACACAACCTTTAACACACAACCTCACACACACACAACCACCTCCACACATACAACATCCACACATACAACATCCACACATACAACCTCACACACATAACCTCACACACACACACAACCTCACACGCACACAACCTCTAACACACAACCTCAAACACACAACCTCACACACACACAACCACCTCCACACATACAACATCCACACATACAACCTCACACACATAACCTCACACACACATACAACCTCACACCACCCAAACCTCATCTCATTCACCCAACACACTGTTTTCTCTCACGCATTTACAGGCAGTCGTTTTCGCTCATTCACTCACTCACGTATACATCCCTTCACGTACTTCTTCGTACGTGCTGGGACATCAAAAGAAATTTTCTCATTCTATTGTTACCGTAATATCCTCAGGCTATCTTAACCCATCGATACGGCTAAAGCGACCGCGTAAACTAAAGCCATCAATGTTTTAATTCATATCACTGCTTTTTGACATATTTATTAATCTTCCTTTGCTTTGTATTTTGAAATATGATATGAAAACGAATAATTTTGCCATTCTTTGACTACATTGTCATCTACATCAATACATGTCATAAAGTTATTCGTGTAAAGCAAGCGCTCTGAAGGCCTTTTTGCCAGCTCAAGGAGTCTCTACTCGTCATCATCTTCTCTCTCGATTGCTGGAGTTTCTTTGGGATCATTGGAATCTTAGAGATTGCTAGAATATCCATTTAATTGTCAGGAAGTTGCTACCATGCAATCGTCAAAATGTGCTGGATGGTGAGACATTTGGTTAGTTAAACAGAAAAATATTTCTTTATTCAGAACTTGCTATTAGCTAATTACTGGTTTTTTGAAAAGTGCAAATGATTTATTGTATTAGCAATTCCACTTCTTGTTAACAATAAAATACAAACACCAAAAACAAGCTACGGAAATACGGCGAAAGTAGATATTATAAGAAATATTATAATAATATGTTATAAGAAATATTAGAAGAAATATTATTCTCTACAAATTTGGTCCTTACGAAGATTACTAATAATGACGTTTTTAAGGAGATGTTCGACGGAAAGCGAAAAACCGATTATTCATAAATAATTCCTAAATAATAACAGCTATGGAAAATTGTTTCCAGTGAAAGTTGTAGTAAATTACATTCCCTATAATCTTTGTATAGAATCGTATATACAATAATGATGTTTTAATGGAGATGTTTCGTCTAAACTGAATCGGGTTACGAATAAACCTTGACTTCCGGTTAACCGTTATTGTCCAGAAACTAATCAGCTCTTCGTACTCATACCAAAGTGTTATATATGTAATTTGGTGTTAATATGGCAAGTAATTTTTGAGTTAGAGTGCCCACAATGGCATACATCCACACACACACGCATCATTCCGAAAATAGTGTAAACGTGTACTATGGAGCTCAAAACGTGTATTTCCGATGAAATCTCGAAGTAGATTTTTTTCGTGATTACAACAGTAAAAAGCAAAATATCTCCGAAGTGGACGGTTCTATGAAAATTTGTTTCAAACAAAACTTGGAAGAAATATTATTCTCTAGAAATTTGGTCCTCACGAAGATTACCAATAACGATGTTTTTAAGGAGAAAACTTAAAACCGGTTATTTATAAATAACTCCTAAACAATAACTACAATAGAAAATTGTTTCAAATGAAAGTTGTAGGAAATTACATTCTCCATAACTTTTGTATAGAATTGTAAATACAATAATGATATTTTAACCAAGAAATATCGCAAAAACCGAATCGGGTTTCGAAAAATTCTCTACTTCTGGTTACCCGTTATTGTTGAAAACTAATCAGTTCTTTAACCTCATGTTAAAGTGTTATATATGAAGTTTGGTAACGATATGGCACTTACTTTTTGAGTTAGAGCGCCCACACTAACACACACACACACAGACATCATTCCGAAAATAGTCTAAACGTGTTCTAAGGACCTCAAAACATGTATTTCCATTGAAATCTCGAAGTCGATTTTTTTCATGAATACAATACTTTCCCATTACTACGTATGGAGAAAGTAAAGATGAATGAAACCTCGTACTTAGGCATTTTATCATACTGAGCAGAGTATACATAGAAACGGTTGACATTGATCAAGAACTAAGAGTAGTTTATTCTATGCATTTTTAACAACAATCCGATTTTCTCGAAAACGGCTCTAACGATTTTAATCAAATTTCGTACAGTTACTTGAGTTAATGTCTTCAATAATACTGTATGGTTCATATTTCTAAAAAAAATGAGTATAAGGTTAGTTTATTCTAGGCAACTTTAACAATAATTCGATTTTCTCAAAAACGGCTCTGAAGTTTTTGATCAAATTTCGTACAGTTACTTGAGTTTACGTCTTCAATAATACTGTATAGTTCATATTTCTCAAAAAATGAATATAAGGCTAGCTTATTCTAGGCAACTTTAACAAAAATTGGATTTTCTAAAAACAGGCTCGACGTCGTCTTCCGAGCAAGCAAGAGTCGATCCTGTATGGGGCTCTCAAAGTCCTCCACTTCGGCTCTGCAAGCGGAAAGAAGCTTTCACATATCCCGTTTCCTCACTAATAAAGGTCGCCACTCCTTCCTCTCTCTCTTTCCCTTTTCTCGCACCTAATAAACAATGACGGCGACGAAACATTGTCGATTGACAACACGCATCCAGTCGCTTCCGAAGCATGAAGGCTACTGTGACACTTCCGTAAAGGGAGAATTAGGAAACGATCACTGATTTTTGCCGGTCATCGTCAACCAAGTCTCCCCCCCCCTCCTTCCCCCCCCCCTCCTCCCCCTCTCCATCCAAAACCCCTTCTCACCCCCCCTCCCGCTATTCCTTGCCGAAAAATACTAGGAACCTCTCGAAACTTAATATGACCCGCCATCTGACACAGGTGTACCATTTCTTCTTGGACACAATGCACAAGTCGCTTCAAGAAATTGATATCTTCTGTAATATTAGCTTCTGTTTTTCACTGTTCGCTGTGGAGAGAATCTTTTTGAGGCTGTCTGATTTGTCGAGATAAGCGTTCTGGGTATTGCTAACTCTAAGGACACGTCGCGACGTGATTGGTCGAAAACAAGTGGAGTGATCTATAGGGTTAGTTGCTGTTCAGCTGCGATTCGGTTTGGATGGTTGCATCCACTGTTATTAATCAGAAGAATACGCGATTCACTGTGTAATTATATTTTTTCTTCGCTTCCAAGTTAATCATTGACTCGTTTACGTCAATTGTTTATTCGTGTGTTAAGCTTAAAATTGAGGAGGAAGTGATACACAGGGTGTGGTTATGCCTAGAGCTGAGTTCGAGTCAGGTCGGGAAGTAGACGCCGGCCGACAAGTTCACAGGTGCCGAGACAAGCGACCCTTCCGCTCCTACAAGAACGAGTCAACGGAATAGCGATGTGAGTACTGTTTTTACGTTTTGATGCATAAGTTAAGGCATGAAACACGTGGAAATTCGTATTTGCAGTGAAAATCAGACATTCATTAATCCGACGTTCGAGCTGCCATATTAGTTTTTTGTTAGACAGCCATTTCCATAGGTGAATTACGTGGAAAAATATATTTCGTGCAGAGTGATAGAAAATTCGTGACTTTTTCCGACAATATTGTTTAGTTTTTTTTTTAAAGAAACTTGGGTTATTGTGTTAGGTAATTTAGGTTCCCTCGATATACGTATGTCCATAGCAGTGGCGTAGCTATGACTACCAAGGGGGGGAGGGGGGAGGCCTCAGAGGCCCACCATCTAAAATACTATAAGACGCCACAGTAATGTTTTGAATCAATTTTTATATATTTAGAAACAGCATAGGAATAAAGCTATGTAATTTTATTAAAGTATTTGAAGTTATATGTACATTATCTACTATAAAGATAGAAATGTTTGCATAAAAACAATTTTTTTACATTTTTCCTCATTATGTTTTAAAGATCACATTAATTTTGCAGTAAGATTGTATTTACAGAAATAATAACAAATTTATTAGAAAAGCAATTTAATGTGCTACATCTGACACAACAATTTAAACAAATAACACGCTTCATACTGTGCTTTCCACGCACATGTGGGCACACACTGAGCATGTCATGGTGGATTTTCCAATAAAAGTATGGAACATCGAAAACGGCCATCTCCTCGTGCCTCTCTTTGTAGTATATGTACTTCCCTGTCATCTGATCTATAGTATCGATCCCTCCTTTAATGAAATTATAATAAATATTTATCTAGGATTTTTCGGTATCATATGGCATCTTCTGGCTCGTGACGAATTCTTTTGAAATGGAAAAATTATAATGCAGTATGTTATCATGTCGTAAAATGCACTATTTTCACCCTCAAGGTCTGTGCCCTGGCTTGGGTCACTATTCGTTTGGGAAGGGTCATTCTTGTCCTGGCTCCCTGAACCCGAGGTTTTACGAGACCGTGGGTTTGACCGCCCCTTCTTTTTGCTGTCATACTGTCATAAAACGACCACGATGCCATATTGCTTATTGGTTTGGACCAAACTAATGTCTCATTCATATTGAAAGAAACAAAACAAAAATCCTCCCACATCCTCGCTTGCATGTAAGGTTTTTCACACTGATACATTGCTCTATGAGAAAACAAATAAACTACTAATAAGGAGGGTGTGGAAATGAATGAAATGCAACATAATTTGAATATAAATAGCAATACGGGGAGGCAGGAGTTGCAGGAATAAAATTGATCAATCAGAAGGCACACTGTAATTTAGGCCACCCGCTTGTCAAGGCATACAGCCAATGACGAAATAATTTGCAGAAAATTGAAATATGCATACATTGATGGAAAACTTCAAGTAATTGTTATCTATAAGTCTCTGCATAATGTAATTAAATATCAAGACGTCAACTTTATTTTTAATAGAGATACATACAAAAACAAAAGTTGTGGGCCTCGGAGCCCCCCCCTCCCCCCCTTGGTAGTTCTAGGGTTAATATTGTTAGTAGTAATCCACACACTATAGGAGGCCGCATCATGTTACTATAGCCCAGGGCACCCAAATGTCTTAAGACGGCCCTGTTGACGAGCCTTCGCTTTGTTTTAATGGGCAGTCGTCTCTGGGCGCTACCGCGCCCTTCGCTTCGCCCGGAACCAAAGTATCCCTCCCCGTTGTCCGGTGACTGGGTTTGTAAATGTCAAGACCGGCCAATAAGTTTCTTGTCCGGTGATTGGGTTTGTAAATGTCGAGACAGGCCAATCAGTTTCTGTTAATGTTGTATGTATGTATGGCATGGGGATAATACGTAAGTACCAGGTCCTGCGAAGGGTCCTGGAGATAATACATAAGTACCAATTTTTTCGTGATTGCAGTACTTTCCCCATACTATGTATGGAGAAAGTAAAAAATGAGTATAAGGCTAATTTATTCTAGACAACTTTAACAATAATTTGATTTTCTCAAAAACGGCTAGAACGATTTTGATAAAATTTCGTACAGTTACTTGAGTATACTTCTGTACTAATACTACATATTTCATTTTTCTCAATGAATGAATATAAGGTTAGGTTATTCTTGGGCAACTTTAACAAAAATTGGATTTTCTAAAAACTGGCTGATACGATTATCATTTTCTAAAGATAACTAAACAACGCATTAGTATATGAGAAAGTATGTACAATGAATGTTACTGAGTTAGCTCCTTCTTCACCATAAATACCCCAATTCGAGAACGGAGAGTTAATCTGGATTGGTAGTTCAGTGGTTAGAGCACCTACCTGGCAAGTGGGAGATCCGGGTTCTAGACCCTGTCAATTTCAGAATTTTTCTTCTTCTCAATCTTTTCATTTGTGATCAGTACTATGCACTCACACATATAAGTTAACTTCCACCATTTTAACTCTTATTAGCTTTCCTTAGTCCTTCACAAACTCCCACCTACGTTAACGTTAATATTCATTTCTAAATAGTAACAAATTGAAATAAAGAAAAAATTTCACCAAATAGTGAGAAAATTATTGACATCTACTTCTTCATTGGATTTTAAAGTATCTTAAAATGAATATACAAAGCCGGGACTTTGACGTAGGAATGCATAAATAATTGAAGTTTTGCTTTCTTATTGTCAGAATAAATATCAAATCTAATTTGGCTTGTTAATGGACAAAAATATAGGAATTTTTGATTGATCATTAAGGTAACAGGACAGAGTATTGAATTATAATCATACATGCAGCGAGTTTTATAATTTTCAAGCAGATATTAGATGTTTATATTAATAATTATGCAAATAATTTTTCCAATCATTTCGTTAAGGGATACATCGACAGAAATACATCAGCTTGTGTCCACTCTCTATCTATGAAAAAAAAGTCGTATTTGATCATACCAGGAAATTTCGTTAATAGTGGGGCGCCACAGAGATATTTTGCACCCAGGCGCGATACACTCTAGGCGTGACCCTGATACCCCAAATATGGAGAAAGTCATGTGTTGGCCACATCAGATTTTTTTATAAAAAGTTAATTTTTTTAAACATTATAAATATGTAATAAAAATTTTACTGTGATATGTAAAAATGTATGAAGAATAAAACAAAATATAAAAATTTATATGAACATAAAAAACAATTTTGTAAAAAGTGTGAATAATGAACTCCTCAAAGACAGAAATCTTCCAAAAGCAGGAAAATTTTCGTTACCTTTTGGAGTTCCATTTCTGAGGAGTTTGATTGTAGTATATACCAGAGGAACAATCCTTTATTTTCCTGGGTATTTATGGTTATTACCTCGACAAGCTTCCTTAGGTGGGTACCAATCATCTCTCATGATTCCGAAATAATCTTCTTCGACCTTCATAATTTTGAAAATCACACCGAATCACCCTCTTTATAGTGCTTCCTCATTTACTACGTAAATTGACGGACTTGCAACTTTGCGAATGAATATACAAATCACCTCAAAATCCTACTTTGCCTACTTTGGCCATATTGCAAATCCCCGATTGTTCAAATTATATGACAAGCAGCAGTAGGAACATCTCCAGTGCTGACCTGGGGCCGGTTCACACTGGTTCCCGAGAATGTTTGTTAAATTTTGAAAAAGTTCTGGAACCATTTGTAAACTCACAATCCGTTGGAAAAGCTTTGGGAACAGTTAAAAATAAAACATGCCTTCAGAGTCAGATGACGCTTTTATTGGTTCAGAAAGGGCTAATATAATCGAATCAAATGGATCACCAATAGCAGGGCATAATGTGAAAAAATCTGATGTGGCCAACACATGACTTTCTCCATATTTGGGGTATAGATATTTAAATTATTATGAATAGCATTATGAGGCAAAATTATTAATTCATATCATAAAAGAAAACAGTCGTCCTTATTGCCATAAATTATATTTTGAATATGGTTACAGAATTCACCGCTACATGGTGTTGGCGCTGTATACTGAAAATTACGAAAAAAGTTGAATATCTCTAAAATGGATCGTTCTACGAGAATTTGTTTCAAACAAAACTTGGAAGAAATATTATTATACGTAGTAATGGGAAAGTTTTGTGATCACAAAAAAAATCCACTTTGAGATTTCAACAGGAATACACACATCCACACACACACACATAGACACCATTCCAAAAATAGTCTAAATGTGTTCTAGTGACCTCAAAACGTGTATTTTCGTTGAAATCTTGAAGTCAATTTTTTTGTGATCACAATACTTTCCCATACTACGTATAGAGAAAGTAAAAATCTGATGTGGCCAACACACGACTTTCTCCATATTTGGGGTATAGCTATTTAAATTATTATAAGGCAAAATTATTATTTCGTATCGTAAAAGAATACAGTTGTCCTTTTTGCCATAAATTATATTTTGAATAAGTTTACAGAATTCACCGCTCGATGGTGGTGCTCTATACTGGAAATTTACGAATGAATTAATTATCTACTAAATGGAGGGTTCTACGAAAATTTGTTTCAAACAAAACTTAGAAGAAATATTATTCTCTAAAACTTTGGTCCTCACGAAGATTACCAATATTGAGGTTTTTAGGGAGATATTTGACGGAAACCAAAAAAACCGATTATTTATAAATAATTCATAAACAATAACTGCTATGGAGAATTGTTTGAAATAAATGATGTAGGCAGTTATAGTTTCTACATTTTTTGTAATGGTCAATGTATACAATAATGATGTATTATCGGAGAAATATCGCAAAACCGAATCGGGTTTCAAATAACCTCGACTTCTGGTTAATTTTCGGTATTTTCCAAAAACTAAGCAGTTCTTTGTGTTCATGCTGAAGTGTTATATATGAAGTTTGGTAACGATATGGCAAGTACTTTTCGAGTTAGAGTGCCCACAATCACAGACACACACATACATCATTCCGAAAGTAGGCTAAACATGTTCTAGGCACCACAAAACATGTATTTCCGTTGAAATCTCAAAGTCATACACAAACATCATTCCGAAAATAGTCTAAATGTGTTCTAGGGATCTCAAAACATGTATTTCCGTTGAAATCTCGAAGTCAATTTTTTTCATGAATACAATACTTTCCCATTACTACGTATGGAGAAAGTGAAAAATCGACTTCGAGATTTAACGGAAATACATGATTTGAGGTCCCTAGAACACGTTTTGACTATTTTTGGAATGATGTCTGTGTGTGTGTGCGTGTGTATGTTAGTGTGGGCGTTCTAACTCAAAAAGTATGTGCCATATCGTTACCAAACTTCATATATAACACCTTAACATGAGCAAAAAGAACTGATTAGTTTTTCGACAATAACGGGTAACCGGAAGTCGAGGTTTATTCGAAACCCGATTCGGTTTTTGCGATATTTCTTCGTTAAAATATCATTATTGTATTTACAATTCTATACAAAAGTTAGAGAGAATGTAATTTCCTACAACTTTCATTGGAAACAATTTTCTATTGTAGTTATTGTTTAGGATTTATTTGTAAATAACCGGTTTTTCCGTTTTCTCCTTAAAAACATCGTTATTGGTAATCTTCTTGAGGACCAAAGTTGTAGAGAATAATATTTCTTCCAAGTTTTGTTTGAAACAAATTTTCGTGGAACCATCCATTTCGGAGATATTTTCCTTTTTTACTGTTATGATCACAAAAAAAATCGACTTCAAGATTTCAACGGAAATACACGTTTTGAGGTCCCTAGAACACGTTTAGACTATTTTCGGAGTGATGTATTTGTGTGTGTGTGGATGTATGCCATTGTGGGCGCTCTAACTCAAAAATTACTTGCCATATTAACACCAAATTACATATATAACACTTTGGTATGAGTACTAAGAGCTGATTAGTTTCTGGACAATAACAGTTAACCAGAAGTCCAGGTTTATTAGCAACCCGATTCAGTTTTGATGAAATACATCCGTTAAAACATCATTATTGTATATACAATTCTATACAAAGATTATAGAGAATGTAATTTCCTATAAGTTTCAGTTGAAACAATTTTCCATAGCTGCTATTGTTTAGGAATTATTTATGAATAATCGGTTTTTTCGGTTTCCGTGAAACATCTTAAAAACGTCGTTATTCATATTCTTCGTAAGGACCAAAGTTGTAGAGAATAATATTTCTTCTAATATTTTTATAACATATTATTATAATATTTCTTATAATATCTACTTTCGCCGTATTTCCGTAGCTTGTTTATGGTTTTGTATTTTATTGTTAACAAGAAGTGGAATTGCTAATACAATAAATCATTTGCACTTTCCAAAAAATCTGTAATTAGCTAATAGCAAATTCTGAAGAAAGAAATGTTTTTCTGTTTAACTAACCAAATGTCTCACCATCAGGCACATTTCGACGATTGCATGGTAGCAACTTACCTGACAATTAAATGGATATTCTAGCAATCGCTAAGATTCGAATGATCCCAAAGAAACTCCAGCAATCGAGAGAGAAGATGATGACGAGTAGAGACTCCTTGACCTCGCAAAGTGGCCTTCAGAGTGCTTGCTTTACACGAATAACGTTATGACATGTATTGATGTAGATGACAGTGTAGTCAAAGAATGGCGAAATTATTCGATTTCGTATCATATTTCAAAATACAATACGGCCTCAAAGCAAAGAAAGATTAATAAATATGTCAAAAAACAGTGACATGAATTAAAACATTGATGGCTCATGTTTTAATTTAAAATCGCCATTCATTTTCCTGCGATACATTGTTTTTACTTTTTTAATACCTTTCCATCATATGAGGTATGTGTAATTACAAAGGGGATCCTCTACGCAACGGTATCCGAAACACGCAAGCGCTAGGGTTTCAAATTTAGCGCCCATAAGAGCTTTCCGCCATGGGAACATGTTATACCTGCTAATCAGTGACCACAGAAATAATGCAATGAATGATTTGTAGGTTGATATAAAGGAATTATAAAATGATGAAAACATGGTCCATATAATTTCGCTGCTATGTTGTAGATTGAGAAGTATCTAGAATAAGATTAAATGGAATATTCAGAGATGTATTAGGTTAGTTTACGCGGTCGCTTTAGCCGTATAGATGGGTTAAGATAGCCTGAGGATATTATGGTAACAGTAGAATGAGAAATTTCTTTTGATATCCCAGTACGTACGAAGAAGTACGTGAAGGGATGTATGCGTGAGTAAGTGAATGAACGAAAACGACTGCCTGTAAATGCGTGACTGTAGTGTGTTGGGTGAATGAGATGATGTTTGTGTGGTGTGAGGTTGTATGTGTGTGTGAGGTTATGTGTGTGAGGTTGTATGTGTGGATGTTGTATGTGTGGAGGTGGTTGTGTGTGTGTGAGGTTGTGTGTTAGAGGTTGTGTGCGTGTGAGGTTGTGTGTGTGTGCAGTTGTGTGTGCGTGTGCAGTTGTGTGTGCGTGTGCAGTTGTGTGTGTGTGTGCGGTTGTGTGTGTGTGTGGTTGTGTGTGTGAGAGGTTGTGTGTGTGTGTGAGGTTGTGTGTGTGAGGTTGTGTGTGTGTGTGTATTGTTGTGTGTGTGTGAGGTTGTGTGTGTGATGATGTGTGTGTGTGAGGGTGTGCGTGTGTGAGGGTGTGCGTGTGTGTGTGCCACCAAAAATGCATCAAAAATCAGCTGGAATATATGCCACCCAACTTGCACAACAAACCCCTAATTATTAGGGCCTAATATATATACAACAATCAATCACTTGATTGCCCCTTCGATATAGACCACCCAACTCACGAAATTACCCCCTGATTTATGCCACCCAATTTGCATTGACTGCCGCTATAACATACTCCTTCCTAGATGTATCAAACTCCCCACGCTCTTCTGCCAAGCGATATATACTCTACTGCACCAAATATACACCGAATGCCCCTATGCCTATATAGCTCAGAAATTCTATAGATATTTTCCACGATCTGTTGGTTGGTTTGTTTGTCGGATGTAACTCTAAACCCGCTCGCTAGAAAAAATGCGAATAATGATATTTTTATTTTGACATGACCTCGGCTGGATTCAAATCCACGACCATAACATTGCTAACCACACCCTCTATCGATAACTCGAGAGAAAATAGAGATAGAAACTCTAAATTTGGCAAGAATGCTCGATTCACATATGTTAAAGTGGTGACGAAAAAAATCTCAAAAAAAGTGCTGAGTTCCATTCCAATGGAAGGCACTCACATCTCCCATTAAAATAACACAATAAAATCGACTGTATGCTTTCATTATTTTTACTTTCTCCATATACGTAATATAGAGAAAGTATTATTTTCATGAAAAAAATCGACTACGGGATTTCAACGGAAATACACATTTTGAGGTCCATAGAACACGTTTAGAGTATTTTCGGAAATGTGTTTGTATGTGATTGTGTGGGCTCTAACTCTAAAAGTACTTGCCATATCGTTACCAAATTTCAAATATAACACTTTGGTATGAGCATGAGGAGCTGAGTAGTTCTTAGACAATACCAGTTAACTGAAAGTTTAGGTTTATTCGAAACCCGATTCGGTTCCGGCGAAATATCTCCGTAAAAACATCATTATTATATATATATTATATATATATATATATATATATATATATATATATATATATATATATAGTATATATACAAAGGTTATAGAGAATGTAATTTTCTACAACTTTCATTTGAAACAATTTTTCATAACAGTTATTGTTTAGGAATTATTAATAAATAATAGGTTTTTTCGGTTTCCGTCAAATATATCGTTAAAAACGTCGTGATTGGTAATCTTCGTGAAGTCCAAAGTTGTAGAGAATAATATTTCTTCCAAGTTTTGTTTGAGACAAATTTTCGTAGAACCATACATTTCGGAGATATTTTGCTTTTTCTTAATTTGCAGTATACAGTGCCACCACCATGTAGCGGTGGTTTATGTAAACATATTCAAAATTTACGTAATTTACGGCAATTAGGACGACTGTATTCTTTTACGATACGGAATAATAATTTTGCCTTATAATGCTATTCATAATAATTTAAATAACTCTACCCCAAATATGGAGAAAGTCCTGTGTTGGCCACATCAGATTTTTCGACATATACGTTCCATTCAATGGATAGTTAAAGTTAAAAATGTAGCGTGTATAAAAACAAAATGTTAAGAAAATGAAAATATATTCAGTACGGTACACATATAGAAACGTAATTGTAAGAAAAGTAATACATACATATTTACTATTCAAGAATTTTTTGGCTCAAAACTGCTCGTAAGGCGTAAAACGAAAATTAATTTCTCAATAAATCTCATGTTATAAATTTTATAAACAATAGTTACATCATTAAAGTTGGGATGCCGTGACGTTCTGCACATTCGAGAAGATTCGGGAACCGATGAAAGCCGAGAATCGGTGCTGGGAAAAACGATCGGTTTGCGATAGGAAGGAGATCGTATTATAAGCGAAAATTGGCTCGTAAATTGAAAAACAGGTATTAATTTTTGCATCTCGTATAAGCGAAGACTCATAAACCAAATTCTCGTATACAGAGGGATTACTGTACTAGTAACGCCATGTATTGTGTGGCGGTTGAATTAACGATAGAGCACGCTAATAAGTTACTTCATGTATCTGTGTATCTACGGATCCGTGTTACTCGGACCCGTGTAAGTCAGGGACTTACTGTACTATGTATATGGAGAAAGTAAAAAGAAAAATTTTTTAATGTAAAATTGAGGAATTTAAATAGGTTTATTGATTTTGTAAAAAGTCTTTTATTGTTGTTTGTTTAAATTTTTTAATTGACTTTTTTCAACAATTAGAGATTTCCATGCAGATGTTTTGTCATAAAATTCATTGTCACCATTTTGAATTCCCCATTTCTCTAAAGTATCTAAACACTTAAAAACATCTTTTTTTGTCACTAGGTCTTCAAAAACCTCCACATCTTCTACATCAATAATAATTACATCATCTGACTCATTCCCTACTTGTTTTGATTGAATTATGTTTTAAATGATGTTCTCGACATTTATAACTTTCTTCTGTAGCAGCTTCTTCATCAATGTTAACATAATCACTAGCGGTACAAATATTTTGATCATATATTGTTTGGATTATGTTCTGAGGTTCGATATTTTGGTGCTGTATTAGATCTTTTGTTATGTTGGAATCTGTCTCTTGTGATTATTGGAAATCCGCAATTTGAAGAAAATTTTTTAATGCACTCTGGTGTTACACCTTTCAAAGCCTGGTCAATAAAGTTAATAGTTGCTTAATGTACGGATTTTCAAGAATGTAAGCGATGCTGCCTGTAATTCCTTCTATTACGACTACTGATTGGCTGGATGTGGCAGGGAATTCTTTCTAAAATGATAAGTTAGGAAAGTGTACAACGTATCACACATGGGCGCGTTTCCTGCAATGGAGTATTAGAAAGAAATTATATCTATACTTGTACATAAGGGAAATAGCGTTTTAAAGTTCTTTTCTTCATCATAAATAATCCATTTTCTTCCTATCTAAAAATATTGCATGCACACATAAGGAAATTAAACGTTTGTGTGTGAGATTGTTTATGTTAGCAACAATGAAGAAGTAACCATGCAAGAAATTTTCTAAGTTCAACTCGAATTAAGACGTTTTTGTTTTATTTTCTCAATAACGGCTACTTCTACGATAAAAATGTATAGGAAAGGAAATACTCGTCTTTACCAGTTCTACAACGTTTATTTGATTTTGATATGAGCAATACTTTACGAGATATGATGAAAATCTCATGTTTTGTCACCAGTAAAGTGGTACCCCTGATTGGCGTACGTGATTCATTTATGCGATCTTTGTATTATATTTGATTGTAAGTCCTTAATATAAAATTTCATAAAAATCCATTTGGTAGAAGCCGAGAACGAACATGCGGACGGACGGACGGACAGACGATAATAGGCGCTCACGCTGTAAGCGAAATGCGCCTAAAAATGAGACCTACGTATTTTGTGTGATGATGCTAACTTCAAATAACAACTCGAACAGCTAGTTTCGGGAAGAAATCAAAAAGTATATTCTACTCATTAAATGTCGTTCCTTAATAATAAAGTGGTAAAACATTCAATGAAAATTAAATTATGTTACTATGAAATGCTGTCATATTCCTATTCCTTTACTTTTAAAAATAAAAACTTGTTGGATAACTTACCATGAAGGATAAAGAAAAACGGTACATTCCTGTTAACGGGAATACCTCCAGGACCTGGTACTTACGTAATATCCCCATGCTATACTTACGTACAACATTAACAGAAACTGATTGGCCTGTCTCGACATTTACAAACCCAATCTCCGGACAACGTGGAGGGTTTCTTTGGTTCCGGGTGAGGCGAAGGGTGCAGTAGCGCCCGGAGACGACTACCCATTACAACAAAGCGAGTCGAGGACTCGCCAATATATACTTTCAATGTTATATCCTCTTGACTGTTGTGCCGCAAATTGAGAGGATATATCGACGTGCCTTCGGCTCGCTTTGTTGTAATGGGTAGTCGTCTCGCCCGGAACCAAAGAAACCCTCCACTTTGTCCAGAGATTGGGTTTGTAAATGTTGAGACCGGCCAATCAGTTTCTGTTAATGTTGTTTATAAAATAAAATATCGTAAATCCAACAATACATCAATATATCCTTTCAATGTTATATCCTCTCAAACAATCATCACAATACATGTGCATTTTTTAAGGTATTCCCGTTAACAGGAAAGTACGAGAAAAACAGCCATAGTGAAAATACGGAATGCTGCTCCTTCATGTTCAGCCAAGAGACTGAGGAACTAAACAATTAATTGTTGGAGGAAGACAGATGGAAGAATATTTAGTAAACGCGAAATATAAAGTAAAACGGGGGATAACTTGAAACAACTTCTAAACAAACATATACAAAGTATACGGGTGCAGTTACTAATATGTAGGAAGAGGTATTAATAAGAAAGATATTGAGGGGGAGGAGGTATATCCGGCTCCCAGGAGCTAAAGTGGAGCAAAGTTGAATGGGAAGGAAAAATTTCGTCCGGGTCTCAGGATTTATGGCTTATTGGAGTTCATATTACAGGCAGTCCCTTACTTTTGTACATAATGCATTCCTGAAAACGTGTACGAAAGTCGAATGTACAAAAGTCGAACAATAGACTTACATGTTATAATGGGAGTTCCATTCCCAGAGAGCCAAAAAATATTATAAAATCTCTAATTATGGTATAAATGTTTAGTTTTTTGAGCAGGAGCCTTTTAGACACAATCGTCGACGATATATTTCAAGCATTTCATACATGTTCTTTAATTTTGTTCTTTTCCTTCACAATTGAACACACTATTGACCGGCTTAAGTCCAATGAGTGACCGATTGAGACTAAAGATTCGCAGCTTCAGTCATAAATTCATATCTTCAGTCATTTGGAGGAAGTTTTAATCTTATTTTCGATCCTTAAGTCTTTATTTAAGTGCATATGCACGGCAATTACCGAGGACAACAATACCAGTAACCATGGAATCCTATTATTGAATTGTTAAAAAAATTACCAAAACTCGAGTATAAATTCAAAATATGAGCGAATTTGAGTGAGATTGACTATTCTGCGGTAAGAATCAGAATCTTCATTCATTTTGGCATGTTTTAGCGCAAATTTCACATCGCTAACTTAATTTTAAGATGTTTTAAAGAGTGAAAGGATGAAAGCCTTCAAACCGAAAAGGTGATTTTTAAGTGTTACCTTATGGGAAACAACATTCATCCTCTGGAGTCAAACCCGTGATCTATTTCGAAATATTTTTAGTAATAACGTAAAGATTCATTAACACTGAAATCCTGAGAAATTTCAGTCTTCTAAGTTTATTTATAATTGAGTTATTCACAAAATTAGAGCGTTACGCATGACCATGATGATGACCATTACGATTTTATAATATAGAGAGATAGGACAAAATGCAATAAAATATTTAAATAATTGCACAAATAAACACTGCTGTACAGACAAAGATGGCGATGCTTCCGAAACTGTTGGCTGGCAGTCAGCACCACCACGCAGTAACTCGAAATGTTCGTTCGTCAATTCGCTGACGTATGAAAGTCCGAATTCGGCATATGAAAGGCGGTTCAGGAGTGTCAATGTATAATGTATGAAAGTGCGTGTTGTACGAATGTCGAACGTATGAACGTTGAGGACCACCTGTACAACATTAAAAAACATTACACACAAATCTTACATTAATAATACATACATAGCATACTTTAAGGTTAGTTTTGTCTTCAGAAATTTAAATCTGCTAGGTCACTTTCTAGAAACTCATCAATGGAGTAGAATGATTTAGATTTCAGCCAAGAATTTTATTATATTTATGCATTTTGCTTCATTTGGTAATTTATTAAAAGTGTTGGCTTGGCTGACATACAGTCCCACTATGAGATAGCTCGAAATGTTTGTTCGTCAGCTGATGTACAAAAGTCCGAATTCGGCGTACGAAAGGAGGTTTAGGGGTGAGAATCCATATAAAAAGCTGGAAGTCTTCCTTCAAGGTGGGATTCAGCACTGCCTGCAATTCGGTCTGAATCTCGGAAATGTCTTCAAATTTCCATTCTTTGAGCTGCGATTTCATTAGGGAACAAAAAAAAATTGCAGGCCTGGAGAGTATGCAGGTTGGGGGACCATAGCCATGTTGTTCTTGGGGAGAATTTGTTGCACAGACAAAGCAGTGTATGCAGCAGAGTGTTGTGATGAATCAACCAGTCCTTATTGCACCACTTTTCTGGTCGTTTTCAGCAAACATCTTCCCCTAAATGCCTGAGGTCCCCTATTGTTGACTGTTTAGCTTGCAGGAAGAAATCCCTTGTGTACAACTTCTTCGCAGTCAAACGGACCTGCCTAATCTTCTTTAGATGCAGTGATGACAGACTTTTCCACTGAGAGGACTGCTGTTTGGTTTCAGGATCATACCCATATACCCAACTTTGATCTCCTATTATTATCTTTGACAAGAAGTTTGGGTTATTTGTGACGTGTTCTTGAAGACGTTTCTGAGATTCAGACCAAATTGCAGGCAGTGCTGAATGCCATCTCGAAGGAAGACTTCCAGCAGTGTTTCCATCAATGACAGAAATGATGGACTTGGTGTCTTATCTCGCAAGAGGACCACAACAATCTGTAAATAAGGTAAGCCTATGCCTGGCTTTTGAGCCAGTCCGGGAACATTAGGGTAGCACCTCATATATGTATACCATTAAATGCCATATGGAGATTGTGACATTTTTTATAGTGGAAGAAAAGGATGGTAAGGGGCCTGGGAGAATGAGAAATATCAAAGCCCAGTGTTTCAGTCCCAGGTCCCCTCTCATACCGGTCCCAGGGTGGATGCCTGGTTGGCCCATACCTTTATCTGGCACTGGTTGCAACCAATGGGACAAGGGCTCATTGCGACGTTTAAGGCTCTTTATTTACGTCATACTTTCTCTCAGTTTATCAGGGAAACTGAAGGCGAGAATAAAGTACGAATAAGAGAGTTTTGGCATGGCTATCACATCATAAAAGCCATTTACGACATTAGCGAGTCATGGAAGGAAATTACACCCTCAAATTTGAATCTAGTGTGGCAAAAAGTTTAGCCTGAATGTGCATTTGAATCGGAAGAAATTGAAGAATCGGTGCCAATAATTCAAAAAGAAATTGTGATGTTGGCTTTGAAGAAATAGAAGAGACTGATGTGGTGGAGCTGCTAGAGTGAGAATTTAACCAATGAGGATCTGATACAGTTGGAGCAGCAACTAGCTGATGAAGAGGCAGCTTTGTCATCTGTTGAAACCACATCTACCAAAGTACTGACAACCAAAAGATTGTCTGAGGCCTTTGAACATGTGGAAGCGGCAATGGCCATCTTCAGTGAGAACAATCCAAACAGAGAATGCAGTTGCACTGCTAACAGAATAATCTCCAGCAGATTTCAATGCTCCAAAGAGGTCTATGAACCGAAATAAAGGTTTTCAACTATCACCATACTTCTTCAAAGAAAAGGAAGTTGAGTGACAAAGTTCCATAAAAAGATGAAGGGCATGACCCTTTGTCCTATTGATGGTATCAGATCACCATTCTATCAACAAATATCTCTTAAAATAAACAGTACTGTCTTGTTATATCTCCACAAATAAACTGTCCCATAAAAACATAATCACTTCGCTAAGGAAACGTTAAATAAATAAGAAACATAGTAACATGGAGATGAACTTGCAAGCATTGATACTTAAATATCAGACCTGACAGGCCAGTCTCAACATTTACAAACCCAATCACTGGACAACGTGGAGGGATAGTTTGGTTCCAGCCGAGGCGAAGGGCGCAGTAGCACCCGGAGACGACTACCCATTAAAACAAAGCGAGCCAAGGCTCGTCAATATATCCTTTCAATGTTATATCCTCTTGACTGTTGCGCCGCAAATGGATCCCAACTTGATCTACAAATAAAATGTAGTTTCCTCAATTGTTAATCGTGACCCTAGCGACGTGTTAATGTTTTTATGGAACAGTTTATTTGTGGGGATATAACAGGACAGTACCAAATAAACTACAGAATCATCCCTGGTGATTTTTGTAGTTATTAATTTTATTATAGAAACTTGAAAATGTTTATATACTTCCAGTCGAGCTAGAGAGCTGAACTTTTTAAGAAAGGTAGGGAATAGTGTTCCAGTGGTAATTAACATTGAAAATTTCAAAAAAGTTTATTATTGTGGCTGTTAAAAATTCAAAAAGTTTAAACAATAAAATAAATATAAATGCACTTCTAGAGGTGCTACATCGAAGGAATTTTGCCAAAAATGTAAGGTATTCTTAAAAACTGATGAAAAACTTTAAAATATGTATAATTATACATTTTAGGCGTTGTTTTTACCCCAATATTGTCCAAAGTGAAAAACACGTAAATTGATGCAGAGGTGCAAACATTTGCGTTTAAAAATTATTTGTTGGCTGTTTCTCTTTATATTGTGAGATAAAATGCTTGCAGAATGCAAGTACATATTACTAGTGATGATATGTGTATATATATATATATAAATCAATCCAATGGTCAAGTTGTGAATCTGCAAAAACAAGATTTTTCAGCAAAGGCAAAAAACACTTTTGATGGCAAATGAAAAATCAGAATTGATGTGATTTATTTTTAGCCAGCCTTTTGTAGATTGACTTTTTGATATGTTTCAGATGATACTGCTTTCATGCACAAATTTGTGCTGAGAAAAATCAGAGCAGATTCACAGCTTGGCCATGGTGAGAAAATATGATCGCTGTCTGCATATACTATGTAAAAGGAAAGTTGCGAATCTGTAACCTTACTTATGTCCACTGTTTTATTTTTGCATATCTTTCAAGATACTTTTGATGTTCTTC
Source organism: Uropetala carovei (assembly GCA_036926305.1). NCBI lineage: Eukaryota > Metazoa > Arthropoda > Insecta > Odonata > Petaluridae > Uropetala > Uropetala carovei. The sequence continues at coordinate 1,540,956 of JAXCHB010000180.1, read as the reverse complement.
ATTAAACATCTGTTTAGTGAAAGTAACTTTTTATTGTTAGTTATATGACAATTTTTTTGAACAGTTGCAAATTAAATTTTATTTAGAAATTGCCTCTGGAGATAACAGTATAAATGCTTTCACATAAATCAAATTTAACAAACTTCACAAAATGCTTACGATATTAACATTAATCATTTATCTCATAAACGAATTTAACTATAATGACATGCTTAAAGAAAATTTAAAGTGTTTCACAAATCAAAATTGAAACTTTTCATGTATAACAGTTTACAAATATGTATGTACTAGCAGAATTTCCTGTTGAATTTCAACGGATTTGGTGAAGCTACTACAACACAACATACAAACACTTTATAATATATAGTAGATACTTTTTAAATTACAATTAGCTTTTCTTAACAATTACCGTATATACTCGTGTATATGCCGACTCCATGTATAGTACGACCCCTGATTTTTTGGTGAACAAACCTGATTTTTTCATATATCTCGTTTATAGTACGACCCCAGCTTTCCACCATGGTCGATATATTTCATTTCGATGGCTGGATGGTTACGAGCGAGATATATCGAACAACCTCGATTTTCCACACCACCATAGAATAGACCGTAAATGTCGTAAATAGCATTTCTTGCAAGTACACTAAAATTCGGATAAGTTAAGTATCTTACTCCTAAAACATTTAATAAAAAGTGATATGAATCATGATTGCACAAGATGAAATAAAATCGTTTCAATTCTAGTACGTCTGGATTACGTTCCGCATACGTAATCCATCTACTTAATAGGTAGGGATAACCGATAAAAAGAAATTAGTACTTTGTAATATACCACAGTCTTTATTGTTTCTTCAACCACACACCGACCGGTTTCCACTATAAAATCATTCTAATGGTGTTACTAAACGACGTAACACCTTTAGAATGACTTTGTAGTGGAAACCGATCGGTGTGTGATTGAAGAAACAATAAAGACTGTTGAATATTACAAAGTAATTTCTTTATTCCAAGATGTCGAAATTCCATAAAGTTATGCTGTCTACGATACTTTTAGTCCAACTCGTTCCAATCCATCCCTTGTAAAAAGACGCAAACAAAGATGTACATACATAAAATTCAAGAAAGGAAGTGCCCGTAAATCGTCACTTATATCAAGTATTTGTGAATTTGAAGCTGTATATATGAAAAAGATTCTACTCTTCACGAAGCAACATAACAACGATAAAGGACCTCACTGTTAAGGTTAGTCCACCATAAGAATGCGTGCAGGTGGCATAACTTCACCGAAAATACCCGTGAAGATACATGAATTTTAAATCCTCAAATGCATTACTCGTGTATAGTATGATCCCCAATATTTGCAATAAAAATTTGGTCGTAAAAACTCGTACTATACACGAGTATATACGGTAATCATATTTGCTTGTAACATTCCGTTTCCGAGCCTATTGCATTCAAATATAACAATAATTTTATTTCCTATCATATTACTTTTGCCAAATCCAGCTTCATTTCTTGTGTAATTATGCCTCGCTGAAATATTTACTTTTATGTCTTGTAAGGAAGAAACCCGTGAAAAAGCAACGTACAATTGTCCATGACTGAACACTAACTGGTAAATGTACACCAGATACGTGAGCTTATTTACGTTAATAAACATTATAATGTAAAATATAATGATTTTACTTACAAAAAATGTAAGATTCCAGTATTCAATAGACGGAAGAAGGTTCAATTACTTTCATCAATAAACACTTCATGGATATCTATTTACATTGCTATCCATAAACATCAATCGTTTCGTTGCTTAACAGTAAGAAGCGAATAACACTAAAGTTTCATCTATTTGTAAGCTTCACTGAAGCTAATTGAATCGGAGGTAATGATGACGGTCGCCTGGGCAACGCCCGGAAAGAGTACGAAAAATCCACGAAATTTCCAAACAAATAGCGTATTTCTGAAAACTTCGACTGTGTAACATGTAAACTTCGCAGAAATAAGGTAGTATAGAGTTTTTTTCATCAAATAAAGGAAAAACAAAAAACATCAGTCCATATTTACGTATTTTTATGCTTGAAGGAAGAATACCTTGCAAGTCAAGAAATGGATTCATACGTGTTATCTTATGGAAAAATGTTAATCCCATATATTGGCAGCACTGATTAATCCCGGTTGACCAAACCTTGACCATGCACTAAGTTAGGATGTAAGGAAGAATTGTACCAAATTTGGTTGTTCCAGCTTTTATCTTTTAGAAGTTCCATGAACAAACACACACTTGAAAATTTAATATAATAAAAGCCGTCATCTGTTGGTTGGTTGGTCACGCTATGCAAACGCTAATAACTCGAGAAATAATAATGATAGATACTCGAAATTTGGTAGGGATGCTTGATTAACACTTTTTCAGGTGATGACAAATTTAAATCGTGAAAAAATTCCTTGGTTCGTCTCCAAGAGAGGCATTTCCATTTCCCATTACTTAACATGTAAAACGCAATTTTTCGATGTGCAGGCTTTTATTCATTTGGAAATTAAAATTAGAAGAAATTAACAGACGACCTTCGGATTTGAACCATTTTGAAGAAAAAGTTATAAAGTTTCTTATTCCGTTCGTCGTTTTTCGCCCACAGTTCGAAATATTCTATGTTAAACGTTTAATTTGCATATTTTGTGGAAATATCGCCATTTTAACATGATGTTGCTATGTCGACCATTATCATTATTACACCTCAAATTACTATTACTGTATACATCCTTCTGGGAATAAGCGTGCCTTGAGTGCTTCAATATGAGAGAGAGAGGAAGGAAGGGGGAGAGATTGGCGTGTTTTGTGGAAAATAAGTATATTAACGTAAACATAAAAATTTTAAGTATCAACAGTGTCATTTTAGAAAAATTGGAACTAAAAAGCATTCTTAAATTAAATTTTCTGTGAACCATACGTGCTTACGAATTTATATTGTTATTCCTCGAATTAATTTTGTAACAATGGCCGAAGTTTTGAAACGAATATAAATTAAAATTCAATTAAAATTAAAAGGACATTTAAAACTGTTAACAGGCAATTTTCGAAGCAACAGCAGTGGATCTTTTAATGAATTGATCTGTTTTTATAAAAGGAATTTTGGTGCTTATTTAATACAGAGTAAGTTCTAAGGCTTATAATCCATTTAAATCTAATAACAGCGGCTATTATAGTTTAAAGAAAGAACTTTATTTATTCACTTTACAGAATGAATTAATTTTAGGCTAGCATTGCCTATTATAAAAGGAGTTACTTTGGAATTTACAGTATGTAAAGTGGAAGTTGTACTGAATTGACTCAAGTATTATATTTCAAAGCAAAAATCAATTTAAAACTATTGTAACAGTTTCTACGATAAACAATTAGTTTATTGTTTTGTTAATATGGATCCTCAATAAAACAATCCAGTCAATCGTCAAGGGAACAGTTTATAATGTTGAAATAAATTGATTTGTTTTTGTTCAGATAGTATTCAAAGAAATTATTCCACTGATTGATTAATTAGTTAGTATTTAATTTAAATATTTTAAAGTGTTTTATTTTAACTATGTAATACATAACGATGGAGAACATTATTGTGGATTCGTGTAAGCTTTCTTTCTTCGTAAGTACAGAGTACAATTTTAAAACAATCATAATGTTAAGTGCACGAAATTTAATTATTTTCCCTACGTTATATATGTATACATATAATTATTTCCCGGTCTTTGCACACCGACATTTATATGCAGCATTGACGAGAAAAAGATGGGAGAAGAATAACAGAATTTTATAGCCGAAAATAAAAACCAAAGGCATTTAATAAACGGCAACAGAATATTCACTGGAAATGTAATATATGACGAAATATTGCATATGTAAAAGTGTGCTAATAATTATTTTAAATGCAAATATTAATAATCAATCTATCTATAATTCTTCTGTTGATATTTCAACAGACATTACACTAGTATATTATAGTAGATAAAATGCTGCAGAAAATATAAAAATGTAAAAAACAGAGAAAATACAAGTCATTGATGACAAAGAAAATTTTTATATTCATTCAACCTCCTCTGAATCATCAGGTTATGGTAGGATATCTTTCATGTTAGAGGATAATGGCAAGTTCGCATAACAGTCATGGTAGTTTCTGGGTATCAATAAGTCAGAACATAACTTCATCTAGTCATTTTTCTTAACAGAAGAAATTTTATGCCTTTCTGCATAAGGACATACAGGAACTGCTGATGGTGGGTGCCTCCTTCAAACTCTTAAGTGCGTCTTAAATTCTTCTGCTTTGTAGTTAGTTTTCAAGTATATCACATTTGGTTCATCCTTCCAATATTGCAGCCAAACTGTGTCCCAGAGACCAGCTTTTTTACTTTCTCATATACGAAGTATATTGAGGAAGTACTGTAATTGTGAAAAAATTCGACCTCAAGATTTTGATGGAAATATATGTTTTCAGTGTACCTGAGTCCGAAAAAGTGGTTTTTGCAGTGCCGTCTGTCTCTCTGTTATTGGCTCTAGGACCTAAACAGTAGAGTGAAAATGAATGAAATCTCGCACTTAGGCATTTTATCATACAGAGAAGACACTATGAAGAAAATGGCTGACATTGCTCAATAATTAAGGGAAGTTAATTCTATGCATTTTTAACAACAATTTGATTTTCTCAGAAACGGCTCTAACGATTTTGATCAAATGTCGTACAGTTCCTTGAGTTTACGTTTTCAATAATACTGTATAGTTCATATTTCTCAAAAAATGAATATAAGGATAGTTTATTCTAGGCAACTGTAACAATAAATTCATTTTCTCAAAAACGGCTTGAAGGATTTTGATCAAATTTCGTACCTTTAATTGAGTATATGTCTGCAATAATACTACATACATCATATTTCTAAAAAAAAATGAATATAAGGCTAGTTTATTCCTGGGCAACTTTAACAAAAATTGGATTTTCTAAAAACAGGCTCATATTATTTTCATTTTCTAAAGATAACTAAACGACATGTTAGTATATGAGAAAGTTTGTACAATGTATGTTGTACCAATTTTTTCCTCCAGCTATCGTATCGTGGGTCTGGAACTGTGCACAAGATTTGTTGAAGTCCAGAAAGACGTCATGGAGAATGGTTGTTACTTCGCGCCAACTATTTGGCTTATACACAGGTGCTTTCTTGCCCAAAGTTAATTTTTGAATGAACAGAATCGCACTCAATCTGGCTGTGACCTGGCTCAAAAAATTTGTGGTCGATGATCTCTAATATTGGATGAACTCAAACAGAATGAAGGCATATGCAACAGAAAGTGAATTTTTTTTGGTCCACTACAACTATCTGACATCATCCTCACATGTCGTACTGCATTGTTAGCCATAATGTATTTGAAGATACATGTAGAGTTTTCTATGTTTCCTCTCTGCCCCTCAGTCTCATCCCAAGTGTAGCAGTCCATGTTTTGATATCCAAGATTATAAATTGCAAGGTTATACACTGCCAGTTTTCTCACATAATAGAACGGTCCTGCAGACCCTTTTGGTGTATTAAGGACAGCTTGTAAATCGACGTTGAATGCAAGTACATCATTTGGATCTGCCTTTGCAGCTTTCTTATCCTCATTCCTGCATATACGAGCAGTTTCTTTGTCTTCCAGGTGTTTCTGATATGATTCTTCCGACAGCTTTCTCCTCCATTGTCATCTCCTCGTACGCAAGCCATCACTTGCATGCATCTTTCTTTGGTGTGTGAAAACGTAGCTTGTATTCTCTAAAAAACTGTCGGTACTTCTCTGCACTAGATGCTTTCTTCCCTAATTCATTGCACCTTTCCCTATACATAGCGTACATCTGTGCGATATTAAGGGAGGAATCCTAATACTTATATTCTGATGAACTTCGGCAGTAATGGGCCTCCATTGCTGGAAAAGAAAGAATGTGTTGTCTAATGAATTCTTCGTCTTCTTTTGGTAGCTTGTTTGGGGGAGTCTTTCTTCCTCTCTGATCTGGTTGCAGAGTTCCCGATGACGAAACTTTACTAAAAGCACCCCTTATTAGTGCTTCTGTTACATTCAGAATGTCCAGAAAGAAATACCGACAGATGATTTTCTTCTGCCCTTCACAACTTAGGGTATAGGTTTTAGTACTATTCTCCTTGAGGGACCTTTTGTTGTCTTGGCAGACTTTTTGCGAACTGTCACATGATTTAGAACAAACTGACGCTGTTGTTCCAAATCCAATAAAGAGTGATTTCTCTAAAATTCTGCTCTCGTGTTTTCTGGCACATAGGTACTGCACATGTTTCACAAGGTTTAAACATGGAGGTAGTTTTAGTGGCCTGGCAAGAACAGTGTTTCCCCTTCTGGTCTCATATTGCTCTCCTCAGAGATGCCTCAGTAAATTCTGCTTCCATTTGCTTGGGTCAGAAGCACACTTATTTTTTGGTTCTGTACCTTCAGGGGCATCACATACTAAATTCTCCATTATCTGAGAAGGTCCCGGCTGATCCACATCAGAAATTGCAGACAGGATGTAAACACGTTCATTTTTAAATGCCTATTTTTTGTAATACTTGTCTTATTCTTTTGTAAGGGGGTACTTCAATTGATTGAGTTCAAAGGGGTACATGGCCAAATAAAGTTTAGGAAGCCCTGATTTGGTGTGAAATTAGAAAAAAATTTGTTTTATCATTATTTAACTATAAATTTTTATGACATAACAGCCTCAGGCATAACTTGATGGAATTTCTTCATAATGTCGAAATAAAAAAGATTTACTTACAGACATTTATATGGACAACTTTGAAATGGAACTATTCTCTTCAGAGAAGCCTATTGTTAAACACATTTTCTGTTGGTTTCACTATGTAGATGATATTTTTTGTGTATGGTCTGGGTCACTGAGACAACATAATAATTTCTTAAATTTCTTCAACAAAGCATAAAAATTTACATGTGAAACAGAAATCAATGGATTTCTAAACTTTCTATACAATACCATTTCAAAAGTTAATCAAAATTTTGAATTCGCCATTCCAGGAAAACCTCTTACACCAGTCAAATCATCCATTCCAACTCAAGACACAATTTTTCTCAAAAATTTGCTGCTTTTCATCCCATGCTTCACAGGTCGTTAAACATTCCTTTGTCCGATTCCAACATCAAGAAAGAACCAGATAATTAAACAGATGACAGTCAACAACGGTTACCAAAGCAGATTAATTGACAGATTATATAAGAGAAAACGATCCCAACTAGCCATAAAACAGATATATGGCACACCCCCTGTTGATGAATTGAAACCACAATGGCAGAGACATTTCTTGGAAATGTATCTATCAAAATCAATAGTTTAATTCCTAAAAATAAATTTAGAGCCGCTTTTTTACAATAAAATAAATTTAAATAATCTTCTATGTCATATTAAAGATAGGATTGAGAATTTAGAAAAAAGTGGAATTTAAAAATTACATTGTGGAGATTGTACAGTGGTTTATTTAGGTCAAACAGGACGAAAATTCAAAGAAAGAATTAAAGAACATCATTCTTGCTTCTTAAATAATAACACGACTTCTCTTTTCACCAACAACAACTTTATTCCCAAAATCCTACATTATGAAAGAAAGGGACCCAGGCTTGATATTCTGGAACAATTAGAAATTATACAGAATGTAGCATCAAATAATTGTGAAGTGGTAAATGATATTTTGTATCCTTTTCATGTCCCATTTCTCGACCTTCGTTAATCTAATTATTCTACCCAATTATCCCCATTACGGTTTTCTTCCCCCACCCCTTTTCCTATGAACGTAAGTTTCCTCCAATGATCGCTCGCTCCACCATCCCTTTAACTCTACCCTCCTCCAAATCACCCACCCTTATCCACCCATGGTATCCATAACTTTAAATTGCTACTGGTTATGTGTTTACTTCACCTGATAATGTCGCACAGCAACAAAACCTAGGTCATTTTTTAAACAAATTTGTTGTTGACACCATTGAGACATGGTTTTGTTATTTGATTTAATTATATTGGGCATATAGTCTTTAGTCAGAGTGGTAGTATCATCAACATATAATATTATATTACATACTTTCGTGCAATTCCTTAGATGAAGCCCTGAGGGACTTGACTTCAAGAGGTATGGACTTGACTATTTTGATACCATTTGCAGTTCTATGAGTGAATTCGATAATTTACTGTTGGAAATGTGCATTGCCAGTTATGCCAAAGTTGATTAGCTTGTCAATAAGTATGTTGTTTGATTTTTACCAAAAGCTTTGTTTAAGTCAAAGAAGACAGCAGCAGCAGCAGCTGCTAATTATTGAGGACAAAGCTGATATGATTGATAACTTGTTGCTGATGTAGTGGACCTGGCATTTCTGAAGCCATGTTGTGATTGATGTAATAGGTCAAAGTGTTTCCAATATTGCATGATAAGATTATAAAAAGGCTTCTCGAAGATCTTCAAGAAAACAGAAAGAAGAGGAATTGGTCTATAATTATCTGAGTTTTTTGGGAAGCCTTTTTTATGGATATGTATAACAGAGGCAATTTTAAGATTGGTTAGGAAGCAGCCATTACAAAGGGATAATTTAAAATGTCTGACAAAGGAGATACAATCCAGTTTGCTGCAATTTTTACAGTAGGCATAAGAAAGCCATGTAGACCAGCAGATTATTTGTACTGAAAAGAATTTATAATTTTAAATTATTTTTGGCAGATCAGAGGGAAAGAGGAAAACTGAATTTGAAAGAGAATTATTTTTAATACTATTTGGGCTAACATTAAAATTAAAATGACAAAATTATTTATTGACACTATGGGCAAAATGAAGTGGCTTGGTGGCTTCGATATTTAAGTAAACATGGCTGGGATTTATGATAGCTCTAGTGCAGGGGTGAGCTGCCAATCTGTTGAAAATGGGCTCATTAACGATAAAGGGATGAATTTTAATTAACTTGTATAGGAATGCAATGTTTTAATGTTCAATACATATTTATGATAATTTATTGAAATAATAAATAAATAATAAAATTTTGAGTGTTTATCACAAAATTGTATGAGGCCTATTAGTGCGAGAACTAGAAAAGCGACGTAGTCGCTGGAAATGAGTTGATTATACTATTGCAAAGTTCAAATTTTCCTATTTTTTAATGCAATACTGAGATATGAACTTATTGTATAAACAGTATTAATCAATCATGTTATCATTGGGAGCAAATGATCGGAACGAAAGGAAGAATCTAATAATGGGATCGTTAAAGGAAGATCAGACTTGAAAGATAATATTTACGGGGGTGGTTCAAATAAAAACAGCAAAAGTTAAATAAAAAATTATTTATTTAAAGCTGTTAAGGAACCTCTTTACTTTTCAACATAGTCTCATGCTCTTTCAATACACTTATTCCATTGCGAAACTAATGTCTGGATACTATCCTTTCTTCGGTTGCTTGCTGAGCCACTCATGCACTGCTTTTCGAACTATCAGAGTGGAAATGCTTTCCACTTAATGCCTCTTTGAGTGGTCCAAACGATAATAGTCACTTGGAGCCAAGTCAGGAGAGCAAGGGGATTGTGATAACACTTCAAAATGCAGATCTTGAATGGTGTCCACAGTTGCACAAGCAGTGTGAGGACGGGCATTGTCATGCTGCAAACAAACCCCTTTTGAGATCAACCCTCGACGTTTTGTCTGGATTACAGGCTTCAGATATCTCTCAAGCATATCGCAATATAAAGAACTGTTGACAGTTGTCTCCTTCATGTAACCCTCCAAAATAACCCAATTTTTATGCCAAAATACAGTTAGCATCACCTTTCCTGCAGACTGTGTCGCTCTTAGGCTTTGGTGAGCTGGAATGATGCCACTCTTTACTAGCTTGCTTACTTTCAGGCTGAAAGTAATGCACACATGACTCATCTCCAGTCACTACTATACGGTCTAGGAAATCATTTCCTTCATCTTCATAACAAGCCAGAAACACAGAGCATGCATCAACTCAGCTCATCTGTAAGTCAACGAGGGACCCATCTTGCACACACACTACTGAATCCCAGCCTGTTATGGACAATGTGACGAACTGATCCAATGCTCATATTGAGATCCTTGCTTATTTCTTTCAGGTTAATGCACCGGTTTTCCCAAATGAGCCTTTCAACAGCAGAAATGTTTCCGGGCCTGACTATGCAATTAGCCTGGCCAGGTTGAGCAGCACTTCAACATTACTTTTTAAACTTTCCGACCCATTCATACACTCCTTTGTGACACATTTATCACCATACACATTAACCATCCTATGATGTATTTCACTAGGTTTAACTCCTGCATTTAAAAATTTTATAACTGCTCTAATCTCAATAATAATAATAATATTTATTGGTCCAGGAGATTTGATGCAAATATAGGACAAGTCAAAAAACATGCAAATTGTGCAGTAATCCAAAATAAAATGAAAAACTTTTACAGAAAAAAAGTTTGTGACAACAAAAATACATAATTAATAGTTATGGAGTCTGTTACATAAAACTTTTTCTACAGAATAGTAGGTTTTATTGACAAGGTAAGCTTATAGTCTCTTCTTGAAAATCACCTTACTGTTTATTTCTTTCAAGACATATGGGAGTTTGTAATATAAGTTTGCCCCAGCATAGGAAGGGCTATATGTAAAAAGTTTTAGGTTGTGACACCGATTAGCATAATTTCTTTTGTTTCTTGTGTTGTAATGATGAATATCTGAGTTGTACACTAACTCTAATGAAGTATCATTGTTCTTCACGAACATAATAGTACAGTAAACATATATAATGAGGATAGAGTCAGTATATTCAATTGCTTAAATAAGGGTCTCCAACTTTTCTTTTAGCTTGGCACATGTACCCGATTGCTGATTTTTGTAGTCTGAAAACTCTTATTGATGATGGAGAGTGGTCCCAAGCAACAATGCAATATTTCATGCAACTTTGTATATAAGCAAAGTAAACAAGCCTGACAGATTCCAGGTTTGTAACTGACATAAGTCGCTTAATAAGGAAACAACCTGATGCAATCTTTTTGCTCAGGGTTTTTATGTGAGCTGTCCTGTTTAAGGATTCTTCAATTTCTATTTATAAGATGAGTCTGGGGGAGGGGGGAGAAGAGTAAGGTCTTAATATCCCCTTTGATAAGGGAGCAGGGTATTTCATCCCATCCTGCTGAGTTTTTATGATTTATTTTTTCAATAGTTTGCATCACCTCCTTGTCATCAGTTAGGTAAATGTTGTTAGATAACTGAAGAAGAGGTGTATGGTAGGGTATCATTCTTTTTAAGGAGCACATTGTCAACTGTGTTCAGAAAATGTTCATTGAGTTTCGCTAGACATTCATTTGGATTGTTGTTAAGAGGAATAGATTCAATTTCACTTGATCTTTTTTTCGTGGAGGAATAAGCGGCTACTGGATGAATTACTTAATCTTTCATTGTATTCCTTTTAGGCTTTCGAGATAAAGTTCATAGTAGGTTTTCTTGAGGTCCCGCTATTTGCTCAAGTCATTAGCGTCATTAGTTAGCATGTGTTTCCCTTTAAAAAAATGACAAACATCTTATCTTATCCATGCTTTAGTTATTATGTGATGATGATCGATTAGCAAACCTTTTAGAAGTAAGAGGGAAGAATTCATGAAAATATTGGTGAAGGTTAACAAGAAGTTGTTAAATTTTTCATCTACTGAAGTAGCACTATAGACACGCTCTCACTCTCTTGATATAACTTTCCAGACATATCTTCTTTGTTTTAATGATCACTTGTGAAAATAAATTACAATCAGACTCAGGGGTGCAAATAAAGCAAAGTAACTTCTCTATGTAAAATATTCTAAATTCACTTTTGCATATAATGATCACATTTGCTGTTTTCGTTTGAACCACCCTCGTAGACACAATGTAGTGATCACTACTAGAATGTCTTATTATTTCTGGCTTTAATGGATTTAAATGTGACCTACTTTCTTGAAGATTTAAAATATTGTGTGTGATAATTAGAAGAGTAGTTATTAATGCAGTGTTATCAGAGTTTTGTCGAAAGTGAAAATAGTGGTGCGAGTTCGGCAGAAGTACAAAGGCAAAGGGAGGATGGCAGCTTTTAGTAATTTAAAGTGAATATTGAACCCAAAACTTATTATATCGTGCAACATGAGTGAGAATAGTGATGTGGATCAGCCTGCTGAGAATTAGTGTACAAATTTAAAAATCCATTCTGTAGAATAAGTATTAGTGTATATATAAAATATAATGCTGTAAAGTGTCATTGGAATATCAAGAATCCTGTATTATTCCACCGTGATACTAAGATAATTTTTTGTCTCATATGCATTTTGTTTCATGTAGACTCCTACAACAATACATTTTTCATTAAAATTTCCATCAGATTTATTTTTACTCTATACTGTTGTAATCTAGATGACAGTGAGATCCATGATGATAAAAGGAAAAATAGAAATCTTCACATATGAATCAGAAGTTCGGAGAGGCAAACCACAAAGGAAAGCCCCTGCACTGCAATACCCCTGCAAATCCTTGTACTATTTTAAACTTCAAAAGTTCACTCTTTGTGATTGACTGTTACTTCAAACTCGTGGATGAAAATCAGTGCTGCACGTTGACACCCAATGCTTGACGATAACTAACTCTACGTTCTAAAGTGGCTGAAAAGATCATATGCTTGGTACAATTGAGTAAATTCCTGGAGTGAAGGATAGGAAAAACTGAGGGAAAGGCCAAATGAGGTACACGACCAAGGATATGGTGGAGTGGGGATGCATCCCACAGGGTCAAAGAGGAATGGAATAATAAGGTGGTCATTTATGAGCAGCATTGTTGTGGAGGAGGAGGCTCAGTTGGAAATGATCTCCAACAACTGTTCCAAAGCGTATTCAGCAGCAATGTTTGTTTTTGAAAATGGGGTTTACCACTCAAATCTACCAGTATCATCTTTTGAGAACAAGGGTTTTGCAAAGTGCAGGAACTTTACCCAAGAAGCAATGCTTAAGGAGAATTTACATGAGTCACTTTGGATGTACATCTTGGATGAAGTGAAAGAAAAGTGAACTGTGTAAACAGCAATTCATCAAAAGTGAACATTATTATTTTTGTTTACACTCTTCGTTTTGCTTTCACTTTGGATGATTCATTCAAGATATACATCCAAAGTGAAGCATGTAAATTCGCCTTGACAAATGGAAAGGCAAAAGGGACAAAACTATATCTCGATACTATTACATACGTCCGATGAAGTTTAACAATGGACTCGCGCAAACCTCACCAAGCTCCCTTCAGCTCACACCTACGCTAGTGACTTTAGCGGTAAAATTCTGAATTAGATGCAAACAAAAATTCTGATGTGGCCAACACATGACTTTCTCTATACAGAGCAAAGAATCTGATTACTCTCAACATCAGAGTTCTCAGAAATAATTATCAGCGATTACAATCGAGTATAATTTTATAACATTTTCAATAGTATTTATTTAAAAAAACAATAAGTAAAGAAAATTGTTAGCTGTTTCTATGGATAAGAAAATATCTATGAGTAATTAATATCACCCTTGGAGGCTGTTAACAATTAGAATGTTTTGTCATAGCAGCAGAAACAATGGTATCACTTAGCTATGTATTTAACATACATTTAGAAGAAAAATCAAAATAGCTCTTATGAAAAAATATTTCAAACGAAACTTGTAGAAAATTACATTGTCTACATCTTTTATAATAATTAATATTTATTAAAGAGAGGTTTAAAGGAGATATTTGAAAAACGACAAGAATAAACATCCACTTCTGGTTAACCTATATTGTCCAAAAATTAATCAACTCTTGCCACTATTATGAAAATATTACATTTGAAATTCGGTACTGAAATGACAAATACTTTTGAGTTAGAGCGCTCATAAATTTCCTATCACACACACAGACATCACCGAGAAAACAGTCTAAACGTGTTCTAGGGACCTCAAAACGTGTATTTCCGTTGAAATCTTGAATTCGATTTTTTTCATGAATACAATACTTTAATGACTTCTATCTATTTAAAGCTGCACATATCCATACAACGATGTTTTGGAGATAATTCGTAAAAAAGAACTTGAGAAACAAAAGAATATTTTGTTTTTTTTCTATGAAAATATAAATAAACATTCAAATGAAGTAAATAAAGAGATTCTTTCAGAAAATGTATCTAGGATTATAGATAACGTGTCCAGATGCTGAGGAAGCAAAACCAGGACATTTTATGTTCTGAGGAAGAAAAAACCGGGACATATTTAATTTTATTTATTTGCAGTAGTTATGTCCATTTAAATATTAAGTAAATGCATTTTTCATGATTTGAATGTAATCCTATATATTATGCACATAAGTGAAGCTGCGTGCATCTGCACATATGAAGCCTTGCGTAATTATATCAGCGTATTTCTCGAGAACCGTAAAGATATGTGGTAAACGGCATTTTGTTTCTACTGGCTATGAGGTCCCTGGAAAAATATTTTCGTTTGCTAAAGTGTCCCGGGTTCAAATTCAGGAGACAATTATATTTTCTCATAAGTTTACACAGGATTTCGATTTTTCAGAGTTCAAGGTTTTTTTCCTTCATTCATTAAAATACATAAATATGGACCGATTTTCCTCTTTTTAGGCGCATTTTGCTTACAGCGTGAGCACCTATTATCGTCGGTCGGTCAGTCGGTCCGTCCGTCCGTATGTTCGTTCTCGGTTTCTACCGAACGGATTTTCATGAAATTTCATATTAAGGACTTACTATCTAATATAAGAAGAAAATCGCAAAAATAAATCTCGTACGCCAATCAGGGATGCCACTTTACTGGTGACAAAAAATTAAATTTTCGTCATATCTCATAAAGTATTGCTCATATCAAAATATTTTTCAAATAAAAGTTGTAGAACTGGTAAAGAAAAGTATTTCCTTTCCTATACATTTTTATCACAGAAGTAGCCGTTATCGAGAAAATCAAACAAAAATGTCTTAAATTGAGTTGAACTCTTTTTTCTTGCATGGTTACTTCTTCATTGTTGCTAACATAAACAATCTCGTAAACAAACGTTTAATTTCCTTACGTGTGCATGTAATATTATTAAATTGGAAGAAAATGGATTATTTATGATGAAGAAAATTTTAAAATGCAATTTCCCTTATGTACAGGTATATACTAATTTCCTTGTAATACTCCATTGCACGAAACGCGCCCATTTGTGATACGTTGTACACTTTCCTAACTTGTTTGCTTTATTCGACGGCTAAAGCTATATACTATCTTATTATTGCCATGTTTGCACGTTACACGGTCGAATTTTTTAGAAATACGCATTACTTTTTGAAATTTTGCAGATTTTTCACACTCATTCTGGGTGTTGCCAAGGAGACTCTCATTGTTGCCTCTGATTCATTTAAGGCCAATTAAACCTTCAAATAGACGAAAGAAAAGCGTTATTCACATCAAACTGTTGTTTGAGCATCGAAATTAATGAAGCATAGCAACGTAAATATTTAAGGACAATTATTCTGTTGACTGCATATGGGAGGCATTTGTAACGGTTTAATCGAAGCAACTGAATCTTCATTTCATCGTTTGAATGCTGGATTCTTACCTTTTTGTAAGTAGAACCATCATATTACACATCTGTAATCCTTATTAATGCAAATAGGCTCACACATAAATTAACAGAAATAGGGAAACACGTCAAATGAATAGGGAACAAAGAAGATCTAACCTAGGGCCAAACCATTTAGATTATTTGCAAGCGTAGCTGCAGCGGGCTGCTAGTAATATTATAATAATAGAAGAGAATGAATGGATCTTTTTGCAAACTTTATTTCTAAACAAAAGCTTAAGTTCATTACAAATTGTAAATTATAAATTGTTATCACATGAAAAATATAAAACATTGTCAAATGAAAATTTAAAGAAATGGGGCACCGACCCATCCCCTTCCCTTGGATCTGCAAATGCACGCTGGAGTTATCAAGCGGGGAATATTGGTACTAATTTTAAGATTCTAAACACATTACTTATTCTGTGCTCTGAACTGCCCCACATATTTTGCAAAGAAAAATCATACTAATGATAAGACGCCACTAAACAATCCCTCTATCTCTTTGTATCTGTGCTAAATTTTTCTTATGATAATCTGATTTTCGGAACCAACTATTTTATATAATAATAGCCGTCATCCGTTGGTTGGTTGGTTGATCACGCTATGCAAACGCTAATAACTCGAGAAATAATAACGATAGAAACTCGAAATTTGGTAGGGATGCTTGATTAACACTTTTTCAGGTGATGACGAATTTAAATCGCGAAAAAATTCCTTGGTTCGTCTCCAAGTGAAGCATTTCCTTTTCCCATTACTTAACATGTAAAACGCGATTTTTCGACGTGCAGACTTTTACCCATTTGGAAATTAAAATTAGAAGAAATTAACAGACGACCTTCGGATCTGAACCATTTTGAAGAAAGATTAATAAAGTTTCTTATTCCATTCGTCTTTTTTGGCCCACTTTTTGGCCGAAGTTTGGAAACGAATATAAATTAAAATTCAATTAAAATTAAAAGGATATTTAAAACTGTTAACAGGCAATTTTCGAAGAAAGAACAGTGGATCGTTTAATGAATTGATTTGTTTTTATAAAAAGAATTTTGGTGCTTATTTAATACAGAGTAAGTTCTAATAACAGTGGCTATTATAGTTTAAAGAAAGGACTTTATTTATTCACTTTACAGAATGAATTAATTTTAGGCTAGCATTGCCTATTATAAAAGGAGTTACTTTGGAATTTACAGTATGTAAAGTGGAAGTTGTACTGAATTGACTCAAGTATTTTGGGTACTTTTCTGTTAACGGGAATACCTCAAAAAATAAATACGTATTGTTGTGATATGTTACGACGTATTTGTTTGTTTGTTTGTTAACAATGCGTAACAACAGGGGAATTACTTAAAAATCACACTTTTTTAAAACTTATTTATTAATAAAAGCAACATAATTACTAATACAATCTAAATTTATGTTAATAGGGGGCCAATATGTCTTTATGGCATTTAAAATAGCTGGAAATATGTCGATTTCTTTGTTATGTTGTCGCCACAAGAATTCTTCTGCTGACAGGATTTCGCGTTGCATTTCCAAAATATTCTGTCTCAGAAGTAAAGTTTCATAATATGATCCTTCTTGCACAATTACCCTTTAGATAAAATATCATGGTCTTGAAGCAAAGATACAGCTTCTTCTTCACTCCTCGGCAAGCTCCACAAATTCATCATTAAGGGATCAACGTAAATATCTTAACGAGATTTGTTACGCATTATTAACAAACAAAATATCATAACATATCACAACAATAAGTGATTATTTTTTTAGGTATTCCCGTTAACAGGAAAGTACCATTTCAAAGCAAAAATCAATTTAAAACTATTGAAAGTTGTTGTTTTGGAAACAGAAGTTCAGAGTGGTGAGCGGACGTTAAACGATATTAAGGTACATTTTATTCCAAAATCTATTTAAAGTATTATCAGAGGCAATTGAAGATTGAACCAATTTTTTGGAACCGGAATTCTGCTTATTTAATAAAATTGAAATCCTAATGCTATAATCAATTTAAAACTAATAACATTGGCTATTTTAGTAGAAAGAAATGTACTATGTTATTCACAAGCAATTTCTGTTAGATTTTAGTTAATTAATTAAAACAGACTTATAATATAGAAATATTCGGTGGTTAAAACAGTGCACAATTTTATTCTTGCGATTTTTACATGTTGCATTGATGAAAATTTAGATTCATTAAACCCGTTGAAATTCAACGGGCACTTATGCTAGTTGAACATAATGACAGCAACCGAAAAAAGCAGGACATCCTGAAAACATTTTTTGGGACAGTGCACAGAAAAGCAGGACAAATCCCAGAGAACCAGGACATCTGGACACCCTAACTATAGATGAAAATGAG
Organism: Uropetala carovei; assembly: GCA_036926305.1. Classification (NCBI taxonomy): domain Eukaryota; kingdom Metazoa; phylum Arthropoda; class Insecta; order Odonata; family Petaluridae; genus Uropetala; species Uropetala carovei. The sequence continues at coordinate 1,522,945 of JAXCHB010000180.1, read as the reverse complement.
AAAGTTGAAAATGAAATTGTTACTCAACAGCCCTTACTGGATCCTTCGATTGAAAACGATTATATTAGTATCAATTGAGACTGTCATTTTCATGTAGTGTGCTCAAAGTGGGAGAGTGGGCGTCGGGAGCCACAGGTCATTCCTGAAAGAGCCACAGGTTGCCAACCCCTGAACTAGGGGTATTGGTTTGGCAGAGATTTTAGACAATCGTGGATAGGAAATTAAAACGGACACCTCAAGAAAGGAAAGTGAAAGAACGTTTTTTATCATCTCATTTTTCAGTTTTCATTTATGGAGTATTTCAATGTGTTTCGATTTGAACTTGTATTAAATTACATTATATGCACCATGTTTGGCATGGCATGTCATTACTTGTTGCAAACGTTGTCCGAATTGGCCTTAAGGCATCACACATCATTTTGGCAAGATCAAGCATGTGGAATGGCACCTTATGTCTGGAGCATGTTTGTTAATTGTAGGTTCAGAAATTCCTTTTTTTTCAATTATTGCATATTAGCTGGAGTGCCCGTTGAATTTCAACAGATTTAGTGAATCTAAAACTTCGACCATGTAACATGTAAGCATCACAAGAATAAGATAGTATAGTCCGATTGAAAGCTTGTGGTGGACGGATGTGCTGACTGCCTGGCGTTGGAGGGGAAAGTGCGTAAGGGGAGGAACGCTTGAGGGGAAGAGCGATGAGCTTAACAGGTACCAACTTAGTCGTGTTTACACGGGTCTTCACGTGTGGCGCGACGGGCGACACTCGGGATGTAGAACATGCAAAACATTTAGACAGTTTTTAAGTAAATTGTAGCCTTTATCAATAAAATTCACTTTGCGGTACCGAGTAGGTTTGTTGTTAAGACGAGTGGAGTGGGAAAGAATGTTTTTACTAGTTCTCAGAAAATAAATTGTTCATAAGTTGAGAGTAAAATCAATTCTTATATGGCATAAGTGTAGTTATTAGAAATTCCTTATTTAAGACCTCGTGAGATAGGACGAAACAACCTATGATTGGGAACATGAAGTTTTTAAGAGAAAGTGGCGCTAGTGAGGTTAAATGGTAAAAATCATAGATTACGGTGAATAAATCCATTAATTTCTCTTCAATAACTTCGGTAAGGTATGTTTTTTTTACATTTTTAGATAGAGGAAATATCACTGTGTAGTATACTAGATTCTGGGGAAAATGGCATTTACTTTAGAATTAAAAAAAGTTTTTTTCCTCTCCTAATCTGCTTCTCTCCATCATTGCGCTATATAAAAACATATTTGAATTTTTTATAAAAACAAGTGCAGTAAGGCTGTGTTTTTTGAACTGAATCGATAAAGAATAGTTTAAAGAAGCAATATAGATAAATTTATTAAAATGCCATTTATTTAAATTTCGGGGCAATCTCGTTAAGACCTCGTGAGATAGGACGAGAACCAACCTATGATTGTGAGCAGGGAAGGAAAAGTTTTTGAAGAAACAGTGAGCAGCAAGGACTCCAGAACAAAATGGTCAATGACCAGACCTTCTTAGAATTACCCCCTGCTCCTGCCTTTCTAACCCTTTAGTGCCACTCCACCCCCTACTGTTCTACCACGAATTTTACAAATAACATTCCTCTCCCTAGCACACCACTTCCACATCATTTGCTTACAATTTGGTATAGAGACTTCGGGTTTTTGTCCGATTTTTACAGACTGATTGCTTTCTTTTCGAATTTGGGTATAACCTAATATTATTAATTTTCTTTAAACAAAATGTTTTTCACATGGAATTGATGCACTGTTCTTCTCACTACATGGGCATCAAAATCATCGACCGTCGATTTCAGACTATTCTGCATCTTATTCTTTCGTGGAGACAAGAAGGCTGTCCTGCAACCTTTTTCAGTATCTGCTGCTTCCTTTAAAATTCGCTCTAATGTGCGATGTGAGATGCCTGTTGCTGCTTCGGCCTGCTCATAAGCATTTTTAATAGGAATGCTGATTCCTTCCACAGCCTTCTTCATAAAACTCAGTATTTTATAAAGAATTTTCCGTGCCTTGCTACGGATAACTTTCCTATTACCTAGCTTTGAGGTGGATGGAGCGGGATCCATATTGTTAAAGTTGTTAATAACTAAAGAAACAACAATCTGAAGAGCATAGTAACAAAAACGCGAATAATAAAATAACGGAAAATAACAATAACTCTATAGCAAAACTAAAAACAAAATTACGATGAATGGAAAACAAAAAATGAATGAACAAAAGACCGCGAAGTATAAAATAACAATAACCTGATAACAGATCAGCAATCAAAACAAAGAAAACAAATAATGACAGCAAGCGCGAAGCAGCAGTTGGCAACCCGGACGCATGAAGCTAACTGAATGACTTTCTCCCGTGCAGAAAATACCCTCACCCCTGCGGTAGTGAGGTTTCTCACCAATGGACTCGCCTAGGCTCAAATTCGTCTACTGCGCATCCGCCATAAACTTTCAACCGCACTGTACACAGTTATAACTGTCGAATAAAGCAAAAATGAAGAAAATCCCTCCTCATTTTCCTATTTAGATGAATGAAGGAAGAAAATCTTGAGAAAATAATGTATAAACTCCTTCCCCCTCCCTTCAACCCTCTCCTTCCCTTCTCCCCCTCTCCTCCCTCCCTCCCCCCCTCGCTCTCCCTCTCTCTCTCTCTCTTAAATGTAAGAAGAGACTATATAGTCTCAATTTCACCCTCAATAAAGTCGGTTGTCTGTCCTTCTGTCTCCCTCCCTCCCTCCATCTTTCTCCCTCTTTTTCCCTTCCCTTCTTCCCCTCACTCCCCCTCCCTCTCTCCACCCCTTCCCCCTAATTCCCTCTCTCCATCTCCCCCCTCCATTACCATCCATCTCTCTCCCTCCTTATCTCGTATTAAAAGCATTCAAAGCAAACAAACTTACAAACATTCTTCTTTATATATTAGATTAGAAGATAATTCAATTAAAAACAACAAATATTTGGTTTCCATGTAAACAAATTAAAATCGTACACAGAAATTGACAAATGATATTACGTTAAAATTTTTCTCATGTAAATGCACTGAACTCTCAATTTCGGCGACAATAGGAGTTGGCATGGTAGCTTATAATGGGTATTGTAATAAAACTGATAAAATCATGTATTTTATTGATTCTAAATGCATTTTTATGCTAATTCAATCAGGATTCGGATTCTGTCTTCAATAAAAATAAACTTGGTTCTTTTCTTCATAGAACAATTCAAGTCTCAAGTTCGTACCATGTTTCTAAATAATTTTAACATTCAAATGAAAAATAAGCTGCACTCGTCCCTATGTTATTCAGATGGAGAAAATGAAAAAAAAATATTTTTTAAAATTAGACATATCAATCAAATCGATATAAAAACCTTACTACACCACCATACTCGTTATTCCGGTTAAAATGATACCTTTCTCTTGTTTCCACATGCTGTAGTTGCAGATCTATAAAATTACATACAAACACTTTATTTTATAGATATACTAGCAGAACTTCCCGTTGAATTTCAACGGATTTAGTGAAGCTAAAACTTCGATGGTGTAACATGTAAACATCGTAAGAATAAGATAGTACACAGTTTTAACCGTCCAATAAAGCAAAAATGAAGAAAACCTGTTTGCAATTACCTATTTAGATGAATGAAAGAAGAAAATCTTGCACTCTGAAAAATTGAAAATTACGTGTAAACTTATGGGAAAATAATTATTGAATTAAGCACCCCCCCCACCTCCAAATTTTTTATCGCCATATATATATGTTATCCACAGGATAAATTATTTATCTATGCGAAGTTTTGTGACGATATCTTCAAAGGTTTGAAAATAGCAATTTGTGGGAAATCTACGTCTAAATATTTAAGTTACTTATGTACGTAGTTTTAAAACAGTTTGCTTTGAAAAACTCTATGCCACACTTTGTGTTTCTTTCTTCGCTACTTTAGTTTATATTAGGTATATATTATTTCTTTTAGTTTATACTAGCAGAATTTCCCATTGAATTTTAACGGATTTAGTGAAGCTACTACAGCACAACATACAAACTCTTTAAAATATATAGTAGATACTTTTTCACTTACAATTAGCTTTTCTTAACAATTAATCATATTTGCTTGTAACAATCCGTTTCCGAACGTATTGCATTAAAATATAACAATAATTGTACTTCCTATCATATACCGTATTCACCCGAATCCAAGACGACCCTGAATCTAAGACGACCCCCCATTTTGATGATTCCAAAACAGAAAAAAGCTCAAATTGACCTTCATGACTACAAAAATTATAAATCTTGTGAAATATTTATTTTCTCTTATACTTTTCTTGAATGTCATTGTCTTTTAACATTTTAAAATCATAAGATCACATCACAAATAGAACCATTCAGGTTTTCAAACAAATTAAATGGTAGCATTCATTTTAAGATAACATTAAAAATAAAGTAAATACATTGAAAGAATATACTCATTTCAGGACAACAAAAAAACATTTCAATCCAAGTGCTGCATAAAATCATTTTATTGTGTTAGTCATCATCACTGTCTATGCAACCTTCACTATTTTCCTCATGCTCACTATCTTTATCACTCTCAACTTCATCATCAGTCTCCCACAAAACATCATCCTCACTCCCATCCATGGCATTAGATAAGCAGCATTTCTTAAATCCTTTCACTATTACTTTTGCATTTATTTGTTGCCACGATGCCTTGATCCATTGGCAGAGCATTGCAACTTCAGGTTTCTTAAGATTTCCTTTTGGTGTTAAAGTGTGAGTTCCACTCTGTAACCACTCAGAATACAAAACCTTTAAATTATTTTTAAAACACTTATTGACAGCAACATCTAAAACTTGAAGTTGCGATGTCATTCCTCCAGGTATTACAATAAGATCAATATTCACAGCACTCATTATGTTTTTAATTTCAGGAGATAAGTGTCCTTGAATGCATCCAGTGAAAGCATTGCTCTTTGTTTCAGTAAAGCTCCTGGCCATCTATTCCACACCACATGTAACCAATCCCTCATTAGTTCTTTAGTCATCCACCCCTTTTCTTGACACCTATTATTCCACTTGGCAAATGTTTCTTAGGCATTGTTTTCCGCTTTAGAATCACATATGGTGGTAATTTAGTCCCATCTGCTAAAACCGCCAACATTACCGTGACTCGCAGTTTTTCGTTGCCTGTAGTTTTAATTAGGATGGACTTCGCACCTTTTTCGTTCACAGTATAATTAGATGGCATGTAGAAGAAAACCGGAGTTTCATCGGCATTTCCTATTTGGCTCAAAAGGTAATTATTGGTTTTTCTAAGTCCAATTACGTATTTCTGGTAAGCGAGAAGTTTTTCAACATAGTCTTCTGACAATTTCTGACACAGCGAAGTTCGTCGCCGTAAAGAAAAATTATTTCGTCGCATCATTCTCACGCACCAACTTCTGCTGGCCGTGAATTCTTGCAATGATATATTAAGTCCTCTAGTAATTTCATTAGCTTTAAGTATAATACTTTCAGTCGAAACAGGCATACCGTTCTTCCTCATGGTGCGCACAAACTTGACTACTTCTTCAATGCCATGAAATCGGCCTAATTTTGGACCACTGAGCGACTTCCTTGTGGCTTTGGCTTTTTCTAGTTCCTGTTTTGAGAGTTTCCATCGACGCACATTTGCCTCAGATACACCGAACTTTCTACTCGCATCACAGTTATTAGTTTTTTCTGCGTAATTTATCACGATCAGCTTAAAATTTGTATCTTAGCTCCGTCTAATTCCTTTGTTAACTTCCCCTTTGCACTCGTGCCACGTACTTCAACATGATCTGTCATTTTAACTTACGGGTTGTGCATTTAAATCAAGAATGTACAACTCAAAATTACTGTCACACTTAGTGAATCGCGGTGCGTCGTTTGAAAGGGGAATCCCAATGATTTCCGCTCTCATTTGTTTTGACATTGCGGTTGCCATTACGTGCAAGATGAAAGTACGTCGTCTGTGTTATGATCATCGACGATGATTATTAGTCTAAATAATTATTATTCCCGTCATGTTTTTCTTATTGTTATTACTATTTGTTTATTTCACTTCTTTATGTACGTACTTGAATTTGCTGTTGTGAATTGTTTACTCTAATATACCATTTGTTGTAAAAACCATTGATTAAATGCTTAAATATACTTCGTATTCGAATGTAAGACGACTCTTGATATTTACAGCTGAAAATTTGGAAAAAAAGGTCGTCTTAGATTCAGGTGAATACGGTATATCACTTTCGCCAAATCCAGCTTCATTTCTTGTGTAATTATGCCTCTGAAATGTTTGATGTCTTGTAAGCAAAAAACCCTAGAAAAAGCAACGTACAGTTGTCTATGATTGAACACTGACTGGTAAATGTACACCAGATGCGTGGGCCCATTAAAGATTAAAAATGTAGAATATAATGATTTAATTTACATAAAAGGTGAAATTCCAGTATTCAATAGATGAAAGAAGGTTCAATTACTTTAATCAATAAACGCTTCCTGAATATTATTCAGTATCTATTTACGTTGCTATCCATAAACATCGATGGATTCGTTGCTTAAACAAAAGTGCGGAGCGAATAACGCTAAACTTTTGTCTATTTGTAAGCTTCACTGAAGCTAACTGAATCGGAGGTAACAATGACGGCCGCCTTGGCAACGCCCGGAAAGAGTACGAAAAATCCATGGAATTTCTAAACAAATAGCGTATTTCTGAAAACTTCGACCGTGTAACATGCAAACTTCGCAGGAATAAGATAGTATAGAGTTTTATTCGTTGAACAAAGCAGAAACGAAAAAATCTCCATATTTACGTATTTTTATGCTTGAACGAAGAATACCTTGCATGTCAAGAAATCGATTCATATGTGTTATCTTATGGAAAAATGTTAATCCCCTATGCTGGCAGCACTGATTAATCCTGGTTGACCAAACCTTGACCATTCATTAACTTAGGATGTAAGGAAGAATCATACCAAATTTGGATATTCTAGCTTTTATCGTTTAGGAGGAGTTCCATGAACAAACAGACGCTTCAAAATATATTATAGTAGATTAGGTATATATTACTTATTTTAGTTAATATTACGTATTGTTTATAATGGTTGTCACGTAAATTGTTAATCCAACAATATGCTCATTCCTGTGTTATTTGAATGGGAAAAATTATAAGAGAAAAACATTTTAAATATAAAAAATGTAGTTCACATCAATTTAAAAACTCTCCCATTTTGCTTAACTTTTTATTACGGTTAAAATGGCACCTTCTTCTTGCTTCTATGTTTTGTAGTTGTTGCGCTATAAATGCACAAACACATTCGTCAAAATATTTATAGTAGAGATTAGAAGATAATTCAATTAAAAACAAATATTTGGTTTCCATGTAAACAAATTCAAATCATACACAGAAATTGACAAACGATAGTATGTCAAAATTTTTCCCATATAAATGCATTGAACCCTCAATTTCAGCGACAATGGTAGTTGTCATGGTAGCTTATAATTGGTATTGTAGTAAAACTGGTAAAATCACGTATTTTATTCATTCTAACCGCATTTCTACGTCAATTCGTATAGAATTCGCAATCTGTCTTCAATAAAAATAAACGTTATTCTTTCCCGCAAAGAAGTATCCAAGTCTCAAGTTTGTACCATGATTTTAAGTAATTTTAAAGTGCAAATTCAAAGTAGTCTACACTCATCCCTGTATTTCAGTTGCAGGACTTGGCAAAATACGTGACGTTCAATAATTAAATCACTCGCCATTTCGAATCAAAGTGACGGACAGAAACAAAACCTTTACTATTCACTAAGTTAGGATGTAAGGAAGAATTTTACCAAATTTGGTTATTCTAGTTTTTATCGTTTAGGAGGAGTTCCATGAACAAACCAACAAAATATATTATAGGAGATAAGTTTACAACATTAATGCTATTAAAATACAAAGCTATCATGAGCACTTTTACCAATATATAACATCCATGCCAAAATTAACATTTGATAGGCAGTTCTTCAATTATTATATCAAAATAAAAACCTACCTTTAAATTAAGCCAAATACAGTTAAGGACCAGTTCATGAGCTCCATTTAGTTCTCCAGTTTCAATATTATCTATATCTTCAACATTTTTCAAGATTATACCGTCAATAGCTACTCCCATTTCTTCAAATGATGGAGCAACATCTGTCAAGATAAAATTAATGGTTTCAGTAATCATTATAACTACGATCACCATCTTAGGAGAGATGAAAATACAAAGAAAATATCAAAATTGAACAAAGTAAATCAACATGCTTCCAAAACGGAAAAGTTACCATTTGGTGGCATCGGCACAAGCATAGTAGCCAATAATCCTTATAAATAGCAGCAAATGTTGAACTGTAATTCATCACTTGTAGCTGTGACAAAATACCGCAGTGGATTCCCAAGCTTTCAAATAGACTGAAGAAATACCTCAAGCAATTGTTATAACAACTTGGAGGGATTCATTTTGCTTCAACATAAATGAAGGCAAACAAATGTAGCTCTATGGAAAACCATTGAGACAAATTCTCCGGAATTTTAAATGTTCCTGGCTACATCTAAGTTGAGTATCACTGGTAATTCATTGTGATGATATTCTAAGTTAAAAGTTGCTTCCATCACCTAAAGCCCAAAGGAGTACAGTGAAAGAATGACAACCAGACTCCAGACAAGAATTTCTAAGAATGAAATGTGACTACCAGAAGTGCCCATTGAATTTCAACAGATTTAGTGAATCTACTAGAGCACAACATAAAACATTGGTAAATTTTATTTGGTATCATATCACTCATGTAAGATCCAGCATTTGCCAACAATGCTCGGTCATAAATCCATAAATGACGGAGAGCCATAAAACAAAAGATATTGTTGAAAATATGAATGGCACATTGTCCACATTTAATATCACAAAATATGCTAATTACCGTATCTGCCTGAATAGAAGCCGACCCTGGATTTAAGCCGACCCCGCAAAAATTTCCACAATTTTTGGCAAAAACGTAAATTTCGTGGATTTTATGCTGAAGCGTGCCGGGCATTCATGCACATCTTAGAATACATTATTCGAGATCGAAGAAATGTGTGGGAAATGGTTTAGTTGTTGACATTTTGAAATATTACTCCAGTTAATAATTTTGTGTTGCTGAATAATGTTCCATATTCAGTGACAATAATTTCATTCATCTTCATTTTCACAAAAGGTCAAATATAGTAACAGCGATCTCGCCAAGATATTTTTTCATCCAAGTCTATTTCCAATGAATTAGCATTTACATTGCCTTAAGAAATTGCATTTTTATAATTATATATGTTCCATGTAAAGTTTTACCGAAATTCAAACAGTTGAGCGTTCAAGCCGTCAATGCATTTGGCGTAATCGTCAATTTACGCAAGCGATCTCGCCAAGTTATTTTTATATATATTCATCATAGGTCAAATATTTACTTTAAAAAAAAATATAGTACTATCATTTGAACACAAAGGCAATGAGAGACTTCGAGATTTAACCATAACCCATATTTTCCTCGGACTTGCATTTAAGCTGAGGGGTGATTTTTTCATGATAGATTTTGACAAAAAACATCGGCTTGTATTCGGGCAGATATGGTATATCATTATATTTGTATTATATTGAAAGGCATATGTCTAGTTTTCCAGAGGGTAAGAAGGCTTTAATAAATGTTGCAATTGCACTTTCATTTCACCAAATGACAAAATACATAAATTAATACCATAAAAATCCATGTATAGGATGCACTTTATTCCTAATTTTTGAGACAAATGTTTTATACATGGGTACATCATCTTCTCATAATACGTTGTCTTCAGTTCCATCTAAAGCAGTGGTTCTCTAAGTGTGGTCAGCGAAAGTCTTCCAGGTGGTCTGCAGGCTGGTTGAAAATGCAAGTTAATGATAAACAATGCCGAGGTCGGCTTACGGAAATTCACCAACTACAATTCACCGAAACACAATTCATCGACGACAATTCACCGATTCACAATTCACCGAAAACACAATTCACCGAACCAAAATTCATCGAAATTTCCAATTCACCTTATGAAGATGGGCGGAGAGGGGAAGAAATATAAACGAAATTTTGACAACATGGACGTCTTTTGACTGGTTATAACAATTGGAAAAATAATAAGTAACAATAAACCATTGATGTTTAGGGAGGCGTGGGTATGGGGAGGAAAGAAGGAAGATTAAATAGTATGTATAACAAAGCGAAATACTAGCATCATGGATGTCTTTCCACTGTAAATAACTCGTACATGAATAATAAATAAACAAATTAAGCTCATGGAAGTAGGGGGAGTTGAGGGGGAAGGTAAAACATTTCAAAACAAAATACTTGCACCATGCGTGTCATTCAATTGCAATTACAAAATTATGAGACTTCCAGATGTGGTACAAACTTGAAATTTGGTAGGATTATGGATTTTTCCTCACAACTGAAGGAAAAAATCCGAAACTGTTGAAATTCCTATTTTGAGGGGCCATTTTGGCCCCTTTTTGCCCCATTTTTTTCCCATAAGAAAGCATGTAAATTGGTGCAGAGGTATTTATATTTACATTTTAAAATTATTTCCCATCAAGATACGAACTCGAGACTTAAACTGTCGGGTAGAATATAAATTGTAGTTTCTTATTTTTGAAGACAGAATTCAAATCCGAGTAGAATTATAGTAAAATTATAGTTTTTATCTCAAAAAATTGCTAATTTTTCTGGGTCTAACAATAGGCTTCCTTGGTAACAAGCTCTATCCTTTCATATGGGTAAGCTTTTAATGGGAATCAGAGGCTTATATTTTAATGCTGTTAATGTTCAACTACACCTAATGAAGAAAATCCGATATTGATATAATCCTCATTTTTGGGGCTGTTTTGCCCCATTATTTACCAATTCGAGAACAAAAAAGGCATTTCAGCTGCAAAGGACCCAGAGACTTGAAATTTGCTACGGTTATAGAAATTTCATTGCGACCTAAGATAAAATTACAAAAATTCTCATTTTTAAGGTGCGGTTTTGCCCCTTTTCGGCCCCATGCGAGAAAAAAAAATGCGAGTCAGCTGCATAGGACCTAGAGACTTGAAATTTGGCACGATTATAGAATTGTCATGGCAAACTAAGATAAAATTGCAAAATTGCAAAAATTTCTATTTTTAATGTGTGGTTTTGCTCTTTTTCGGCCCCATACGAGTGTGATAATTATAAGGCACTTCTTAATGAGATACAAACTTGAAATTTGGCAGAATTATGGGTTTTTAGTTACAACAGATGGAAAAAATCTGAGAGTGTAATAATTCTTAATGTTAGGGGCTGTTTTGCTCCATTATTGCTCCATACGAGGATTAAAATTATAAGGCACTTCTAAATGAGCAACAAACTCCAAATTTGACATGGTTATATGATTATGTACAACATCGCTTGGGAGTAATTTGAATTTGTAAAAATGTTAAAATTTGAAAATGCTTGCAGAATGCAAGCACATAACAACTAGTATATATATATATATATATATATATATATATATATATATATATATATATATATATATATATACCTATATATATATATACCTATATATATATATAGGAGGATACAAAATTATGAGGCATTTCCAGATGAGCTAGAAACTTGAAATTTGGTAGGATTTTCGGTTTTTGGACAAAACCGAAGGAAAAACTCTAAAACTTTTGAAATTCCAATTTTAAGGGTCTATTTTGGCCCCTTTTTCCCACATTTTTGGCCCATAAGAAAACGTAAATCGGTGTAGAGGTTTTTATATTTGCATTTTAAAATTATTTCCCGTCAAGATTCGAACTCAAGACTTAAACTATCAGATAGGATATGAATTGTAGTTTCTCATTTTTGAAGACAGAATTCAAATCCGAGTAGAATTAGAATAATTTTATAGTTTTTATGGGAAAAAGTGGTAACGAACTGGTTTGAACAGTTTGAATCATGGAAGAATAATTAATTATTATTATTAATAATTAATTATTTCTTCCATGGTTTGAATAATGAGTGCGGAATGGGTATTTTTAGACTGACATTGACCGATAGGATCGCTGCAGGCGCAACCATCAGAGACATCTATAGGTATTCGAGAAAAGATCGAAGCTGCACTTCCTAATATTTCTTCCATGAATAGGCTTCCTAGGTTACAGGCTTAATGCTTTCATATGGGTAAGCTTTTAATGGGAATCAGAGGCATATATTTTAAAGCCATTAATGCTAAACTATGCCTAATGAAGGAAATCCGATATTGCAATAATCCTCATTTTTGGGGGTTTTTGCCCCAGTATTGCTCCAAACGAGAACAAAAAAGATGAGGCAGCTCCATATGGCCTGGAGACTTGAAATTTGGTATGATTATAAAAATTTCATTGCAACCGAAGATAAAATAAAATACTGCAAAATTTTCAAATTTTAAGGGTGGTTTTGCCCTATTTATGCCCCATACACATGTGAAAATTGTTGGCAATTTTTAGTGAGATATAAACATGAAATTTGGCAGAATTATGGATTTTTAGTTACAACCGAAAGAAGTAATCCGATATCGTAATAATTCAAACGACAACGAATAAAATTATAATGCACTTCTAAATGAGCTACAAAGTTAAAATTTGATAGGGTTATATGATTTTGTACAAAATTGATTGGGAATAATTTGAAATTGTAAAAATGCTAAACTTTAAAAATGCTTGCAGAATGCAAGCACACATTCACTAATATATCTATACTATATAGATGCTTCCTACACATGAGATATATATACACACATGCACGCACGCACACATGCACTCAGGCACACATGCGCACACACGCATGCGAGCCCACACGCACACACGCATGCGCGCGCACACACACACACACACATATATATATATAGATATATATAAAGGTAGCAACAAGGTGTTGGAGGAAGCCCAGTGGACACTTACCTAGATTGAAGAGCTGCTGGGGGTGCTGAGGACATGAAAAACACCAAAAAAAAAAAAAAAACGACAGAAAAATGGAGTTTTTGGGCTGATGCCCTTCTTCAGCGATGCAGAGACACACACATATATATATATACTAATTAATGTGTGCTTGCATTCTGCAAGCATTTTTAAATGTTACCATTTTTACAATGTAGAATTATTCCCACTCAGTTACATACAAAATCATATAACCGTGTCAAATTTCAACTTTGTTGCTCATTTAGAAATGCCTTATAATTTTATTCGTCGCATAGGGCAATAATGTGGCAAAACAGCCGCTAATATTTCGAATTTTTACAACATCAGATTTCTTCTTTCTGTTGTAAATATAAACCCATAATTCTGCCAAATTTCATGATTGTAACTCATTAAGAATTACAGTATAATTTTCACATTGGTATGGGCCTAAAATGGGGTAAACCACCTTTAAAATTTGGAATTTTTGCAGTATTTTATTTTATCTTCGGTAGCAATGAAATTTATATAATCGTGCCAAATTTCAAGTCTCTAGGTCGTATGCAGCTACCTCGCCTTTTTTGTTCTCGTGTGGGGCAATAATGGGGCATGACAGCCACAAAAATGAGGAATATATCAATATCAGATTTCCTTCATTAGGCATGGTTTAACATTAAGGGCATTAAAATATAAGACTCTGATTCCCATTATAAGCTTACCCATATGAAAGCATTAAGCCTGTAACCTAGGAAGCCTATTGTTAGACCCAGTAAAATTACCACTTTTTGCGATAAAAACTATAAATTTACGTTAATTCTGCTCGGATTTGAATTCTGTCATCAAAAATAAGAAACTACAATTATATCCTATCCGGTAGTTTGTCTCAAGTTCATAACTTGACTGGAAGTAATTTTAAAATTAAATATAAAAACCTCTACACCAATTTGCATGTTTTCTTATGGGCCAGAAATGGGGCAAAAAGGGACCAAAATAGCCCCTTAAATTTCGAATTTCGAAAGTTTTCGATTTTTTCCTTCGGTTGTCACCAAAAACCTATAATCCTACCAAATTTCAAGTTTCTAGCACATCTGGAAGTGCCTCATAATTTTGTATCCTCCTATATATATAAATGATATAAGATAATGCATGCTTGTATTCTGCAAGCATGTTTAAATTTTAGCATATTTGCAATTTCGAAATATTTCCAATCAATTACTTGCAAAATCATATAACCGTGTCAAATTTCAAGTTTGTTGTTCATTTAGAGGTGCTTTATAATTTTATTTGTCATATAAGGCAATAATGTGGCAAAACAGTCGCTAAGATTTTGAATTATAGCATAAAAGCCATAATTCTGCCAAATTTCACGTTTGTGTCCCATTAAGAAGTGCCTTATAATGTTCACACTCGTACTGGGTAGAAATGGGGTAATTCCGCACCTAAAAATTTGAATTTTTGCTATTTTTTTATTTTATCTTCGGTTGCAATGAAATTAATATAATCGTGCCAAATTTCAAGTCTCTAGGTCCTATGCAGCTGCCTCGCTTATTTTGTTCTCATATGGGGCAATAATGGGGCAAAACAGTCCCAAAAATAAGGATTATATCAATATCAGAATTCCTTCATTAGGCATAGTTTAACATTAATGGCATTAAAATATAAGCCTCTGATTCCCCTTAAAAGCTTACACATATGAAAGCATTAACCCTGTTGCCTAGGAAGCCTATTGGTAGACCCAGATAAATCACCACTTTTTTGCGATAAAAACTATAAATTTACCCTAATTCTACTCGGATTTGAATTCTTTCTTCAAAAATAAGATACTACAATTTGTATCCTATCCGACTGTTTAAGTCTCGTGTTCGTATCTTGATGGAAGTAATTTTAAAATGCAAATATAAAAAAATCTACACCTATTTGCGTTTTCCTATGGGCCAAAAAAGGGGCAAAAAGGGGCAAAAATAGCCCCTCAAAATAGGAATTTCGCAAGTTTCGGATTTTTTCCTTTGGTTGTGACCAAAAACCTATAATCCTACAAAATTTCAAGTTTCTAGCACATCTGGAAGTGCCTCATAATTTTGTATCCTCCTATATATAATATATAGATGCCTCTTACACATGATATATATGTATATCTATAATATATAGATGCTTCCTACACATGATATATATATATATATCATATATATATATATATATATAGGAGGATACAAAATTATGAGGCAGTTCCAGATGTGCTGGAAACTTCAAATTTGGTAGGATTATAGGTTTTTAGTCACAACCAAAGGAAAAAATCCGAAACTGTTGAAATTCCTATTTTGAGGGGCCATTTTGGCCCCTTTTTGCCCCATTTTTTTCCCATAAGAAAGCATGTAAATTGGTGCAGAGGTATTTATATTTACATTTTAAAATTATTTCCCATCAAGATACGAACTCGAGACTTAAACTATTGGATAGAATATGAATTGTTGTTTCTTATTTTTGAAGACAGAATTCAAATCCGAGTAGAATTATAGTAAAATTATAGTTTTTATCTCAAAAAATTGCTAATTTTTCTGGGTCTAACAATAGGCTTCCTTGGTAACAAGCTCTATCCTTTCATATGGGTAAGCTTTTAATGGGAATCAGAGGCTTATATTTTAATGCTGTTAATGTTCAACTACACCTAATGAAGAAAATCCGATATTGATATAATCCTCATTTTTGGGGCTGTTTTGCCCCATTATTTACCAATTCGAGAACAAAAAAGGCATTTCAGCTGCAAAGGACCCAGAGACTTGAAATTTGCTACGGTTATAGAAATTTCATTGCGACCTAAGATAAAATTACAAAAATTCTCATTTTTAAGGTGCGGTTTTGCCCCTTTTCGGCCCCATGCGAGAAAAAAAAATGCGAGTCAGCTGCATAGGACCTAGAGACTTGAAATTTGGCACGATTATAGAATTGTCATGGCAAACTAAGATAAAATTGCAAAATTGCAAAAATTTCTATTTTTAATGTGTGGTTTTGCTCTTTTTCGGCCCCATACGAGTGTGATAATTATAAGGCACTTCTTAATGAGATACAAACTTGAAATTTGGCAGAATTATGGGTTTTTAGTTACAACAGATGGAAAAAATCTGAGAGTGTAATAATTCTTAATGTTAGGGGCTGTTTGCTCCATTATTGCTCCATACGAGGATAAAATTATAAGGCACTGCTAAATGAGCAACAAACTCCAAATTTGATATGGTTATATGATAATGTAAAACATCGCTTGGGAATAATTTGAATTTGTAAAAATGTTAAAATTTGAAAATGCTTGCAGAATGCAAGCACATATTAACTAGTATATATATGTCAGAAAACTCTACACCACTCTCCAACTTCCTCCATGGGGAGGCACACCCGAAAATAACACAACACGTCCAAGGGACTCCAACTTTATTTAAACCCGAATTACACCAGCATTCTGCCCTCCAGCAGAAGCTCTTCCACGAGCCAACACACGGCCCACCACCACGAGAGTCCCGACACACACTCTTCTCTCTCGCGTCACGTAATCTCCCAGTACTCTCCTTCACCGTCCTGCCTCTGGCAGCACTTCTCGGGGCGGTCGTCCTCGCTTGCGTAACAGTCGGCCTTTCCTGACATTGGGGCCGTCCTCGGTCCCGGTACGGTCTGCCTCCGGTTGAACTGCTCCTCTGGCGCTCACGCCGTTCTCCATCCGCTTCTCGTCTTCTTTCCCTCGGCTGTCCGCGGCCTGGTCGTCATCTCCCTCGTCCTGGCTGTCTTCGGCCTGGTCGTCATCTCCTACTTCGCCTTGGGGGGGCTTACACCAGGGTTTCATTCGGTCTGCACTAAACACGGAATTGAACGCTCGCTGTGTCCTCTTTGCCCCTGGTATATCCATGAGAGAATACCTATCTCGAGCTAGCACTTCTGAGACAAGATACGGACCCTTAAATTTCGGAGCTAATTTTCGCGAACACCCTGTCGCTTGAGCTTCTCGTTCTACGATGACTAAATCTCCCTTTTGGTACACTCTCGGCACCTTATGTCTTTGATCATAACGCTCCTTCTGTTTTTTCTGCGTCTCTGTTATCTTTACTAACGCTTTTTCCCTCGCTTCGCCTAAGGTCTCTCTAGTCTCATCGAGTTCGCTTTCTTGCAACGCCAGTATAACATGGTTTTGCAATGAATTCCTTGGGTTATAAGCAAACAATAGCTCATAAGCGCTCTTCTCAGTAGTTTTATTTGACATAGAATTCATGGCGAATTGGATGTTTCTCAAATTTGTGTCCCAGTCGCGTCCATCCTCTTGTGCATACATAGTGGATATGGCGTTTGTAATGGATGCGTTTGATCGCTCTACTTGTCCATTTGCTCGAGGGGTAGCAGTCGCATTCTTTATATGCTTTATCTGGTTTCTTTCGCATAATTCTTCAAATTCCTTCGCTGTAAATGCCGTACCTCGATCTGTAATTAAACGCTCAGGACACCCAAATAAGCTCGTAATCTCACTGATAGCTTCGCACACTGGTTTGGTTTTTGTGGTTTTCACTGCCTTTAGTAGGATGAACTTTGTAAAGTTGTCTTGATACACGAGAACATACTCGTTGCCCCTTTTACTCCTTGGGAATGGCCCTAAGTGGTCCACGTGAACTGTGTGAAATGGGATGGCTACCCGCTCTAAACTGTGCAACTGCCCCTCTTTTTTACCTCCCGGTCTCTTATGATAAGCACACTCAATGCAAGCTGCAATATATTTCTTTACCCTTCTTCTCATCTTCGGAAACCAAAAATATCTCTTCATGTGTTCTAGGGTTTTCTCTTCTGCGTAATGTCCCATGTCATCATGACTTCCCTTTAGAATGCGCCAAATAGAGTTCTTAGGCACAACCCAACGGACCCCACCGTCTACCTTTCTACAGACACGGTTGTCTTTCAGCACATAGTCTGTGTGGATCTGCCTATCCTCATTGGCGACCGCAGGTTGCTGTAAGGTGCGATGTATTTTCTGGATAGCTACATCCTGCAGCTGCATCTTTAGTAACCAATCATCCTGATTTATTCGCAACGTGAAGATTTTCAAGTCTGCTGTATCCGGTTCCTCGGAATCTCCCACGGGATTTCGACTGAGGGCATCAACGTGACTCATGTTGCGTCCCGGTCGGTACTCGACCGTGAAATCATACTCTTGTAATCGAAGCCACCACCTCGCTATCCGCGGTAACAAATCTTTCTTGGACATGGTGGTCTTTAAAGCATTACAGTCAGTAACAACTTTGAAGGGTCTGTTCAATAAATACATTCGAAATTTGTCTACGGCTTCAACTACTGCCAACGCTTCTAGCTCATAACTGTGATAGTTCTTCTCTAGATCTGTCGTCTGTAATATGCCACAGGTTTTTGCGATTCTCCTTCTCGACGCTGTAAGATAATCCCCGCTAGTCCATTCTTACTGGCGTCAGTGTGAACTTCATGTTCGGCATTTACATCAAACAACGCAAGTGCCGGACGCTCGATTAATCTTTTCTTCAGCTCTTGAAATGCGTTTTCTTGTTTCTCTGTCCACTCGAATGCCGTATCTCTCTTCGTCAAGAGCGTTAATGGCTTGCTTAACGTAGCGAATCCTAGTACAAATCTTCTAAAGCTCGTCAAACCAATAAATTGTCGCACTTCGTGAACATTCTCCGGCCTTCGAAATTCTTTAACTGCCTGAATTTTTCTCTCGCCTGGTCGGATCCCATCTTTGGTTATTTCAAAGCCCAAATAGTCTACTCTGGTTCTGAAAAATTCACATTTTGATACTTTTAGCGCTAGCCCCAATTTCTTCAGTACTTGCAACAGTCTTTCTAATCTCTCTAACCCTTCCTTCACCGTTTTGCTGGGTATCAACAGATCATCCATATAGACTAGGACCTCTCCTGGTTTTGTCATTCGCACTACCCTTTTCATCATTTGATTAAACACTGCAGGTGCGTTTACTACTCCGAAAGGCATTTTTGTGAACTCGTACAGTCCACTTGAGGTGACAAAAGCTGTCAAGGGTCTTGTCTCTGGGGCCACAGGGATTTGATAGTATCCCGACGCCAAGTCTAAAATGGTAAAATAACTGTTTCCTGCAAGCGCGTCTAATTGTTCCTCAATGGCTGGCATGGGGAATTTTATTTTTTTCGTCTTCAAATTCAATGCTCTGTAATCGACGCACAGCCGGTCTTCTCCGTTAGCTTTCTTCACTAACAATGCTGGGCTTGCGTATTCTGATGTCGACTCCTGCACGATACTCATTTTCATTAACTCATCGACTGCCTTTTGCATAGTCGCTCTTTGGACGTACGGTAGGCGATACGGTCTTAAATTCACAGGGTGGTTATCCAACAATTCTATCTCGAAACTGGCAGACTCTACTGTACCCAGTTCACTCAAATTCTTCGCAAAACATTCTCGATACTCGTTCACCATTTCGTATACCGCATCCTTCTCCCCTTCAGACAGGTGGTTATTCAAATTTATTTCTTCCATTTCTATCCCGGTCCTCTCTTTGACATTTCGAACTTTGGCTTCCAAGTTACTTTCTTCCTCCTGCCCATCAGTCTCTCTCCTAATTACAAGTTTCTGATAGCTCTTCTCAACTCGAATCCCCGATTGGTCTAGGGTGCTTCGTCCTAGAATTATGGCATCGTCTTGCGAACAGTTTGGGACCACAAGCACTTCTACCTCAATGCTTACGTCGTCCACGACAAGGGTTAACTGTCTGGAGCCTATTATGTTACTTTTCCCACAGCCGAATCCAATCACACTTTTTTGACTCGCAAAGTATTCTACACCTAGCTGTTCAGCGACATCTTGCCTCATGGTCACAACATCGCTCCCTAAATCAATGAACCCAACAACTTGTTCATCATTAACCTTTATCCATTTATAATATTCGTCTTTAATTTGGTCGTTCGGCACCGAAATTCTTTGGACTCGCCTTTTCATTTCCAAATTCTGTCTATTAACTTGGGTTCCCTGAGGGCATTCCTTCATCATGTGTCCCTCTTTATTGCATTGGAAACATCGCCTGCTCTGCTGTCGTTCCAGGCAATCCTTAGCCATGTGTCCCAGGCCGTTACAATTATAACACCTCGCCTGCGTTGTCTGCTTATTTCTCCTCACCACATTACCTTCGTTTGGCGTTTCAATTGGGACACTATAACGGTTAGCTAAAAACTGTCTTTCACCTAATCTCGCTCTTTCTGTAATACTTTCATAGCGCTTTATCTTGAGCAGTAACCCTTCAACATCTTTGAACTCACACAAAGCCAGCGACCTTACTAATTCCTTGTCACCTAAGTCGTTCAAAATGTATTTAATCAAGGATTCTTTATCTATGTTACCTCGTCGCGCTATCGCTTTCATGGCATACACGTATGACTCATAGGTTTCGTCGCGCTGCTTCTTCCTCTTCGTGAGACTCATGTGGACATCGGCCTGATCAGCTGTTGATGGGAAGCTATAAAGTAACCTTTCTTTAAAAGTCTCCCAAGAATAAACTTCTTCCGCGACACTATTTAACCACAATTTAGCTACTCCTCTCAGCTTATTCACCGCGTGAGTAGGCAATACGGAATTGTCCCACGAATACGTGGAAGCGACCCCTTCCACTCGCCGCACCCACTGTTCGGCGGTAAATCCTAAGGTCGTCGACGCGTCAAACTCGGGCAACAATCTTTCCTCCATGTCTCGGTGAGCAACTACAGTTGTCGCCATCGTACTACAATGTCCCGCTTCCATTATTTCTCTTTCGCGGTCTAACAACGCGCGCTCTCTCTCCAGCAACTGTCTTTCTCGTCGTAGAATCTCACGTTCAAGGTCGTTATCGCTCGCCCTAGGCGCTAAGTGGTTCTTTGGTCGGGTCACAGAGGGCGTCGACATCGCTCTCTGTAGCTCAGGAAAGCTCGCTGCTTGCGTCAAGAACGCCTCGCTTACTCCTGTTCCCGCCACTGGATACGTCATTTCTGGTTCCCCACTAAACGCCATGCGGTCGCTTTTTTTCGCTAATTTCGCTTTTTTAGGTCTGTTTCGACGTTCACAACCCTAGTTATACTTGGGGTATTGTTCACTCGGGAATCACTTTTCTTTCACGTACTTACGGAGGAGTACAGTCTTCATCGGCAAACAGTCGGCTCTCTCACGACGTGCTCCTTTCCGAAAACTGGTTTTTGATCTTCTTATCCTTATCTGATCCCGATCCTGCCGCTGCACTGTCAGAAAACACTACACCACCCTCCAACTTCCTCCACGGGGAGGCACACGCGAAAATAACACAACACGTCCAAGGGACTCCAACTTTATTTAAACCCGAATTACACCAGCATTCTGCCCTCCAGCAGAAGCTCATCCACGAGCCAACACACGGCCCACACTACCACGAGTCCCGTCAGACACTGTTCTTTCGCGCGTCACGTGATCTCTTAGTCCTCTCCTTCACCGTCCTGCCTCTGGCAGCACTTCTCGGGGCGGTCGTTCTCGCTTGCGTAACATATATATATCTATAATATAAAGACACTTCTTACACATGATATATATATATATACAGGGTGATTCACGAAGATATGGAATAACTTCAGGAGCTGATTTCTGAGGTCATTCTGAACAAAAAAGTTCATATGAACATGTGTCCGATTCCGAATAATTAAAGAGTGATGGCTGTTTGACAATTAGAAAAAGGCAAGGCAATATCCAGAACTCGGGAGACAATTGCCGACCAATACGCGATGCGTTTTCTGCTACAGTGTTTATCTGCTTGTTTATTTACTTACTTACAGTCTGTATTGTCAAATACGAACGTGCATATTATTAAAGAAGGTTTGCAAAAATACCACCTTCGACTTCAATGCATTTCGCCGCTCGTGTGTGAATCGTGCTCGTTGCACGCCGAAGTTCATCATGACTGTCTTTTATGCGAGCCACAGCATTCAATACATGATGAATTAATGCATCCCGTGTTTGCACTTTAGTATGGTACACAAGATCTTTCATCCACCCCCACAAGCAGAAATCCAATGGGTTTAGTTCTGAGGACCTAGCTGGCCAATTCTGTGGACCAATGCGTCCGATCCATCGCCTAGGGAACTGCTCATTGAGGTAAGTAACCACTGCACGGAAACAATGAGGTGGTGCTCCGTCGTGTTGGAAATGCATTCAAAGTCTTGTAGCCAGGGGCACATCTTCTAACAGTTGCGGCAATTCGTTTTGCAAAAATTGTAAATAAATCTGTCCAGTAAGAGGACCCTCAAAAATGAATGGACCAATTACCTGATGGTCGCGCAGGCGCATGAGTTATGAGTGAGATTCACAGTGGTGCGATTCTGAAAATCTACGATCAGCCATAACTCCGCAAATTCCTATTTGACAATACAGACTGTAAATAAGTAAATAAACAAGGAAATAAACAATGTAGCGGAGAACGCATCGCGTACTGGTCGGCAATTGTCTCTCGAGTTCCGGATAATGCCTTGCCTTTTCCTAATTTTCAAACAGCCATCACTCTTTAATTATTCGGAATCGGACACATGTTCATATGAACGTTTTTGTTCATAATGACCTCAGAAATCAGCCCCTGAAATTATTCCATATCTTCGTGAATCACCCTGTATATATATATACTAGTTAGTGTGTGCTTGCATTCTGCAAGCATTTTCAAATTTTAGCAGTTTTACAAAAGCAAATTATTCCCAATCGATATTGTACATACTCATATAACCGTGTCAAATTAGGAGTTTGTAGCTCATTTAAAAGTGCCTTATAATTTTAATCCCTGTATGGGGCAATAATGGAGCAAAACAGCTCCAAACATTATGAATTTTTACACTCTCAGATTTTTTCCATCTGTTGTAAATAAAAACCCATAATTCTGCCAAATTTCAAGTTTGTATCTCATTAAGAAGTGCCTTATAATTATCACACTCGTATGGGGCCCAAAAAGGGCAAAACCACCCATTAAAAATTGGAATTTTTACAATTTTACAATTTTATCTTAGTTTGCCATGAAAATTCTATAATCGTGCCAAATTTCAAGTCCCTAGGTACTATGCATCTGCCTCAAATTTATTGTTCTCGTATGGGGCCGAAAAGGGGTAAAACCGCCCCTTAAAAATTAAAATATTTTTTATTTTATAATTTTATCTTAGGTTGCAATGAAATTTCTATAACCGTGCCAAATTTCAAGTCTCTGGGTCCTATGCAGCTGCATCGTCTTTTTTGTTCTCGAATTGGGCAATAATGGGGCAAAACAGCCCTAAAAATGAGGTTTATATCAATATTGGATTTCATTCATTAGGTGTAGTTTAACATTAACAGCATTAAAATATAAGCCTCTGATTCCCACTAAAAGCTTACCCATATGAAAGGATAGAGCTTGTTACCAAGGAAACCTATTGTAAGACCCAGAAAAATTAGCAATTTTTTGCGATAAAAACTATAAAATTAAGCTAATTCTACTCGGATTTGCATTCCGTCTTCAAAAATAAGAAACTACAATTTATATCCTATCCGACAGTTTAAGTCTCGAGTTCGTATCTTGACGGGAAGTAATTTTAAAATGTAAATATAAAAACCTCTGCACCAATTTACATGCTTTCTTATGGGCAAAAAATGGGGCAAACAGGGGCCAAAATAGCCCCTCAAAAAAGGAATTTTGCCAGTTTCGGATTTTTTCCTTTGGTTGTGACCAAAAACCTATAATCCTACCAAATTTCAAGCTTCTGGCACATCTGGAAGTGCCTCATAATTTTGTATCCTCCTATATATATGATATATCATGTGTAAGAAGCATCTATATATTATAGACTAGTTGTTATGTGCTTGCATTCTGCAAGCATTTTCAAATTTTAGCATTTTTACAAATTCAAATTATTCCCAAGCGATGTTGTACATAATGATATAACCATGTCACGTTTGGAGTTTGTTGCTCATTTAGAAGTGCCTTATAATTTTAATCCTCGTATGGAGCAATAATGGAGCAAAACAGCCCCTAACATTAAGAATTATTACAGTCTCAGATTTTTTCCATCTGTTCTAACAAAAAACCCATAATTCTGCCAAATTTCAAGTTTGTATCTCATTAAGGAGTGCCTTATAATTATCACTCTCGTATGGGGCCGAAAAGGGGTAAAACCTCCACTTAAAAATTAAAATATTTTTTATTTTATAATTTTATCTTAGGTTGCAATGAAATTTCTATAACCGTGCCAAATTTCAAGTCTCTGGGTCCTATGCAGCTGCATCGTCTTTTTTGTTCTCGAATTGGGCAATAATGGGGCAAAACAGCCCTAAAAATGAGGTTTATATCAATATTGGATTTCATTCATTAGGTGTAGTTTAACATTAACAGCATTAAAATATAAGCCTCTGATTCCCATTAAAAGCTTACCCATATGAAAGGATAGAGCTTGTTACCAAGGAAACCTATTGTAAGACCCAGAAAAATTAGCAATTTTTTGCGATAAAAACTATAAAATTAAGCTAATTCTACTCGGATTTGCATTCCGTCTTCAAAAATAAGAAACTACAACTTATATCCTATCCGACAGTTTAAGTCTCGAGTTTGTATCTTGACGGGAAGTAATTTTAAAATGTAAATATTAAAACCTCTGCACCAATTTACATGCTTTCTTATGGGCAAAAAATGGGGCAAACAGGGGCCAAAATAGGAATTTCGCCATTTTCGGATTTTTTCCTTTGGTTGTGACTAAAAACCTATAATCCTACCAAATTTCAAGTTTCTGGCACATCTGGAAGTGCCTCATAATTTTGTATCCTCCTATATATATGATATATCATGTGTAAGAAGCATCTATATATTATAGATATGAGGATACAAAATTATGAGGCACTTCCAGATGTGCCAGAAACTTGAAATTTGGTAGGATTATAGGTTTTTGGTCACAACCGAAGGAAAAAATCCATAACTGTCGAAATTCCTATTTTGAGGGGCTATTTTGGCCCCTTTTTGCCCCATTTTTTGCCCATAAGAAAGCATGTAAATTGGTGCAGAGGTTTTTAAATTTACATTTTAAAATTACTTCTTATCAAGATACGAACTCGAGACTTAAACTGTCGGATAGCATATAAATTGTAGTTTCTTATTTTTGAAGACGGAATTCAAATCCGAGTTGAATTAGCGTAATTTTATAGTTTTTATCGCAAAAAATTGCATATTTTTCTGGGTCTAACAATAGGTTTCCTTGGTAACAAGCTCTATCCTTTCATATGGGTAAGCTTTTAATGGGAATCAGAGGCTTATATTTTAATGCTGTTAATGTTAAACTACTCCTAATGTAGGAAATCCGATATTGATATAATCCTCATTTTGGGGCTGTTTTGCCCCATTATTGCCCCATTCGAGAACAAAAAAGCGATGCAACTGCATAGGACCCAGAGACTTGAAATTTGGCACGGTTATAGAAATTTCATTGCAACCTAAGATAAAATTACAAAAATTCTCATTTTTAAAGGGCGGTTTTGCCAGTTTTTGGCCCCATGCGAGAACAAAAGATGCGAGGCAGCTGCATAGGACATAGAGACTTGAAATTTGGCACGATTATAGAATTTTCATGGCAAACTAAGATAAAATTGGAAAAATTCCTATTTTTAATGTGTGGTTTTGCCCTTTTTCGGCCCCATACGAGTGTGATAATTATAAGGCACTTCTTAATGAGATACAACTTGAAATTTGGCAGAATTATGGGTTTTTAGTTACAACAGATGGAAAAATCTGAGACTGTAATAATTGTTAATGTTAGGAGCTGTTTTGCTCGATTATTGCCCCATACGAGGATTAAAATTATAAGGCTCTTCTAAATGAGCAACTTACTCCAAATTTGACATGGTTATATGATTATGTACAACATCAATTGGGAATAATTTGAATTTGCAAAAAGGCTAAAATTTGAAATTGCTTGCAGAATGCAAGCACATATTATCTAGCATATATATATATAAATATATATATATATATATATATATATATATATAAATACTTAAGGAAAAGGAAAGGTAATAATAAGGGTAGCAACAAGGTGTTGGAGGAAGCCCAGTGGACACTTACCTAGAATGAAGAGCCGCTGGGGGTGCTGAGGACACACGAAAAACACAAAAGAACAAAAACTACACAAAAATGGAGCTTTCGGGCTGATGCCCTTCTTCAGGGACGGAGAAACATATACTGTTTGAAGTGACACACTGGGGGGAAATGGGGAGGGGGGGAGGGGTAATGGAGAAGTTCGGGGATAGGAGGAGACGGGTGGGAGGGACGGCCAATAGGGTTATCAGAGGTTAAGACCAGGTGGGGAGAAAGAGTTAAGGAGAAAGATGTAGGCCAACTCCCACTGTCGAAGTAGGGGAGCGGAGGTATCATCCGGTAAGGCACGGATAATCCTTACAGTGAAGCAATTATTGAAGGTGGCCTGGTGTGAATTGGCGTGAGAAGCCACCGGAAGGGGACGGTTAGTGTTTACGCTGTTCCGGTGGCCATTGATTCTAATGTTGAGGGGGTTGCTGGTGAGGCCAACATAAAAAGCAGGACACAGTGTGCAGGTGAGGAGGTAAATGACGTTCCTCGTCGTGCAATTACTTCTGGAGGGGATGGGGTAGGTGATGTTGGAGGAGGGGCAGGTAAATGAAAATGAGGGTGGGTGGATGGGGCATGTGAGACAACGGGGTTTGCCGCAGGGTTGAGATCCTGCAGCGGATGGAGGGTTGGGAGTGGGGGGTTCTTTCTTCCACAGGATGTTTCCCAAATTAGGAGGCCGGCGGAAGGAGAGAATGGGGGAATTAGTAAAGGGGGGTTGATGGGAGGTGGAAGTAAGAATTGGGTGGGCAGCGTGAAGGATTTCCTTGAGGACCTCGTGAATCCCGGGGTGGAAGAGGGTGGTAAGGGTAAGAGAAGGGGTAAGATCGGGAATAGGAGGAGTGTGAGGGTGGTGTTTGGTGGTTACCGGTGTGATTACCCTCCGGATCTGGTCACGGATCAGGCCCGGTGGGTAACCGCGTTTGAGGAGGGCATCTTCGAGGATGGAGTAATATATTGAGAGAGACCTCCTGTCTGAGCAAATCCTCCATCCTCGGCGGGCTAGGGCATATGGGATCGAGGTTTTGGTGTGTAGGGGATGGCAGCTTTCGAAGTGGAGGTATTGAAGGCTATTGGTGGGTTTGATGTGGACGCATGTGCGGATTTTTCCGTCTTGGATGGAAAGGTCGACGTCCAGAAAGGTGATGTTAGTGGTGGAGGTATGGTAGGTGAAGGAAAGCGTGGGGTGAGAGGAGAGGCGTAACAAGAAGGATTGGAGGGAGTCAGGTCCATTGGTCCAGATGAAAAAGATGTCGTCAATGAATCTCAGCCACAATAGTGGTTTGAGAGGTGTGTTGAGGAAATGGGTCTCCCATTCCCCTAGGTAGCAATTGGCATAAGAGGGCGCCATTCGAGTGCCCATTGCTGTACCCTTAATTTGGAGATAATGGTGCCCTCCGAAAGAGAAGTTGTTCTTTTTCAGCACCATTTCTGCCAAGTGCAATAGGAAATGGGAGGACGGTCTTTTGTCAGGTCTTGTGTCAAGTAATTTTCTGAGGGCAGAAAGTCCGTCATCATGGGGAATATTGGTGTAGAGGGAGCAAACGTCAATGGTAGCCAAAATGGTGTTGGGTGGGAGGGGAGAAGGGAGGTGCTTAAGGCGTTGGAGGAAGTGGTTGGTGTCTTGGATAAAGGATGGCAGTAGTCGGACGAGAGGCTGTAGGTGAAAGTCCACGAATGCGGATATGCGCTCCGTGGGGGAGTTGAAACTGGCAACAATGGGACGGCCAGGGGTGTTAGGTTTATGAATTTTAGGAAGAAGGTAGAAGGTGGGGGTACGGGGATTCTTGGGGATCATCAGGGCGATGGCAGAGTCGGTGAGGCCTTCCTGTTTTCCTGCGGAATGAAGATGGGAGGAAATTTGGGAGGAGTTGAGGCTTGTGGGGTTGGAGGTGAGGGGGAGATAGAAGGTTTCGTCGGAGAGCTGGCGCTTGGCTTCTTCATTGTATTGGGCGCGATCCAACACAACCGTGGTGGTGCCCTTGTCCGCGGGGAGGATAATAATATTTCTGTTGTGTTTAAGTGTAGAGATGGCATGTCTTTCACGTCTGGTAAGATTGTCTTTGTGGTCAAGAAGGTCGGGAAAGTTGGGCTGGGAGATTCTGCGAAGAATATAATTAAGATAGTGTTCTACCGGGTGTTGGGAGGGAAGGGCGGGTGGGATATATTGGGAAGGGGGTTTGAAAATGGAAAAGGTCTGTGGGAGGCCGGCGGGGAGGTTTGGGTGAGCAGAAGGAGAAGGGTCCCCTTTGGGAGGGTTGGTTTTTAGGCGGAGCGTGCGAGCAAAGGCCTGGACGTCGGCGAGGAGACGGAAATGATCGAATTTGGTGGTGGGACAGAACGAGAGGCCGCGGGAAAGGAGTGCTGTCTCAGCAGGAGTGAGTTCGTGGGAGGAAAGGTTTACAATGTCGTCTGGTTTGGAAGAGGTGGGGGTGATGGGGGGAACAGAAAGGGAATCGGAGCGCTTCATATGTTTAAAATTTGAGACAGAGGGGACCCTTTGTGGAGTATGGAGTGGAGGTGGGGTGGGAAAACCCAAGAGGTCCGCAAGGCAGGGCTTTTGGCCTATAAGTGGAGGGGGAGGGTTGATGACCTCACCAGATGGTAAAAATGGTAGGGGGAAACCAAGTTGGAGGTGCCGAACGCACATAAGGGAAAGCTTGCGGAGTAGTCTGCTTTGGTTCGATGTGAGATCTTTCGTCGCTTGAAGGAGAGCGGCGTTGAGGTCGGATACGGAGTTTGGGGATTTGCAAAGATGGAGGACAAGAGTTTTGCATTTTGCAAAATGGACATTGGAGAGTGTGATGTATTGAAGTATGGTGGATCGAATAATGTTGAGCGAAGTGAGGTGATAGGTGAGGGCAAGGGATGCACGGATTGGGGGAGGGAGGCCTGAGAGGGGAATTCTGATAGTGAGAGATTTGGGAGAGAGGCCTAGCTGAAGACAGGAATTAAGGAATTCGATCTGACAATTGAGGGAAATGTGCCTACGGAGGTGATAACGGAGATGGGTTATATCCATGGTGGAAGGGAAGAATGAAAGAAAAAGGCGACAGGAGAGAATTCTTGAGTGAAGGTGAGACAACAATTAGAAAATACAACTGTGAAGAACAATTGAGAAGAAGATACGATGTATAAATACTTAAGGAAAAGGAAAGGTAATAATAAGGGTAGCAACAAGGTGTTGGAGGAAGCCCAGTGGACACTTACCTAGAATGAAGAGCCGCTGGGGGTGCTGAGGACACACGAAAAACACAAAAGAACAAAACTACACAAAAATGGAGCTTTCGGGCTGATGCCCTTCTTCAGCGACGGAGAAACATATACTGTTTGAAGTGACACACTGGGGGGAAATGGGGAGGGGGGGAGGGGTAATGAGAGAAGTTCGGGGATAGGAGGAGACGGGTGGGAGGGACGGCCAATATATATATATATATATATATATATATATATATATATATATATATATATATATATATATACTAGTTGTTATGTGCTTGCATTCTGCAAGCATTTTCAAATTTTAGCATTTTAACAAATTCAAATGATTCCCAATCAATGTTTAACATAATCATATATACCGTGGCACATTTGGAGTTTGTTGCTCATTTAGAAGTGCCTTATAATTTTAATCCTCGTATGGAGCAATAATGGAACAAAACAGTCCCTAACATTTTGAATTATTACACACTCAGATTTTTTCCATCTGTTGTAACTAAAAACCCATAATTCTGCCAAATTTCAAGTTTGATTCTCATTAAGAAGTGCCTTATAATTATCACACTCGTATGGGGCCAAAAAGGGCAAAACCGCACATTAAAAATAGAAATTTTTGCAATTTTACAATTTTATCTTAGTTTGCCATGAAAATTCTATAATCGTGCATATTTCAAGTCTCTAGGTCCTATGCAGCTGCCTCGCATTTTTTGTTCTCGCATGGGTCCGAAAAGGGGCAAAACCGCCCTTTAAAAATGAGAATTTTTGTAATTTTATAATTTCATCTTAGGTTGCAATGAAATTTCTATAACCGTGCCAAATTTCAAGTCTCTGTGTCCTACGCAGCTGCATCGCCTTTTTTGAATTCGAATTAAGCAATAACGTGACAAAACAGCCCCAAAAATGAGGATTATATCTATATCGGATTTCCTTCATTAGGTATAGTTTAACATTAACAGCATTAATATATAAGCCTCTGATTCCCATTAAAAGCTTACCCATATGAAAGGATAGAGCTTGTTACCAAGGAAACCTATTGTAAGACCAAGAAAAATTACCCCTTTTTTGCTATAAAAACTATAAATTTTCGTTAATTCTACCTGGATTTGAATTCTGTCTTCAACAATAAGAAACTACAATTTATATCCTATCCGACAGTTTATGACTCGAGTTCGTATCTTGACGGGAAGTAATTTTAAAATGCAAATATAAAAACCCCTACACCAATTTACATGTACTCTTATGGGGAAAAAATGGGGCAAAAAGGGGCCAAAATAGCCCTTCAAAATAGGAATTTCGACAGATTCGGATTTTTTCCTTTGCTTGTGATTAAAACCTATAATCCTACCAAATTTCAAGTTTATGGCACATCTGGAAGTGCCTCATAATTTTGTATCCTCATATCTATAATATATAGATGCTTCTTACACATGATATATATATTATACTAGTAAATATGTGCTTCCATTCTGCAAGCAATTCATATTTTAGCATTTTTACATATTCAAATTATTCCCAATCGATGTTGTACATAATCATATAACCATTTCAGATTTCAGGTTTGTTGCTCATTTAGAAGTGCCTTATAATTTTAATCCTCGTATGGGGTAATGATGGAACAAAACAGTCCCTAACATTATGAATTATTACACTCTCAGATTTTTTCCATCTGTTGTAAGTAAAAACCAAGAATTCTGCCAAATTTATAGTGTGTATCTCATTAAGAAGTGCCTTATAATTATCACACTCGTATGGGCCCGAAAAGGGGCAAAAGGACACATTAAAAATTGGAATTTTTGCAATTTTATCTTAGTTTGCCATGAAAATTCTATAATCGTGCCAAATTTCAAGTCTCTATGTCCTATGCAGCTGCCTCGCATCTTTTGTTCTCGCATGGGGCCAAAAACTGGCAAAACCGCCCTTTAAAAATGAGAATTTTTGTAATATTGTAATTTTATCTTAGGTTGCAATGAAATTTCTATAACCGTGCCAAATTTCAAGTCTCTGGGTCCTATGCAGTTGCATCGCTTTTTTGTTCTCGAATGGGGCAAAACAGCCCCAAAATGAGGATTATATCAATATCGGATTTCCTACATTAGGAGGAGTTTAACATTAACAGCATTAAAATATAAGCCTCTGATTCCCATTAAAAGCTTACCCATATGAAAGGATAGAGCTTGTTACCAAGGAAACCTATTGTTAGACCCAGAAAAATTAGCAATTTTTTGCGATAAAAACTATAAAATTACGCTAATTCTACTCGGATTTGAATTCCGTCTTCAAAAATAAGAAACTACAATTTAAATGCTACCGGACAGTTTAAGTCTCGAATTCGTATCTTGATGAGAAGTAATTTTAAAATGTAAATATAAAAACCTCTGCACCAATTTACATGCTTTCTTATGGGCAAAAAATGGGGCAAAAAGGGGCCAAAATAGCCCCTCAAAATAGGAATTTTGCCAGTTTTGGATTTTTTCCTTTGGTTGTGACCAAAAACCTATAAACCTACCAAATTTCAAGTTTCTAGCACATCTGGAAGTGCCTCATAATTTTGTATCCTCTTATATATATATATATATATATATATATATATATATATATATATATCATGTGTAAGAAGCATCTATATATTATAGATATATATATACTAGTTGTTATGTGCTTGCATTCTGCAAGCATTTTCAAATTTTAACATTTTTACAAATTCAAATTATTCCCAAGCGATGTTTTACATAATCGTGTAACCATATCAACTTTGGAGTTTGTTGCTCATTTAGAAGTGCCTTATAATTTTAATCCTCGTATGGGGCAATAATGGAACAAAATAGTTCCTATCATTTTGAATTATTACACACTCAGATTTTTTCCATCTGTTGTAACTAAAAACCCATAATTCTGCCAAATTTCAAGTTTGATTCTCATTAAGAAGTGCCTTATAATTATCACACTCGTATGGGGCCAAAAAGGGCAAAACCACACATTAAAAATAGAAATTTTTGCAATTTTACAATTTTATCTTAGTTTGCCATGAAAATTCTATAATCGTGCATATTTCAAGTCTCTAGGTCCTATGCAGCTGCCTCGCATTTTTTGTTCTCGCATGGGTCCGAAAAGGGGCAAAACCGCCCTTTAAAAATGAGAATTTTTGTAATTTTATAATTTCATCTTAGGTTGCAATGAAATTTCTATAACCATGCCAAATTTCAAGTCTCTGTGTCCTACGCAGCTGCATCGCCTTTTTTGAATTCGAATTAAGCAATAACGTGACAAAACAGCCCCAAAAATGAGGATTATATCTATATCGGATTTCCTTCATTAGGTATAGTTTAACATTAACAGCATTAATATATAAGCCTCTGATTCCCATTAAAAGCTTACCCATATGAAAGGATAGAGCTTGTTACCAAGGAAACCTATTGTAAGACCAAGAAAAATTACCCCTTTTTTGCTATAAAAACTATAAATTTTCGTTAATTCTACCTGGATTTGAATTCTGTCTTCAACAATAAGAAACTACAATTTATATCCTATCCGACAGTTTATGACTCGAGTTCGTATCTTGACGGGAAGTAATTTTAAAATGCAAATATAAAAACCCCTACACCAATTTACATGTACTCTTATGGGGAAAAAATGGGGCAAAAAGGGGCCAAAATAGCCCTTCAAAATAGGAATTTCGACAGATTCGGATTTTTTCCTTTGCTTGTGATTAAAACCTATAATCCTACCAAATTTCAAGTTTATGGCACATCTGGAAGTGCCTCATAATTTTGTATCCTCATATCTATAATATATAGATGCTTCTTACACATGATATATATATTATACTAGTAAATATGTGCTTCCATTCTGCAAGCAATTCATATTTTAGCATTTTTACATATTCAAATTATTCCCAATCGATGTTGTACATAATCATATAACCATTTCAGATTTCAGGTTTGTTGCTCATTTAGAAGTGCCTTATAATTTTAATCCTCGTATGGGGTAATGATGGAACAAAACAGTCCCTAACATTATGAATTATTACACTCTCAGATTTTTTCCATCTGTTGTAAGTAAAAACCAAGAATTCTGCCAAATTTATAGTGTGTATCTCATTAAGAAGTGCCTTATAATTATCACACTCGTATGGGCCCGAAAAGGGGCAAAAGGACACATTAAAAATTGGAATTTTTGCAATTTTATCTTAGTTTGCCATGAAAATTCTATAATCGTGCCAAATTTCAAGTCTCTATGTCCTATGCAGCTGCCTCGCATCTTTTGTTCTCGCATGGGGCCAAAAACTGGCAAAACCGCCCTTTAAAAATGAGAATTTTTGTAATATTGTAATTTTATCTTAGGTTGCAATGAAATTTCTATAACCGTGCCAAATTTCAAGTCTCTGGGTCCTATGCAGTTGCATCGCTTTTTTGTTCTCGAATGGGGCAAAACAGCCCCAAAATGAGGATTATATCAATATCGGATTTCCTACATTAGGAGGAGTTTAACATTAACAGCATTAAAATATAAGCCTCTGATTCCCATTAAAAGCTTACCCATATGAAAGGATAGAGCTTGTTACCAAGGAAACCTATTGTTAGACCCAGAAAAATTAGCAATTTTTTGCGATAAAAACTATAAAATTACGCTAATTCTACTCGGATTTGAATTCCGTCTTCAAAAATAAGAAACTACAATTTAAATGCTACCGGACAGTTTAAGTCTCGAATTCGTATCTTGATGAGAAGTAATTTTAAAATGTAAATATAAAAACCTCTGCACCAATTTACATGCTTTCTTATGGGCAAAAAATGGGGCAAAAAGGGGCCAAAATAGCCCCTCAAAATAGGAATTTTGCCAGTTTTGGATTTTTTCCTTTGGTTGTGACCAAAAACCTATAAACCTACCAAATTTCAAGTTTCTAGCACATCTGGAAGTGCCTCATAATTTTGTATCCT
This sequence comes from Uropetala carovei, assembly GCA_036926305.1. Taxonomy (NCBI): domain Eukaryota; kingdom Metazoa; phylum Arthropoda; class Insecta; order Odonata; family Petaluridae; genus Uropetala; species Uropetala carovei. Next base: position 1,488,685 of record JAXCHB010000180.1, on the reverse strand, counting down.
CCTATATATATGATATATCATGTGTAAGAAGCATCTATATATTATAGATATATATATCATGTGTAAGAAGCATCTATATATTATAGATATATATGAGGATACAAAATTATGAGGCACTTCCAGATGTGCCAGAAACTTGAAATTTGGTAGGATTATAGGTTTTCAGTCACCACCAAAGGAAAAAATCCGAAACTGGCAAAATTCCTATTTTGAGGGGCTATTTTGGCCCCTGTTTGCCCCATTTTTTGCCCATAAGAAAGCATGTAAATTGGTGCAGAGGTTTTTCTATTTACATTTTAAAATTACTTCCCGTCAAGATACTAAAAACCTATACTCCTACCAAATTTCAAGTTTCTGGCACATCTGGAAGTGCCTCATAATTTTGTATCCTCATATCTATAATATATAGATGCTTCTTACACATGATATATATATTATACTAGTTAATGTGTGCTTGCATTCTGCAAGCATTTTCAAATTTATCAGTTTTACAAATGCAAATTATTCCCAATCGATATTGTACATACTCATATAACCCTGTCAAATTAGGAGTTTGTATCTCATTTAAAAGTGCCTTATAATTTTAATCCTCGTATGGGGCAATAATGGAGCAAAACAGCTCCAAATATTATGAATTTTTACACTCTCAGATTTTTTCCATCTGTTGTAAATAAAAACCCATAATTCTGCCAAATTTCAAGTTTGTATCTCATTAAGAAGTGCCTTATAATTATCGCATTCGTATGGGGCCCAAAAAGGGCAAAACCACCCATTAAAAATTGGAATTTTTACAATTTTACAATTTTATCTTAGTTTGCCATGAAAATTCTATAATCGTGCCAAATTTCAAGTCCCTAGGTACTATGCAGCTGCCTCAAATTTTTTGTTCTCGTATGGGGCCGAAAAGGGGTAAAACCGCCCCTTAAAAATTAAAATGTTTGTAATTTTATAATTTTAAGTTAGGTTGCAATGAAATTTCTATAACAGTGCCAAATTTCAAGTCTCTGGGTCCTATGCAGCTGCATCGTCTTTTTTGTTCTCGAATGGGCAATAATGGGGCAAAACAGCCCTAAAAATGAGGCTTATATCAATATTGGATTTCATTCATTAGGTGTAGTTTAACATTAACAGCATTAAAATATAAGCCTCTGATTCCCATTAAAAGCTTACCCATATGAAAGGATAGAGCTTGTTACTAAGGAAACCTATTGTATGACCCAGAGAAATTAGCAATTTTTTGCGATAAAAACTATAAAATTAAGCTAATTCTACTCGGATTTGAATTCCGTCTTCAAAAATTAGAAACTACAATTTATATCCTATCCGACAGTTTAAGTCTCGAGTTGGTATCTTGACGGAAGTAATTTTAAAATGTAAATATAAAAACCTCTGCACCAATTTACATGCTTTCTTATGGGCAAAAAATGGGGCAAACAGGGGCCAAAATAGCCCCTCAAAATAGGAATTTTGCCAGTTTCGGATTTTTTCCTTTGGTTGTGACTAAAAACCTATTATCCTACCAAATTTCAAGTTTCTGGCACATGTGGAAGTGTCTCATAATTTTGTATCCTCATATATATATATATAATATATCATGTGTAAGAAGCATCTATATATTATACAAGGTAATGTGTGCTTGCATTCTGCAAGCATTTTCTCCCACCCTAAAGTGAAAATAAAAGCCGAAAAATAATTTTCAATGCATAAGTTCGCATCTCGGCTCCGAATTACGTTTTTCTGTTTTGAAAATTTTGCGGTATGAATAACCCTAAAAATTTATAATCATGAAACTTTTATAGGTTTTCAGCATTTGTTACGAATACCTCACATTTACGCCAAATTTCGTCAATGTAGCACCTCTAGAAATGGATTAATCCGAATTTCATTGTTTAAATTTTATTAATTTTTAACAGCCACAGCAATAAGTTTTTCTAAAATCTTCAATGTTATTTACCACCGGGACATTATTTCCTAACCCTGTTAAAATTTCCAGCTTCCTGGATCTACAGAAAGTACATAAACATTAGTCAATTTGTTAAACATTTGGGAATTTATTACGGCCGACCGAATAAATATTTTCAAATTTCTAAATTCCCGTTTTAATTATTTGGCGAATTCTACAGGTAGAAAAAATTTCAGCTTTATAGCGCATATATAAATACCTAAACCATGAAATGTTAGTATAATAGTTTATAATTTTTACCGGCCAAGAAAATAAACATTGTTGCAATTTTGCAATTATTCCTCCGATTAATTTTTTCGGTTCAACTGTGTATTAAATTTCAGCTCTCCAACTATTGTAGTTGGGCCTCATAATTTTGTATCCTCCTATATATATGATATATATATATATATACTAGTTAATATGTGCTTGCATTCTGCATGCATTTTCAAATTTTAGCATTTTTATAAATTCAAATTATTCCCAATCGATGTTGTACATAATCATATAACCATGTCAAATTTGGAGTTTGTTGCTCATTTAAAAGTGCCTTATAATTTTAATCCTCGTATGGGGCATAATGGAACAAAACAGTCTCTAACATTTTGAATTATTACACACTCAGATTTTTTCCATCTGTTGTAAATAAAAACCAATAATTCTGCCAAATTTCAAGTTTGTATCTCATTAAGAAATGCCTTATAATTATCACACTTGTATGGGGCCGAAAAGGGGCAAAACCACACATTAAAAATTCCAATTTTTGCAATTTTATCTTAGTTTGCCATGAAAATTCTATAATCGTGCCAATTTTCAAGTTTCTAGGTCCTATGAAGCTGCCTCGCATTTTTTCTTCTCGCATGGGGCAGAAAAGGGGCAAAACCGCCCCTTAAAATGAGATTTTTAGTAATTTTATAATTTTATCTTAGGTTGCAATGAAATTTCTATAACCATGCCAAATTTCAAGTCTCTGGTTCCTGCGCAGCGGCATCGCCTTTTTTGTTCTCGAATTGGGCAATAATGGACCAAAACAGCCCCAAAAATGGGGATTATATCAATATTGGATTTCATTCATTAGGTGTAGTTTAACATTAACAGCATTAAAATATAAGCCTCTGATTCCCATTAAAAGCTTACCCATATGAAAGGGCAATTGGCAATTGGAATTTTTGCAATTTTACAATTTTATCTTAGTTTGCTATGAAAATCCTATAATCGTGCCAAATTTCAAGTCTCTAGGTCCTATGCAGCTGCATCGCCTTTTTTGTTGTGTGACAAAACAGCCCCAAAAATGAGGATTATATCAATATCGGATTTCCTTCATTAGGTGTAGTTTAACATTAACAGCATTAAAATATAAGCCTCTGATTCCCATTAAAAGCTTACCCATATGAAAGGATAGAGCTTGTTACCAAGGAAACCTATTGTTAGACCCAGAAAAATTAGCAATTTTTTGCGATAAAAACTATAAAATTACGCTAATTCTACTCGGATTTGCATTCCGTCTTCAAAAATAAGAAACTACAATTTATATCCTATCCGACAGTTTAAGTCTCGAGTTTGTATCTTGATGGGAAGTAATTTTAAAATGCAAATATAAAAACCTCTACACCAATTTACATGTTTTCTTATGGGCAAAAAATGGGGCAAAAAGGGGCCAAGATAGCCCTTCAAAATAGTAATTTCGACAGTTTCGGATTTTTTCCTTTGGTTGTGACCAAAAACCTATAATCCTACCAAATTTCAAGTTTCTGGCACATCTGGAAGTGCCTCATAATTTTGTATCCTCCTATATATATGATATATCATGTGTAAGAAGCATCTATATATTATAGATATATGAGGATACAAAATTATGAGGCACTTCCAGATGTGCCAGAAACTTGAATTTTGGTAGGATTATAGGTTTTTAGTCACAACCAAAGGAAAAAATCCGAAACGGGCAAAATTCCTATTTTGAGGGGCTATTTTGGCCCCTGTTTGCCCCTTTTTTTGTCCATAAGAAAGCATGTAAATTGGTGCAGAGGTTTTTATGTTTGCATTTTAAAATTACTTTCCGTCAAGATACAACCTCGAGACTTAAACTGTCGGATAGGATATAAATTGTAGTTACTTATTTTTGAAGACGGAATGCAAATCCGAGTAGAATTAGCTTAATTTTATAGTTTTTATCGCAAAAAATTGCTAATTTTTCTGGGTCTAACAATAGGTTTCCTTGGTAACAAGCTCAATCCTTTCATATGGGTAAGCTTTCAATGGGAATCAGAGGCTTATATTTCAATGCTGTTAATGTCAAACTACACCTAATGAAGGAAATCCGATATTGATATAAACCTCATTTTTGGGGCTGTTTTGCCCAATTATTGCCAAATTCGAGAACAAAAAAGGCGGTGCAGCTGCATAGGACCCAGAGACTTGAAATTTGCCACGGTTATAGAAATTTCATTGCAACCTAAGATGAAATTATAAAATTACAAAAATTCTCATTTTTAAAGGGCGGTTTTGCCCCTTTTCGGACCCATGCGAGAACAAAAAATGGAGGCAGCTGCATAGGACCTAGAGACTTGAAATTTGGCACGATTATAGAATTTTCATGGCAAACTAAGATAAAATTGTAAAATTGCAAAAATTCCTATTTTTAATGTGTCGTTTTGCCCTTTTTCGGCCCCATATGAATGTGATAATTATAAGGCACTTCTTAATGAGATACAAACTTGAAATTTGGCAGAATTATGGGTTTTTAGTTACAACAGATGGAAAAAATCTGAGACTGTAATAATTCTTAATGTTAGGGGCTGTTTTGCTCCATTATTGCTCCATACGAGGATTAAAATTATAAGGCACTTCTAAATGAGCAACAAACTCCAAATTTGACATGGTTATATGATTATGTACAACATCGCTTGGGAGTAATTTCAATTTGTAAAAATGCTAAAATTTCAAAATGCTTGCAGAATGCAAGCACATAACAACTAGTATATATATATATCATGTGTAAGAAGCGTCTTTATATTATAGATATACTAGTTAATGTGTGCTTGCATTCTGCAAGCATATTAACGGTTAAGCATATTTACAATTTAAAATTATTCCCAATGAATTTTGTGCAAAATCATATAACTGTATGAAATTTCTACTTTTTAGCTCATTTAAAAGTGCATTATAATTTTATTTGTCGCATAGGACAATTATTTGGCAAAAGAGTCGCTAAGATTTCGAATAATAACGACATTGGATTTCATCTTTCTGTTGTAACTAAATACCCATAATTTTGCCAAATTTCATGTTTGTATCTCATTAGGAATTGCTGTATCATTTTCACACCGGTATGGGTCATATATAGGGCAAAACCTCATTTAAAATTTCCATTTTCGCAGTGTTTTATTTTAACTTCAGTTACAATGAAATTTCTACAACCAGGCCTAATTTCAAGTCTCTACGTCATATGGAGCTGCCTCATAATTTTTCTGCTGGTATGGAGCAATGCTGGGGAAAACAGCCCCAAAAATAGGGATTATTACAATATCGGAATTCCTTCATAAGGCATAGTTTAACATTAAAGGCATTAAAATGTATGCCTCTGATTCCCATTAAATGCTTACCCATATGAAAGCATTAAGCCTGTTGCTAGGAAGCCTATTGTTAGACCAAGAAAAATTACCACGTTTTTGCGATAAAACCTATAAATTTATGCTAATTCTACTCGGATTTGAATTCAGTCTTCAAAAATAAGAAACTACAATTCATATCCTATCCGACAGTTTGTCTCGAGTTCGTATCTTGCTGGGAAGTAATTTTAAAATGCAAATATAACATCCTCTACACCAATTTACGTTTTCTTATGGGCAAAAAATGGGGCAAAAAGGCGCCAAAATAGCCCCTTATAATAGGAATTTTGCCAGTTTCAGATTTTTTCCTTTGGTTGTGACCAAAAACCTATATTCCTACCAAATTTCAAGTTTCTAGCCCATCTGGAATTGCCTCTATATATATATATATGTATGTATATATATATGTATGTATATATGTATGTATATATATATGTATATATATATATATATAATTATGTATGTATGTATATATGTATATGTGTGTGTATATATATATATATATCATGTGTAAGAAGCGTCTATATATTATAGATATGATACTAGTAATATGTGCTTATATATATATATATATATCATGTGGAAGAAGCGTCTATATATTATAGATATGATACTAGTAATATGTGCTTGCATTCTGCAAGCATTTTTAAATGTTACCATTTTTACAATGTAGAATTATTCGTTCAATTAAGTACAAAATCATATAACCTTGTCAAATTTCAAGTTTGTTGCTCATTTAGAAATGCCTTATAATTTTATTCGTCGCATAGGGCAGTAATGTGGCAAAACAGCATCTAAGATTTTGAATATTTACAATATCGGATTTCTTCCTTCTGTTGTAAATATAAACCCATAATTCTGCCAAATTTCATGATTGTAACTCATTAAGAATTACAGTATAATTTTCACACTGGTATGGGCCAAAAATGGGGTAAACCGCCTTTAAAATTTGGAATTTTTGCAGTATTTTATTTTATCTTCGGTAGCAATGAAATTTATATAATCGTGCCAAATTTCAAGTCTCTAGGTCGTATGCAGCTACCTCGCCTTTTTTGTTCTCGTGTGGGGCAATAATGGGGCATGACAGCCACAAAAATGAGGAATATATCAATATCGGATTTCCTTCATTAGGCATAGTTTAACATTAATGGCATTAAAATATAAGCCTCTGATTCCCATTAAAAGCTTACCCATATGAAAGCTTTAAAGCCGTGGTTTCCAAGAACCACGCATTCGTGATTGCGCGATGCGTGATTCGCCATTGCGTGATCACGCAGTAGTTGACTAATGGACGTTACATGGTGGCAGTTTTCAAGACATTGCGTGCGCGAATGCTGCGTCATCGCGCACTTTTATCATTGATCTGCATCATGCAACGGTTGCTTGCCAATCAACTTCTGCGTGCCACGCAAGGATAACGCTATTATTTTATGGGATGGAGTCAAAATCGTTTAGCGATGTTTTGGATGAGAAATTAATAGAATTAGTGAAAAATAATCAGTACAAGCTCAGCCATAAGAATTACAAAGATAATGTGATAAAGGAAAATATATGGAGAGAGATCGCTTTATCATTAGAAAGAACTGGTAAGTACATTTCATTTTTATAGCATTTATTTAATTTTAACAAAAATACAATATGATTGAGCTTAACATTATTGTGACATCAGTATTTTAATTAGTTCTAGACACACGATTAATTTGCGAACTTAATGTGCCCTCAGCACTTAAAGAACAGTATACTACATTGTTTTTTAACTTTTCAGTGCCAGAATGCAAAACTAGATGGCAGACCATTAGGGATTCATATAGAAAAAATAGAAATAAATTGAAAATGGGTTGCAAATCTGGTTCGGCTGCTCTTCCTAAATCAAAATATCACCAAAATGACAGCTTTAAATTTTTAGAAGAAAGTTTTAAAGAAAGAGAGTTAGTAGTTTTTGCTATATTTTTTCCGAATGAATTGTCTAAATTAAATTATGTCATCCATGAATTCATATAAAGAGTTTCAAATTTTATTTCAATAACTATTAGTGATGTGAAATAATTAAAACTAAACAAAATAAAACAAACTTTGTAAATCCAGAAAAATATATCCCGAATAGTTTTATATAGTGTTTTGTTATATATTTTATATCCCTTAATACGAAGGTTAGAATATAGTTAATATCAGAAAAATGAGAGGTGGGGGTGATAGAGGTGAAGGTTGGAGGGCTGAGCAAATTATTTAATTGAAAAATGTATACAAAGTAACATACATGGCAGTTAGGCAGTAGTTAATAGAAAGATTATATAAGGTATGTGAAGAGGTGGGGGTGGTATAGGTGAAGGTGGGGAAGAGAGGGTGGATGGTTGATGAAGCCAAATAAATTATTTTTTTTTAAATACATACAAAATAACGGAATCGTCAAGCCAAATTTAAACGGGATGGTTATAACAAACGAATTAATAACCGACACATAAATCGAGAAGGAAGGTAAAAGATGGAGGAAAAAATGATGATGATGATAATAATAACGGTAACTTTTTTCTGTGAAAAACACAAAGTTTGTTTTATGTTATGTTTATAATTTCTTTCTACAAGTTTGGGCCTGAAGAAGTTGACTAGATTAAAATGAAGTTTAATTAAGGCCGGTTTGATGTCATTGTATCATTATAAATAAATTCAATCTTTATTATTTATTATTAACATGAAAAAAACATGGAGTTGGGAAAGGAAGGGTATTTCATTCATGCGATTAAATAAATTTTAGTTAAAACATTGAAGATTTCCATATTTTTTTATGATTTCTAAAATTATTTCAGAACAAAATCAACCTATGACGAACATAAGACCGCTGAATACGGGGACGATGAAAGGAAAGACATTCCCGAAAATTCAGCCGAGACAGAAATAGGAGAAAGTAGAGAAGAATTCGTTTCAACAGCAACAGAAGATACAGGAACCAAACAGGCCAGCAAAAGACCATCAATAGATGAAAATTCCGACACAGAATTCGTCCCAAAAAAGATAGTAAAAAGAAGAAATGTGAAGGATAAAGTTCTAGAGGAAATAAAAAAAGGAAGAGAAGATAGAAACAAAATTTTGAATAATTTATTAGTACAGAGGATGGAGGCAAGCCAGGAAAGTCCGATAATGACATTTTTTAAAAGCATGGCTGCTACAGTGATGACTTTCCCTCCGCACCTTGTGGCGGAAGCCAGAATGAAAGTGTGCCAGGTTGTTACAGAAATGGAAATTTGAGCATTGAAGGAGAAGACAGTACAAAATCCATACCAATCACCCTCATCTGCCAGTTCTAATTAGTCAGGAAATCCAGCATTCCCCAGTTCCTCATTCACCTCCGACATCAATCCATGTAATATCAATAGCTTACCATCCCTTGCCGATCCAGAATGTGAAATAAATGTTTATCGTAACCTCTAAGCACTTTTTTAATAATCAATGTTTTGTTCTTTTCCACTCTGTATCCATGTTTATATTTTCAATTGATCGATTAAATTAAAATTTCTATAGCAAAGCCAATGTCTTTGTTCAGTTTCTTATAGTTTTTTTCACAGATGATCTTATGCTGTACTGTAACAATTCTCATGGCATTAATATTTCTGGTGAAGGCGGTCTGTTAAAATGATTCATAATAATTGTAGAGTTTAGTTTAACAAGTATTTCATTTACCTTAGAGTTATACAGAGTCTCTCCTGGGGTGATATTGGGTTCGGAACACGATTGCACTTCACCTTGCTTATATCACCCCTTATGTGAGACAATATACTATGGAAGAGATCCCGAGAAACTCGGAAATACTCCCTGAATTTGGTCTCATTGTCCATCAGATGAGAATTAATCAAAATTTTGAAAGCTCCTTCTTCTTCCCTTTTTTAAAAATATTACTTCCATCGTCACGAAGCAAAGTCGTAAGTAAAAACACTTCCTCGTCTGCTTCTTCTTCTAATAACAATGCTATAGCGACATCGATTTTGCGGAGTGCCATCGCTCAGACTGAACGAAAATTCACTTTGACGCATGCCTTGGAATACACCCCTGCCATGTATCCCAGAAGCGCGATTATGCAATCGTGCATCACGCATCGCGCAATCACGGATGCGTGGTTCTTGGAAACCATGGCTTAAGACTGTTGCCTAGGAAGCCTATTGTTAGACCCTGAAAAATTACCACTTTTTTGCGATAAAAACTATAAATTTATGATAATTCTAGTCTGATTTGAATTCTGTCTTCAAAAATAAGAAAATACAATTCATATCCTATCTGATAGTTGAAGTCTCGTGTTCATATCTTGAAGGGAAGTAATTTTAAAATGCAAATATAAAAACTTCTACACCAATTTACATTTTCTTATGGGACAAAAATGGGGCAAAAAGGGGCCAAAATAGCCCCTCAGAATAGGAATTTCGACAGTTTCAGATTTTTTCCTTCGGTTGTGACCAAAAACCTATATTCCTACCAAATTTCAAGTTTCTAGCACATCTGGAAGTGCCTCATAATTTTGTATCCTCCTATATCTATAATATATAGATGGTTCTTACACATGATATATATATCTATAATATATAGATGCTTCTTACACATGATATATATATCATATATATATATATATATATATACTAGTAATGTGTGCTTGCATTCTGCAAGCATTCTTAAATATCAGCATTTTTACAATTTAGAATTATTTCCAATCAATTACATACCAAATAATATAACCGTGTCAAATTTCAAGTTTGTTGCTCATTTAGAAATGCCTTATAATTTTATTCGTCGCCTAGGGGAATAATGTAGCAAAACTGCCGCTAAGAATTCGAATTTTTACAATATCGGATTTCTTCCTTCTGTTGTAACTAAAAACCCATAATTCTGCCAAATTTCATGTTTGTATCTCATTAAGAATTGCCGTATAACTTTCACATTCATATGGGGCAGAAATGGGGCAAAACCGCCCCTTATAAATTGGAATTATTGCAGTTTTTATATTATCATCGGTTGCAATGAATTTTCTATAATGGTGCCAAATTTCAAGTCTGTAGCTCATATTGAGCGGCCTAACCTTTTTTGTTCTCGTACAGAGCAATACTGGGGCAAAAGAACCCCAAAAATGGGGATTATTACAATATCGGATTTCCTTCATTTGTCATAGTTTAACATTAATGGCATTAAAATATAAGCCTCTGATTCCCATTAAAAGCTTACCCATATGAAAGGATACAGCTTGTTACCAAGGAAACCTATTGTTAGACCCAGAAAAATTACCACTTTTTTGCGATGAAAACTATAAATTTACGCTAATTCTACTCGGATTTGAATTCTGTCTTCAATGCATTTTTTCTTATCTTAATATAAATAGTAGATTAGACGGATAATTTTAAAATTCAAAAGTTTGCACGTCTGCGCCGATTAATGTTTTACATTATGGACAATATTGGAATAAAAACAACCCCTAAAATTTATAATTGTAAAACTTCTATAGTTTTTCATCATTTGATACGAATACCTCACATTTCTGCAAAATTTCATCGATGTAGCACCTCTAAATGTGTAGTTACATAAAATTAATTGTTTAAAAATGATGAATTTTTGACAGCCACAATAATAAACTTTATTCTTCATTATTATTTACCGCTGTAATAGCATTCCCTGATTTCTCAAAATATTCAGCACCCTAGCTCTAATAAAAGTGCATAAACATTAATTTTTTTAACATTTATGTATTTTTTACGGCCCAATAAAGAAACATTTTCAAATATTTATGATCCCGTTTTCGTTACTCGGTAAGGTCTACGTAAGAAAAAATTTCAGCATTGTAGCACATTTATAAGTAACTAAACCATGAAACGTTTGTTTATAATATGTGACTGCATTATGCAAGCATTTTTATATATTAGCATTTTTACAATTTCGAATTATTCCTAATCAATAATGTCCAAAACCATATAACCGTGTCAAATTTTAAGTTTGTATCTCATTAAGAAGTGCCTTATAATGTTCACACTGGGTAAAAATAGGGCAAAACCACACCTAAAAATTGGAATTTTTTCTACTTTTTGACTTTTATCTTCGGTTGCAACAACATTTCCATAATCGTGCTAAATTTCAAGTCTCTAGGTCATATGGAGCTGCCTCATCATTTTTGTTATCGTATAGAGCAATACTGGGGAAAAAGAGCTCCAAAAATGGGGATTACTACAATATCGGAATTCCTTCATTAGGCATAGTTTAACATAAAAGGCATTAAAATATAAGCCTCTGATTCCCATTAAAAGCTTGCCCATATGAAAGGATTAAGCCAGTTGCCTAGGAAGCCTATTGTTAGACCCAGAAAAATTACCACTTTTTTGCGATAAAAACTACAAATTTACGCTAATTCTAATCGGATTTGAATTCTGTCTTCAAAAATAAGAAACTACAATTTATATCCTATCCGACAGTCTACATCTCGAGTTCATATCTTGACGGAAAGTAATTTTAAAATGCAAATATAAAAACCTCTACACCAATTTACGTTTTCTTATGGGCCAAAAATGGGGTAAAAAGATGCCAAAATAGCCCCTCAGAATAGGAATTTTTCCAGTTTCGGATTTTTTCCTTTGGTTTTGACTAAAAACCTATAACCCTACCAAATTTCAAGTTTCCAGCACATCTGGAAGTGCCTCATAATTTTGTATCCTCCTATATATATATATCTATAATATATAGATGCTTCTTACACATGATATATATATACAAGTGAATGTGTGCTTGCATTCTGCAAGCATTTTCTCTCATTTAATAAGAAATACTAAAAGCCGACAAAAAAGTTGTAAATGCAAAAGCGCCTTGGACCTATTTCAATTGTTTTCTTATGGGAAATAATCTCAAATTTAAGGCTACCTGGAATCGAACCAATGACACATAGGCAGGAGTTGTCAAATACTATGGGGATATACTCATGACATCTACAAACCCTAAACATATCATCTATTTATTCCTCTTAGTTTCGTCTACATGAAGGAACTCTTTTTTTCCATGCTTTCTTATGGGAGATATACCGGGTCGTCTGGAGTCAAACCCAGAATACTTGCGATAAAAGTGATAACGGTTCCCTATAGATCTCATGCGTGTCTAACTACCCTCCAATTTTGAATTTTCTACCTTATCGGAAAGTGCCCGAAATTAATTTTCAGTAATGCCACAATGCTTTTCTTATGGGAAAAAACGGAAATTTCGGAATTTCTGGAGGCGAACCCATGACACCTAGGTATGAGATCTCAATTTTTCTGGCGGTTTCTCCATGCCATCTCCAAATACTGAAAATTGCAGCTCTCCATCTATTGTAGTTTGGGCCAGACATTAGTATCCTCCTATATACCGTATTCACCTGAATCTAAGACGACCTTTTTTTCCAAATTTTCAGCTGTAAATATCAAGAGTCGTCTTACATTCGAATACGAAGTATATTTAAGCATTTAATCAATGGTTTTTACAACAAATGGTATATTAGAGTAAACAATTCACAACAGCAAATTCAAGTACGTACATAAAGAAGTGAAATAAACAAATAGTAATAACAATAAGAAAAACATGACGGGAATAATAATTATTTAGACTAATAATCATCGTCGACGATCATAACACGGACGACGTTCTTTCATCTTGCACGTAATGGCAACCCAATGTCAAAACAAATGAGCGGATATCATTGGGATTCCCCTTTCAAACGACGCACCGCGATTCACTAAGTGTGACAGTAATTTTGAGTTGTGCATTCTTGATTTAAATGCACAACCCTTAAGTTAAAATGACAGATCATGTTGAAGTACGTGGCACGAGTGCAAAGGGAAAGTTAACAAAGGAATTAGACGGAGCTAAGATACAAATTTTAAGCTGATCGTGATAAATTACGCCGAAAAAACTAATAACTGTGATGCGAGTAGAAAGTTCGGTGTATCTGAGGCAAATGTGCGTCGATGGAAACTCTCAAAACAGGAACTAGAAAAAGCCAAAGCCACAAGGAAGTCGCTCAGTGGTCCAAAATTAGGCCGATTTCATGGCATTGAAGAAGAAGTAGTCAAGTTTGTGCGCACCGTGAGGAAGAACGGTATGCCTGTTTCGACTGAAAGTATTATACTTAAAGCTAATGAAATTACTAGAGGACTTAATATATCATTGCAAGAATTCAAGGCCAGCAGAAGTTGGTGCGTGAGAATGATGCGGCGAAATAATTTTTCTTTACGGCGACGAACTTCGTCAGAAATTGTCAGAAGACTATGTTGAAAAACTTCTCGCGTACCAGAAATACGTAATTGGACTTAGAAAAACCAATAATTAACTTTTGAGCCAAATAGGAAATGCCGATGAAACTCCGGTTTTCTTCTACATGCCATCTAATTATACTCTGAATGAAAAAGGTGCGAAATCAGACCTAATTAAAACTACAGGCAACGAAAAAATGCGAGTCACGGTAATGTTGGCGGTTTTAGCAGATGGGACTAAATTACCACCATATGTGATTCTAAAGCGGAAAACAATGCCTAAGAAACATTTGCCAAGTGGAATAATAGGTGTCAAGAAAAGGGGTGGATGACTAAAGAACTAATGAGAGATTGGTTACATGTGGTGTGGAATAGACGGCCAGGAGCTTTACTGAAACAAAGAGCAATGCTTTCACTAGATGCATTCAAGGACACTTATCTCCTGAAATTAAAAACATAATGAGTGCGATGAATATTGATCTTATTGTAATACCTGGAGGAATGACATCGCAACTTCAAGTTTTAGATGTTGCTGTCAATAAGTGTTTTAAAAATAATTTAAAGGTTTTGTATTCTGAGTGGTTACAGAGTGGAACTCACACTTTAACACCAAAAGGAAATCTTAAGAAACCTGAAGTTGCAATGCTCTGCCAATGGATCAAGGCATCGTGGCAACAAATAAATGCAAAAGTAATAGTGAAAGGATTTAAGAAATGCTGCTTATCTAATGCCATGGATGGGAGTGAGGATGATGTTTTGTGGGAGACTGATGATGAAGTTGAGAGTGATAAAGATAGTGAGCATGAGGAAAATAGTGAAGGTTGCATAGACAGTGATGATGACTAATTTACTTTATTTTTAATGTTATCTTAAAATGAATGCTACCATTTAATTTGTTTGAAAACCTGAATGGTTCTATTTTTGATGTGATCTTATGATTTTAAAATGTTAAAAGACAATGACATTCAAGAAAAGTATAAGAGAAAATAAATATTTCACAAGATTTATAATTTTTGTAGTAATGAAGGTCAATTTGAGCTTTTTTCTCTTTTGGAATCATAAAAATGGGGGGTCGTCTTAGATTCAGGGTCGTCTTGGATTCGGGTGAATACGGTATATATCATTCTATAAGCACTCTTATCCTATATCCTCTGTAAGAAGAGTCGATATAGAATGATATCATGTGTAAGAAGCATCTATATATTATAGACTAGTTAATGTGTGCTTGCATTCTTCAAGCATTATTAAAGTTTAGCATGTTTACAATTTAAAATTATTCCCAATGAATTTTGTACAAAATCATATGACTATCAAATTTCAACTTTGTAGCTCATTCAGAAGTGCATTATAATTTTATTCGTCGCATAGGACAATTATTTGGCAAAACACTCGCTAAGATTTCGAATTTGAAGGATATTGGATTTCGTCTTTCTGTTGTAACTAAAAACCCATAATTCAGCCAAGTTTCATGTTTGTATCTCATTAGGAATTGCCGTATCATTTTCACACTGTTGTGGGTCATATATAGGGCAAAACTGCCCTTAAAATTAGGAATTTTCGCAGTGTTTTATTTGATCTTCGGTTGCAATAAAATGTTTACAACCAGGCAAAATTTCAAGTCTCTACGTCATATGGAGCTCCTTCATAATTCTTGTTCTCGTATGGAGCAATTCTGGGGCAAAACAGCCCCAAAAATATGGATTATTACAATATCGGAATTCCTTCATTAGGCATAGTTTAACATTAAAGGCATTAAAATATATGCCTCTGATTCCCATTAAAATCTTACCCATATGAAAGCATTAAGCCTGTTGCTAGGAAGCCTATTGTTAGACCAAGAAAAATTACCGCTTTTTTGCGATAAAAACAATAAATTTACGTTAATTCTACTCGGATTTGAATTCTGTCTTCAAAAATAAGTAACTACAATTTATATCCTATCTGACAGTTTAAGTCTCGTGTGAATATCTTGAAGGGAAGTAATTTTAAAATGCAAATATAAAAACCTCTACACCAATTTAGATGTTTTCTTATGGGCAATAAATGCGGCAAAAAGGAGTCAAAATAGCCCTCAATATAGGAATTTCGACAGTTTCGGATTTTTTCCTTCGGTTGTGACCAAAAACCTATAATCCTACGAAATTTCAACTTTTGAGTGGCCATTTTGGCCCCTTTTTGCCCCATTTTTTGCCCATAAGAAAACATGTAAATTGGTGTAGAGGTTTTTATATTTGCATTTTAAAATTACTTCCCGTCAAGATACGAACTCGAGACTTAAACTGTCGGATAGGATATAAATTGTAGTTTCTAATTTTTGAAGACGGAATGCAAATCCGAGTAGAATTAGCTTAATTTTATAGTTTTTATCGCAAAAAATTGCTAATTTTTCTGGGTCTAACAATAGGTTTCCTTGGTAACAAGCTCAATCCTTTCATATGGGTAAGCTTTCAATGGGAATCAGAGGCTTATATTTTAATGCTGTTAATGTCTAACTACACCTAATGAAGGAAATTCGATATTGATATAATCCTCATTTTTGGGGCTGTTTTGCCCCATTATTGCCCCATTCGAGAACAAAAAAGGCGATGCAACTGCATAGGACCCAGAGACTTGAAATTTGGCACGGTTATAGAAATTTCATTGCAACCTAAGATGAAATTATAAAATTACAAAAATTCTCATTTTTCAAGGGCGGTTTTGCCCCTTTTCGGACCCATGCGAGAACAAAAAATGTGAGGCAGCTGCATAGGACCTAGAGACTTGAAATATGGCACGATTATAGAATTTTCATGGCAAACTAAGATAAAATTGTAAAATTGCAAAAATTCCTATTTTTAATGTGTCGTTTTGCCCTTTTTCGGCCCCATACGAATGTGATAATTATAAGGCACTTCTTAATGAGATACAAACTTTAAATTTGGCAGAATTATGGGTTTTTAGTTACAACAGATGGAAAAAATCTGAGACTGTAATAATTCTTAATGTTAGGGGCTGTTTTGCTCCATTATTGCTCCATACGAGGATTAAAATTATAAGGCACTTCTAAATGAGCAACAAACTCCAAATTTGATATGGTTATATGATTATGTACAACATCGCTTGGGAGTAATTTGAATTTGTAAAAATGCTAAAATTTGAAAATGCTTGCAGTATGCAAGCACATAACAACTAGTATATATATATATCATATATATATATTATAGGAGGATACAAAATTATGAGGCACTTCCAGAGGTGCCAGAAACTTGAAATTTGGTAGGATTATAGGTTTTTGGTCACAACCGAAGGAAAAAATCCGAAACTGGCAAGATTCCTATTTTGAGGGGCTATTTTGGCCCCTTTTTGCCCCATTTTTTGCCCATAAGAAAGCATGTAAATTGGTGCAGAGGTTTTTATATTTGCATTTTAAAATTACTTCCCATCAAGATACGAACTCGAGGCTTAAACTTTCGTATAGAGTTTAAATTGTAGTTTCTTATTTTTGAAGACAGAATTCAAATCCTAATAGTATTAGCGTAAATTTATAGTTTTTATCGCAAAAAAGTGGTAATTCTTCTAGGTCTAACATTAGGCTTCCTAGGCAACAGTCTTAATGCTTTCATATGGGTAAGCTTTTAATGGGAAGCAGAGGCTTATATTTTAATGCCTTTAATGTTAAACTATGCCTAATGGAGGAAATCCTATATTGTAATAATCCTCATTTTTGGAGCTCTTTTGCCCCAGTATTTCTCCATACGACTACAGAAATGATGAGGCAGCTCCATATATCTCAGAGACTTGAAATTTGACGTGGTTATAAAACCTTTATTGCAACCTAAGATAAAATAAAACTGCGAAAATTCCAAATTTTAAGGAGGTTTTGCCCTATATAAGACCCATACCAGTGTGGAAATGATACGGCAATACTTAATGATATACAAACATGAAATATGGCAGAATTATGGGTTAAAAGTTACAACAGAAAGATGAAATCCGATATCGTTAAAATTCGAAATCATAGCGACCGTTTAGTCAAATAATTGTCCTATGAGACGAATTAAATTATAATGCACTTCTGAATGAGCTACAAAGTTGAAATTTGATACAGTTATATGATTATGTACAAAATCGATTGGGAATAATTTGAATTTGTAATAATGCTAAACTTTTAAAATGCTTGCAGAAAGCAAGCACACATTAACTAGTATATATATATATATCATGTGTAAGAAGCATCTATATATTGTAATAATCCTCATTTTTGGAGCTCTTTTGCCCCAGTATTGCTCCATACGACTACAGAAATAATGAGGCAGCTCCATATAATCCAGTGACATGAAATTTGGCCTGGTTATAAAACCTTTATTGCAACCGAAGATAAAATAAAACTGCGAAAAATCCAAATTTTAAGGGAGGTTTTGCCCTATATAAGACCCATACCAGTGTGGAAATGATACGGCAATACTTAATGATATACAAACATGAAATTTGGCAGAATTATGGGTTACAAGTTACAACAGAAAGATGAGGCTTCCTAGGCAATAGTCTTAATGCTTTCATATGGGTAAGCTTTTAATGGGAAGCAGAGGCTTATATTTTAATGCCTTTAATGTTAAACTATGCCTAATGGAGGAAACCCTTATTGTAATAATCCTCATTTTTGGAGCACTTTTGCCCAAGTATTGCTCCATACGAGAACAAAAATGATGAGACAGCTCCATATGAACTAAAGACTTGAAAAATGGCACCATTATAGAAATTTCATTGCAACCGAAGTTATAATAAAAAAATAGCAAAAATTCAATTTTTTAAGTGTGGTTTTGCACTATTTCTACCCAATACGAGTGTGAACATTATAACGCACTTCTTAATGAGATACAAACTTGAAATTTGTCAGAATTATGGGTTTTTAGTTACAACAGATGGAAAAAATCTTAGAATGTAAAAATGCATAATGTTAAGGGCTGTTTTGCTACATTATTGCCCTATACGAGGATTAAAATTATATGGCATTTCTAAATGAGCTACAAACTCCAAATTTGACAGGGTTATATGATTATGTAAAACATCGATTGGGAATAATTGGAATTTGTAAAAATGCTAAAATTTGAAAATGCTTGCAGAATGCAAGCACATAACAACTAGTATATATATATATATATCATGTGTAAGAAGCATCTATATATTATAGATATATAGGAGGATACAAAATTATGAGGCACTTCAAGATGTGCTGGAAACTTGAAATTTGGTAGGATTATAGGTTTTTAGTCACAACCAAAGGAAAAAATCCGAAACTGTTGAAATTTCTATTTTGAGGGGCTATTTTGGACCCTTTTTGCCCCATTTTTTGCCCATAAGAAAGCATGTAAATTGGTGCAGAGGTTTTTATATTTGCATTTTAAAATTACTTCCCGTCAAGATACGAACGCGAGACTTAAGCTGTCGGATACGATATAAATTGTAGTTTGTTATTTTTGAAGACAGTATTTAAATCCGAATAGAATTAGCGTAAATTTATAGTTTTTATTGCAAAAAAGTGGTAATTTTTCTGGGTCTAACAATACGCTTCCTTGGTAACAAGCTCTATCCTTTCATATGGGTAAGCTCTTAATGGGAATCAGAGGCTTATATTTTAATGCCTTTATTGCTAAACTATGCTTAATGAAGGAAATCCTATATTGCAATTATCCTCATTTTTTGAGCTCTTTTGCCCCAGTATTGCTCCATACGAGAACAAAAATGAAGAGGCAGCTCCATATGAACTATAGACTTGAAATATGGCACCATTATAGAAAGTTCATTCTAACCGAAGATAAAATAAAAAAATAGCAGAAATTCAAATTTTTAGGTGCGGTTTTGCCCCATTTCTACCCTATACAAATGTGAACATTAAAAGGCACTTCGTAATGAGATACAAACTTGAAATTTGTCAGAATGATGGGTTTTTAGTTACCACAGAAGGAATAAATCTGATATTGCCCCATTATTGCCCCATACGAGGAATAAAATTATAAGGCACTTCTAAATGATCTACAAACTTGAAATTTGACACGCTTACATGATTTTTTTAACAGTAGACAGGGAATAATTCGAAATTGTAAAAATCCTACAATTTAAAACTGCTTCTTCATTATATATTGATGGACCTTACTTAGAACATAGAGGGCATATAAATTTCCAGTGCAAACTACAATAGTTTGAGCTGAAATTTAATACATAATTGCATCAAAGAAAATAATCAGAGGAAAAATTGCAACAATATCTTTTTCTTGGCCGTTAAAAATTATAAACTATTTACTAACTTTTCATGGTTTAGGTA
The DNA here is from genome assembly GCA_036926305.1 of Uropetala carovei. Lineage (NCBI taxonomy): Eukaryota > Metazoa > Arthropoda > Insecta > Odonata > Petaluridae > Uropetala > Uropetala carovei. The sequence continues at coordinate 1,468,594 of JAXCHB010000180.1, read as the reverse complement.
TTTCTAAATGAGCTATGAAGCTGAAATTTTTTCCATTGGTAGAATTTGCCATATAATGAAAACGGGATTATAGAAATTTGTAAATTTTTATTCGTTCAACCGTAATAATCTCTTAAATGTTAAATAAATTCAATAAAGTTTATGTACATTCTGAAGGGCAAAGAAAGCTGAAAATTTAAGAAAGTTAGGGAATAATGTTCCGGTGACAATTAACATTGAAAATTTTGTTAAAGTTTATTATTGTGTCCGTTAAAAATTCAGAAATTAAAAAAAATTAAATTTATATAAATGCACTCCTAGAGATGCTACATCGATGAAATTTGGCATAAATGTGAGGTATTCGTAACAAATGTTAAAAACCTATGAATATTTTATAATTATTAATTTAGGGGTTGTTTTTACCCCAAAATTTTTCTATAAGGAAAACACGTAAAGCGGTGAAGCGATTCAAACTTTTGCGTCAAAAAATTATTTTTCCGATACTAATGCTTGCAGAATGTGAGCACACATTAACTATACTCCTTTAAAAATGACATTGGGGTTTAGAGAGAGAGCGAAGTAGAGAGCTCTCGCTCACGTGATTTTCCGGGAACCAATAGATGACAGCTCTTGCGAGGCTTAACCTGGCGGAGCTCAGTGTCTCTTAGACCTCCGTTGTGCACACATCGTGTCTGCGAGTGCTGTGTTGCCAAGCGTTTCATTCGTGTTGCTAAGCGTTTCGTTCGTGTTGCATCCCGTTCTTCGTTCGGCGTCTTGCTTATTTGGATAGCTTTTTTATACATTTAAACAAGCTATGGAAAGGAAGAGGCAGTACACTGTTCTGCATCGCCAAACAAAAAGGGTTGTGCATTCCATATTAATGTTCTTCCAAAAGGAGAAGGAATTAGGAAGGCCATTCATTTTGCTTGAGAAAGTTCAATAGAGGGCAGCTGTGGCTTGTGGCCTTACCGTAAAGAAAATGCAGGCAATCGCTCGTGAAGGTATTGATGTTACTCTAATTATGCATTCCTACATTTGTTATTATAGCAATAGATTTAACAAATATAATGGTAAGAAATTCATTCCTACGTCATCACTGCTTTTTACATATTTTATCTATTAATAGGGAGAGAGAGTAGTACTTCAAAAAAGACGAAAATCGGGACAAAATGATTGATCCTGTCGTGATTAATCTCATGGATAGTGATGATGAGTCCAGCTATGATGAAGACGATAGTGATAACGAGGAAGAAGAAAAATTAGCCACTCCGTTGCAATAAAATATTTTGTGCAATTGTAATAGGAAATAATAAAATACATAAATACATTTAATATTTGGTGAATTTTGTTATTTATATTTTTCTTTGTATATAGTGTCCGCGTACGATGAAGCGTTTGTCCGCCTCAGCTTCTATAACTTTCTCGTTCCCTTAGCCTAGAGAGAAAAAGAGAGAGAGCCCAATGTGAAATAGATCTGACAACATTGGTACCGAATTCTCCCGCGCAAGCACGTCTCCCCACCTCCTCGAAGTGAAAGCGAACGACATGTTCCGAGTATCTCCGAAGAGCCACCCCAAATGTCATTTTTAAAAGAGTATAGTATATGATATATATCATTCTATAAGCACTCTTCTTACAGAGGAGGCTGTACGATACAAGTAAATGCGTGCTTGCATTCTGCAAGCATTTTCTCTCACCTTAATGGAAAAATAAAAGCTGAAAAATAATTTTCAACGTTTAAGGTTGCATCTTGACTGCAATTATGTGTTTTCCTGTTTTGAAAATGCTGGGCTAAAAACTACCCCTGAAATTTGTAATTATAAAACTTTTATAGGTTTTTATCATTTGTTACGAATACCTAACATTTATGCGAAATTTCATCAATGTAGCACCCCTAGAAGTGCATTTAAATGAATTTCATTGTTTAAAAATTTCAGCTTGATAGCGCATTTGGAAATACCTAAACCACGAAATGTTAGTAAAATTGTTTATAATTTTTAGCGGCCAAAATAATGCACATTGTTACAATTTTGCAATTATTCTTCCGATTATTTTTCTTTGTTCACCAACATATTAAATTGCAGCTCTCCAAGTACAGTAGTTTGGGCCAGACATTAGTATCCTCCTATATCCTATATATATCCTCCTCTGTAAGAAGAGTGCTTATAGAATGATATATAGGATATATATAGGATATAGGAGGATACTAATGTCTGGCCCAAACTACAATAGTTGGGGAGCTGAAATTTAATACATAGGTGAATAAAGAAAAATAATCAGAGGAATAATTGCGAAATTGCAACAATGTGCATTATTTTGGCCACTAAAATTTATAAACAATTTTACTAACATTTCATGGTTTAGGTATTTCTAAATGAGCTATCAAGCTGAAATTTTTTCTACCTGTAGAATTCGCCAAATAATGAAAACAGGAATATAGAAATTTGAAAATATTTATTCGTTCGGCGGTAATAAATTCTCAAATGTTTAACAAATTGACTTATGTTTATGTACTTTCTGTAGATCCAGGAAGCTGAAAATTTTAACAGAGTTTGAAAATAATGTCCCAGTGGTAAATAACATTGAAAATGTTGGAAATATTTGTTGCTGTGGCTGTTAAAAATTAAAAAAGTTTAAACAATGAAATTCATATAAATGCACTCTTAGAGGTGCTGCATGAATGAAATGTCACATAAATGTGGGGTATTCGTAACAACTGATAAAAACCCATAAATGTATTATAATTATAAATTTTAGGGGTTGTTTTTACCCCAATATTTTCAAAACAGAAAAACACGTAATTCGGAGCTGAGATGCAACTTTAAGCATTAAAAATTATTTATCGGCTTTTATTTTCACTTTAAGGTGAGAGAAAATGCTTGCAGAATGGAAGCACACATTTACTTGTATATATATATATATATATCATGTGTAAGAAGCATCTATATATTATAGCTATAGAAGGATACAAAATTATGAGGCACTTCCAGGTGTACCAGAAACTTGAAATTTGATAGGGTTATAGGTTTTTGGTCACAACCGAAGGAAAAAATCCGAAACTGGCAAAATTCCTATTTGTAGGGGCTTTTTTCCCTATTTTTGGCCCATAAGAAAGCATGTAAATTGGTGTAGAGGATTTTATATTTGCATTTTAAAATTACTTCCCGTAAAGATACGAACTCGAGACAAACTATCGGATGGCATAGAAACTGTAGTTTTTATTTTTGAAGACAGAATTTCAAATCCAAGTAGAATTAGCATAAATTTATAGCCTTTATCACAAAAAAGTGGTAATTTTTCTGGGTCTAACAATACGCTTCCTAGGCAAGCGACTTAATGCTTTCATATGGGTAAGCTTTTAATGGGAATCAGAGGCTTATGTTTTAATGCCTTTACTGTTAAACTATACCTAATGAAGGAAATCCTATATTGTAATAATCCCCATTTTTGGAGCTCTGTTGCCCCAGTATTGCTCCATACGAGAACAAAAATGTAGAGGCAGCTTCAAATGAACTACAGACTTGAAATATGGCACCGGTATAGAAATTTCATTGGAACCTAATATAAAATTAAAAAACTGCAAAAATTCCAATTACTAAGGGGCGGTTTTGCCCCATTTACATCCCATACGAGTGTGAAAACTATACGGCAATTCTTAATGAGGTACAAACATGAAATATGGCAGTATTATGGGTTTTCACTAACAACAGAAAGAAAGAATCCGATACTTTAAAAATTCAAAGTCTTAGCAAATGTTTTGCCACATAATTGTCCTATGCGACGAATAAAATTATAATGCACTTCTAAATGACCTACAAAGTTGAAATTTGATATGGTTTTATGATTTTGTATAAAATTGATTAGGAATAATTTGAAATTGTAAAAATGCTAAACTTTAAAAAAGCTTGCAGAATGCAAGCACACATTAACTAGTATCTATAATATATAGATGTTTCTGACAGATGATATATATAGGAGGTTACAAAATTATGAGGAACTTCCAGATGTGGTAGAAACTTGAAATTTGGTAGGTATATAGGTTTTTGGTGACAACCGAAGGAAAAAATCCGAAACTGTCGAAATTCCTATTTTAAGGGGCTCTTTTGGCCCCTTTTTGCCCCATTTTTTGCCCATAAGAAAGCATGTAAATTGGTGCAGAGGTTTTTATATTTACATTTTAAAATTACTTCCCATCAAGATGCGAACTCGAGACTTAAACTATCGGATAGGATATAAATTGTAGTTTCTTATTTTTGAAGACAGAATTCAAATCCGATTAGAATTAGCGTAAATTTATAGTTTTTATCGCAAAAAAGTGGTAATTTTCTGGGTCTAACAATAGGCTTCCTAGGCAACAGTCTTAATGCTTTCATATGGGTAAGCTTTTAATGGGAATCAGAGGCATATATTATAATCCCATAATGTTAAACTATGCCTAATGAAGGAATTCTGATATTGTAATAATCCCTATTTTTGGGGCTGTTTTGCCCCAGTATTCTTCCATAGGAGAACAAAAATTATATTATTATTATTATATATTATATTATTATTATATTTTAAAGCCATTAATGTTCAACGTCTAATGAAGGAAATCCGATATTGTAATAATCCTCATTTTTGGGGGTTTTTGCCCCAGCATTGCTCTATATGGGAACAAAAATTATATTATTATTATTATATATTATATTATTATTATATTTTAAAGCCATTAATGTTCAACAATGTCTAATAAAGGAAATCCGATATTGTAATAATCCTCATTTTTGGGGGTTTTTGCCCCAGCATTGCTCCATATGGGAACAAAAAAGATGAGGCAGCTCCATATGACCTAGAGACTTGAAATTTGATATGATTATAAAAATTTCATTGCAACTGAAGATAAAATAAAATACTGCAAAATTTTCAAATTCGTTTACCTGTCTACATTGTCAGATCTCATTTTAATTTGCTACTCTATCATTACATCTGCCTCCCTTCCCCTCCTCTTCTAACATATCCCCTCTTACAACCTATTCACATTACCTACATTGTAACTATCATTACCTCTGCCTCCTTTCCGTATTCTTTCATTAAGTATACATGCTCTGCGGCTCATGTTTTGTTGGATTATATACAAATTTTGAAAAAATGGCTCTTCCTGTCAAAAAGGTTTCCGGACCCTGCCCTAACTCATCCTCCCTTCCCGTCCTTCCTCGACCCCACCCTCCTCTCTTATTCCTTCCCCTCTCAAATCTGATTTCACATTCATACCTTACTGTGGTGAAGACGGCTTGACCAAAATTTCACGTAATTTTTGTGTTCGTCTGTCACTTGTATGCTGTGTTTATAAATAGGCTACATATGTATATTGTGAATTTCCGCCTGCCGGATTTCCATAACAAGAATATATATTTACGCACAAATAGAGACACACTTAAGCTTATAGGGACCCCGGTTAATCCGCAACCTGGATAATCTGCCACCGGTTAATCGGGAGTCTACTGTGTGTGTGTGTGTATATATATACATACAGGTATCCCTCGCCATTCGCGGGGGATACGTTCCCGAAGGCTCCGCGAACCGCAAAACCGCGAACGGCAAATGCATAAACTAATGGAAGAATGGGATTCCGTTCCTACATACGTGAAAGTGGTCCTAAGTGATTATTTACTTTACCTTACTGACGACTGTAGGCCAGAGAAACAAATAGTAAGCTTAAAATATGAAAGGAAAACCAAACCGACGAACGTTTCAATTTAGGAAAACTAATAAAACAGAAGTTTATTAACTCACCGTGAATTATGTAGAGTATACGTAGGATGTTGACAATGGAGGTGTTTCGGAAGAGCATTATTTGGAGGTGGAAGAGGAAGATGAGGGACTTGGCTTCAGGAATTCTGTGATTTGGAGTTGTTTCCCTTTTGTTTTGATTTTTTTATAAATTTCGTCATAGGGAGATATTGCAGATTCAATTATTCTCTTAAAATTGATGCTCCTTTCCATAGATGGATCAGCCTGCATTACTTTCTCTTTCAACTCGTTAGCCATATTTAAAATTTCTGCTAAGGTCTTCACTGAAAACTGTTTTATCTTAGGCTCTACATCTTCCTCTCTGTTTTCGCTCTCACTTGATTGTGTAAATTCTTCAAGTTCCTCATTTGCTAATTCTTCTTGTTGAAAGTTGAGCAATTCCTCCACTTCTTCCTCTTTTAAATCTTCAAAGCCCTCTCCACCTACATTTCTAGTCATTTCGATGATCTCTTCAACTTCTCCACGAATGCTGGGATAAACTTTGGAACAAACAGCTTCGGGTCAAAGTTTCTGCCAACATGCATTTATTGTTGATTGTTTTACTTCGTCCCATGATTCTTTTATCATATGAATGGCTGTTCGAATGTTGAATGAACTCCAACATTTACGAACAGAAATCAAAGAATTGATGTCTATTTGCTGTCAAATATGTTTGAAAGTTCGGCGAATATAATAAGATTTGAAGGTCGCAATGATTCCTTGGTCCATCGGCTGTAAGAGTTGTGTTGTGTTTGGTAGTAGGAATACAACTTCTACGTCAGAATAGCCTTCTGCAAGAGAAACTGAATGACCCGGAGCGTTATCCATTACGAGAAGCACTTTAAATGGCAAATTCGTCTGCCTCAGATAGATCTTCACCTGCTGGATGAAGCAGTTGGAAAACCAATCTTCGGACAGTTTACAATTAACCCATGCCTTCTTATTAGACCTCCAAATGACAGGTAGATCTGATTTAATCTTCCCTTTTACAGCACGAGAATTTTCTGAACGGTAAATTACCATTGGTTCGCATTTAAAATCTCCCGAAGCGTTTCCACATAATATTAAAGTGAATCGATCTTCAAGCTTCTATATATTATAGATTTGTTTCTTTTTATTGTAATATGTTGCTTCTTTTTTTATATAACTAACAATGCAACTGTTTGTTTAGATTATCTACAAAGACAGGAATACCCTGTAACTCTCAATATGATTTTTTTAAATTACGTACGTCCATATTCTCATCCAATTTTAAATTTATGCGTGAGCTTATTTGCATTATTAAGCATTACAGGTGTATAATATAAACGTTTTACTTACTAAAAGGTAAGATCCCAGCATACAAACGGTGAATTGTCTTAAGTCGTTATAAAGGCTTCCCATACGCAGTCAAAAGAATAATTATCCTTAAATATGTATGTTGCTATGCATCATTAATTTTGATGATTAAACAACAGTTCAAAGCGAATAACACTCTTCTTTCATCTGTGTCGAAGTTTTAATTGACATTAATTGAATCGGAGGCCACAATGATGGTCATCTTCACAACGTCCCGAAAGAGTACGAAAAATCCGCAAAATTTCAAAAAAGAATGTGTATTTCTGAAAACTTCGAGCATGTAACATGTAAACATGCAAGAATAATGTAGTATATAGTTTTAGCTGTCGAATAAGGCAAAAACAAAGAGAATCAGTCTAGATATTTGTGAATAAAGGAATAAAACGTTGCACTCTGGAAGTTCGAAAATCCCGTGTAAACTTATGGGAAAATATAATTGTCTCCTGGATTCGAACCCGGAACTCTTTAGCAAAAGAAAATATTTTTCCAGGGACGTTAACATCAGGTAGAAACAAAACGCCGTTTACCGCATATCTTTATGACAAACGGTTCTCGAGAAATACGCCGCTTTAATGCTTCACGTATGTACGTTGCTATGTGGAACGATGTTTACTGTAATAATATTATACTAGCTGAACTTCATGAAAATGCAAATAGTTTTCTAGGGACCTCCTAGCTTGTAGAAACTAAACGCAGTTCACCGCATATCTCTAAGACTTCAAAATACCTATATAATAGATACTTTTTTAATTGCAATTAGCTTTTCTTAACAGTTAATCATATTTGCTTGTAACAATCCATTTCCGAACGTATTGCATTAAAATATAATGATAATTGTATTTCCTATCATATCACTTTCGACAAATCCAGCTTCATTTCTTGTGTAATCATGCCTATGAAATGTTTACATTTATGTCTTGTAGGCAAGAAACCCGTGTAAAAGCAACGTACAGTTGTCCATGATGGAACACTGACTGGTAAATGTACACCAGATATATGAGCCTATTTACATTAATAAACATTATAATGTAGAATATAATGATTTTACTTACAAAAAATGTAAGATTCCAGTATTCAATAGACGAAAGAAGGTTCAATTACTTTCATCAATAAACACTTCCTGAATAATAATCAGTATCTATTTACGTTGCTATCCATAATCATCAATCGTTTCATTGCTTAAACAAAAGTGCTAAGCGAATAACGCTAAATTTTCATCTAATTGTAAGCTTCATTGAAGCTAACTGAATCGGAGGTAACAATGACAGCCGCCTTGGCAATGCCCAGAAAGAGTGCGAAGAATCCGCAAAATTTCGAAACAAATATCGTATTTCTGAAAACTTCGACGGTGTAACATGCAAACTTCGCAGGAATAAGATAGTATAGAGTTTTATTCGTTGAATAAAGCAGAAACGAAAAAAATTCCATATTTACGTATTTTTATGTTTGAAGGAAGAATACCTTGCAAGTCAAGAAATGGATTCATATGTGTCATCTTATGGAAAAATGTTAATCCCCTATACTGGCAGCACTGATTAATCCTGGTTGACCAAACCTTGACCATTCATTAACTTAGGATGTAAGGAAGAATCGTACCAAATTTGGTTATTCTAGCTTTTATCGTTTAGGACCAACAAACACACCCTTCAAAATATATTATAGTACATTAAGTAGTATGTAAAATAAGCTGATCTCAATAATTCACATTTAACTCTAATAATGCATTTCTCCGGTATAGGATTTTAATTTATTTGGCTCCAAATGTAAAGTTTGCGGGTTCAAATCTCGCTGAGGGCACGGCTGTGTGCACGTATTGACAATTTATTATGCGAAGTCAGTCTGAAATCAGTCCCAACCTAAGAAAACATTGCCGCTCAGAAACAGGAAGATTAGTCTGCTACGATAGTTCAGTGGTAAAATATACGTCTGGCATGTGAATGACCCGGGTTCATATTCCCGGTCATAGCAGCTTTTTTCTCCCGTTTCTTCATTTCCCTACACAGTAATTGATCGTGAACTTTTATGTTTTTAATTTTCCTTGTTTCTTTTTATTCAAATATATGTCCTATCTTTTTTATGTAACAATCAATGCAACCGTTTATGTAGATTATCAATTAAGAGAAGATAACCATGTAATGTGTTAAAAAAATAACCTATGTCCCTATTCTCATTTAATTTTAAATATATGCGTGAGCCTATTTGCATTAATAAGCATTATAGATGTATAATATAATGACTTACAAAGAGATAAGATTCCAGCATTCAAACGATGAAAGGAAGATTCAACTGCTTTGATTAAATCGTTAGAAATGCTTCCCATAAGCAGTTAACTGAATAATTATCTGTAAATATTTATGTTGCTATGTATAAATGTTGATATTGCTACAGCATAAATTCGAAAACAAATGCGTATTTCTGAAACTCTAGACCGTGTAACATGTATAAACATTGCAAGAATAAGATAGTATAGAGTTTTAGCCGTAGAATAAAGTAAAAACGAAGAAAAGCGGTCCATATTTATGCATTTTAATGAAGAAAAAAAGCCTTGCACTACGAAAAATCAAAAATCCTGTGTAAACTTATGGGAACATATAATTCTACAACAAACGGCTTTTGAGATAGATGGGGGTATGGACAGACAGACACTTCCAAAATTATATATATGATAGATAGATGCTTCTTACACATGATATACTGTAAGTATTGCAATTATTGCTCGCGTCTGCTCCTCGGCACCCCCACCCACAGACCTCGCGAACCTGCATACACATGGGTTCTCTCTTCCTGCCTAGCTTCCTCCTTACTCCTTCCCCATCCCCAGCCACTCGGTGGAAGAATCTGCAAGCACAGCTGAGAAAGAAGAAACAGGACGCCGAGAGGAGAAGGGGGTGAGAAAATACGCATGGAGGCAGTTGGAGGTGTGTTGTTATCTGGTGCACAATAAAGTATTCTCAAACTACCAGTCGGCTTTCATTCCCAAATCCCTGCCAAATCCTTTATCGAACGTGGGTCCTAACATGTGTTGTCTGAAGTGGGATTTGGCAAATTTGGTAAGCTTTACTGGTAGGTGAGATGGCGTCAAGAATCAGCATCGGAGGGAAGGAGATGGATCTTCAGCAGGCGATGGAACAAATGCACAACAAAATTCGGGAACTAAGTGAAGAGAACGAGAAACTCAGAGCAAGTGGAGGAGCATCCGGGGCAGAAAGAGGGCCGACTAAAAATTTCGGCCTACTGGGATCAGTGGAGGGATTTTCCGGGAGCCCGGGTGAATCGGTGACTTTCTTTTGTGATAAGTTGGAGAGGGCGGCAGAGTTGGGCGGCTGGTCGGATGCCGTACTTCGCCTGAGCGGAGAGGCGGTGGAATACTTCCGGAGCCAAGAAGATTGTAGAAATGCCGAGAGATACGAGGGCTTTAAGGAGCAACTCCTTCAGCACTACCGCAACAAGAAGACCGCACACTTCTTTAGGGAGCTACTCATAAACATGCGGAAGCTGCAGCAAGAAGATATTGAGACATTCATGGACCGCACCCGTAAAATCAACTCCCAGACGTATGAGGTTAGCAGTTCCGCTGATTATGTCACCGTGGTCCATTTCAAAACTGATCAATGTGCCCTTGATACGTTTCTCCGAGGCCTTCCGGGTGAATTGGGGAGGCAATGCCGCTTCTCCTCGCCGCAAAGTTTCGACGAAGCGGTCCAAGCTGCGATTCGCATTCAGGAGGGTGAGAGATGCCCCGAAGAGCCACCTGCGACGCGACGTGTCTTCCGCGCACCCAGGGAGATGGCGTGTTTCAACTGCAGGAAACCAGGGCACATCTCAAGGGAGTGCAAGGGTGGGAGGCGCTGCAACTCCTGTGGGAGCGAGGGTCACATCGCTCGGGAGTGCCGGAGTCGCTGTCGCCCGAGCAACGTGAGGGATTTAAACGGTGCAGGGGCCGATGCTAACGCCAACCGCAGCCCCTGGTAAGTTTGTTGCTTCCGAGAATGGAGATGGGGGAAGGAGCGAGTGATTTAGTGGTGGTAGTGAATGTTTCGGGACGCCCATGTCGGGTACTGATTGATACGGGGGCACAAATCTCTTTGGTGACGAGTGCTGTGTGGGGTTTGGAGGGTGTTCAGAGATCCCCTTATAGAGTGAAAGGCATCACGGGTGAGTTGATGTGGAATTATGGGGAAAAATTAATAGATTTTTATGTAGGAAAACAGCATTATAACCTTATTATGCAGATAGTGGATAGCTTGGGTGGCTTTGATGGAATCTTGGGACTAGACTTTTTAAATAGGAAGAAAATGGATTATTAGAGATATATCATGGTGTTATAAATGTTAGTCAAGGGTTTCTTACAGTAAATGGACAGGTGTGGCCGTTACGAGGCGACCGAATTGCTGCTACGGGTGGAAAAGAAGTGACGGTGAATGTAGATAATCGTGTAGACATAGGAATGGTGAGTGTCTGCGCTTGACTCACGAAATCCGAGATTTTGCCGCCTCGTAGTGAAAGGATAATAAAGGTGGAATTGTCAGAAGGGCGGGAACTGATCGGTCGTGAAGTTATAGCTGAGCCGGTATTGAAAGATATTGAGGGTTGTTTGCTGTGTGAGTGAGGGCGGGCGAATAATTATTCAGGTGGCAAATTTTAACAATGAGGAGATTACGTTAAACAAGGGGACAGTGTTGGCTTTAGTTGACGAAGTAGGTAGTCGAGGTGAAAATAACAATTTAGGAGAAGTGGATGGGCGGGTGAGAACAGTGAGAAAAACGAATAATAATCTAGATTTTTCCGAGAAACTGAAGCATCTGAAGGAGTCGGAAAGGGATACATTGTTACCTGTGCTAGAAAGATTTCACGATTTGTTCTCGGAGAGTCGAATGCCACCGCCAACAGATATATCACTTCACATCACATTCCTACAGGTGACCATCCTCCTATCTATAGAAAGCCGTATCACAGCCCCTTCCATCAGAAGACCATTATTGAGAATTTGCTTAAGGAGCAATTAGAGGCGGGAATAATCGTCCACAGTGGAAGTCCATGGGTGTCCCGTGGTTATTGTCCCCAAAAAGTCGGTGGACGGAAAACCAAATTTTCGGTTTTGTGTGGATTTCAGGGCATTAAATGCCATAACCACCCCTGACGTGTACCCTATTCCTGATATAGTAGAAATGCTAGATTACTTGGGAGGATGTAATTTTTTTTACAACCCTCGACCTAACAAGTGGGTATCACCAAATTCAAATGCACCCCGACTCCCAAGCGAAAACTGTTTTTAATGTGGACAGCGGCCACTATGAATACAAAAGAATGCCACTTGGGCTTCGAAACGCCTCTGCGACCTTTCAGAGGGTGATGGATGGAGTATTCAGGGGGTTAAAACCTACACAGGCCCTCGTTTACCTTGACGATGTCATTATATTGAGTGCCGGTATTGAAGAACATGCCAGTAGGTTGCAAAGGGTGCTAGAAAAATTAAGAGAAGCCAAACTCACCTTGAAGTTCGAAAAATGTTTGTTTGCACAGAACGAAGTAAATTATTTAGGGCATATTATTGGTGGAGACGGTGTTCGTCCGGACACAGGGAAGATCGAGGCGGTTACAAACTTGCCTACGCCGACTACAATGAAAGAATTGCAGTCCTTCTTAGGGCTCGCAAATTATTATTGGAGGTTCGTTGAAAATTACGCGGTGATGGCAAGACCCCTAACGAGATTACTAAAGAGCGCCGCATTCGTATGGACCCCAGAATGTGATGCAGCCATGGATTCTCTAAAGAACGCCCTAGTGAATAGCCCAGTGCTGATGTACCCCGATTTTACCAAACCAATTATACTTTCTATCAATGCCAGCAGCTTCGCAGTGGGGACCATATTGGTGCAAGAAGTAAACGGAGAAGAACACCCTGTCGCCTACGCCTTGAGGCAGCTCCATGCTGCGGAAATTAACTACACCACTACTGAAAAGGAATTGGTGGCATTGGTGTGGGGTGTGGGCCATTTTTGGTGCTACTTGTATGGGAGAAAATTTCAGATCGTTACAGATCATGCGGCCCTAAATAGGCTTTTTGGTGTGAAGGACTCCTGCAGCAGACTGATGCGTTGGACTTTAAAATTGGGTGAATACGATTATGACGTTGTCCACAAACCCGGCAAACTTCACCAAAACGCAGATGGGCTGAGCCGGAAAGTACGGCGTGCGGGGGTTGCCCCAATAGAAGATTGGCAGATGGAGCAAGGCAAAGACCCAGAGTGCAGCCACTGGGGTGGACGCGCGGGTTTCTTAATGAAAGACGGAATCCCACATAAGAACACGCGGAAGGGGGAGCGAATTGTAGTCCCCGAGGCTCTGCGGAAAGGAATAATCTGGAAATTTAATGACCATCCTCTTTCGGGACACCTGGGGATCCGGCCAACTGTAAGTCGCATTCAAAATTCCTGTTGGTGGCCCGGAATTTCAAAGGATGTTAAAGGCGCACTTCAAGGGTGTATTTCGTGTCAGCAAAGGAGTCCATACGGGAAAACTAGAGGCCCTCTAAATGTCCTCCCCGCTACGGATCGGTCTTTTGATTTTATCGCGTTAGACATAGTAGGACCACTTGCCAAAACTAGTGGAGGTAATCGATATATACTGTCAATACTTGATTATTTTTCGAGGTACATAATGATGGTGCTGATTGAGGATCAGATGGCAGAAACAATATCAGTAGTACTCGTAAAGGAATGGATTTTAAAGTTTGGCATTCCACAGAAAATACTAACTGACCAGGGAAGTAACTTTACCTCAGAGTTATTTCTCCATGTCTGCAAACTTTTGAGAGTTGAGAAAATAAGGACATCTCCGTTCCACCCTCAATGTAACGGTAGAGTTGAACGAGTACATCTCACCATTGTGCAGATGTTGAGCCATTATGTGAATAGTGCGAACAATGACTGGGATGAATGGCTCCCATACGCAGTCGTGGCGTATAATACTAGCTTACACAGGAGTACGAAATGTGTTCCGCATGAAGTAGTATTTAGCTATAGTATGAATTCGCCTTTTGAGTGTGTGGATAGGAAACTAAAGGGGATGGGTCATAAGTGTCAACACTGAGACACAGACTGAGCGTAATTTGGACAAAATGCAAGAAAAAAAATTCATGTGGCCAACACATACCTTTCTCCATATTTGGGGTATAGATATTTAAATTCTTTTTATGAATAGCATTATAAGGCAAAATTATTATTTCGTATCGTTAAAGTATACAGTCACCCTTATTGCCGTAAATTACACAAATTTTGAATGTTTAAATAATCCACCGCTACATGGTGGTGCCGCTGTATACTGCAAATTAAGAAAAAGCAAAATATCTCCGAAATGGATGGTTCTACGAAAATTTGTCTCAAACAAAACTTGGAAGAAATATTATTCTCTACAACTTAGGTCCTCACGAAGATTACCAATAACGACGTTTTTAAGGATATATTTGACGGAAACCGAAAAAACGATTATTTATACATAATTCCTAAACAATAACCGCTATGGAAAATTGTTTCAAATGAAAGTTGTAGAAAATTACATTATCTATGACCTTTGTATATATACATATATATATATCGGGTTTCGAATAAACCTAAACATTCGGTTAACCGGTATTGTCTAAGAACTACTCAGCTCCTCATGCTCATGACAAAATGTTATATTTGAAATTTGGTAACGATATGGTAAGTTCTGTTAGAGTTAGAGCCCACACAATCACAAACAAACACATCATTCCGAAAATAGTCTAAACGTGTTCTATGGACCTCAAAATGTGTATTTCCATTGAAATTCCGTAGTCGATTTTTTTCATGAAAATAATACTATCTCTATATTACGTATATGGAGAAAGTAAAAATAATGAAAGCATACAGTCGATTTTATTGTGTTATTTTAATGGGAGATGTAAATGCCTCCCATTGGAATCGAACCCAGCACTTTTTTCGAGATTTTTTTCGTCACCACTTTATCATATGTGAATCGAGCATTCTTGCCAAATTTAGAGTTTCTATCTCTATTTTCTCTCGAGTTATCGATAGAGGGGTAGGTTAGCAATGTTATGGTCGTGGGTTTGAATCCTGCCGAGGTCATGTCAAAATAAAAATATCATTATTCTCATTTTTTCTAGCGAGCGGGTTTAGCGTTACATCTGACAAACAAACCAACCAACAGATCCCGGAAAATATCTATAGAAGTTGTGAGCTATATAAGCATAGGGGCATTCGGTGTACGTTTGGTGCACTAGAGTATATATCGCTTGGCAGAAGAGCGTGGGGAGTTTGATACATCTAGGGAGGAATATGTTATAGCGGCAGTCAATGCAAATTGGGTGGCATAAATCATGGGGTAATTTCGTGTTTTGGGTGGTCTATATCGAAGGGGCAATCAAGTGATTGATGGTCGTATATATATTAGGCCCTAATAATTAGGGGTTTGTTGTGCAAGTTGGGTGGCATATATTCCAGCTGATTTTTGATGCATTTTTGGTGGCACACACATACACACGCACTCCCTCACACACACCCTCACACACACAACCTCACACACACACAAAACCGCACACACGCATACACACACAACCGCACACACACACAACCTCCACACACACAACCTCACACACACACACAACCTCCACACACACAACCTCACACACACACACAACCTTATACACACCACCCAAACGTCATCTCATTCACCCAACACACTGTTTTCTCTCATGCATTTACTGGCAGTCGTTTTCGCTCATTCACTCACTCACGTATACATCCCTTCACGTACTTCTTCGTACGTGCTGGGACATCAAAAGAAATTTTCTCATTCTATTGTTACCGTAATATCCTCAGGCTATCTTAACCCATCGATATGGCTAAAGCGACCGCGTAAACTAACCTAATACATCTCTGAATATTCCATTTAATCTTATTCTAGATACTTCTCAATCTACGACGTAGCAGCGAAATTATATGGACCATGTTTTCATCATTTTATAATTCCTTTATATCAACCTACAAATCATTCATTGCATTATTTCTGTGGTCACTGATTAGCAGGTATAACATGCTCCCATGGCGGCGGGCTCTTATGGGCACCAAATTTGAAACCCTCGTTCGCTTGCGTGTTTCGGATACCGTTGTCGTTGCCTGGTTGATGTAGGATGGGCTTGGTTGGGCAAATCGCAAAATTTGACGCATGATGCGTAGAGGATCCCTCATGTAATTACACATACCTCAAATGATGGAAAGGTATTAAAAAAGTAAAAACAATGTATCGCAGGAAAATGAATGGCGATTTTAACATAAAACATGGGCCATCAATGTTTTAATTCATATCACTGCTTTTTGACATATTTATTAATCTTACTTTGCTTTGAGGCCATATTGTATTTTGAAATATGATATGAAATCGAATAATTTCGCCATTCTTTGACTACACTGTCATCTATATCAATACATGTCATAACGTTATTCGTGTAAAGCAAGCGCTCTGTAGGCCTCTTTGCGAGGTCAAGGAGTCTCTACTTGTCATCATCTTCTCTCTCGATCGCTGGAGTTTCTTTGGGATCATTCGAATCTTAGCGATTGCTAGAATATCCATTTAATTGTCAGGAAGTTGCTACCATGCAATCGTCGAAATGTGCTGGATGGTGAGACATTTGGTTAGTTAAACAGAAAAACATTTCTTTATTCAGAACTTGCTATTAGCAAATTACAGGTTTTTTGGAAAGTGCAACTGATTTATTGTATTAGCAATTCCACTTCTTGTTAACAATAAAATACAAACACCAAAAACAAGCTAGGGAAATACGGCGAAAGTAGGTATTATAAGAAATATTATATAATATGTTATAAGAAATATTAGAAGAAATATTATTCTCTACAACTATGGTCATCACGAATATTACCAATAACGACGTTTTTAAGGAGATATTTGATGGAAACCGAAAAAACCGATTGTTTATAAATAATTTCTAATCAACAACTATGGAAAATTATTTCAAATGAAAGTTGTAGTAAATTACATTCTCTATAATCTTTGTATAGAATCATATATACAATAATGATGTTTTAATGGAGATGTTTCGTCTAAACTGAATCGGGTTACTAATAAACCTTGGCTTCCGGTTAACCGTTATTGTCCAAAAACTAATCAGCTCTTCGTACTCATACCAAAGTGTTATATATGTAATTTGGTGTTAATATGGCAAGTAATTTTTGAGTTAGAGCGCCCACAATGGCAGACATCCACACACACACACACACATCATTCCGAAAATAGTGTAAACGTGTACTAGGGAGCTCAAAACGTGTATTTCCGATGAAATCTCGAAGTCGATTTTTTTCGTGATCACAACAGTAAAAAAGTAAAAAACAAAATATCTCCGAAATGGATGGTTCTACGAAAATTTGTTTCAAACAAAACTTGGAAGAAATATTATTCTCTACAACTTTGGTCCTCACGAAGATTACCAATAACGATGTTTTTAAGGAGAAAGCCGAAAAACCGGTTATTTATAAATAACTCCTAAACAGTAACTACAACAGAAAATTGTTTCAAATGAAAATTGTAGGAAATTGCATTCTCTATAACTTTTGTATAGAATTGTAAATACAATAATGATATTTTAACTAAGAAATATCGCAAAAACCGAATCGGGTTTCGAATAAACCTCGACTTCCGGTTACCCGTTGATGTCGAAAAACTAATCAGTTCTTTATGCTCATGTTAAAGTGTTATATATGAAGTTTGGTAACGATATGGCACGTACTTTTTGAGTTAGAGCGCCCACACTAACATATACACACACACAGACATCATTCCGAATATAGTCTAAACGTGTTCTAGGGACCTCAAAACATGTATTTCCATTGAAATCTCGAAGTCGATTTTTTTCATGAATACAATACTTTCCCATTACTACGTATGGAGAAAGTAAAGATGAATGAAACCTCGTACTTAGGCATTTTATCATACTGAGCAGAGTATACATAGAAACGGTTGACATTGATCAATAACTAAGAGTAGTACTTTCCCATTACTACGTATGGAGAAAGTAAAAAAATCTGATGTGGCCAACACATGACAGATGTGGTATTCTCCGAACAGACGTGGTCAGTGGTGCTAAATTTTGATTTAACGGAGTTAAGGAGTGAGTACAAACGATTGGGAAATGCTTTTGAGGATATATGTGTGAATACTAAGAGAGGAGTACAACGGAGTTCAAGTGAGGGATTTAACGTTGCTATGAGTATGATGTTTAATGAGTATCAGGGCGTTAAGGAAGAGCTAGAGATTTTAGTTGGTTTACTAGAGAATAAGAGGTCCAAACAGGGTTGGATTAATGCTGGGGGAACGTTGTTAAAAACTGTTTTTGGGACTCTGGACTCGGGTGATTTAGAAAACATTAATCAGCAGATCGCAAGAGTGGAGAGAGCTGGGATCGACGCCGATGCTGAGATTAGAAATCAGCTGATTTTTATGGGAAATTTGGAGGGGAGGATTTCTAACAATACTAGATTTATTAAATAAAATGAAGAACTCACGAGACACGGTAAAGACAGGATGAATAAATTGGAAAAATACCTCCAAATTGGTTGTGATAGGATGATGGCAGGTGTTGATATAAGATGCCACACTGGACTTGTCTATTCTGTTGTTTCTGTAATGGGCTAAGTGTTCTTTGAAACGTGTTTCTAATTTCCTTTTCGTTTGTCCAATATAAATTTTGTCACACTTTTCACATTTGATTTGGTATATGCCTGATATCTTATGGGGAGGTATGCTGTCTTTAGGGTTTTTAACGAGATTTGACAATTTATTTGCATTAACAAGAACTGTGTGTAATCCTATTTCGGAGAAGATTTTTTGAAGTTTTTTGGTAGCATAAGGATAGTAAGGTAGCTTCATAAATTTTTTGGTAATGATGTCTTTGTTGTTGAGTGTTGTGCAGTTTCTAAGGTTCATTCTGTGTTGATGTTTTTTTAACATTTTATGAATGAGTTCTGGTTTAAAACCATTCTGAATGGCTATGTGTTTTATATAGGATAATTCTTTGGAGAAATTTGTATTTGAAAGTGGTGTGTTGAGTGAATGATGGATCATGGAATGAAAAGGTGCTAGTTTTTGTGAAATGTGATGGTGAGATGGTGGATGTATGTGTTCGCATGTGTAGGTTTTCTGTAAATGTTGAAATGTAATTTGTTGTTTTTCCTAGTTAGAAGAATGTCTAGGAAAGGTAGAGATTTTTTATTTTCTGTTTCATGTGTGAATTTAATGGTGTTAAACTGCTTGTTTAACAAGTTTAAGAATTCAACAATGTTTCCTTTCGCAATGCGACATCTGTTACTAGATCAATCACTTTGGAAGTTAGTGGGAGTGGAATGATGACAGATATGAGTCATTGTGATATTTTTGGTAGTAACTTCAAGCTATTCGCGGCCGTTCATGATAGTTTTGCTCTAAACGGGACTTTTCCAGAAATTCTGATGCCTAAATTTGCTTTGTTTGACGAAAAACGAGACTTGACTTTAGAATTAGTTAATTTTTCCAGTGCCAAAAATTTGGAAATACTAAAAGCCGAAATTGATAAAAACCTTGCCTCCAGCGGAGGGAAGATGGACTTTGAAACACTTATGATGCGTGTACTGAGCTTCCACACATCCTCGCAGAATTACACTCATTATGTTGGAGGAGTGGTATTGGCTGCCTCCATGTTGTCAGTTATTTTCATTGCTCTGTTTTGTAAACGTAAACTTAGACCTGTGAAATCTTTTAGTTATAAGAGAGAGACAACACCGCCCTCTGTGATTGACGCGACGCATGTACGTGTAACATTACCTTTAGAAGAATACGAAGCATCCAAAAATGGTTGTTAGTATTGGCCATGGGCTTCGTATTATTATCAGTGTGATTATGATTGGGACTTTTGTGATTAGTGCTACTTCTATGATGCCTTTAGATTTTTTGTATAGCCACTATATTTGGCGAAATAGTACTTATTGTATTGATAACTTTTTCTAATGATCTTAAATGATGTGTTTTGGTGGACAGTAAAACAATAGTTGTTTTATTCTGATGTTTTGGTAAAGCCTCACACTGTTGAAGGTGTTTGAATAGTTGAAAAAAAAATATTTTTCCTGTTATTCATTTTTTTTCTGTTGGGGGGGAGTGGTGTAAGTATTGCAATTATTGCTCGCGTCTGCTCCTCGGCACCCCCCACCCACAGACCTCGCGAACCTGCATACACATGGGTTCTCTCTTCCTGCCTAGCTTCCTCCTTACTCCTTCCCCATCCCCAGCCACTCGGTGGAAGAATCTGCAAGCACAGCTGAGAAAGAAGAAACAGGACGCCGAGAGGAGAGGGGGGAGAGAAAATACTAGAGCTGTCAATAATCGATTTTCGAAAACCGATTCTACTTACCGATTTTCGACCGCCGTTTTAAAAGTCGAAAACCAAAAAATCGAAATCGATTTTTACCGAAAAGTCGAAATCGATTTTTTTTACCGAATGTCGAAATCGGTTTTTTTTACCGAAAAGCCGAAATCGATTTTTTTTACCAAAAAGTCGAAATCGATTTTTTTTACCGAAAAGTCGAAATCGATTTTTTTACTGAAATCTTGAAATAGATTTCTACTGAACTATTGAAGTCGGTCTTCTGGATGTCTACATCGATTTTCTCAAAAAAGCCTACAGTATGTGATCGTGGAACGAAGTGACACCGCATCGTGTCCGTTGTCTATGGTAACCCGATGTGCTACGGATCTGAAATTTGGAATGTAGGTAGAACTCCGGGTGAAACAAGTTCGAAAAATAAAATTCTGAAATTCATACTCCAGAACAGACATATAATGTAATGGTGAAGGCTCACTTATAAATACTGCTCCTACTATTTTATTTTATTTGGAGTAAGATTAAGTAATGATTAAGTTATAATTAAGTAAAATTAAGTAATGTATATGTATGATTGTAGCAGTAAATGTAAATCATCTTCTGTGTTTTTCATCCTATTATGAAAATATTACTGCTGTAATCATAAAATGCAGCTTACGAACAAGGATTACTGTAAAGTGCTTCTTCCTTTTCAAATCCTAGAAGAATTTGCCGTTTCTTATTTCACCGCCAAGATGAAAACGTCGCCTGCTGGGAAACGGTAAGGTCCGAAATAGCCTTGAATATCCACGGGTCCATCTGCAATTGTCCGCTTTAATTATCCTTTATTTTTTATTTATAATGGTATTTGTCAGACCAAAGGGCAGTGGGGTATCAGCGTCACACCGCCTTGATTGTTTTTGTGGAATGAGAAAATGAAAGAAAGGAAAATGGAAGAAATGCAAACCTCGATGCATCCTTTGTGTAGAGATTGCCATAATCGAATGATTTCCATAATAGTATGTTTTTTAATTATTATAAATCGAAAAAAATAGTGTTTTTTAATCATTTTAAATCGAGAAAAACGACATAGACATCCAAAAGACTGACTTCCCCAGTTCAGTAAAAAAAATCGATTTTGACTCCTCGGTAAAAAAAATCGATTTCGACTCCAGCAGTAATATTTTCATAATAGGATGAAAAACACAGAAGATGATTTACATTTACTGCTACAATCATACATATACATTACTTAATTTTACTTAATTATAACTTAATCTTACTCCAAATAAAATAAAATAGTAGGAGCAGTATTTATAAGTGAGCCTTCACCATTACTTATATGTCTGTTCTGGAGTATGAATTTCAGAATTTTATTTTTCGAACTTGTTTCACCCGGAGTTCTACCTACATTCCAAATTTCAGATCCGTAGCACATCGGGTTACCATAGACAACGGACACGATGCGGTGTCACTTCGTTCCACGATCACATACTGTAGGCTTTTTTGAGAAAATCGATGTAGACATCCAGAAGACCGACTTCAATAGTTCAGTAGAAATCTATTTCAACATTTCAGTAAAAAAATCGATTTCGACTTTTCGGTAAAAAAAATCGATTTCGACTTTTCGGTAAAAAAATCGATTTCGGCTTTTCGGTAAAAAAAATCGATTTCGACATTTCGGTAAAAAAAATCGATTTCGACTTTTCGGTAAAAATCGATTTCGATTTTTCGGTTTTCGACTTTGACTTACCGACTTTTCGATTTTCGACGGTCGAGTTACCGATTTTCGAAAAAAATCGAAAAAAATTGACAGCCCTAGAAAATACGCATGGAGGAGCCCAAGAGAGAATAAAGTATTCTCAAACTACCAGTCGGCTTTCATTCCCAAATACCTGCCAAATCGTTTATCGAACGTGGGTCCTAACAATACCGTATTAACCCGAATACAAGTTAGGAAAGTGTACAACGTATCACAAATGGGCGCGTTTCGTGCAGTGAAGTATTAGAAAGAAATTATATACCTGTACGTGATGGAAATAGCGTTTTAAAGTTCTTTTCTTCATCATAAATAACAGAAAGTGTTTTTTCATATGTATGAAACGATATGTTTCAAGCGAAAGAAGTATGTAAGGATAGAAAGGTGTGGAGAAATATTGTGAATGGTAGAGGCATTTAGCTTGCTTACCCCGTAAGGGAACAGCGTGATTGGTATGTATGTATTCATAAATAATCCATTTTCTTCCTATTTAAAAATTGTGCATGCACACGTAAGGATATTAAGCATTTTTTGTGAGATTGTTTATGTTAGCAACAATGAAGAAGTAACCATGTAAGAAATTTTCTAAGTTCAATTCGATTTAAGACATTCTTGTTTGATTTTCTCGATAACGGCTACTCCTAGGATAAAAATGTATAGGAAAGGAAATACTCTTCTTTACTAGTTCTACAACTTTTATTTGAAAGATATTTTGATATGACTAGTACTTTACGAGATATGACAAAAATTTACTTTTTTGTCCAGTAAAGTGGTACCCCTGATTGGAGTACGTGATTCATTTGTGCAATTTTCTTATTATATTTGATTGTAAGTCTTTAATTTCAAATTTCATGAATATCCATTCAGTAGAAGCCGAGAACAAACATGCAGACGGACGTATTCACAGACAGCCCGACCTACAACAATAGACACACTGGAAGCGAAACGTGCCTAGTAAGGCTAGGTGTTTTTCAAAAATTCTCTTTCAGGAAAGTGGGGGTCACCTTATATTCAGGTCCTTAACCCTCTTAGTGCCACGGACCGATGTATCGGCTTTTGGTACTTGGGCAAAGAGTGCCACGGGCTGATATATCAGCCCGCTCGTAGACCAAAATTAAACTTGTACTAGCTCATCATAGATGCGATAGATGGCATTTGATAATGTCATCATCTGAAAGAGGATGCTTCCTACTTAATAAATCTTTTTTTCCTTTTGTTATACTTCAATCGTGAATTTATCACTTAACCAGTCATCTGGGTATTTAATTTTGTCCTGACGCACAGCTGGTAGGTACTTTTTCTTCGAATGAGGTTTTTAAAATCATGACAATTATTAAGGATTTTAATAGATATTTATTAATTAATTGAAATAAATAATAATTAACTATGAATTGCATGTCAAAATCATAACATTTACGAAAAAATATTTTTTTTATAAATTACAAAATTTTCAGAATGAAATATTATAGACATTAAATTGTTTCACTTCTGTAATTAATGATAAAGTTGATGAAATAAACAATTTCAAAATGCTAAAAATCAGGCAACATGTTTAAAACAACAAATAATCATTTGTTGTTCAATAGGGGCATTGGAAATGCAACCTGCAGGACAAAGGCGGGGTTTCGCTACGAGGCGTATAGCTTCTCAAAATAAGGAAGGAAGTGCTATCTACTGGCGAGACAGTAAACTAAAAGGTTGCCGCAAGGAGTTAGAACAGCTGTGTGACAATATAATGGCATACCCATAGCAAATGGACTTAAATTCGGCGTGCCGTGTATATACGGCATACCCACCACCGGAGCGTCCGCCCATGCCGTATATATACGGCATACCCAGATGACAGGTTAAGCTTTATAAATTGTCATATTTGTGGCATATAGCCATCTGCATAGTATGGAACACAAATAATCTTGACCTTCAACATTTTTTTCTTTCATTGAGGTAACGTCCTGTAGCCATGATTCCTTTTGTATCCTATCCCGAATGTTACTGCCCTTTGCTGTGACATTTTTTAACTGGATAGTATCAGTAAGAAAGCGAACAGATGCTTTCATGCGTAGGTCGTTCAAGAAATGTTGGCGCTGCAATTGAATTAGTTGTAACTATACATTTGTATTCTTCAAAGTATAAATAAACTTATTTTAAACTTAATAAATAGTGCGTTTATTTATCATGTAAACAAAATTTCACGTAAGGTAAAAGAAAAGAAATATTCTCTTTCGAAGTAAAGGGAGCTGACAGTGTGAATACGCGACCAGATGTGCACACATCTGGTCACGAGAAATGCACATATGGATGATCCCTGAACCCTCATAAAAGAGAAACTCGAGCATTATTGAGGGTCTTGAGATAGAGTGGTAAGGGAAGAAGGACTCAAGTGTACCTTCCACTTCAAGCGGTTTGGGTGCACAAAGAGAGACAGATTCGGAATTTGGACTAAGGAAACTTCCAGGCAGGAAAGAAAAAAACTGCATTATATGTAGTGGAAAACGTGATGGGAAGAGAATGAGGTGTCGCACAGTGTGCGTAGAATGTGAAAAGG
The DNA here is from genome assembly GCA_036926305.1 of Uropetala carovei. Taxonomy (NCBI): domain Eukaryota; kingdom Metazoa; phylum Arthropoda; class Insecta; order Odonata; family Petaluridae; genus Uropetala; species Uropetala carovei. Next base: position 1,443,820 of record JAXCHB010000180.1, on the reverse strand, counting down.
AAGTGCATAGTGTTTGTTTGTCAAGACACAAATGTTGTGTACTTTTTTAGAAGTTATTTGTTACTAACTAACGTATGCAGACGTTCACTGAAATAATTCTATTGTATTTTTTCTATTCCTTGCTGATTTTTGCTAATTATATTCTTTAGTTTTTATGTTGTATAATGAAATTCAAACGTAAATTTTTTGTGATATTTTTGTTGCAACGTGATGTGCAATAACTTGTTTTTAATTAATAATTTCATGTTCGATTGATTGAAAAATTTATGTAGTTTTGAATAATGTATCATTATTTAATAATCATGCAGACATTAACTTATTACATTAAGTATAATTTTATTAACACAAATTTTAAGTCCAGTTGGTTATTTGCTCCAGATGCAAACGTCCAGGAAAATATCTGTATTTAATATAATTTTTTGTATTCATTACTGATTTTTGCTAATTATATTCTTTACTAATGTAGGTTTCATAATTTATAAGTTTTAATGCTGTATAATAAAATTCAAATGGAAATTTTTGGTGACAAACCTTTTTTAATTTTTTTGTTACAACATGATATGAAATAACATGTTTTATTTGATAAATTTATTATTAAAAGAAATAAAAGTTACATTTTTTTAAGATTAGAGTGTTTTTTACAATTACTGAAAATATTAATAATTTATCTTAAGAAATAATTTCACAATGATAATTTTCCTAAGGTGATACAAACTTCAGGAATTGCCCTTGGCACTTCTGGCTCTACCCCCCAAAATTTGCATGGCACTAAGAGGGTTAAGTATAAAGAAGTTACAAAGAACTCTTATGCATTCAAAGCCCCCAATTCCTTTGAAAATGTATACCATACACACGTCTGTAGAATAGAAATACAGGCAACCCTCGGGTTACGTAACCCCCGATTTGCGTAAATCCGCACTTACGTAAGCAGCCCCAATGAGCACAAAGAACTGATTAGTTTTTGGACAATAACAGTTAACCGGAAGTCTAGGTTTATTTGAAACCCAATTCGGTTTTTGCGATATTTCTCTGTTAAAACATCATTATTGTATATACAATTCTATACAAAGGTTATAGAGAATGTAATTTCCTACAACTTTCATTAGAAAGAATTTTCCATAGCCATTATTGTTTAGGAATTATTTATAAATAATCGGTTTTTTCGGTTTCCATCAAATATCTCCTTAAAAACGTCATAATTGGTCATCTTTGTGAGAACCAAAGTTGTAGAGAATAATATTTCCTCCAAGTTTTGTTTGAAACAAATTTTCATAGAACCATCCATTTCGGAGATATTCAACTTTTTTCTTAATTGCCAGTATACAGCACCACCACCATGTAACAGTGAATTCTGTGAGCATATTCAAAATATAATTTATGGCAATAAGGACGACTGTATTCTTTTACGATACGAAAAAATAATTTTGCCTTATAATGCTATTCATAATAATTTAAATATCTATACCCAAATATGAAGAAAGTCGTGTTGGCCACATCAGATTTTTTCATGTTCTTTTATCTTGTTCAAGTCTCGATCATCGAAATTCATTTTCCATCTCATTCTCTATTTTTCTGTGGTCACCAATACAGAGGACAAATGATCAGTTCTTGCTGGGATGGAACCAAACCCTGTATTTCCCATTGCCTTAATTACTTCTCTTTTGCGATTTAGACTTTCGCGGTGTTTTCAGTTCGTATCCCCCTTGAAAAACGTGGTCTGATTATATTTCTAATTATGAAAATTTATTAAAAACACCTAGTAAAATATAAATTCTTTTTTATAAATAAATTTTCTACAGGTAATTTCTCGCTATTGGTCTTTGTGGCATACATTGAAGACCAACTGAATATATAACTTTTATTTAAATAAAGGACTCTACAAATATTTTTTCATTAACCTTTATCCGCCGGATTTAAATACCCTCTGGCGAGGTCCCGCAGCCGGATTTAATTTTGGACATTTAAATATTTTGTGTACATCTTTTGCAAAAATCGCATATCTCGTGAACTATTGGTGATAAAATGTTCAAATAAAAAGCATTTTGTGGTCAAACTATCAAAGAATTACATCGTTCTGCCTATTTGTAGAAATAAACAGGGCGAAATAATCCTAATAGACTAAATTACGATGCTGAAATAACTTATTGTTGATATAAATCAAAAAAAGTTCAAAAATACTGCATTTAGTCACTTTTTGGCAATGTGGTTCCTGCTCAGTCTGCAGCTGACACAACCCCAGTATTTTCATTTCCACGAGGCACTCTCGATTGTTTGTTTACTCTCCCCTCCCCCAATTTTTTGTACTAATTCCAGGCGTTGCCAAGGAGGCTCTCATTGTTGCCTCGGATTCATTTAATGTCAATTAAACGTTCAAATGACAAAAGAAAAGTGTTATTTCCTTCGAACTGTTCTTTGAGCGTGGAAATTAATGAAGCTTTCTTTAACTAAAATGTTAGTGTAGATATAAATTATAACCCAGAGCCGGCCAAAGGGGGGATGTAGTGGGTGTGAGGCAAAAACTTTTACTAAAATCATTTGCAAACTGATTTTAAATAAAGAAATACTCTGCAAAAGTTATAATATTAAACTGGGACTCCATAAATCATTCGTTGTTACTATAAATATTAATATTGTTGGGCCCCATTTATGTTCGCATCCGGTCTCACTTCATTGCTTGGTTGTCTCTGTTATTACCAACAAAAATACGCTAATATGCATATATGATGAATCTGAAAAAACCTCAATACAAAGAACCTCCTTACAACAAAGTTCCAAAAATTGGGTCTCTTCAATTTTGTTATAAAGAGGTTTTACGTATATTGTTTGAGTGCAGACACACTTACTTGAGCCAAATAGCTAGAATTACTTAGATTGTTAATTCACTATTAATGTAAGTAGTCATTATGATAATATCTGCTAGATTGAACCTTAAATCGCAAGATTGGCAACACTCAAAAGATGATTGGCCAGAGCTAAAGTAAATTTAAAAAATCTGCAAAAATGCAAATGGCCTACAGTATTTTAATTTAGTTGAGTATTTTTTTATTTTTTCAAGAAATTAAAATGTTCTTATATGCCAATTGTGAATATATATAGAAATTGTGCTGAACAAACGTGCTAAATGAAGTATGATTGTATTTATGTTTTATGTGAAATTACATGTAAAAAATATCAGAGATACTCACTTGCTGCTGTAGAGATATTGGATGAAAGGAGTCTCATCATAAAAGTAACCAAACCATCAATCAAAAGAATTAATCTTTTGATGTGCATTTCCTTCATATTAAGGTGCAAATTGTGATTAGAAAGCACTCGATGTAAGGCATTAAGAATTCCATGAACAGGATTTTCCAATGCCCCTTTAAGCAAATTTTCTTCTAGTTTGGATTGCTGCTTTTCTGCATGTAAAAGTAAGACATCAAAGAAAGAAAAAGTCTGTCCAACTGCCACTGCAGTTGGCTGACATAAAGCCCAATCAACACAAACATCAACTAGAACAGCACCACTTTCTATCTTATAGAACATTGATGAAACACATCTACTCAAAGCTTTTTCCCATAAAACTGGAAACATATCATCACTTGGAAGTTTAAAGTGAGTCTTTAAAATGTTACTTGCAGTATCTCTTATGTCTTCCGCAGGATCTGTGACACACTTCAAAAGAAAAGAAAGTACATCACCACCTCCAAAATGATTCTTTATTTCATTTTTAAAGAATATTTCTTGTGAATTGTTATTGGTATATTTTTTCATCTTAGACTTAAATGCTGTTCTACCAAAAAATTGCTCAAAAATTATATTCAAAAGATATAATGAAGTAATCCTTCGTTGGTAATTTCCACCAGGTTCATGGCTGCTAACAATGAACTTCTTCAACCACTGAATGAAATCGACTTTCTTTTTCAAATTTTCTGATGATGATTTGCAATGTTCATCCAAGTTTAAGTATTGACCCTTAAACCTAGAAATGAAATTCTTAAAAGAGCAAATCATTATTTGCCTAAGTCTAGCACTGTCAGCATTGATATTTTCTTTCAGGAATATGGACACCAAGTCCACTTCAGTTTGGGAAGGTGGCAAAGTTGTTTTTGTGCTTATACATATTATGGAAAATACCTCTCCCCTTATTTCTTCATCTAAGTGGCTTAGGCACTCCAGAATTAGCTTTTGCTCAATTTGCTCCCATGTCAACATTCCGCTCTTCCTTCCAAGCTTTATCAAACTTAGCAAAGGCAGCAATGTTGAACTACTAACATCACTTGAAAGATCAGTTAATAAATCATTAATAGCTAATGGATATACTTTTAATGTTTCTGGCATCCAATGGCTCATTAAGTTCTGTTTAGCAACCCTTGAAAATAAAAATGATGAAACTTGTAAACTCATTTTAATATCATGCATAAACAGTGAAAGATAAATGAAATTATAAATGGAAGTGTTTTATTTACCTATCACTCCCAAAAATTAACCCCCTTATAAGATATTGGAAGAAATGTCGCCAATCAGGCATCTGTATTTCTTTCAAAATTTCCTTGTAAACATCCGTGCCTGCAGTAACTAAATGAGGAAATGATAGGCTATAAATTAAACCATTTGCAATGTAAGGAAACCTGCCCAATGCCTGAAAAACAATATTACCATAAACTTAATATATGAATTCTGAAAATACATAAAAATTACTTCTCAAATGAAAACATTAAATCTGCTTAATGACTAGTTGAAAATGCCGCTTTTCAATGCAATACTATTGAAATCTTCCACCCTAATAAATAACCGTCATGATTTGGGCAATTCTTCCTTATTATATCATTAAATTTTCTATTCCTATTTTTACATCATCATTAGTGTAGCATACTTTAAAGACATAAATATACCAACCTTCTTTACCCCAAACTTTGGCAGGATTGCAGTCAATACGAAATATTTACATTTCATTCGCCAAGGCAACTGTATCAGTGTAGTTTCCAATAAAACTAACAAACCGTTTCCCTGATTATTATTGTTTGGTATAATATCAAATACAAGTTTCATAATTTCGACATTTTTATCTCTAATACCTGCTAAAGAGTTTTCCCAATTGCTACTTACAATGAAAATAACTTTTTTTAAATGAAAATCTACGAATGCAAGGTCAACTAATTTTAAGGAAAATAATTCATTTAATCTACGTAACCAAACAATAAGCAACTTAAAATAAATAGAAGTAAGATCGGAAAGCTTCATACAAGATTTTTCAAGTCCGTCAAACACAACCCTAAAAGGATTTTTCTGCACATTTCCTACGGAAACAGAATTTGGAATGTAAAAATAAAGCAACGAATCAACATCAAAACACTCTAGAATTGAGTAAGAAAGGCACAGTCGGAAGAGATCTACATTTTGTATAAACACAGAATAACTACAGCCACTAAGAAGAAAATCCAATTTAATAGTGAGGAAAACGTTGGCCAATATGCATTCGCAGAAAAAATTACAACGTTTCTCAAGATTTAACGTAGTTTTGACAAGTAAACATAGTGCAGTCGAAAGTAAAATCTCATTGTCTGGAGATAAAAAACCACTGGCCAAAATTTCCACTGATAATATCAATAGATTACTAAGGCTGTCAAGAGGTATGAAGTTGTCTTTTTCTAAATGCCGCAAAGTTGAAATTAATGACTGTAAAATAAAGTGAACTATATTAAGATTGCTATCAAATAAAATAATAAGATATATAAATATATAGACGCAAGAACCCTTACTCGAATGTGGATATGATTCACCTGCTCTTCCTTTTCTATCTTTATTTCTTTCAAGAAATTCAAACAAAGTTCAAATGCTTTTGACGGTACTTCCGTCATTATGATGAAGTAAACAATATTTATAAAACAGTGACATGAACTATTCCTTAACTATTCAATTCTAGGAATCTAGATACAAAACATCGGCAGAATTAGATAACTTTACTATGTTCATGTCATCATAATTATAACAACATACATTATCTTATCGACTGCAAAAACTCAACTTTTGAAAACTTGACATTTACAAATTACATGGTATTTCATCAGTAGATATCTAAACAATTTCTAACAGAGAAATGTACACCTCCTGCTGGAAGTTAAGGGATGTGCCGAAAATAACATAACAGTTATTGTTAACCAGTTCCAGTCGTCTGTTCCCTAAAACATGTTACTAGAAAACTTCTGTTATTAAATAATAGGTACACTAAAATCCAAGGAATTTGGCCCAACTTTGTGGTGATACAATTGTGGAAGTTAACTAAAGCAGCCACATTTCTAAGTAGCCAATGCAGGACCCTTAATTTATGCGGCCTGCGATTGCATTACGAAAGCGAACCATGAACTTTGAAAGGGACCTTTAAGGAAACTGGAACCACAAAATAAAATCTGTGTAGCTATAGCTTGAAATTAAAGGAAAAAACTAGTTTGTTGATCAACCATTTGCACATGAGTATTTTGTCCAACGTATTGGCAGTTTTAAATGTAAGAAAAATCTGCAGTAAGATCCAAAACCAACGCATCATAAAATGAAAAATATTTTTTTAAATGTTTTTTTCCGAAAACAACCGTTTTATTTCGGACTTTTTAAAACGTCAGCATGAAAAAAACGTTTTTTCCCATCACTAGTTATAGTGGTTTACTGAGTTTTGTTTTGTTCGTCGGATTGTTTTATTCTTCTTTTTGTTTTAATAGGTATTTTAATTACCTTATAAGGGCTCTGTTATTACTTTTAACTATCCTATACGTAATGTCTACATCGCTGTTTGTTTTTATTTAATTCTTCAGCTTCTTTCCTTTAACATGTCTTTTTCAGTTATTGAGTTCCGTGATATTTTTGAGTACGAGGGAGACTTTAAGAGGCCATTTATTGCGGGGAATGAAGTATTAAAGGCTAACATTAATAATTTTATATTATCACAGTTTCGTGAGGTATGTAGGGTTGCCACATTTTTAAATCCAAAAAGGACACCTACGCCCACTATAACGTCCGTTCCGTCACGATGCGATCCGCCGACGGACGAAGACGGTAGCCTTCTCCATTTCGTTCCGCCGCGACCAAGACCGCCGAGATATTCAAGGCCTAAGCCAAGACCACCTAGACTAGGCCTGTGTATTCCTTGCCTATGCGTTGTGACGTCAATCGGCTCTGACGTCACGCAAAGTTCTTAGGTGAACAAATTTATTTAATGACTTTGTCAGGTTTAAGGTATTCAGCCAATTCCTTGGTGTTTTCATCACTTTTTTTCAGTTTATCCTCCAAAGGGTACAGATTTCTTCGAGAGTCTGATTTAGTTATTATGCCTAATGAGTCTACAATAAGACGTGTGTGTTCATCATGTCATTTAAATCCAGCATTAGAGCAAAAGGATAAATATTTTTTGATATACATAAAGAAAAAATTTTTCCGCCTTCTCAGGATAAAACAGTTGTGCTGTTAGTAGACGAGATACATTTAAAGCCTTATTTTGATTATAAAGGTGGCAATGTTGTTGGAGCTGCATTTGATGGGGTGCAAGCAGCAAATAGTGCCTATGTTTTTATGGTGACTAGTCTTCTTTCCAAGTTCAAAGATGTTGTCCATATTTTTCCAACGAAGACTAGAAATACAGATATTTTATATAGTATTTCCAAGAAAGTTGTGCTGGGTTTAGAAAATATTGGCTTCAAAGTTATATGTATCATTACAGATAACAATGCAATCAACAAAAAAGCTATGTCCTTATTTGCTTCACCTCCAAAGGTATCGGTAGTATATCCACACCCTAAAGATAATAGCAGGCCTTTAGTCTTTCTCTTTGACGCTGTGCATATTTTAAAATGTGTCAGAAATAACTGGTTGTGCCAGAAGAGTTCTGGCAAAGACATGGTATTTCCGAAATTTACTTTTGATGAGGAAGTGATCCATACAACTGACTGTGAAATGCAGACTGCATCCTTTCAAAGTTTGAAAGTTCCTTATAGTGCAGAAGTGAAATCCCTTCTGAAATATTCTTATAGGCTTTCATTAAAAGCCTTGTTCCCATCGAATTTAGAAAGGCAAAATGTCAAATTGGTTTTGCAAATTTTTAATGAATATGTCATTGAAAATTTGATAATATTAGACCCAAAACATAATATACCAAATTACCTGGAAACAGCAGAGTATTTGAAAATATTTTACATATGGTGGTGTATTATGAATGTAAAAAGTCCATTCAAAGGAACTAGAGCTAAGAATGATGATACTCTAGGTGGTCTTGGCCAAGACCACCGAGACTCAAGGTCTTAACGCGTGATGTCACCAACATTAGGCGGTCTATGAAGCCACTGTTGCTACGGTCGCAATGCAAATAACGAGAAAGCAGCAATATTAAAGGTGTTTGAGATTGATCATCGGATGAGAGTTAACGCAGCCAATTTCATTTTAAATTCAACCAATTTAATTTCTCAAAGAACAATAAATAATAACGAAATCAATCGTATCCGAGATGACCATACATCACCCAAGAACCGGAAAATCTCTGCGACTCACTCTTACGAAGTCACCTAACCGTTGTGACGTCATAACTGAGCGCTGAGGCAAGACCATCTAGAGTATAGTCTAGGTGGTCTTGTCTTGGCTCCATTTACTTCCATGTGTTTAATCCGAGCTGTCATTTGGCGCGTTGTGACATAACGGAACGGTGTAGTGGGCAACTATCTTTTACAGTAATACCCCGCTATAACGTACAGGTGCATTCCAGGGTTTTGGTACGTAAAGCGAAAGTACGTTAAACGAGTAGAGGAATTACATGATATAGGGGTGTTTAGTTCCAGGCTCAAGCCTAAACATTGTCTTTTTCCCATTAAAGCCCAAAAATAGTTAAAATATAAAAAGCATTGGGACACCTTCACTAAACCACTCCGCGACGAAAGCACCTCTGTAACGGAAACGCGAACTATTTGAAACAGTCGCTGGGGGTGCAATTGAGTAGTGGGAGAAGCAGTTTAATTTTACAACCGACATCGGTAGATGACACCACTGTTGCGCCAAGCATGCGCGTTTATAATGTCAGGTTTTTTATTCCTCGTAAGATGCTTACTATTGATAGAAAAATTTTAAATATGAAATTGAAAAAACAACAAAATTATTGTAGGTTATTGATATTGCTTTATTTAAGCTTCATCAGATTACACATAACAAGTAAATTCCATATTTTCAAGTAAAAAACAATTCTAACTGTAGCATTTAAGCAGATTGCAAAGTTGTTTTTGTGAAAGTATCGCAAATTATTTGCCGATATTCACTCAGCAGATGGCAAACTTACATTACAAAGTAGTACCAGATAAAAACAAACAGTTGCCAAGTCTCATTTCAAGCATTAGCATTTCAATAGAGATCACACTTGGAAAAGTAAAAAAAATAGAAATGAGGCATCAACTGATATTACACAAACAGAAAAAAGTGATACACTAAATATAAAAAACAAGCTTAACATATACGAAGTAGTATAGACAATACTGTAAACCAGTGGTCTTCAACGTGGGCGATAGCGCCCACCAGTAGGCGTTAAAGAACTCACCAAATGCTATTCTAATTTTTACACTGAAAAATAAAATTCTATAATAAAGTTTAATGATACACACACATCCTCAAATGAGACAATGTACAATGGAAGCATGGATGGTTACTCCATTCATCACAAATGTGTGTGATGTGGATATTAAATACCAAGAGAAGATAATAGAATTAATTCATGATGAGGAGTGTAAAGCCAATTTCAATCAAGGTGGATATGTGCAACTATGGCAGAACAAGAAAATGCCCTCTCTGTATTCATGCTTGTGGAAGAAAATATCGTTGCTCTGGTTAGCTTTTCCAACCTTATATCTAGTCGAGAAGGGATTCAGTGCAGTCAACAATCTCCTGTCCAAAAAAAGAAATAGCTTACAAGTAACAGAAAGAAGAGATCTTCGAATGACCCTTACAGACTTGAAGCCTGACATTGATTCCCTGGTTTGTAGGAACCAAGAACAAAGTACGCATTGAACTCTGTCAAATGTTTATTTAAATATTAGATTTGGGATTAATAAACATGGTTAAATTTGATGTCTTTTTAAACATTTATTTTATCAAAAATTTTATTGTTAAGTTGACACGGGTGGGCAGTGAACTTATTTTAAATGCCAAAATATAGTAAAAGTGGGCGGTGAATCAAATAAGGTTGAAGACCGCTGCTGTAAACCATGACAAAAATGTAATTCAACATAAACAAAAAATGTACGTACAGGCGACTCCCGAGATTCGACCGGGATGCGTTCCTGAAAATGTGGTCGAATCTCAAACAGTCGAATCAGTACAAATTCAAACAATTAGAGTAGAAATAACGATGTCTAAACTGAAACTAAACCTCTAGTGGTTGGGCGGACCGAAAATTACTTTGCATAAACTAGTTCTTATTTCGACCAATCGATTTCAGTGATGAATCATCACTTCCACTTTGAAGTGCTTCCAGTGACATCTAGCCATGTCGAGCTAGAAAAACAAAAGGAAATATAAGCGAAGTTGCACAGGGTTGATCATGCTGACTTGAACCATATCTCCCTTCCCGTCCCAGACATATGGTGCCTGAAGCAAAGAAAATGTATTAAAGGCTGATTTTTGCACAAAAGCATTGGCTTAGGTTTATGCCTTTATATTTTAAGAAAAGAATTGAACCTAACACACGTAATTAATTCAACTCCAATCTATATTAACACAATTACCAAATACCTCACCATTACATCCAACATCTTATTCGGGATTCCTTCCTTCCCCACAGAATTCTCACCTCCAATGTCCGGTAAAATACCCAATTCCTTCAATTTAATATACATACAGTAGAACTTGGCTATAACAGCCTTCGTTAACACAGTAACTTGGATATAACGACATATTCTTCAGTTCCCATCCCTGTTTCTACAAAATTGCAATATATTCACCTCGGTTATAATGTATTAATGCATTCGGTTATAGCAACAATGGAAGTTAGTAAGTAAGAAATATTTGTATGTGTATGCACAGGGTCGACATATTTTTGTATGTGTGTGTGAGAATAACAGAAGTAATCTCTATCTATAAAGAAAAGTGTTTGTTTGTATGTATGTTTTTTTATAGCTCAGCAACTACAGCACGTAAAACAAAAAGAAGGTATCATATTAACCGGAATAAAGCGTTAAGGGGTATAGTCAGGTTTTTATACCGATTTACTGATCTTTCTAATTCAAAATAATATTTTTTTCTTTTTCTCCATTTGAATAACATAAGGATAAGTGCAGTTTATTTTTCATTTGAATTTTAAAATTACTTACAAACATGGTACAATCTCGAGACTTGGATGGTTGTATGAAGGAAAGAACCAAGTTTATTTTTACTGAAGACAGAATCCGAATCCTGATTGAATTAGCATAAAAATGCATTTAGAATCAGAAAAATGCATGATGTTATCAATTGAATGACAATACCAATTATAAGCTACTATGACAACTCCCATTGTAGCCAAAGTTAAGAGTCCAATGCATTTATATGAGAAAATTTTTAACGTAATATTGTTTTTCAATTTGTGTGTGCGATTTTGCTTTGTTTACATGGCAACCAAATATTTGTTGTTTTTAATTGAAATACAGGCAACTCCCGAGATTCGACAGGGATGTGTTCCTGAAAACGTGGTTGAATCTCGAATTGTCGAATGTCAAACGCTTTTTTTTCATAGATGTGCATGTTATAATCAGCGGATACATTCCTGCATCTCGGCTCGCGTGAGCCGGACCGGGCCGTCTGCAACACATCCCTGCATACATTTATCTATACATACAACTATATATTGCAGCAAAATTAATATAAAAGTTACTAAAAACACAAAATAACTTGCAGCCTCGCCAGTTAATTTAAGGTTTTGCAAACCTGCCCTTCTCTTAAATCTGTCAAACCAACCATCAAATTACATGAATTTATCACGTTCTAGAATTTTCTCCTTCTGTTTCACATAAGTGTTAACAGTTGAATGACACACTTTATTTGATTCACTTGCATTATCACTATTACATTTCCTTTTAGATGTCATGTCAAGTGATACATTTATAAATAAATTTAAATAAAAGATTAACAGAAAAAAAAGTGAAATCAGCACCTTGCGTGGTTGGTCAGGATGAAAATTACTTCGCGTAAACTAATTTCCAATTTAATCGGCTGTGTCAAAATCTCGAATTTGTCGAATCTCGAACCGTTGAATCTCGGGAGTCGCCTGTATTACTAATAAATAATTTTTAATGATATTTCCGTGTGGCATAGAGTTCTCCAAAGCAAGCTCTTTTTAAAACTATATACATAAGTAACTTAGTAATTAGACATATTTTCCACAAATTGTGATTGGATAAATCTTTTTATTGTTTCCAAAGTATTGTTGATATAAACAATTCTCTTGTAACAGAACTCATGGATGAGAGAATCAAGCTAATAGTCATAGTAAGAATCACAGAGAGACTCTGTGATTCTTACACGTTCTCTATTTACTTTTTTGTCTTTCGTTAAATTAATTAATGTCGTTTCCTTTGTACCTCCATTTTCTGTTAATTATTATGTTTTTGATGGTTTCCCTTACAGTTTTCATTTTGAAGATATCGTCAAGAATCACAGCATAGGTATATAATTTTACCCTGTGATTAATATAGACTATATGACGATAAAAAATTCTCGAGGGGAGAGATCTTAATTTAATAATTCCCATAAGTTTACATGTAATTTTCCATTTTTCAGAGTACAAAGTTTTTTTCCTTCATTCATCTAAACAGGTAAATGTGGAGCAGTTTTCTTGATTTTTGCTTATTGGACGGTTAAAACTGTGTACTATGTTGTTATTGTGATGTTTACATATTACACAGTCAAAGTTTCAGATTCACTAAATCCATTGAAGTTCAACGGGCACTTCTACTAGTATCATATAAATGCCATTACAAGATTCAGGTTTATTATTAACTAGCAGGAGTGCCCATTGACTTTCAGCGGATTTAATGAATCTAAAACTTCAACCGTGTAACATGTAAGCATCGCAAGAATAAGATAATACACAGTTATAACCGTCGAATAAAGCGAAAATGAAGAAAACCGCTCCGCATTTTCCTATTTAGATGAATGAAGGAAGAAAATCTTAGAAAAATAACGTATAAGCTCCCTCCCCCTCCCTTCCACCCTCTCCTTCCCTTCTCCCTCTCTCTCCCTCCCATCTCTCCCTCCCCTCAATCTCCCACCCACCCCCTCCCTCTCTCCACCCCTTCCCTCTAATTCCCTCTTTCCATCTCCCCCCTCCGTTACCATCCATCTCCCCCCTCTGTTACCATCCATCTCTCTCCCTCCCTATCTTGTATTAAAAGCATTCAAAGCAAACAAACTTACAAACATTCTCCTTTATATGTTAGATTAGAAGATAATTCAGTTAAAAACAACAAATATTTCAATGAAATAAACAACAATTCAGCAACAATTTTTATGTAAGATATGGAATGTTAGTAAATTTCTATACTTCAATAATGCCATAAATGCAAAAATTATGTGTTACAGAAATAACTGATGAAAAATTTATATTTTTAAACCTATTTCAATTCGTTGCTGAGATATATTCAAAAAACCAAAATTTGAACCGGCCATTACATTAAGACCTTTCGACCCAGTGGACTGATTTTTCCATTTTCAGCTAGAAAATGTATATCATCAAAACATTGATATTGGTGTAGGATTCATCAAAATCGGTCCAATGGTTGCTGAGATATCCTCAATAAACTGAAATTTTGACCGACCAACCGCTCCGTGACCTCCGGGGTCACGACCCCGTTGACCGATTTGAATTATATTCTGCATTGCAACTCCTATGATCAACCTGAAGCTACTATCAAAATTTCAAGCTCCTAACTTTATTGTCTGATGAGTTATGGCTACCACAGACAGACATCCTCTTTTATTTATTAGATTTTTGCTGATCGCCAATACATTGAAGGACCAAAGGCAGCCTCTTGACCGCCTGGGTGAGGAGAGATCCAACAGTGGAAACTCTTTACTCAGTGTGGTTTGCAGGAGCAGTTTTCTAAAAATAAGTCAGTAGACGTCAATTTTAATGAAACTACACTTACAGAATGGTTAGCCGAGATTAATGTAGAAAGTTTTAAAAGTTATAAAGATATCAATTCATATGAAGAAATCGACCATGATGTTATAATAACAGAAGCTAAAACGGACCTAGACATCGTGAGGGAGTTCATGGGAGAGCAGAAGGGAAAGTGTTGCAAAGAAGAAGATGAAGAAATGGTAGAGGATCAAGACAAACCAGTTCCCACAGTTAATGAAGCTATGCAAGCAATAAAATGATATCATGGTTTTATGAATTGAATGAGGCTAATAAAAAGATATTTAGTACTCGTATTATTCACTGAATTGAGGAGGACCTCGAAAAACATTTCAAGTTGGCACATAGGACACAAAAAAATATCAGATTATATATATTATGTTTAATGTACTTATTATATCATAATATAATGTACTTTGTATTATGTCATAATATAATATTTTAAGGTATTTATTAGATCATAATGTAAAATTTAGAATTTGGAAATGAATTCTATGTTCCCAAGCACCTCAGTTATAATGACAATATATTTCCAGTCCCTTGAATGCCGTTATAACCGAGTTCCCCTGTATATTGAAAATATATCTCTCTATATTATGAAATCATAATGGTCATCATGATGCGTAACGCTCTAATTTTGTGAATAACTCGATTAGAAATAGCCTTAGAAGCCTGAAATTTCTCAGGTTTTCAGCATTGATGAATCTTTACGTTATGACTAAATAATTTCAAAAGAGGTCACAGGTACGACTCCAGAGGATGAATGTCATTTCCCAAAAGATAACACGTAAAAATCACCTTTTTGGTTTGAAGGCTTTCATTCTTTTATTCTTTAACATATCTTAAAATTAAGTTATCAACATGAAATTTGCGCTAAAACACGCAAAAATGAATGAGGATTCTTGTTCTTACCGTTGAATACTCAGTCTCATTCAAATTTGCTCATATTTTGAATTTATGCTCGAGTTTTGGTAAATTTTTTAACATTCCAATAATAAGATTCCATGGTTACCAGTATTGTTGTCCTTGGTAATTTTCGTGCATATTCACTTAAGTAAAGGCTTAAGGATCGAAAATAAGATTAAAACTTGCTCAAAATGACCGAAGATATGAATTTAATGCAAATAAATCGAACGCAGTATTCATGTTAACATAATTTTCCGATTATAATACGCAACCTATATAATACGCACCCATGTTTTCACGAGTGAAATGTGAAAATTCTCTTATCACTATATATAATATGCACCTATTTTTTGTAAAAGATCAATGTAATTTTACTTGACTATGTGCAGTACTGGGACAGTTCTCACCTTTCAGCCAAATGAGATACGTGTTAGAGTTCACAAGAATATCACGTTACGTTCTGACTCTCCCATTAAAGGTCGCTATGCTATATAAAAACATTTTGTCTCAATGTCACCTTTTGTATTAATCTGGTCGGTTGCAATATGAGTTCGCGCTTTGCTGCCAAACTAGATATGTGTGAAGGAGTTTACAAAAATATCATGTTATGTCTGACTCCCGTTAAAGATCAATACAATGTATAAAAACCTCAGTGTCAATGTTGCCTTTTGTATTAACCTGACCTGTTGGAATAACAGTTCATCCTTTGCCACCCAGTGACATTGTTTACATGAACATCAAGTCCAGTTCATACAAGCCGATCGAGGTGTGTAAAATGTTCTCGGTGACACAATTTACATAGATGATGAGAGAGAACACAAGATCGCTGAGGAACTGTTTGAGGACAGTGAGGGGAGAGGTAATGAATTCCTAGGCTTTAGTAATTCTGACAGCTAAAGTAAATAAATAAATATTCTTATTTTTGTTTTGAAAAACAATATTTAAAGGAATGTTATCGAAATACATTGAAATGTACAATTTATTGGTAAAAACCTGTTCGAAAATGTAAATTATTTCCGTACTGAAAAAAGTTGTTTGTATTTATTACCATATATAATACGCACCCTAACTTTTTGTCAACTATTTCGAGAAAAAAATGTGTATTATAATTGGAAAATTACAGTATTTATATTTTTAATCTATATTACTAAAATCCTATTTCTGGTTGTCTCTCTCTCTTTAACACTATACCTCAGCCATTTTTAAACTTCGGGAATTTCAGCCCTGTAAGTTTATTTTTTATCGAGTTATTCAACTAATTTTCGTAATTAGTTATTAAAAACCAAACATACATCTCTTATAAAATATATTCATTAAACTCATATTCAAAACATATTTCCGTTAAACTAATCTAAATCCAATAGGTATGTGGTAGGAACGAAAAACCAGCGATCAAAGCGCGGAGGGTGCGTCAGCGAGCAGGGGGTATGCCCTCTAGTAAATACTATACAGTCATGGCTCGTTTAGCGCAAAGGATACGTTCCGAACGGTCTTTGCGCTAAACAAACCGATTATAACCTGTACTTAGTAGTGATCAGTTCGTGAAATTACAAGGTTCGCTACTGTTACTTTTTTATTAATTTAATATTAATTATCATTAAAAATCAATATTATTACAACTTTAAATCTTTCGCAGTGCATAGATCACTAGGTTCTGAGAGTTATCATTTTCGTCACTGCAGCGCTCAAATCTACGCGTAAATTACTTATTGTATGTGGGGGGGGGGGGGGGGGGGGTAATCACCATTTTCAATAATTGCTTGATATTCATCAAGAAACTTTATAGCTGCATCTTTATCAGCGCTTGCTGATTCACCTGTAAAACGAACGCTATGTATATTTGCGCGGCGTTTAAAATTTTGAAACCAACTGGAACTGCCATGAAATGTTTCTGAAGAAACCCTTGCTTTACACATTCTAACAAGGAAAGTACTTTACTGCAAAATATTGATTGACTAAGGGGCATGTGTTCATTAGGACGCTTAGAATCAGTCCACTACACTAGCAGTTTCTCCATTTTTTCAAGCATATTACTAACAATAAGTGATCGTGTGTGTTTCTTCGCAGTTACTGCACTAGCTGCTTCAATGGAACTTTTTATTTTGTCTTTATTTAACAAAACTGTGTGAATTGTAGAAGTTGTGAAGTTAAACTTACGTGCAATATTGCTCTGACGCTCACCTTGTTCAAAACACTGAATCACTTTAAGTTTTTCCTCAAGATTTATGCTTTTCCTTTATAATTTAGGATTATTTTCTACACTTTGATTAACTTTACTCAATTTTCTCCTTTCTGCCATGATTGCCATGATTTACTGAAATTATTTTCTCCTATTTACTGTTAAAATGTTATTTTGCCATAGATACCGTATTTACTCGTGTACCCCGCGCACATTTTTTCCCCGAAACGCCGGGGAAAAAAGGGGGTGCGCATCTTACACGAGGATTTCTGAACAGGTTGTATAAATTGTATCGATAGTAAATTCTCTGCAATATGGTTGCATCTACGTTTATATTCGTAAAAGACGTTGAATTCTACGAAGTATATGCGTATTTATGCGACCAAGCAAACGTGTAAGTTACGCCGCGCTGCAGGCAAAAACTCGCAAAAGTAGGCAGAAAGAATACGCCGACTAACTGGTAACTATAGTTCAATTACTAATTATGGTTTGCTGGCTTGAAAAAAGGTAGGTTCAAGTTTAGTCCTTTTACTTCATCCACTTCAAGGAATTCGGAGTGGTAAAATTTTTTTGTGAATGAGATTTCATCGTTCGAAAGGAAGAAAGAAATCCACATCTCAAGTGTTTGGACTCGTTTGTTCCTAAACTTCCAATATTTACTTACTCATGAGACGATAAGCGAAAAAACTCCCCATCCACCTAAGGAAGTTGCCGTTCAAAGATGAACAAATAGTTCGTGAAGCTCCGCATCTGTTCGTAATATTACATCAAAAACGAAGTTGCGTAATAATACAACAAAAACAGTTAAGGGATTAACAAAAGAGGACTATCGGTGAGGAGATTTCTGCTAGTATCGTCATAAAGAGATCATCCAATAAACTGCGTCACGTAGAAGGGAGAAGATGCTTAACTTGAGCGGAACTTCTTTCAGGGAGTAGGAATCGGTAACTTCAAAAAAACTTATTCTGGTTCAAATTAATTTTTTCCCTCCGAACCGGCCCAAAAATAGGAGTTCGCGGATTACATGAGTAAATACGGTATTAAACATAACACCGAAATACGTCATTGGAACTGATTACGTGAAAACAGATTTCCTTTATTTTTTTAAGCAAACAAAAGCCAGCAATAATCGCACCGTGAACAGTATTTTCAGTTTGCAGTATGTATGTACCATACATAACATTATTTATTTTATTAAAAAATAAAAATGTACCACGGAATTGCAATTGCGCTATATATATATATATACACACACACACATATGTACAGTATTGGGCCCCATATCAGGCAGGACCTGAAATTCAGCAAAAACGTGTGGTAACCAATTTGAAATTGGCGGATACAGGAAATTTTCACGATCTCGAGAAAGCGATGATAATTGCGCTGCTGTGTTATCGTTGTTCTTTTCTTAGAATATGCTGTTTCACGAAGTTAAAGCATTTGTTGTCCTCTTTTTATAAAAATGTCGAAAAGATCAGTGGAAAAACCCGTAGTTATCATAAATGCAAAGAGGAAGCATTTAACACTTAGTATTAAGAAGAAAGTGGAATTGCTATAGTATTTAGAGAAAGGTGCTTTTATAAAAAATGTAGAAAAGATCAGTTGAAAAACCCGTGGTTATCGTAAATGCAAACACTTAATATTCAGAAGAAAGTGGAATTGTACAGCATTTAAAGAAAGGTGCTTCGGTGAAAACATTGTGCAATGAGTATGGCATTAGTTCATCGACTGTTTATGAGATGAACAAGCAAAAGAGTCAATTAATGAAATTTTATGTAGAATGTGATGTTCCGAAAATTGAACAACAAAAAACACTCCATCAGTCAAAGACAATCGACGTGGATAAAGTGTTACTAAAGAATAACCGGCAGCTGATCATGAAGCCACAGAGGAATACTTGAAAGAATTTTCTTCAATGGTATCGAAAGTGGGTTTAACAACAGAACAGGTGTACAATGCAGACGAGTCGGCATTGTTTTGGCGATATATTCCTAGAAAAACATGTAACGGCGGGTGAGTCAGCACCAACTGGATTCAAAGACTCCAAGGAACGGCTTACTATATTGGGGTGTGCAAATGCAGCAGGAACCCATAAGTGTAAATTGCTCAATATTGACAAGAACCAGAATCCTAGGCCTTTCAAGGGGATCAAGGTATTTCCAGTTGTTTATAAGACTAACAAGCGTGCATGGATGACAAACCAAATTTTTGTTGATTGGTTTGAGAACCATTTTGTCCTTGAAGCCAGGGCTCACTGTCAGTCTGTAGGTCTTCCTGTGGATTGCAAAAATTATATTACTTCTTGATAATTGTGCTGCACACTGATGCTGAATTGCTCATTAAAGACAATGTTTATGGTATTTCTTTACCTCCTTACTGTGCATCGCTTATCCAACCAATGGACCAAGGCACTCTTCAGGCATTGAAAACTAGATACAAGACTGAATTCATGCAAAAAATTCCTTATAGCGTGTAACGAGAATAAGAGTGACCCAATTCCAAAAAAGAATTTAACATAAAGGATGCTATTTGGAGTGTTACAAAGGCTTGGTACAACGTTTCCCAGATTACTTTGATGAATGGATGGCACAATTTATGGCCATCCACCAAATTTCTAAATGATGATGATGAAACTGAACCCAATTTTGAAGGTTTTCCTTCTTCTGAAGAAAGTGAAATTGGTGAAGACTTACTGGCATTTGCAAATATGTTGTCATGTGATACAGCAAAATTGTAGATAAAGAAGCTGTTGAAGAGGATTATTTAAACATTAACAATACAGCTTCAGTTTACCTCCAACTTTCAGATAGTGAAATTTGCAATATGGTTATTAATCATAATAAAACGAATGACAGTGATACTGAAGGGGATGATGAGGTGTTGAATGAAAAGGAATAAGTATCCCTTGATAGGTGTATACAATTAACAGAACTAATTCGTGGAATGGAAGAGGAGAGTTTTATTACAGAGCAGCATATTATGTGGGTTTACAAAATACAAGAAGTGTTACAGAAAGAGAGACCAAAACATGAAACGACAGACTCTGAAGGACATGTTCAAGAAGGTTTCAACAGAGCCTCAACCTTCAGTACTTTGGTACTGTGTGTGTATGTATGTATGCATGTATGTGTGTGTGGGTTGGTATGTGTATGTATGTATGTGTCTATATATATATATATCATCATCAGCCTTTTTCAGTCCACTGACGGATGAAGGCCTCCCCCAGACTCTTCCAGTTTTCCCTGTCAACTGCCTCCCTCCTCTAAGTTTGCCCCAAGAACTTAACAATCTCTCTGTCCCACCTGTCTTTTGGTCTTCTTTTTGGTCTCTTGATGTTTCTTGGGATCCATTCGATGACACTGGACGTCCAACACTGGTCATTTCTTCTAGCAATGTGGCCTGCCCACTGCCATTTTAACACCTTCACTCTTCTAATCACGTCACAGACTCCCGTCTTCTTTCTTACCCACTCATTCCTCTTGTGGTCTCTTCAGGTGATCCCTAACATGCATCTCTCCATGCCCCTCTGTGTTGTTTGCAGGCGCTGTATCATTCTGGCATTCATGGTCCATGTTTCACAACCATATGTCAGAACAGGCAAAACACATTGGTCATACAGTCTCCTTTTTAGGAAGACTGGAGTATTTGATTTAAAGATGTTCGCATTCTTGCCAAAAGCACTCCATGCCATCTTCACTCTCCGGTTGATTTCTCCAAGAAGCGAACCATCAGTAGTGATGAGCTGACCTAAGTAAACAGCTGGTTACTTCTCCGAGTTCTGCTCCGTTGATATGTATCTTCTCAAAATTTGTGAAGGAGTTGTACATAACCTTTGTTTTATTGAGATTCATCTTAAGTCCAGCTTCTCGGCTTGCTTGCTCAAGCTCTTCAGTTCTTCTACGGTGCTCTTCTGGGCTCCCTGCGAACAGTATGATATCATCTGCAAAGCGCGGGTGACTCAGATATTCTCCATTTACCTTTATGCCTTTTTCCTCCCAGTCTAGCATTTTGAATACTTCCTCTAGAGCTGCTGTAAATAACTTAGGGCAGTGCTTCTCAGACTTTTTGTTGTGGCAGACGGGTAATTTTTGTTTTTAAGTTCCTGGGACCGGTAGAGAAAATAATACTGTTATAATATATATATAAAAAATCAAATCTGCAAAGTGTTTTCAGAAATATATTACAAAAATGTATATTTAAATATTAGAATAAACAATTTTACTAAATAAAGTAGGATGAAAATTTTGATTATTTATTTTAAACGTAAGCTTTTCTAATTGGAAAGATGTCTGCTTATTTTTTGCCAGCTTATCCAGTTGTGGTTCGATGGAAGACAGTACCACGCGTAATGGAAGATGAATATCCTGACTATTCCTGTACTTGCTCTTAATAACACTCATGGTTGAAAAGCCAATCTCGCATAGGTATGTTGAAGGAAATGGGAGAAGATTCTTCAGAGAAATCTCAGCAAGCTCTGGGTATTCTGCTTTCACTTTTATCTAAAAGGAAGCTAGTGAGTTTGTAGTCTCAAAAATCATCTTCAAACCTCCGTCAGCAGCCAGCTCCAACAATTTTTCCTCCATAGCGACAGTTAATTCATCTTTCAATGGGATAAATGGATTTCAGATACATCCATTCCCTTTCCGTGGATCTTCTTCTGTTGGAAAGTAAAACTCAAAACGTTCTGCCAAATTCCTCAAGTGCTCACTGATAACGTTTCTTAGAGATGTAATATTAATCTCTTCGCTTGCATCGGAGATGACTGTTGCTAAATTGTGAAACATGTCATAGCAATTTCTTGAAACTTGACTATTCCATGCGTCTAGCTTTCGTTTCTGTCCATCGATCTTGTCAGCCATCGTAAAGCATGAAGCCATCCTTCCCTGCATGGAGGTGTTGAGATCATTCATGGCGGCAAAGATGTCAGCCAAATAGGCCAGCTTGGCTATCCAATCCACATCTCTGAATAACTGGGACCAATTTGGTTTTTTGTCCTGAAAAAACAGGGCAAGCTCGTTTCGTAACTCAAATACTCTCGACAAAACTTTTCCCCTCGATAACCAACATACATCGGCATGCAACAGGAGCTGTTTATGATCAGCTCCCATAGCATCACATAATGCAGAGAATAGGCCCGAATTTAAAGAATTCGCCTTTACATTGTTAACAATTTTCACAGCTTCGTTGAGCACACTATTTAGTTCTGGTGACAATGTTTTTGTTGCAAGACTTTCTCGGTAAAGAAAGCAATGCGTCGACTTGCAATTTGGAGCAAGCACCTTAATCTGGGTAACAACTCCTGAATGATCTGTCATTGCAGCAGCGCCATCAGAAAATACACCTACACAAAATTTGAAGTCCAACCTACATTTATTAACGATGTAGTCGTTCAAAGTTTTGAAAATTTCAAAACTAGTTGTTTTTGTTGGTAGTGAAGCAGAAAAAAATAACTCTTCCTTCAAATCACCATTAAATTCAAAGCGCACATACACCATCAGAATAGCCGCATTTGAAACGTCTGTACACTCATCAAGCTGTAAAGAGAAGTACTTCACTAATTTAATCTGTTCTATGAGCTGATCTTCCATATCTTGAGACATCTAAAATTCGTCTAGCTATAGTGTCATTTGAAAGTGGCACCTGACTCACTTTCTTTGCAGCCTGCTCTCCCAGCATTACCATGCAGACGTCATTAATACGGCCTTTCACTAACGTCTCACCAATTGTGTATGGATTTTTGTTCTTAGTAACTCGAAGCGCTACTTTATAAAAAGCTCGAATAGCACTTATATTTATGTGTGACACTTTGAAGATCTGTTTCTGACGGCATTTCAGATCGGCATGCTTTCTTCAAAGAACTCTTTCGGCTTTGAACTCATTTCTTTATGTTTTGTATTTAAATGCCTCTTTGAGTTTTTACGGTTTCATTGCGTCGTTAGACAACATATCTCCACAAATAACACTGCGGTTTTGGAATTCCACTATCATCATAGGCTACAAAACCGAAATTAATGTATGAGTCATACTTCTGAGTAAAGCTAGCACGAATTCTTTTCGTTGACTAAACTTCAGTTCCATTTTCACCATCTCCATTTGATGCAGAATTGCTTGCGCGTTCCACAACCGCATATCTCTGCTTAGTAAACATGTCCAATGTACCTTGCTTCGCCATTTATATATAGGGGATAAAAATATTTTTTTATAAATCTATACTTCAAGTAAATACTTAATTTTTGATATTAGGATGAAAACCGAATAAACGCAGCTGGAATTTCGGGACTCTAGTAGTATTGAAAATGGACATTAGCGTAAATGCCAAAGCATAAGTTCATGGTATGTATAAGTTCATGGTATGTGCGCAAAGCTTTCCCGCCAAGAAGTGCATCTGCTAAAAGCTCCCGACACACATATTTACTTTTTCTGTGAGAGTTGTGACAAATCCCGGAATGAAATGTTTGATTTTCGTGAAGCCTTCCTAAAACTTAAGGAGGAAATTATTAGTGAGGTGAAGAAACTCATGGAATCAAATCGCCCGAATGATCCTGGTCCTCAGCTAATGGAAGATATAATTTCGGAACTAACGGATCGGCAGAAATGGGCGTCCAATGTTATAATTTATAATTTAAATGAATCAACTTCTGACGCTATTGATGGACGGATTGCTCAGGACATTGAGAAGGTAATGGAAATAATTGCGAGAGTGGCCAGTGTTCCTACCGAACGTATTCATGTTCATAGGCTTGGCAAAATCCGTAACAGTACTCCTCTACCTGTAAAAGTTATCCTTCATTGTGAAAGTGACGCTAAGAACGTTCTGAGAAGGAAAAATAATGATGCCCTAAGAAACAAAGGAATATCTATTGGACCTGACCGTACTCCCATGGAGCGTTTGTTTTTCAGTGATCTTCGTAAACAACTAGAAACATGCATAGGTAAGGGTGAAAATGACTTGATTATTAAATATATTAATGGCTCACCAATGATTGTTGAAGCAAGGACTAAAAAAAAACTTGTAAACATCCCTCAGCTTGATCTGTATTATCAAAACGTAAGAGGGATACGGACCAAACTTAGTCAATTTCGTGATATTAGTCATTCTCTTGTTATGCAGTTATTGCCCTTAGTGAAACATGGTTATGTGATGGTATTTTGACTCCTGAATTAGGACTAAGAAACCATGCAGTTTTCAGATGTGATCGGAGTGAATGCACTAGCAATAAAAGTATTGGTGGTGGTGTATTGATTGCGGTTCATGAAAAGTTCCCAGCTTGCCTTTTAAATGTTCGGAATAGAGAAGTTGAACAAGTGTTTGTGAAAATATCAATTTGTGGCTTCAGATTAATTGTATCTTGTGTGTATATTGCTGGTGATTCTAATCCTGATGTTTACTCAAAGCATTGTGATGATGTTACCCGCATTTCAACTCTATATCCTGATGCTAAACTTTTACTCTTGGGCGATTATAATATTCCTAGTGTTAAATGGAATAGTGATTGTTGGAATGCGCCTATTAATGACCTACCTGCTAATACAGTAATTGAATCTTTCTGTGATCTTATTTTACATCAGTATAACCATTTTCAGAATGAACATGGTTCTTTACTTGATCTGGTATTTTCTAATTCAGACAATGTATGGGTCAAAAAGTTGCCAAATTCATTGTTACCTTTGGATTCTTTTCATCGTGCATTACTTATAACCATCAAAAAGTCTTTAATCTTTAAACCTATGACCTTTGATTATTTATCATACAATTTCAAACAAGGCGATTATGGGTCAATATCTTCATTTTTATCTTCCATCAATTGCGCTGCTGAGTTCACTAACTTGTCATTGGATGATGCTTTGCATAAATTTTACACCATTACTAATCATGCTATTTGTTTGTACATTCCAGTCATTAAATTAGGCTTTTCTAACTTCCCTAGGTGGTATTCAGTTGAGCTCAAAAAATCGATTCAAGAAAAGAAACTAGCTCATAAAATGTTCAAATCGACAAATTCTTTGCAGTATTACAGTCGCTTCTCTGAGTTGAGAGCTAAAGGCAAAACTCTAAATAGAGAATGTTATCATAAGTATATTAGTGAAGTGCAACTTGCCATACCAACCAACATAAAATTTTTTTGGAATTATATTAATTCATTGAAGAAAGATAATGAAATTCCCTATGAAATGTATTTGGATGATTTGATGAGTACCAATTGTGCAGATATTGTAAATATGTTTGCCAACTATTTCTCTTCAGTTTTTAGAGATGAACCATGTGATTTTTTACCTTTGCCTAGTCGTTTTGATCTCCATTGGTCATCCTTTGAAGTCTCACCCCAGATTATCTTATCCAAACTTAAAGGTTTAGATCAGTGGTCTTCAACCTTTTTTGAGTCACCGCCCACTTTTACCATATGTTGTCCTTTGAAATAAGTTCACCGCCCACCCAGTGGCGTAGTGAGGGTTTCTGGCGCCCGCGGCAAAGAATAATTTTGCACCCCCAGTAGCAAAGCGATTTACGAAGATATGGTAACCCTTATACTAGTGGGATTGTCGTTAGATGAGATTACCGAATACGGTAATAACAGTGTTGAAAAATTTATGATTTTATATATTTGATGAAATTAAACTTAAACGCTTCGCTGCTTCTGCGAGAGACTCCGACCACCCTCATGGGCCTTTCGATTTTACCGCAGCATGGATACATTGTCGCTAGTATAGTATGATATGATACTATAGTTAACGACAAATGAACTGTAATAGTTGTGTGTGCATATCATTAAGCTTTTTTATAGAATTTTATTTTTCAGTGTAAAAATTAGAATAGCATTTGGTGAGTTCTTTAGCGCCCACCAAAAATCCAAAAACGCCCACTGGTGGGCGCTATCGCCCACCTTGAAGACCACTGGTTTAGATGAAAACAAGGGTATGGGGCCTGATGGTGTTCATCCAATGATTCTTAAGCGTTGTGCAATATATTTTGTTAAACCTTTACATATGTTGTTTAATAAATCGTTTGCTCAAGGGTATTTCCCAAGTGAATGGAAAAGTAGCTATATTCGTCCTATTTTTAAATCAGGTGATAAGTCCAACATTAAAAATTATCGACCTATTTGTACTCAGTCAACTATCCCTAAGATTCTTGAAAGCATTGTTGCAGACTCTTTGTCCAAATTTATCAAAAATATTATTATACCTGAGCAACATGGTTTTTTATGTGGAAGATCCACTCTAACTAATTTGTTAACCTATAAGGACTACATCAATGATGCTTTGGAATTGTTTCATCAAGTAGATTCTGTATACACGGATATTTCAAAAGCTTTTGATACAGTAAACATTGCCTTATTGATTTCTAAGCTGTCTTGTTTAGGAATTCATGGCAAATTACTTCATTGGTTTTCAAATTATTTATCCAGTCGTAAATATGCTGTCAAAATTAAGTCTTTCTGTTCTTTAGAATATCCAGCAGTATCCGGGGTACCTCAAGGGTCCCACCTTGGTCCCTTATTATTCATTATTTTTATGAATGATGTTGTTTCTGTATTTAGTGATGTTAAATTCCTAATTTTTGCTGATGACCTAAAAATCTTTAAATCCATATCTAGTATTGGTGATTCTTTGATTCTCCAAGACAATATAAATAAGTTTTATGTATGGTGCAAATCTAATGGTCTTTCTATTAATGGTGACAAATGTAGATTTATTCAGTTTTATCGGTGTAAGAATCCTTTGAAATTTGTATATTCCCTTGAAAATACTCCTTTAGTTGAAGTCACAGTTATGAGTGATTTGGGAATCCTCTTCGATAGCAAATTAACTTTTAGTTATCATGTAGAAATGATTATAAACAAGGCCAGGAGAATGCTTGGTTTTATTACTAGATGCACTAAGAATTTCAACAATGCTCATTCATTTAAGTATTTGTAATGTGCGCTAGTTCGTAGTCATTTGGAATATCTCTCAACTGTCTGGTCTCCGTCTTTTGCAAAATATATTGAGGCCCTTGAACGTGTTCAACGTAAATTTCTTGATATTATAATTTATAGGAGTGGACTTACTGTAGAAGATTCTCATCGCTCTACTCTGTTAAATGTCCTTAATATACTGTCTCTGGAAGGAAGAAGAAAACATGCAGATGTTCTTTTTATATATAAATTATTTAAATCCAAAATCGACTGTGCTTATCTACTTCAAAAAATTCCTTTATATATCGCCCCTTACCCAACTAGGTTTAGTCACTCCTTTGCTGTTAATTACCATAAAACAGTCTATGGATATAACAATTCTTTTGATAGGCTTTTAAGAGAGTGTAACAATTTTGCCCTTATGTTGATTTATTCGGTTGTAGTGAGTTAGATTTAAAAAAGTACTTTTATAATTTCTCCTAGCACTAAATAGCAATTGTTCTATTGGCACTATTACATTTTTACCATCATTAGCATGTACTATGTCACTTTGTATTAATGTATTCATGTATTTACTGGGTATCTTCTTACTTTATAGTTATATCTTGATCATACATCAAATTATTTGCAAATTATACTGTTCTTTTCTTCTCTGGGATTTGTTGTATTCATGTTGTTTAACCTACATACCCTTATTATATTTAGCTGTCTTATCATTGTATTTTTATGATCATTTATGTATTTTTGATGCTGACATATTTATATTCTATCTTTAACTACCTGCATTATGTACTTTTAAATAGGCCTTGGCCTGTATATTGGCAAATAAATAAATAAGCTTTCTAAAATTGTCACAAAAAATCATTCGGCAATTCATCAGATCATATGAGCGCAAACAGACACGCACGCACATATGAACGTAAGCACTCAGATATGATATTAATAATGGAATAAACCTTCCGTCTTACAATATATCAAATAGAGTATAAAAGCAGGATTTGAGTATTTCAGTAACTACATAAATCTGTACTTTAAAAAAACTAAATATATATTAGTTTAAAAAGTTTGCATATCATGACTTCATCACATTAACCATAAGATCGAACCTCACCCTTAAATATTCAATAAACTGCATGAATTGTTATAAAAAATATGGACACATACAGGCTATAAAATTGTTAAACATATCAAAAAATAAATATTACGTAGTAAGTATGGTCGTACAGAAAAAGTTTAAATTTACTGATTTACACAGGCATAAAAGATATCAATATCAAGTTTAATTTGATTAACATACACGTTTTTGGTAACTTGGTATTGCTTCCAAAAAGTACTTTTCCATACCAAAAACCCGATATCGGTATTGTGTGTCTAATTCAATACCGGTACTAATTCCGGTTTTCCAATACTGGTAGTCATCCCTAATTGGAAGCCAAGTCATTTCGTAAAATAAATTGTAACACATTTAACGGCGTCCAACAAGATGTTATTAAAACACAGTGGTGTTTTTTACTCAAATATTTCAGAGCCATCCAAATCAGTCAGTTTGTTAGTGATTCTTTAAATGCAAGCATTTTTAAAGTTCATGTTACAAATTTCTGATGCTTTCATATGAAAGATACTGCACATATCGCAGTAGATCATACGATTTAAACTTCATATTATTATGCAAAATATCGGTGATTTTACTTACAGTTATTACGAGCTAAGGTCCTCCAAGGATATCTGAAAAAGCCACACCTCACCTCAGAAAGATATCAAAGGCAACTGAGTGAGATATTCCTAACTCTCCTTACTTTAATAGCCATTTCATCAACCAAGAACTACGCTGAAATTTCTTCGACAGTTGTTTACAAAAACTCAGTTCGATGGATCACTCTTGGTGTCATGGAGAAAGATAACAAGAAAATAAATCCACCTGAGAATGAGAAACTACGACTCTCATGATCGATATGTTTCATAAAAGGCAAGAATGGATATTTGACTCTGTCAGCAAACATTTTGAAGCGTCCTAACAATTGAAACGACATTCGGGATAAATTTAATCTGTTTACGATTTGGATTGACCCAAACGGTTGGCCATAGAGCACCCCCGTTCCTCTGTTAGTCGCAGGTGTAGGTATCATTAGCTTAAGTATATAACTGTTAAAATTCTTGTGGCACCATCCAATTTAAATCTGCTTAGAAAAGAGAGGTTTAATAAACGGGAAGGACAACACGTTGTCCCAGGAAAAGAATAAAAAGCTTGCCTTTTGCATTAAATGTATATAAAGGCATTTGTTAATCCAGGTCCGGGTCTCACTCTCATTAGTCTATGTCAAGGCAATGCTTCGTTAACATCTGTACATTACCCTAAGAACTTGTCGCGGACCGGCAGTCGATGGCTCGCGGACCGGTGCCGGTCCGAGGACCACCACTTGAGTAGCACTGACTTAGGGGACATAGTATCTCCTTGTCTCACTCCCTTTTCGACCTTAAAGGCACTTGTCTCTTCATGCAGCTGGACAGATGTTGTCGCATTTTCATAGATATTCTTGATCAAGATTATGTACGTTTGTTCTACTCCTTGTTTCTTTAGTGCACGTAACACCGACGAAGTTCAGACAGAGTCGAATGCTTTCTCGTAGTCGATAAAACACATACATAGCGGTAATTCATACTCGTTAGTCTGACTGATTACCTCTCTCACGACTTGGATGTGGTCCATCATGCTATACCCACTGCGAAATCTAGCTTGCTCTCTGGCTCTTGGATTTTGAAGGCGCATAGTGAGTATTTTGGTGAATATTTTGTAGACTGTTGGGAGTAGGCTGATCGGTCTGTAGTTATTCAAGTCTTCTTTGGAACCTTTCTTGTGCAGAAGGATAATACATGCGTGGTTCCATGTTTCTGGTATCTTTTTCTTCCTTAGACAGGAATTAAAAATCTTAGCGAGAATTGTTTCCGTATGATTACCCATTGCTTTGAATACTTCCGCTGTGATACCATCCATTCCAGATGCTTTTCCATTCTTCATACTTCTGATTGCTTGTCTCACCTCTTCCGGAAGGATATCTGGGACCTCTTCGGTGGGCATGTTTCCATCATCATTTACTTCATCATTTTCTAGAGGATCCTTGTACAGCTTGGTGTAAAATTCTTGTACCCGTTTCAGGATTAGTTTCCTATTATGGGTTATGGAGCCGTCTTTTAGCATCAGGGCCACCAGCTGTCTCTTTCCGATCGAGAGATGTTGCTTCATTTTCTTGTAACTTCTATTGTTTTCTATGGCTTTCTCGATTAGCTCATAATTATATTTTTTCACATCTTCCTTGATGCACTTCCTTATAGTTTTGTTTAGTTCTGCAAAATGGATCATTTCTTTAGGATCATTAGTAATTATCATTTTCCTTTTTTTTTCCATCAGCAGTCTTGTTTTTTGGTCAACTTTTCTCTGACTTTGTTTTAACTGTTCCGCCTATTTCTTCTGCAGTTTCCTTGAGTATCTCTATAAATTGGGATTCAACTTCTTGGTCTTCCAGTGCACTGAATCGATTTTTCAGTTGGAGCTGAAATACTTCTTTTTGTTCTTGTAGCACCTGCGTGTTGATAATAGACTTAGGCTTCTTTATAAGCTTCTGTCTTTCTAACTTTGAGTTGAATTTTATTCTGCATCTTACCAAGTGATGGTCGCTTCCAGTTTTAAACTGGTTGAGGACGGAACTAGTGATTCCAAATTACTCGAGTTTTTGGTACCCGGGTATTCGAGTAATATTTCACCGAGCTACCTGGGTAGCTCGAGTATTTAATGGAAAAAATAAAATTTAAATAAATATTCATTTAATGGATATTTGATTTATTTTTATTGATATAAGAGTTATTCAATGATTCAAAAAATAGTATTTCAAAAAACTTAAGTGTTTAAAGTACAGGTTTTCATGCGGTTTCGTAATTTTGAGATGAAAGTACCAGCTACAGAAAAAACACGTTTAGAAGCAGGGGAAGTCGGCTTAACAGTCAACAATGCTTGATACAATTTTTCCTGTCTGTCGGTACGTTTTCCACTATTTGCTTCAAATAGTTTGAACCAGGGCATCGAACCGTAATTTTTTTCACTCCGGTTTTTGTTCCGGTTCACTCAAAACAAATATTTCGGTTTGGTTCCGGTTTTGCTCCGGCAACCATCAGTGAACCGGTTCGAACTAGTTTTTTTCGCTCTGATCTTCAAATATTATAAAGAAACTTTCAAGAACTGATTTATTAGTTTAAATAATATTTATTTAAATCAAATACATCTTCACTTTAACAATAGTGATATTTAAAAAACTAAAATCAAAATACAAAAA
The DNA here is from genome assembly GCA_036926305.1 of Uropetala carovei. Lineage (NCBI taxonomy): Eukaryota > Metazoa > Arthropoda > Insecta > Odonata > Petaluridae > Uropetala > Uropetala carovei. Next base: position 1,412,398 of record JAXCHB010000180.1, on the reverse strand, counting down.
TAAATTATTTAAATGTAAATACTTATTTATTTTATTTATTTAAGATTATATTTAGAAATTCTAAAAAACATTACAAATTAAATTTAAGCAGATAATTGTAAATAACTATTAATAATTTCACGTTTATTAAAATTGACAAAGTAATAAACCATATTCACGCCAATGAGGATGCAACTTAATATGATGCTGTGAATTAGTCCAAGAATAAAGATCTAGCATAGATCACTAAGTCTGATTCTATTCCCATTTCTCATAAGATAGGTTAACATCGCATTTTCTGCTTGTAGACTGTTATTGAATTCCTAATAAAAATTGAACAAAGTGACTTACGAACTTCGGAGGTAGAACGTCTTTAATAAAATTCCAAAGCCTTCTTATTTTCATTCTCTTTGTTTCCATGAGACATAGAGACAAAACCAAATTTACGTCGCTGTACTAAATTTCTCTTGAAATCAAACATGCAAACGAAAATAAGACATATTTATTCGGCCTGTCATGAACTTTCTTCAGGCGGAGTCTCCAATGTGGGTTTCTGCAGTCGGCAAAATATTTCACTAAATATAAATTCGCATTCATATTTAATTTCTCTTCAGTTTTAAGCAACCGATACGAATATGTGTGCTCATTTTAAAATGCACTCTATAAAATAAATAGAAATTTTCTAACCTGTAACAAAGGATAACCGAAGTAAGAATATCTCAAAACCACGACTGCGGAGCGATCCTTCCTGGATAAGTTTTAGAGAATGACTACCAGAATACAAGGGTTCAGTGGATATGAAGAGGGAGTGAAAGATGTGGAGACATTAACCTCCAACTTTAGGGAAAATCCAAGTTAAGAATCGGGAAATATTTTTGCCAGGAACACACACTACTGGGGGGGAGGGTAGCAAGACAATTAGAGGCTGTCTTCAGAGTACCGCCCAAGTTCCTTTCCAGTAGTCTCGTTTAACAGGTAATCTTAGCGGGATGTATTGTAGACCCTCTCTCTATGTATTGAGATGCACATGGAAAATCCCACTATTGAGCCAACAGATATTATCACAAAGACACATCCTTCCCAAGGCTGAGGAGAATGTGTTCTCAAGAAAAACCCAACCCTTTTCTTGTTCGGTTTCTAAGCGTGAGGCTTTCAGAAAGACTCAAACTAAAGCAAAAGGAAAAACCCTTCTTTCGCTCCGACATTTTATGCGAACCGAAAAATATGGAACGAAATAAATGGTTTTCGCTTCGGGTTCAGGAAAATATTTTTTTGGTTCGGGTTCGGTTTCACTGCAGGAAAAATAACGGTTTTTTCCCTATTTCGGTTCGGTTCCGGTTCGATGCCCTGGTTTGAACTCTTTATCGATACTTAACTGATGAGATTCTTTTGCCTTTGGTGTGGTGAATGATGCAATGCATTTCTGCAATTTCAAATACTCATTCTGTACTTCTTCGTCATGGTCGTCGACGTCGTCAGAACTTTCTGAATCCTGAATATCACTTGGATAAAGCCGATTAATTAGTCCAGTGGCAGTGGTCTTGATTCCAGGTTTTGTGGAGTAAGTGAAAAAAAAACTCATTGGTTTTTGGATTCACTCCATGATGCAAAAACAATAATAGTGATATCAAATCTGTTTCTTCATTGATCAATTCTAGTTTTCAATGAATTTTGGAATTCCAGAGCCACAGGAATTTTGATTGATTTTAACTCTTGAAATACGTAGATCAAAGTAGCCTCAGCTGTCAGTAAATTCAATATTTGTTTGCTCAATTCCAATACCGCAAGTCTTACTGGTTCTAGCACCATTACGATTTCCTTTAAGATGGTAATGTGATCTTCACCATCTCTTTCAAAGCAAGATTTATCCAGTCAATAAGTTTCAAAAATCGAACTATTGCTGTGACTAGATTACTCCAACGAGTTTTGACATCTGAAAGCAATCTAAGTGGTTTTCCTTCCTTCTCTCTGACATACCTAAGTACTAATTCTGTACGAACAGATTATAACAGATAAAGACTTAATAATTCTTCTCATATCATCTAATGCATTCTTGTAATCTGAACGAAATGCAGGTATTTCATCGTCAGGTTCATTTAAACTTTCATCATCTGTTTCGCTATCACTCAAATTTTGCTCGTCTTCATCCTCATCATCAGAAAATTCAATTTGTTCCTCAAGATCAACAGCTGTTTTCTTTCTGTAAAATATTTCTACAACCGCCAAATGTATTGCGTGGTTGTAGCAGCACTAGCTTTCTGCTGAAATGATCCTGCCATATTTTGCCATAACACTTGCTCCATCATGTGTCAAGGCAATGATATCTTTGTTAAAATCAATTCCAAATTCCTGCAATCGTTGAGAAACCTATTCTTTAGTTCTTTTCGATGTGCAACTTTCTACAATTGGTGCTAAGCCAAGAACAATTTGTTTTTCTATTGTTTGCAGCTTTATATTTAAGTATCTTCTCATCGCAATATCTACCCATTCATCCACTGTGATCGTAAATTTTTCTTCAGATTTAATCCAGCTTTTTAACACCTTTTTAGTTCCAGTTTTCTTTTCCTCGAAAAATTGCATAGCACATTTTCGTACTGTAGATGAACTGGTTGGCATTTTGTAGTTGCGATTAGTGATGTAACCTCGAATTGCTTCACACTTAACAATGGTATTAAATGAGATTCCATCTTTAGCAGCACATTTTGATATTATTTTCTCCGATGATTCTCTGGAAACAAAAGATAACATTCCAGAGCTGGTAGCTTTGGCCTTTTTGGCTGGTGGTGGTCCACCATTATTATCTTTTTTAGAGAAACTTTTGCTCCTCACAGTGATTCAGTGTGTTTTCAAATGATTTATCATCCCAGTTGTATTTCCACCCTTAGTTGAAATCTTCTCTGCGCATCCTTCTACTTGACATTGCGCCCTATCTGAAGATATTTTTTTGAATGATTTTTTGGAAGACATATTTGGGCTACAAGACAGAATTTCAATGAAAAGTTACTTTGAATTCATTTCTCACTATACCAAATATCTTCTTGAAATTAAAATACATTTATAGGATATGAGACTTACTTATTGCTCGCTGGATGATATATCTTCCCCTTAATACTGGTAATACTTTGTTAATCACGCTGATAAGCTAAAAATTTAAATAGAAATAACAAATGTATATTAATTTTTTCCTATTTTCAGGAAGGATTAACATCCAGTATAAAACTGAATTTTTCGAGTATACAATATATAATTATTTAGAATTACTAACCTGTGACAAAGAGCAACTACTGCGGAAATACACACAAGAAACGAATATAGAAAGATCCTTCTTCAATAATTAGTAAGGCCAGACTGGTGGATGCTACGCACACTTTAGTAGAATGAATAAAGGTTGTAGACACCTATAGCACGCGACAAGTTACGAAAAACTCCTTTTACATAATACAGTAAAACCCGTTTAATACGTATTTGATGGGACCGACTCATTGCTACGTTATAAGCGTGACTACGTTATATAAGAGAAACATGGTTTTTGGCCTATACATCCCATATAACACGTATACACATACAGTAAAAGCTGTGCTATCCAGCTATTTAGAACCGGTCAGTCTTAGATACCGGCAATTACACAAATACAATTCATTTTTATTTCTTTTTCTTTTTTTATGAATTTTTGTGTGAATTGTATTTGTGTAATACCACAACTTCCACTTTCAATTTTCTTAAATTATAAGATGTATATATTACGTATTTACTCCGTATACTTCTGTGGTTGCCGAGTAAGCATGGGGTTTTTTGTTTACGTAAGCCATTTGAATTGTCTAGATGTTTTGGTTTACTTCTACAATTTCCAGTTTTATCGCTTTTTATTATTTAAAAAATTACCCATTACCCAATCCATTGAATATGGCATCAAAATAAATACCTAAAAGCAAGAAACAGGAGAAAAAAGGTTGGTTTAACGCTAACACAAAAGCTGGAGCTGATCAAACGAATTGAAAAAGGAAAAAATAGAGCAGCCATAGCAAAAGAATTCAACATCGGATCTTTCATGCTCTACGATATCAAGGCTCATAAGGCTACATTAATGAAATTTGTGTTATCTTCTGAGACGATAAATCAATTAATAAATATCACATGCTTCATAAGCCAAAAATTGAGGAACTGGACAAAATATTATATGGCTGGTTTTCACAGAAATGTTCAGAAGAATTAAATAATTTAGTCCTTTTCTAATAGAGTAAATAAAGATAATAACGATAAATAAGAAAGATATAATCCAATAAATTCAATTTTGGGAACAGGGTCACTGCCGTAATCCCCAAACTTCCCGGACGCCCTAAACTTTTCAATAGTCTTTTTGTTTTGCATGTAAGCATAGCAATGTATTAAATAAGAATGGGTAAATAGTGTCTATATCTAACTACGTGTGGAAGAATTAAAATTGAAAATGCAAACCCCAGGCATAGTTATGTTTGGGGAGTACGATAGTGAACCTAAGCCCAATTTTCTTTGGTTATTGTTAAATTTGCGATGTCAGAATCGAAAATCGCTCCCCTAACCGTATATTTCTCCTAATCGGCTTTCCACAATCCCCAAGATAGCCAGATAACACAGCTTTTACTGTATTTGCAGTGAGTCAACTTCAATGCCGTACTTACATATGCAAAGAGATGCTTATCAACTTGGCGGCATGTAAAATGTTCGACTGCTATTACATACGATTTTTTAAATGGTCAATTAATATTATTATTATGGTCATTCATTTACATAAACATTTCACATATTTAATATCAATTTCAAAACAAAGGGAGCGTGGAAATTCGTATGGAAGGGGTAGATGGAGGAAGGGGACCTATACGAATAAGTGCACGATAAACGGGCGGAAACTATTCATTACTTATCGCTCTGCTCGCCAAAATTCGTTATATATGGAATATTTTTTTGCCACGGGACCAAACATTTGTTCGTTACAGCCGAGAATTCGTAAAATGCGTGTTCGTTACATCCGAGAAATTTAACCAATGCCCTTATGGAGAAGTTCAAGGGACCGAGACATTTCTTTGTTATAGCCGAGATTTCATTTTAGGCGTGATCGTTATAAACGAGTTTTACTGTACTTTTAGTTTTAAGTAATTTAACTTGACGCTAATCCCGCGTAGCTGGCACAGAAAGATGGAAGGGACTCGCTGTTTTCAAAGACTTGGTAAGGGAATGGAGAGGAGAGTGAGGAGGAGGAGAGGAGGAAGTGACGGATTTCTTCCAGTTGTGATACAATGTAACTAAACGGTCTGATTATATAAGGAAGTTGGATTTGAATCGAATGTAAAGCTCACATCTGATGAAGCCTTCTGTAACGTGAAGGTGAAAATCGTAGTGGCATTATTTACAGGCATTTTTACCTCTAACGCAGGGCTTTAAAGTAATTTATTCAAATTTTAAAAAGAATTTACTTTAATTATTATAATTGTACCTGTAATCTGTCGACTTTATTTGTAAATTTGTAATTTTAATTTTTCCAATAATAATTGAGTACTCGAACAAAATTACCCGGGTACTCGAAAAATCGAAGAAAACACCGAGTACCCGGGTAACCGGTACTCGGTGTGGAATCATTAGACGGAACAGTCTTCAGCCAATTGCTTCTTATTGACTAGTATGTAGTCAATTTCATTTTCGGTACCATTGGGTCCTTTCCAGGTCCATTTTCTATTGGGATTCTTTTTGAAGAAAGTGTTCATTATATATAGACTAGTACATTCAGCAAAGTCTACAAGTCGGTCCCCTCGTTCATTTCTGTCTCCATAGCCTCATTTTCCAACTGCGCTGTCGTCTTCCTTTTGTTCTCCTACCTTGGCATTGCAATCACCCATGACCACTTTTAGATGGCAGCTTCCTTTGTCGTGCAGTTCTCCAACTTCTTGATAGAAATCTTCCACTTCCTCATCCGAGTATGATGATGTTGGCGCGTAAACTTGGACTATATGAAGTTGATATCTTTTATTTATTTGAAGCACTAGTCTAGCTGCCCGCTCGGGTGAACTTTCCATTTCCACGATATTATTCTTCAATTTTTTGTTGATGATGAATCCAACTCCTCCTGTTCTTCCTGTGTCAGTTCACCTGTAATAAAAAATATGTCCACTCTTCAACTCCAATAGGCCTTCACCTTTTCTTCTCACCTCACTAAGCCCTAAAATGTCCCACTTGATCTTCTCCAGTTGTTCTTGGAGCTCTTGAAGTTTATCTTCACTGGACAAAGTCCGGCAGTTAAAGGTAGTTAGGTTGAGGTTAAAGGAATTGGGTAAGGATGAGAAAGAGTGGCAGTGGGCGTTTAACCTCCGGGGATTCTTAGCACCCTCTGCCTTCATGCCTTATTCCCGACCACTGCCACGGTCAGAGGCAATCCAGCCTCCGGAGAATGAGGGCCGTTTTTTATGGGTGTACATGTCATGGGGGGATTGTGGGCCTTAAAACACCACACTGGCCCAGAGCGGGTTGGTGAGTACCTCTTTCACTTTGGCCGGAGATATTGCAGAAAGACTTCACAGCATGGTTGAACCTACCGGTGTCTGAGGACACCACTGATCTTTGCCCTTTAGCCTCTGTTTACATCCTTCTGCTGACTTTGAGGCAGTGAACTGAGGCAGTTGGAAGGGATATATATATATATATATATATATATATATATATACAGGGTGTTTCAAAAGGTAAGGTCAACCAGCGAGGAGGTGGTAGAGGACGTTGATTTGAGCAGAAAACTTAAATAAAGTTTTTCTCAATTCACTACTTTTGATACTTTTTCACAAATGATGAGATTAGAAACTGTACATAAAAGTTTCCTTTATTTGCTACAGTTTGTTAGATACAGTATTTTAAACATTTCAGCAGGAATCTTAATAATAAAAACTCACAAGGGATGGGTCATTCAGTGCTCATTATTGGAGCAAATGCTCGAAATGTCGTCCTCCCTCACGCAAGCATGCCTCAGCGCGGGATCTAATAGAGATTTGCACACTCTCCAACAACATCTGCTGGCCTGTAATTTCTCCTGCAGCAGCATGAATTCGTTGCAGGAGATCTTCCCTGTTTGCAAACTCCGTGGTGTACACCTTTTCTTTCAGGCAGTCCCATAAAAAGAAATCCATGGGATTAAAATCGGGAGACCGTGCCGGCCAAGACACATGACCTCCTCTCCCGATCCATTGTGTTAGATAGTGTTGATGCAACCACTGATGTACTGAGCATGTGAAATGCGCCAGTGCACCATCCAGTTGATACCACATGTGCTGACGAATATTTAGAGGTACATCATCCAGTAATGTATGCAGTGCTCCCTGAAGGAAATTTAGATAATTGGCACCTCCGATCCTGTCTTCTATCACGTATGGACCAATAAGGCTGCTGCCAATAATTCCTGCCTAGACATTTACACTAAATCGGTGCTGGAATGAGGAGGATCGTTTTGCACGAGGATTCTCGTCTGACCATAAATGAAAATTGTGTAGATTCATAACACCACCTCTTGTGAATCCTGCCTCATCAGTCCATAGTACTTGGTTCACGAAGTCTGGTTCGTCAATAGCTTTGCGTAAGAGCCATCGACAGTACTCGTGACGACATCCATGGTCTCTTGGTGTTAACTCATGGACACGACAGAAATGAAAAGGATGTATACCTTGTCTATGTAAAATATGCCAAACTGACGTATGAGGAAAGCCTGTTCGATGTGCAATATGTCGAGTACTAATGGAAGGATTTTCGTTAACAATATCAAGAACATCTTCCTCTTGATGCACATTGCACCTAGGACGACCAACATGATGCCTTGGTTGTATCACACCTGTATCTCCCAGCCTTCGGTGTACGGCTTCAAACACGCGTCTTTGAGGATACCTTCATTGTGGAAATCGTATTCCCTCTCAGCGGCTGCAGCATTACCACCACAAAAACCGTAAATGTAATGCATATCACGATATTCCTCGTTGATAAACATTTCCGTCCGCACTCTACTGTCTCTCTTTGAAACTGAACCATGAACGCTGGCGAGATTCAACCTTGCCGTCCTAGGCAAAAAGTGATGAATCATACCATCCATATTTGACACTCTACACAGTCAAAATGGTCTAATGAAGATTTTGTCAGGCAACTGTTTTGCACTGTTCATGTCGCTGTAACTCATAAACGGTAGTGAATTGAGAAAAACTTTATTTAAATTTTCTGCTCAAATCAACGTCCTCTACCCCCTCCTCGCTGGTTGACCTTACCTTTTGAAACACCCTGTATATATATATATATATAAATACTTAAGGAAAAGGAAAGGTAATAATAAAGGTAGCAACAAGGTGTTGGAGGAAGCCCAGTGGACACTTACCTAGAATGAAGAGCCGCTGGGGGTGCTGAGGACACACGAAAAACACAAAAGAACAAAAACTACACAAAAATGGAGCTTTCGGGCTGATGCCCTTCTTCAGCGATGGAGAAACATATACTCATATATATATACATATATATATATATAATAAGGTAGCAACAAGGTGTTAGAGGAGCCCAGTGGACACTTACCTAGATTGAAGAGCCGCTGGGGGTGCTGAGGACACAGGAAAAACACACAAGAAAACAAAAACGACACAAAAATGGAGCTTTCGGGCTGATGCCCTTCTTCAGCGACGGAGAAACATATATATATATATATAGGATTGCAACTAGTAGTTGAGAGGGATAGGAGGGAGCCAGTGGACACTTACTTGGTGTTGTGGACGTCCATGGCGATAGAGGAAGGCTTTTACGTAGGCCTTACCACCACACCCCTCAACATCCGCATGAATGGTCATCGGGACAGTGTCGCTCATAAGCGCCCCCTTCCAGTGGCCGATCATGCGGTAAGCCATTCCCTACCCTTCAATAGATGTTTTACTGTCAAAACAATCCGGGCTCTCCCAAAAGATTCTCCCGCCCCACAACTCCACCAATGGGAGCTCACTCATATAGAAATCCTCCGCTCTCTTTCCTTTCCCGGTCTAAACCTTCATTGACACCCTCACCTCAAATACGCTAGCCTCCTTCCCACGAACCCCATCCTCTTCCCATTCCCTGTACCCCCAGTGAGACACTTAGGTTTAGTTTTAGTAATACTCTAGTGTCGAAGAAGGGCAGATGCCCGAAAGCTCCAAGCAAAAGCCTTCCTCTATCGCCATGGACGTCCACAACACCAAGTAAGTGTCCACTGGCTCCCTTCTATCCCTCTCAACTACTAGTTGCAATCCTATATATCTACTCTTATTTCCTTATCATTTTATATATATATATATGAGATAGTTCAAGTCGCGAGTTTGAATATTGAGGGGAAATAATTTTAAAAATCAAATGTTAGAGATGTACAAACTGTTTATATATACGAGGTGCTACCCAAAAGTTCCCGAAAGTTGAACGTCACGCGGGAACCGGTTGTAGTACGGGCTAGTGGCGCTCGGTAGCACTGCGTGTATCCTTTGTGAACCAGTGTGCAATGTGGCTTCACGCTGAGTGCACGCATTCTTTTGTTCTACGTGTTTTTATAACGTCGTGGTTGTGTCGTTTTGCGATTTTTTTTTCGTTGAAATGGTGGACGTGAAGGAGCAGCGTGTATGCATCAAGTTTTGCTTCAAACTTGGCAAGAGTGCGGCGGAAACTCACAAAATGCTTAAACAAGCATTTGGTGATGATGCTTTGGGTCAGACACAAACCTACAACTGGTTTAACCGGTTTAAAAATGGCCGAACGTCAGTTGATGATGACACACGTTCTGGACGACATTCAACCACCACAACGTCGGAAAATGTTGAAAAAGTGGGTGAGGCTATCCTTGAGGACCGTAGGCGAATGATCCATGACGTTTGCAACATTGTGGGCCAGTCATACAGGACATGCCAGCGCATTTTGTCAGATGAACTCAACATGAGGCGGATTGCTGCAAAATTCGTGCCAAGGCTGCTGTCTGACGACCAGAAGCAACATCGGCTGGAATTCTGCATGGAACTTCAGGAGCAGGTCATAAATGACCCAGTCTTCCTTTCTAAGGTTGTAACTGGTGACGAAAGTTGGGTTTTTGGGTACAACCCTGAAACAAAACAGCAATCGTCCCAGTGGAAGAGTCCATCTTCACCCCGACTGAAGAAACCGTAGCAAGTCAACATGAATGTTAAGTCAATGCTGATCTGCTTTTTCGACATTGACGGGATTATCCACAAGGAATTCACACCTCCGGGTCAGATCGTCAATGCCAATTTCTACTGCGACGTCCTGAGGCGGTTTAGGGAGGACATGAGGCGAAAGCGGCCAGAGAAATGGCACAGGAACAACTGGGTGCTCCATCACGACAATGCGCCTGAGCACACCCCTGTGGCTGTGCAGCAGTTTTTGGCCTCCAAAACATGGCGGCCGTCCCTCACCCCCCTTACTCACCTGATTTACCCCCCTGAGACTTCTTCCTCTTCCCCAAGATGAAAATCAAGTTGAAGGGGCAAAGATTTCACACCGTAGAGGATATCCCGGCTGAATCGCAGGAGGTGCTAAAGACGCTGACACAAAAGAACTTCCAGGACAGCTTCCGATCGTGGCAGAAACGTTGGGATCGTTATGTACACTCCCAAGTAGACTACTTTGAACGGGACGGTGGCGATTAGAACTTTGGACAAGTGTTTTTTTCACAGATACATTTCGGGAACTTTTGGGTAGCATCTCGTGTGTGTGTGTGTATATATATATATATATATTGAAAAGCGAAGTAGAAAAGGCGATACAGGAACTAAATAAAGGAAAAGCTACAGGCAGCGATGGAATACCGGTAGAGGTACTTAAAGTCATGGGATCGGATGGACTAAAAGTGATTACGAAACTAATTAACAAGATTTACGACTCGGGAGAGTGGCCTCAGGATTTCTTAGATGTAACAATGATATAAAGACGCTGACACAAAAGAACTTCCAGGACAGCTTCTGATCGTGGCAGAAACGTTGGGATCGTTGTGTACGCTTCCAAGGGGACTACTTTGAAGGGGACAGTGGCGATTCTTAATAAAAGACTAGAGAAAAAGGCCGAAGAAATGCTAGGGGAAGTTCAATTCCGCTTCAGAAAAGGACATGGAACCAGAGATGCTATCGGTGTAGTGGGAATCATATCAGAAAGGGCAATAGAGTACAGTCAAGATTGCTGCGTATGTTTCGTCGACTGGCAGAAGGCCTTTAGTAGAGTAAATTGGGTACTGCTGATGAGTATATTAAAGGATATAGGTGTAGACTGGAAAGACAGGAGACTGATCAGGAATCTATATATATATGTATATGTGTGTGTATATATATATATATATATATATGTATGTGTGTGTATATATATATGTGTGTGTGTGTGTATATATATGTGGTAGGATTTCCATTGTTCAAACGCAGAAGAATTACCACTTTTTTCCAATGAAAACAAAATTTGCACTAAACCTGCATAAATTTGTATTCTGTCCTCAAAAATAATAATCTACAATATTTTATCTTTCCGACAGTTCCAGTCGCGAGTTTGAATCTTGAGGGGAAATAATTTTAAAAAGCAAATGTTAGAGATGTGCAAACTTTTCATATATACTATAATTATATATACAGAGTGTTCCGCGATGTACCCGACAAACTTCAAGAGAGTGTTCTAGAGGTCATTTTAAGCAAAAAACGTCATATACACCATGGGTCAATTCGACTCCGTTATCGAGTTATGCGAGCATTACTGTACATGTTACAACGAAATGGCCATTTCCAAATACTGTATTGTAATTTTATTGTTCTGTTAATTACTGTGATATCCCAAATTTACATGATTACAAGGACTTGACTTTCACAGGTACTGTTCAAATTGGGCACCATGTGCCTTCAAGCATGCTGCTACGCGTTCCCACAGCATCTCGACGAGTTCATTTTTTCACGCCGCTGTTGCGCATGTTCAGCATTCGCTCGTGGGGACGATTTGATTTAAAGATGTTCGCATTCTTGCCAAAAGCACTCCATGCCATCTTCACTCTCCGGCTGATTTCTCCAAGAAGCGAACCATCAGTAGTGATGAGTTGACCTAAGTAAACATAGCATGACATATACATACATACATAGCATACACACACATATATATACACTAGGGTGGACCTTAATTACTCTTGGCGAAAATTTTTTTTCGAAATTTCTTTCACGCGACCTCCCCAAGTTGTGCCATTGGGTGAGAAAAGTAATTCCTACAAAAGCGCAAATTGATCGGGCAACGGAAACACGTGCCACAACCGACTTTTTCATAAAAAAATTAAATTTCACCAAAAATGAAAAAATACACACTACATCAACTTTATTGATCACTAGATGTTATTTTAAGCTAAAATGCTGATTATAATAGCTTATTATAACAAAAATAATTGTTTATTAATAAGTTAAAAAAATTGTAATACAAAATTTAATAATTTTTATACTCGGCATCATTTTCAGTATGGTATTGAGAAAAAACAAAAAGAAGTGAAGTGTTAAATTGTTTTGTGTATGTACATTTAATTATTTATTGTTATTAACAATCATATAAGTACTTATCAGCAAAAGTAATCGTTATAAACCATTAAAGTCGAATTTATATATAAAGGGAGGAGGAGAGAAAAAACAGTGTAATTCAGGGTGAAATGATATAAACTTTTTAATTAAAATCTTCCCTTAACATACTCTTATTAACATTAGGATAACGCTGCTTGTAATCTGTTACAACTTGTAAAATAAACTGCTTTTTCGCTTCACTTTTTCTCAAACAATCATTGTAGTCTTTCATTAATTTGACTCCTCGTTCAGCAATATCATTGACAACTTTTATATCATTTACAATTTTTAATGTGGTTTTAAAATTATCATCCGTTGCCCACATTGACGGATCTTTAGACATAAAATCTGTTGTTATACTAAATCGCTCAAAAAATTTCTTCGATCTACAGAAATGAAGTTTTCTACACCATAATGTTTATATCGCCCTACATCTTTAGGGGAAATGGTTACTTTTTTAAAATTATCGTCGGATTCATTATTAAGGGCTTGAAACCTAAGTCTTTTAGTGTTAATTGAAATTTTGCTGTCAAAAAAGGATAGTGCTGCATTTTCTGTTGCCAAATACCATAAATGGGTACATAATATTTTAGTTGCTACATTACTTATAGCTTCATCAACATATTTGTATTCGTCAAGATCTCGAAAGGGTTGGAGATCTTGACGAGGAGCTACTATCGGTACTGGGGCCCGGATCCACGCCTTGATATATAAATTCGTTACAAAGATACATACTTCTAGAATTCCTAATTTTTCTTCCGGACTCATTTTAAATTGATCTCAAAATAGATATATTTTAAAACAATATATAGCCTTGGCCATCCATCTGGCATGGTGGAAAGCGCCAGGGATTCCGAATCAGATCCTACCAAAAGAAGTTTCACCAAGAAAAATAATCATTAATTCTATTAATTCCTTGTAATCTTCCCTCCGCTGCACCTCTCGCAAACTTTGTAGCGAAAACTCGATTTTTTCCTTTACATCTTTGATGGCCACAGCCGTACGCGGTAGCTCATGCGCAATATTATACAATGAATTCAATGATAAAATCAAAAGGTTTCGAATAAATTGTTTAAACTTATAAGTAAATATTATTATTAAACAACTAAGAAATGACACCTTTATTAAATAATAGTAACTTTTTCAGTGAAAATGTTAGAATAAAGTTAACTCTGAAATTAAAGTGAAATTACTAAAATTTCAAAACTTCAAGTCAATTGTGGCACGGCTTCCCGTTGTCCGACTGACTTCTCATTTTGCAGAAATTATTGTTTCACCAAATGAAACAAATATAGGGGGTCGCGTGAAAGAAATTTGATGGTCGAAAAATAAGGTCCACCCTAATATACACACACATATAGGGTGTTCCACAATGTACCCGACAAACTTCGAGAGCGTGATCTAGAGGTCATTTTAAGCAAAAACAGTCATATACACTATGGGTCGATTCGACTCCGTTATTGAGTTAAGAGCTGGTATATAATGGCGAGGTGGCACCATTGCAACCATATGCCGCTCAGTCTGCTTGTACATCTCGGCGATTATGACTGTGTATGCATAATGCCGAATATGCCAACATGGTATTTGTATACGGGTTCTGCAACGGGAGTAGTCGTGCTGCTGCAGCGTAATATCGGAGGAGATACCCACATCACAGGGTTCCTCATCACACAACGTTTCCAAATGTGTACCGATATTGGAATGAGATTGGTTCGTCCCCACGAGCGAATGCTGAACATGCGCAACAGCGGCGTGAAAAAATGAACTCGTCGAGATGCTGTGGGAACGCGTAGCAGCATGCTTGCAGGCACATGGTGCCCAATTTGAGCAGTACCTGTGAAAGTCAAGTCCTTGTAATCATGTAAATTTGGGATATCACAGTAATTAACAGAACAATAAAATTACAATACAGTATTTGGAAATGGCCATTTCGTTGTAACATGTACAGTAATGCTCGCATAACTCGATAACGGAGTCGAATTGACCCATGGTGTATATGACGTTTTTTGCTTAAAATGACCTCTAGAACACTCTCTTGAAGTTTGTCGGGTACATCGCGGAACACTCTGTATATATAATTATAGTATATATGAAAAGTTTGCACATCTCTAACATTTGCTTTTTAAAATTATTTCCCCTCAAGATTCAAACTCGCGACTGGAACTATCGGAAAGATAAAATATTGTAGATTATTATTTTTGAGGACAGAATACAAATCTATGTAGGTTTAGTGCAAATTTTGTTTTCATCGGAAAAAAGTGGTAATTCTTCTGTGTTTGAACAATGGAAATCCTACCATAGTAATTAGCCCAATGCTTTTAATATGTACAGTGTACCTTTAAATAGATGGAAATGCTTGCAGAATGCAAGCACCTTCTACTCTTATATATACTAATTGCTCAGTTGGATCATTTATTATTCATCATCTAAAAAGCAAACCTAACTTTATTAAGAGAGATATGGTCTCTTTTTGTTCATGGCCATCAACTTCATGACGCACTCACTAAAACTGACACCTAGATTTAAACAAGTGAAGAAGCATGTAAACATCATTCCTTTGGCCTTGGGAATAAAAAAAGTTTCCTTAAATACTTGAGTTTAATATGAGACAGCTGGATTTTGTTTGATGAGATATCCAATAATAATCTTATCAGAAAATCAGGGCATCAAACTGTAATTTTATTCGCTCCGGTTTTCGTTCCAGTTCACTCAAAACACAAAATTTCGGTTCGGTTCCAGTTTTGCTCCGGCAGTCATCAGTGAATTGGTTTGAACCGGTTTTTTTCACTCCGACCTTAAAGTATTTTTAGGGAACTTTCAAGGACGGATTTATTAATTTACGCAATTTTATAATTAAATCAAATACATATTCCCTATAACAATAGTGATATTTTAAAAACTAATAATCAAAACACGAAAATAAATTATTTAAATGTGAATATTTAGCATGCATTTTATTTATTTAAGATTATATTTAGAATTGAATATTTACAAACCATACATGCGTCGCAAATGATTTCAACAGGTTAGGAAAGTTTAAAGTAAACTATAAATAAGAACGTTTCCTGTGATAGAGTATTTTAAAGTTATTATGCTATGCAAACCATTCATCTCAATTTCTAATTTACTGTGCTTAGTCTTTAGTACTAAATTTCATTAAAATCCGCTGTCACGGGTACCCCTCCAATTGTGATTCCTGATCTAATTAGCTTACTTACATGCAAATAAGCGAATGAATGTTTTAGCTATGCATCAATATACCGATAAATATATATCCACTTTACATTTTACTTTCCTAAGACAATCAGGGACCATAACAGAAATAATATTGTTATAAGGGGTAGCCGTTAGGAAAAATTTGATGTATCGCACCCTCTATCACCCACCAATATGGTGAATTGCAAGATAATATTTAGATGTAAAAAAGCGATCTATTGACAAACTCTCTCAAAATGAAATTTAAAAAGATGTTGGATTATATTATTTTCTAATAACGTTTTGGGAATTGGGGAAAAAAGAAGAAAAAAATATTGCCACCAGGAATCGAAGCCTAGCCCTTAATGTACCATGTATGCACACTACTCGCCCAACCAAACCTACTGTTAGTAACAATGCTACAAATAATTATTATAAGCAACATATGATGTTTTGCATATTTTTGACGCTGACTTCTCGAAACCATGGATACATTCACATAAACTCTGACAAGTGTGTGTGTGTGAGACACTTATTTCTACGTAGAATTGCATCATCAAAATTTGGTCCAAATACATGATCCGAAGTTCGTAGCCTCTTTTTATTATGCCTATGTAAATCTTGTGATCATAAATTTATAGTACTGCGAGCTTAGATAATTGAACAATGAACAAAAGAATTTTTGCCTCTTGTGGATTATCTGCCCTGTTTTTCGAAAAATAAATAACTAACTTCATTCAATAAACTCAACACTTATGAACAGGATAAAAATAATTTCAACAATTAATAAAACACATTGAACAACAGAAGTAACAATGTCAACAAATAATACATAGCTCCTCCATTCGCGTTGGATGATTTACCTTCTCCGTAACTTCGTTATTCACACTGATAAGCTAAATATTTTGATGGGAATAACAAATATACATTAATTTTTTATTCCTATTTTCATGAACAATTAACATCCAATATAAAATTTAATTTTTCGTGTTTACAATATATAAGGTAAATGTGGGTGAATCGGGTCACTCTTAATTTATCGCATCGCCATGATGTGATGATAGAGCCTAGTGATCTGCTGACCTCTGTAGTCAACCACTTGAATCTTTAGTGTAGCTGTGACACCAGCTGGAAATGTTTGTGCGTGTTTTTCACTTCTTTAGGACGAATTTTGGGAGAGAATATGGTGTCACGTGTGTTTTTTTACTATTTCTTATTTTTGTAAGTTATTATGTAGAGTTTTTCAAATACAAAGACTGTTAGGCGATAAATAACAGCTACTATGCTGGTTAGCACGTGTCTTCGGCAATCGTAAACTGTTCTTCCGTTTTCTCAAAAATCATACTAACGCTGCCAACCTCAGATTTTAAACTTCCTTACAAAATCGGGTGAATCGGATCAGTAGCTGTCGGGTGAAACGGGTCATCCGTTTAAACTGCTGTCAAACGTACGGTCATTATTTTCGTTTTTGTTTGCGATGGATGGGGAAATACAAAAGGAAAACGGAGTCTACGTGGACAGAATGTGACATGGATCTGGCAATGGAAGCAGTAAGGGGCAGTATGAGCATCCAAAGAGCGGCTAAAATCTACAACGTTTCCTATTCTAGTCTTCAAAGAAGAGCCTCACTAAAAATCACGCCAACAGAATTTAAGAAACGAGGAGGCCAGCCGGTTTTTTCAGTACAGCAAGAAAATGAACTTAACCGTAGAATATTTAAGCTCTCAAAATGTGGTTTCGGACTTACACCCAAAGATTTGAGGGTGGGAGCATTTGCATATGCTCAAGAAAATGACATAGAAAATAAATTTTCTTTGACTAACAAGATGGCAGGAAAGGATTTTCTAACGGGGTTTATGTCACGACATCCAGATCTCTCCACAGGGTCTTTCACATGCTCATAGTGAAGGACTCAATAAGGTCGAAGTAACTGAATATTTTTCCATATTAAGAGAGGAGATGGAACGATTAAATCTGCTGAACAAACCGGCCAGCATTTATAATGCCGATGAATTGGGATTCCCACTAAACAATAAGGCAAGTAGCAAGATCATCGCTGGCAAAGGCACGAAACATGTCGTCTCTCAAACGTGTGTAGAAAGGGGCGAGAATGTCACAGTTATGGCGTGCACAAATGCGATAGACCACTTTATTACACCTTTTGTAATTTATAAAGGCAAGCGTTTTTGTAAAGAGTTTGAAGATGGTTTCCCCAATGGAACTAAAGTGGTTATGACTGAATCTGGTTGGATAACTGAAATGGAGTTTCTTCGGTGGTTGGAACATTTCAATGAATATCGAGTACCAGGCCCATGTGTATTAGTATAAGATGGACACGCTACATATAAGAGTCTGCAGGCCCTAAAATTCTGTGAGCAAAACTCCATTCACCTAGTGTGCCTCCCTAGCCACACCACTCACAGACTACAACCATTAGACCGGTCATTCTTCAAGCCACTGAAGACTTATTACGACGAAACCTGTAATAATTTCGTCCATCGCACTGTAGGCAAAAGAACTTAAAGAGACAGACCAGATAGAAAACGTTAAATTTTGGAAAATTTTTTAAAGATGCATGGTCAAAAGCAGTGACCTCTGCTATCGCTGAGAGTGGATTTTCTTCAACGGGAATATTTTCTTTTAACTCAAACATTGTTGAAGAATATGAGTATTTACCATCACTACCAAACAAACTCTCAGAACCACAGGAAAACCCTAACAATGCTGAAGGTGCCCTCATTACTAATGACCCGAGACGATCAACAAGTTTTCAAGATCTCTTAGCGACACCTACAAATGCATCTAAATCTTCAAAGAAGGGAAGACCTAAGCAAAAAGCATGCGTTCTAACTTCACCTTCGTTCATAGAAGAAATGGAGAGGAAAAAACTATTCAAAAACCAAAGCGAACTTAAAAGAGACAGACCAGATAGAAAATGTTGTGCCAGAAAAATCATTGTGGAAAGTGACAGTGACGAAAGTGAATGTGTAGACGATCCAACTGATGAAGATAGCGAAAACAAAGATGATAAGTGCAGCTTTTGCCAGCTGAAATATTCCTATCCAAATTCAGCCATAAAGGGGGGTTGGATTCAATGCCAAGGAAAAAATAAGGAGTGGTATCATGAGGTGTGCGTTGGCGCGCGAGGCAAAAACAATTTATTTGTGGTAGATGTTCTTAAGGAATTTCAAATATTCAAGTTTTTTTGGTTGGTTTATTTCATTGTGTGTTGTTGTAAGATTTCAAAGTGAGATATCATTAAATTCTGTCTTATAAAAAATTTTTTTTCGGCAAATTCTTGACTGACCCCATTCACCCGTTACCCAACCCGTTTCACCTGCACTTGTCAGGTGAATTGGATCATTTGCCTTACTTAATGAAAGTATAAAATCTCAGAGTCTTCAAGGGTTTTAGAAACATTTTGCATATGGAGGTTCAAGAATAAGAACTACTTGTTAGCATCATGTTGATAATTTCAGAGAATTACCTTTGTGCATGCTCTTATCTATACATATCTATAAAGTAAGGTGTTTGTATGTATGTATGTTCTACTAAGGCTCAGAAACTACAACACGCAGAAAAAAGAGGAAGGTGTCATATTAACCGTTATCATGTGTACGGTGGTGTAGTAAGGTTTTTAAACCGATTCGGTGTACTATTTAATTATAATAAAATATTTTCGTTTATATGGGATTTCCATTTTTTTCGTAAATTTCTCGAATTTTTAACTCCTTACATATATATCGCAGACATATGCTCTCGCAGACTTTTTTGTGGTAAATTATCTCTTCTTTTGGAATAATTTTTTAAAAGAGGAGCTTACAGATCAAATAAGACGAATTGAAGGGAAAATCTTATTTTTCATTATTGCTCAGCATTTGGTTATACTTAGCAACCGATGTAAACAAATTACGTTTGAACTATAAACATATCGTAAACGTAGAAATAGTTGATGAAATACTCATTTAATATCTTCTGATTTGATTGTATGTTTTTCTTTCATTATCTATGGTCTTCTATACACAGGTTAATTCTGCGAATAAACATTAGTGAACTGTTTCTTTTTCTGTAATCGTGTCATTCGCATTATAGGTATGTTTGGATATAAGTTAAATTGTTTTTATATGCCTTTTGTCTTATTTTATTTCATATTTTGTTTAAGAGAAAATTACTGAAGATATATAATTCAATTACTACGTTAAAGTTTTTGTGTTTTGTTTTATCAGTTTATCAATAAAAACTGAATTGGGCATTTCATGCTAACATGCAAGTTTTTTCCTATGCTTATCCATTTTGCGTTTCAATAATAATTAGATACTTTTTTGTAATATATAATATCGTTTTGAATTAAAAGAGAGTTTTATCAATTGGAAATAAGGTTCACTCTTGAGTAATTGTTATTTTAATACGAGAACTAAATTAGATTAACATTTTGAACACGTAACGCAGTGAATTTCGAAAGATTTTATTTGAATAATACTTTTGTTGAACTTTATTATGTCTTCTGAACTAAAATTAAGAATTCGTGTCTGCGGTTCCATGGGTAAAATGTAAACACTACCGATACACTCACGAAATTAATTATGTTAGAAAAGTAAAACATTTTACTACATTATTTAAAATCGATTCGTTCGAATATCTCTATCTATTATTTAATTAATTACGATGGAAAACACAATTAAGATCAATAATTTTATATCTATTTAGAGTAATAATAGGTATTCTTATTTAGTTTCTCCTGTTATTATGTTGACATACAAATTCATATTCCGTGTAATCAATATTTACTCATCACTACGACACGCTATTTTGTGATTGTTGGTTGTTTATTTAGCAACTGAATAGAAAGCGTCAGTCGCCATCATCAGAGACATTGAGCTTTAGGAGATTATTCGTTGGTTGGTTTTGGTTAGTTTGTTGTTTTCATTTGCTTTCGTTTCATGTCCATTTTTTGTGTTCTTTGTTTGTTTTCGTTCCTAGTTGTTCATTTTGTAGTCTATGTTTATATTCTTTGGTTGTGCTCTTGATTTTTGTTCCTTGATTACCTATTTGTCGGTTTACACCTTTTATGCTGGCTATTGGTTAGAGGTTAATTCATTTCTTTTTTCTTGGTGGTTTTTACATTGAACTTATATTCTTTGGTTGTACTCTTAATTTATGTTCCACGATTATTTATTTGTCGGTTTACATCCTTTTCTACCGGCTATTGGTTAGCGTTTAATTCATTTCTTTTTTCATGGTGGTTTTTGTAGTTTTCGTATTGGTTCGTTTCGTGTTCTTTCCACTTTATTTCAAGACTCCTAATGTAGTTTACAGAAAGGAGAGGAGAAGTTTTAGTATGTATCATTTTCTCACGCTGTCTTCTAAGCGGGAAAAAGTATAACTATTTGCAGTCTGAAATGCACCCGGGCGAAGCCGGTTACGAAAAGCTAGTAGATAATAAACTAAATTTTGACCCGATTCACCCGCAGTTACCTTACCTATTTAAAATTACTAACCTGTAACAGAGGGCAACTAATGTGCAAGAAACAAACGTGGAACGATCCTTCTTTGATAATTAGCAAGGTGGATGCTACGCACAGTTCATGTGAAGGAATGAAAGGTCGTAGCAAACGAAACATTGGAAAACTTCCCTTCTCCTACTAGGCATTCATAAGGTTCAAGGATTTCTCAAATGGGTAAATTTCCCCATCTAATTACCGGAGGTCGGTAGATATTATCTTAGAAAAGACTTGAAGGTCGTATTTGTGGAACGAACCAAGGGACTTGAGGATTAGTGAACTTGGTTGGGGGTTTGGACCGCATGGCGGCAGGGTATGGTAGCGTGACTCATGCTGCGTGAGGGAAGCGATGGCCATTTGAAGGTTACTGAGCAGTGGGAAAATTCCGTCTTTCGCTTACACTGTTTATGCGAACCGAAATAAAGGAGCGAAATAAATATCGGTTTTTGGTTTCGGTTCAGGTTCAACACATTTAGTTTTTTGGTTCGGGTTTGGTTCCACTCCGGCAAAAAATATCGGTTTTTTACGGTTCGGGTTTTCGGTTCGGTTCCAGTTCGATGCCCTGCAGAAAATAGACAAACAGGCAATAAAATAAACTAATAGCTCAGTTGGATCATTTATTGGCTCACAATAAATACAAATTGTACATGGTCACACTTAACACATACTATATATGGTCACAGAGGCAAAATGAATGAGATCTTGATAGTGTACTCTAAGGCCTTTCAATGGAATGCACAAAATAAAGTTTCCAAAATAATTGAAACTTTCATGTCAAATGCCATAGTCATTTCTAGGATTTTTGTAAATTGTAAAGGCGTCCACACAACATCCATTATTTTCCGAATGCATCAACCTCAAATGATATGGTTACAAGTTAAAATTTAACTGAGTCACCAATTTCCAGGATGTATTTGTGTTTACAATAAAAGTTAAAATTTAAAAATCACATTAAAAAGAGGTCATTTAAAAGTGAGATAATTAATAAAATGAGGATAAAAAGGACCATCTAAATAAAAAAAATTATTAAAAACATTCTTTCATAGTGATAATATTTTTTATATTTTAAATTCTCCGGCTTTTCTTTAAGTTACATTTATTATCTAACTATTGACATTTATAATTCTAATGAAATTCTATTCAAGCAAGAAATTTGAACATCCTCCATATGCAACAATCTGATTTACATACACACACACACACACACATATATATATATATATATATATATATATATATATATATCTTTGGAAATTAACAACATACTGTAACATACACCAAATCACATGTTTAGATTTAAATAAAAATGGATCTGCCTCTGAATCAGTTATATAGACAGTGGACAAACACACAAGACAAATAATTCCTAATCATCACTGTTCATAACAGCCTCTTCAGCTTTTAAGACATGCCACATTGACCGAAATGGAATGACATGTTGAACTATATGATGAATTGCATTTCCATTTAAGTATCACAAACCCTCACAGCTAAATTTGTATTAAAATTGACAATACAAAATGGTAAATAGATATGAAAAGTTAAAATACTGGCATAAAATAAACATCTGATCTATTCTTTCAACTTGCACTTTCCCTACTTAAACACAAAACTGCTTATGATATGAGCTATTCTCTTCTTATTTGTTAAGATAACTCATACTGACTATTCTTCCATTAGACATGGGAAACAAAAAAAGTTAATCTGACCAATATAAATAGATAGTAAAAAAATCACAGCATTTATCAAAAAATAAATAATAAAGCTACATATATTGTAAAACAGCAGCTTATACAATTAATTAAAGCTGCTATTTCAATATCTCACAAAGTTAATCACTCCATATAATCTAAACACTGATTGACATGTTTACAAGGTCCAAATACTGTTTTACAGTAAATATATTTACAGCTAATAAGGGAGACCAAATTCATTAAACAAGCTTTAACAGTGGTTTTAATATGCTTCACACATTTATTGCATGCACATATGAGATTCAGGTAATGAAAAATGAGCATTAATATCATATAACATTCAACAAAAACTCAAGAAAAATGTTTCTTGAGATATGTACATGAAAAAACGTGCCATTTGGTGCAGTTTCTCAGTTGGTGCCAAACAATGTACAGCAACAATGCCATGATGTTCCTTATGTAGCAGCAGCAGCAGCAGAGAGGGAAGATAGAGAAGCTGCCCTTCTTTCTGGATGATGGGCTGCCTCTCTTCTTTTTCACTGCAGGAACAAACACATCTCTTGCTCACTGGGAGTTTCAATCCTAACACAATTCAAATCAAAATATGCATGATTATTACAAGTTTTGGCAAATGGAAGCATCAAAAGACAATCACTATATGAGGAATCACTCCAGCTCAAATTTCTTTGATTTCTTCAACTCCAGCATTTATTAATCACTTCCTAGTGTTGAAATGAGGATTTGAATAATAGCTTTTTTATTCTTTAACACTATTGTAAATCATTTAATTATTTACACAAACTCCTTTCTTATCCTTTCTCCTTCATCTTCAAAGGAAAATATCATTTCCATCGTGAATCTTAATCACATATTCTTACACAGATCACCACAATAACTTGTAAAGCATAAACTGCAAGCATTCTATGTCAATGAAGATGAATGGGAAAACCTCCTAATGTCAAATTTTATCAATTAATACTGAAATGATTCAAGTCACATAAAAGAAAACTATTTTTGTCACATTACATTTTTAGATAAACCCTAAAGTCTCGTAGATAACGTGCACATTATACAAGCTTTTTTTTTAGGTAATATGATGTAATTTGCTAGTGTGCATTATCTATGAAGTACCGTAAATACCCGTGTATAATGCACACTTTTTTCCTGATATTTTGAGGCTGAAAAGCAGGGTGCATGTTATACAAGTGTACATATTTATTGCGGTATTTAAAAAAATTAATTGCGCAGATAAAGATAAGAAAGGTGGATTTAATATGCATATTGGCCATAATAAGCATGAGAAGTCGAATCGAATTTGATTATATATGATATTAACTTTAATCTATGAGAATAAAATATATGGCGTGATTAAAGAGGCCCCATGCGCTCTAAGAAATATTTATCGTACTTATAAAGTACATGCATTTATGAAAAAATATCGATGTGTCACAGTGAGAGATGTTGCTTTAGTTATTATGATTTACTATTAAAAAATTTTTATGAGTAAGATGCCCTGCGCGGAGACTTTGCACCGGGCCCTGCGATTTTCCTAGCCATCTCTGACGTCAGTTTTAATTTATTGTTTTATCATATCACAATGATACTGACAATTTAACGCATAATAATAATAATGAGTTAAATGATAAATTTGTGACTGAGATGAAAATTTTAGGAAAATGTGCACGCTATAGGCACGTATATAAAAAAATCGCAGAATACGAGGCCGAAAACCTATCTGTGCGTTATACGTGGGTATTTACGGTATATATTTTTAAGAGTAAGTAAGCTACTTTCTAAGAATAACTTCTTAGTTGAAATGAATTTTGTGTTTTATATTTAATGCACTTCCTCAACTTTACCTACTTTTATGCAAACCCTGCAACCCGGACCAATATACACACGTATTACACGTAGATTACCCGAAAAGTGTCTTTTTGCCACCATCCAATTGTATCTATGAAATACATTGTGCTTTACAATTTTGCTACATCATCGACAAATGTATTACTTTGCCAGCGAAAGGTTTTCAGTTATGAAAGAAGAAGGTTCATATACAAAATTAATGACTGCACTACATCAAAAGCAGGGAAAAAAGTTTTCATTCTTTTAGCCATTTTTAGTTCAAGTTCCCAATCATTAGTATTATTAATTTTCAAATGTAAATCAAAACTAATCTGCACCCACCAGAGTATTATCAAAATAAAAAAGCAGTCCTGAATTCGAAAGCGAAAGGTTAAATGTGAGTTTATCCAAATGAGTCTACATATGAAATTCAATTATCATTGCTACTACAGAACTCGGGGGGTAAGGTCATTAAATGTTAAAGCAATAGAGAATGATGGGTTTAATTATGTAGCTGTTTAAATATTTTATTAATGAAAGAAAATTACACTTCAAATCCGTCAAACCCTTCAGATTCGGTTTCAGAATTCAAATCAACATAATTGAAGAGATTAACAAATGACTACGGTAACTCCCTTTCAGAAGGAATTTTTCCACTTTCGTCAGACAATGAATCACTCTGGTCATAGTCATTACTGAATGGAAACCATTCATGATGCAATTAGGAGTGATTTCAACCCAACTGTCTATAATCCACTCAAAATAATTTCTTGTTATTGAGACTTATGCAGAAATGATTTCTTAGCCCTATTTTATATTACAACTAGCCGAAAGTACCCGGTGATGCCCGAGTTATGCCAGGCATCTTTGGCAAATAAAATTATGTATTATATGGTAATACAATCATTTCTCCCTTTGTGGACCTCAAAACGTGTATTTCCGTTGAAATCTCGATTTCGAATTTTTTCATGAAAACAACACTTTCTCTATACTACGTATATTGGAGAAAGTAAAAACTAATTCTGAGATATCTCTGATACCTATGAATTGGGCCGGGAGGGTCCATGGAGGTCCGAAGAGAATGTGAGCATACGTGAGAGTAACAGGATTTCGAGTTTAACAATGTAATCGGTTGGCAAGGCAACTTCACGTTAAAAATGCTAAATTTTATCAAAATATGATATTAAAATGTTAAATTCAAAAGATTTAGATATGAAAGCGATAAAAGATGATAAGAATAAGAAACTGCATTTATTTTTCTTTAATACAGTCCAAGTCCGAAAATCGAAGGTCAAATATGTGAATTTTAATAAGCAAAATAAAATAAGGTTGCAGGTCGAAATATCGATTTTTCCATGTTATCTTATGAGGAATGAAAGTCATTCTCGGGAATCAAACCTAGGTCGATTTTGGAACTTTTTTTTCGTAAATGACTTCTACTTTAAGAACCGAACATTCCTACCAAATGTCAATCTTCTAGCTACTTGGAAAGTTTGTTAAAAATAGCATTACAGAGTTCTGATTTTCCACTGACGATGACGAAGTCAATTTTATATACTAGATAAATAACATTTTTAGTAAGAAAATTAATGAATTATTCTCTCACTCAAACTTAACAGGCCGGATAAAATGTCCTTGAGGACCGAATGCAGCCCGTGAGCTGTACATTGCCCACCACTTCTACAAAAGAAATAATCTTTTGATACCCTCCTTAGTGTATGCAACCCGCTATTAATGCGCATTATACACGAGAATTCGGAGACTCCTGGAGCATGGACTCAGCATGTGGTGCGCATTATCTACGAGACTTTAGGGTAAATTAAATCTTTCAATGTACAAGGTGTGGTCCAAAAGTTCCCAGACTGAAGACATATTAAATCATAGTTTAGAAATAAAAGAAACTTAAATTAATCTCCTTCAAAGTAGTCTCTTTGCCTCCTGACAGTTTTATATGCATAGAAACATCTTTGTTAGATTGTTTTGAAATGCTCCATAAAGTAATTAATGTATTTTGCTTGATGTTTTTCACTAACAAGTTTTCTTTTCAAAAATTTCTTAAGTTTGAGAAATAAGAAGTCCCAAGTGGGTCAAGCTTAGAGAATATGATGGATAGGCTAACAGGATGATTAGACTTTGTTAAAAATTCCCTAAATTAAAGATTACTATGTGATGATGACACAATGACATAATGAGAAATTCAGCAATACTGACAAAAATACAGCATCCTCCAACAAAATGAATCAAAAGGACCTCAAAGTATTTCTTCAATGACTAACAGTTTGATCCCTTGGAATGGTTTCTATGAGATCAACACTTGCAATATTGAAAAAAATTGATGTGGCCAACACACGACTTTCTCCATATTTGGGGTATAGATATTTAAATTATTATGAATAGCATTATGAGGCAAAATTATGATTTCATATCGTAAAAGAATACAGTCGTCCTTATTGCCGTAAATTAGGTATATTTTGAATATGTTTACAGAATTCACCACTACATGGTGTTGGCGCTCTATACTGGTATTAAGATAAAGCGAAATATATCCGAAATGGATGGTTCTACGAAAATTAGTTTCAAACAAAAGTTGGAAAGAATGTTATTTTCTATAACTTTGTTCCTTATAAAGATTGTAAATAACAATGTTTTAACGAATATATTCGATGAAAACCAAAAACACCGATTATTTTATAAATAATTCCTAAACAATAACTGCTATGGAAAATTGTTTCAAATACAAGTTGTAGGAAATTACATTCTCTATAACATTTGTATAGAATTGTATATACAATAATGATGTTTTAACGGAGAAATATCGCAAAAACTGAATCGAGTTTCGAATAAACCTCGACTTCCGGTTACCCGTTATTGTACAAAAACTAATCAGTTCTTTGTACTCATGCTAAAGTGTTATATGTTTATATGTGAAGTTTGGTAACGATATGGCAAGTACTTTTTGAGTTAGAGCGCCCACAATCACATACACACACACGCACACAGACATCATTCCGAAAATAGTCTAAACGTGTTCTAAGGACCTCAAAACATGTATTACCGTTGAAATCTTGAAGTCGATTTTTTTCGTGATCACAATACTTTCCGTATATGGAGAAAGAAAAAAGATCAATATTTCCTTCATCTTTGATTCTGAGAATTTTGTCATTTTTTGTTCTTGGAAACCCAGCAGGTTTCCACTGGAAGCATTGATGCTAGGTCTTCATATTGTATTGAAGAACTTATCACTAATGATGATTTGTCTCAAAAGATCCTCAATCTATTCAAGACATTTCTCACCTTCCCAACTATTGCTTTTTTGTTACTACAGTAAACCCTTGATTTAATGGACCTCGGTTTAGCAGACTTCAGATTTAAGACAAAATCTGCTGGATCCGAGTTTTGTGCGAATTTCAGGCAATAACAGACTTCGCCCCAAACACCAGGGTGTTGATTGGCAAATCAGTCCGGACAACGTAGTACACTGTAATGTACAGTGTACGTAATACAGCTGACTCAAAGTGGCTATCACAGCCTCTTTGTTTGCGTTATCTCTGTGCATAAAGCTTCAGAATTTTTGATGCTCAAACTACAGTTTGAAGTGAATAATGCTTTTCTTTGTCTATTTGAAGGTTTAATTGGCATTATGTGAATCGGAGGCAACAATGAGAGCCTCCTTGGCAACGCCTGGAATGAGTACGAGAAATCCACAAAATTTCGAAAAAGAATGCATATTTCTGAAAACTTTGACGGTGTAAAATGTAAACATCACAAGAATAAGATAGTATACAGTTTTAGCCATCGAATAAAGCAAACAAAAACAAAGAAAATTGGTCTATATTTACGTATTTTGTTGAATGAAGGAAAAAACCTTTCACTCTGAAAAATCAAAAATCCTGTGTAAACTTATGGAAAAATATAATTATCTCCTTGATTTGAATCCAGGACACTTTAGTAAAAGAAAATATTTTTCCAGGGGCCTCATAGCTAATAGAAACAAAACACCATTTACCGTATATCTTTACAACAAACTGTTCTTGAGAAATACGCTGTATTGATGTACGTATCATTAGAATTTTAATATTATAAGATTATTATTATTGTTGTTGTTATTAAAGAAAGTATTATTTTAGACAGTAATTATCATTATGTACTATCAATAAAGTAGGTTTTCTCATGTACGAGTATGTTTTTGGGCTTGAAAAATCCTATTCTCCATTTAACGGGCATCGGCTTTAACGGACATCCCTTCCCCATATTAGTCTGATAAATCGATGAAATAATGTACTCATTTTTGAACTATTTTTGCAACAACTTTTTTCGCTACCAAGATGTCACCCATTATGTCTGTCTGTCTCCATGGTAATGTTTTATTCTTCACTGATCAATTTCACAATCAGTTAACCTGTTAATGAGCACCAGAATGTTTACACTTTTTACATTTTCATCATTCGAGGAACTTTTTTGCCATCCAAATCACTTACCATATCTTCTCTTCCTTATATATTTAAATCCCTAGTACTATACAAAATCATGTGTTCTTAAAATAAGTTCATTCATATACACCACTCTAACACTTCAGTTGATCACATGAAAGTTTTTCCAAGTTTCACACAAGATTAAAGATTGACCCTTTATTTCAAGAATTTGCTGCTAAAGCAAAAACCATGCTTCACAAAAACAATCACTGCATAAGTTACAGCAAAGGCACCAAAAGAAGCACACGGTGAGTTGTTAACAAAAGTTTTGAGAACATGATTAGACATTCAGATCCAACTGAGGGTTGCCATAAAGACTGCAATAAAATAAGCTCAGGAACTTCTTGGTCCCACCTCATAGTGTTAATAGAAACAGGAAAAGTTAACAGGTTACATTCTTCAAAAGAATGGAATTGAGACCTAAAGATTTTAATTTTTCTACTTAAGATTATCATTTAAATATGTCGTGAATAAGAGCAAAGGTTTGCCAACTGTACCAAGGAAGGTTCATCTTCTGGTCAACTCTCTTAAAGATTAGGCAGAGTAAAATAGTGCATACCAAAAACACTTACCAAGAATCACCCATTACTGCAAGTTCTGTTCAACTCAAAAGAGGGTAGAAGGGTAATTCGTTATCACCTCTCCACGTGGGTAAGCGTGAGGGTGAATGGGCAGAGGGGTCAGTGAAAGCGGTATTGCCTAGCTGGTTTGAGGTTCACGTATGTTTTCTTCATTGGATCCCCACCTGCTTCTGCTCCGCCCCCTTCTTCCTCCTTTCTAACCTCTGTAAACCTCTCTCCTTTGATGCTCACTATTTTATTATCCCGATATCGAATAAGTTTCTTGGGTTCCTGAAATCAGACAATAGAAAGATACAGATTCATATTTTCTTAGTTTTTTCCAGAACATTTTAACTTCAAATGAAATGAGCTAAAGAAAATAAATGCATCAATAATTATTCTACAGATTTTAAAACAAAATTTACATGTCATGCAATAGATTTTTTTAAAAAATCCTTCCACTTTTTACGAGGACTGTTCAAATTTGACCTGGACTTTATTTATTATTAAATCATGAGAGTAACCCAGCACAATAATAATAGTCACTCTTTTATGTACTCTCTCTCCTTCAGAATACACTTGATCCAGCGTTCTAGTAATTTTTGTATTCCAGTTTCAAAGGAATCTTTCAGTTGATGTCGACACCAGTTGAGGACTGCATTTTTCACCTTGCCATTTGAACCGAATTTCTTGCCTACTAATTGTAAGTGCTCTTTCAGCAGCATAAACAGATGAAAGTCACACGGTGACAAATCAGGACTATAAGAAGTATGGGGAATAATGTCCCACTCCAATTCAGTCAGTATATTCACAGCCAAGTTAGTCTTATGTGGTTGGGTGCTGTTGTGGAGAAAACAAATTCCTTTGGACAGAAGACCTCGTCGTTTCCTCCTTAGAGCTGGTTTCAGACTGCTTTTTAGGAGCACTGAGTAATAAGCAGCATTAATTGTATGGCCTTGTCCGAGGAAATCCACATGAATAATGCCTTGAGCATCCCAAAACATTGGCCATCACCTTGTTTGCTGATGCCATCGTTTTGAATTTTTTCGGTGTAGGAGGATTTGTGTCTCTCCACTCCATACTGGAACAGTTGTTTTTTGAAGTAAAGTGATGGAACCATGTCCCATCCGTGGTTATGGTACGATTAAAAATATCAGCCCCTTCCCTCAGAAACTGTTTACTCAGAACCCCTGAAATTTGAACCTGCATCGCCTTTTGTTCTGGTTACAGCTGTCCATCGATTGCTGACTTCACTGTATCTAAGGTTATAATGAAGTATAGTCTCAGCACTACCAATACTAATGTTAACTTGGAATGGTAATTCATACACTGACATTTGCGTGTCTCTCTGAATGAGCTCATCAACCTGAGTAATTGTCACATCATTGACTGCAGTTGCTCGTCCTGCTTTGTTCTCCAGGCATTTGTGACCCTCTTTGAATGATTTGTACCACCCAGACATAGAAAACCGAGACAGACAGGATTCCCCATACTGTACTCAAAGTCAGCGATGAATTTCAGTCCCTTTTACACCTTCCTTACAGAGAAATTTAACAATAATGCATTGTTCCACTGAAGTAGAAACACGTTCAGATGCCACCTTTGTTATATCTGACATGGATTGCTATGGCAACAAAACATAATTTATTGTATTGCCAACATTATAATGATAATGTACACACCTCATCAGATCATTGTATTATATATAAGATTTTAATCTATATATATAAAATTGAATGTCTGTTCCTTATACATTCCCACGCCCTTTGAGCTATCGGGACCAAACTTTGCAGATTGACTCTACGAGGAACATAGGGAACCTGGGAACCCCGACAACCACCACAGACAGAAATATTTTATTTTTTTCATTTTCTCCATTTGAATAACATAAGGACGAGTGCAGCTTATTTTTCATTTGAATTTTAAAATTACTTAGAAACACGGTATGAACTTGAGACATGAATGGTTCTGCGAAGAAAAGAACAAAGCTTATTTTTATTGAAGACAGAATCTGAATCCTGATCGAATTATCATAAAAATGCATTTAGAATCAATAAAATATGTGATTTTATCAGTTTTATTACAGTACCCATTATAAACTACCATGACAACTCCCACTGTCGCCAAAATTAAGAGTTCAATGAATTTATATAGGAAAATTTTTAACGTAATATCATTTTTCAATGTGTGTGTGTGATTTTGCTTTGTTTACATAACAACAAAATATTCGCTGTTTTTAATCGAATTATCTTCTAATCTAACATATAAAGAAGAATGTTTGTAAGTTTGTTCCAAAATCGACCCGGGTTCGATTTCCGAGAATGATTTCCACTCCTCATAAGATAACATGGAAAAATCGATATTTCGACCTGCAACCTTATTTTATTTTGCTTATTAAAATTCACATATTTGACCTTCGATTTTCGGACTTGGACTGTATTAAAGAAAAATAAATGCAGTTTCTTATTCTTATCATCTTTTATCGCTTTCATATCTAAATCTTTTGAATTTAACATTTTAATATCATATTTTGATAAAATTTAGCATTTTTAACGTGAAGTTGCCTTGCCAACCGATTACATTGTTAAACTCGAAATCCTGTTACTCTCAGGTATGCTCACGTTCTCTCCGGACCTACATGGACCCCCCCGGTCCAATTAATAGGTATCAGAGATATCTCACAATTAGTTTTTACTTTCTCCAATATATGTAGTATAGAGAAAGTATTGTTTTCATGAAAATATTCGAAATCAAGATTTCAATGGAAATACACGTTTTGAGGTGCGCAAAGGGAGAAATGATTGTATTACCATATAATACATAATTTTATTCACCAAAGACGTCTGGCATAACCTGGGCATCACTGGGTACTTTCAGCTAGTAAAAAATCAAGTCCAGTTCAAATTTGAACATCCCTCATATAACTAAGCCAATAAAATAGGATTAAGTAAAAGATAAAGCTAATATACAGTAATATCCCAATTTACGTCAAGGATGCATTCCTGAAAATCATGATGTAAATCAAATCATTGTAAATCAAAACAGTTCTTCCCATAAGAATCAATGTTATAAGGGGATGATGAATGCAAGACATCAGAATTTTTACCTTGAATATTACTTACTGTATTTACATGTACCCTGTGTACCTTTTTCCTGAAACGCTGGTGAAAAATGTGGTTGCGTGTTACATGAGGATTTCTGAACAGGTTATATAAATTGTATCAATAGTAAATTCTCTGCAACATGCTTGCATCTACGTTGATATTCGCAAAAGATGTCGAATTCTATGAAGTACAGGTCGAGCACCCCATTAACTTTTGAGATTCACTTTCACTAAAAAATTTCAATAACTGATATTTTTGTTTTACTAAATCATACACGGTGACGATACCCACGCCATAGCCCTCGCTTAATCGCTTCACAGATGCACCACAATCAAGTTTTTGCAATAACTCCCCTTTCTTAGAAATTATTATGAATTGTGCTTCTTTTTTGTTTTCATACTATGATATACCGATCTCCACTGAATGGCATCTGTTTTTATTATGTCTCATATTTATTAGCATTTTTAAAAAGTTTTTTGTGATAATAAGTGCTGAATGATTACATACTAAGTATTTAATAATCTCATCCCGTTGTGTGAGTGTTAGCAAGTAATTCAACCTGGTTTTTCATGCTATAATTGCGAAATACTTTAGTAAGTTTACACTGTGTACTTGCTACGTGAAAACAACTGAAGATCGGGTACGTTTTGAAGTTCCTTACTATAATAAGTGCAGAATACTTAAAAACTGGATATTTAATAATCTCATACCACTGCATTTCAAATGGCTGCATGCAAGAAGTGCCTTAGACAACTCCCAAAGGACGGGCAATGTGTGAAATGTTGTGGCTGTGATGAAAATATGCACTTTGCATGTGCACGTGTAGCAAGCAGAGAGTACCTGGAAAAGTAAGTCAGCCAGAAAGAAGGAAGACTGGAGGTGTGCTGACTGCCAGAATCAAGAGGAACCTGGAGCAGACACTGAAGTGGCTAGCGTGAGTAATAGTAACAATGATTACTCCTCCGAAATAAAAGAATTAGTAGATGAAATAAAAGATCTTAAAAAAGCTATAAATACTTCAGTGATGATTATGATGTACTTAAGGTAGATGTGAAAAACATTTATGATGAGATAAAAGTGCTTCAATGATGTTGTAGCTGATTTGAAACAAGAATTAAAATTGAAAGATAAAGTGATTGAGGAGCATACAACACGAATGAATGTCCTAGAGCAAAAAGAACGCTAATAATATGGAAATTGTTGGTTTGAAAAATGAAAACACAACTATAGATGATTTGAAAGTTAATGTATGTGAGTTAGTTAGTGTGGTTACAGAAGAACAAATCTCTTCTGATGTTGTGGATGATATTTATATAGTAAATAGGAATCAGCAAAACAAATCCAAAGATATTAAGCAGAAAATAATGGCTAAGAAAGTTGGTTTAAGGCAGAAAGAAATAAAAGAAAGGTATAATGCTAATATTTATTTTAACGATCATCTAACTGGGTATTACAGTATGTTGCTTTGGAAGGCAAGAAGTAAAGCTAAGGAATTTCCTATATAATAAAAGTGAATGTCTGCCCATCTATCTGTCCGTATGTTCCTTATACATTCCCACGCCCTTTGAGCTATCGGGACCAAACTTTGCAAATTTACTTCATATGACTCTACGAGTAACATTGGGTATCTGGGATTTCCAAAATCGACCCGGGTTCGATTCCAGGAGACAATTTTATTTTCCCATAAGTTTACACGGGATTTTTGATTTTTCAAAGTGCAAGGTTTTTTTCCTTCGTTCATTAACACAAGAATGTCTGAACATGGCGTACCCCCTAGAACGGCGGACGGGACAAAAATGTCCCATACGACAAAGTCGTACAGTCGCAGTACTAGGTTCAATTTTTATGAACGTTGTAGTCTCTACATTACTAATTGCATACTTTAGCATGCTGTAGAATGTAGCGTTGCACCGTACTCAACTGAAACGCTCTAGTGAATTAGCCAGCAAACAGTGCTGCAGGAACACGTTCTAACCTGCATCACACTGCGGGAGC
Source organism: Uropetala carovei (assembly GCA_036926305.1). Lineage (NCBI taxonomy): Eukaryota > Metazoa > Arthropoda > Insecta > Odonata > Petaluridae > Uropetala > Uropetala carovei. The sequence goes on along the minus strand of JAXCHB010000180.1, from coordinate 1,377,475 downwards.
AAGTGGAAGGCGGGAGGGGGGAAGGGTGGGGCTAGAAGTTGGACTGGCGAAAGATGAGAGGAGGGGAAGGGCATGCCATAGTCAACAACAATTTTACAAAGCCACCTGCATAAGAATAATATCACAGAGAATGTGAAACAAAGTAGTAAGTCATTTTGGGACAAAATTGTCCCATCCGCCGTTCTAGGATAAAATGGTTTTATAATCCTTAATATTGAGGGGGGGATGTTCAAAAGTGTAGAGTGGAATGCAACCCTCAAATGATTAAAAGTCACGAAATCTCGACTAAATTAAACCAGAATCACAGAAACTGTAGGGGATGTAACATCAGAATGGGACAAAATTGTCCCGTCCGTCGTTCTAGTGTTAAAACATGTAAATATGGACCGATTTTCTTCGTTTTTGCTTTATTCGATGGCTAAAACTCTATACTATCTTATTCTTGTGATGTTTACATGTTACACGGTCAAATCATTCAGAAATAAGCAATTGTTTTTGAAAGTTTGCGGATATTTCGTACTCTTTCCGGACGTTGTCAAGGCGACCGTAATTGTTGCCTCCGATTCAATTAATGCCAATTAAACCTTCAAATAGGTGAAAGAATAGCGTTATAAGCTTCAAACTGTTGTTTAAGCATCGAAATTAATGATGTATAGCAACGTACATAGTTAAGGATAATTATTCTGTTGACTGCATATGGGAAACATTTATAACGACAATTCATCGTATGTATGCTGGAATCTTACCTTTATATTATACATCTGTAATGCTTACTAACACACATTTATAATACTCTCCATAGAAGTCACTCGACATAAGTTTGTGGTTGTGAATAAAACGTCTAATCTATACAAGTTTTTCTAGGACGCCTACATTTCCCCAGAAAGTGACAAATGCTTCTTTGGTTCGTAAATGACACACATACCGCACAGCAATATATGGGACATTTGCTGTAATTAGAAGGTAAGTATGCTTTATTAAAGATTCGATCCCATTTTGAATGTTCTTACAAGTTAAAATTCTTAAGATTTATGGATTACAGTGTAAAGGCGACTTTCTCTTGGTCACTTGGTTACGTGTCTGGCATAACCCAGGCATCGCCGGGTACTTTCAGCTAGTTAGATTATAAATTTATTTGGTATAAAGCAGAAAAAATATTTATAAAAAAGGATGAAAATTCTCAAATTAAAAAAATCCTAAATGAGAAGGAATTGAGCAAAATAATTTAAATGTATATATAGTTGTTTATTGTTTATAGTTTTGATATGAATTTGAGTAATCTGCTAAAGTCTGAGAAATTAAAGTGTAAGACATAACTCTGTAACTTGTGTAAAGTTACATTCAGAATATTCTACTCTTTTGTACCATTTAAACATTAGATCTTTAAGGAAACATTGGACAGAAGTTTTGTTAAATATGAATGTTATTATAAATAAATTAGGAAGAATTGTATTAATGGAGGTAAATATAACACAACTTAAATTACAATTATATAAAATACCATGGTTTAATATGTTTTTTAAGTTAACCCTTTAGAGGTCACACACGGTCTAAAAGACCGGGTGGTTTACATTAAAACCCTCTCAGTAACATTTCATCTCTGGCCTTCTCAGTACCTTATCTCGAGTTCATTATGTATCATATAACGGGTTTTTAGAGCTCTCGGAGTAAGCATTATTTGTTTACAATGTGTTTTTCTTTACTACACATCTGTTTTTGCTAGTCGGTCACTGAAGAGGGCACGCATGGTCTAAAAGACCGGGATCTCTTTCAGTAATATCTTACCTCAAGTTGACTAGCTATATTTTTATCGCAACCTTCTTTATTTCTGTGCAGTAATAATAAAAATTTAATATTCTTTGAAGAAATCATCGAGTCTGCCCGTGAAAAAGTACCCTTCAGTTGAGTGTTTGAGATAAATAGTATATATATAGTAATAATAGTATTTGTCCATAAAAATTATGTGCACTAATAATTATTTTTAAGCCTTTTTTTTTACAAATTATTGTAGTAATACCCCATCGCCATGAGTTCATTAGATGCAAGGGAACTAGAGACTATCAGTAAGCATAATTTATGTATGTGGTCTTTGTGAGCATTGATTTCTGCAAGCATGTGACAACAGTGAGGATAGGCGCTATCTTCCAATAATATATACACACAACGTGTATCACCTTATAATGGAACAATTGACTGTAGTCTCCTAGGAATCAGTTGGCCTTTATGTCTGGTTGAGAAGGGACCTTGGTGACTACACAGTTTTTTTTAAAGTGAATGTGTTTGATTCTTTATCATAATCTTCTATATTTCTGTGTGGTAATAATACAATGTAATTTTTTTCGAATAGGTCATCAACACTTGATTTGTTTGAGACTGCTAATTGTTGAATTCTTCTATACTATTTATTTATGCTAATAGTTATTTGCAAAGACGTTTTTTTACAAATTTATATTAGCAATCATTGGTCCCTTACTGTATTTTTTGCACTAATGAATATAGCCAGATTCGATGGCTTTATTATACTAGAGAGTAGCACAAAAAGGAAAATCCACCACAGGGAGATTTTGAAAACACTTTCAAAAGAACTCTGCATAGACTACTTGATAATTCGTGCCCAGAAGCATAAAAGTAAAGATTAGGCAATTCGTAGAAATTTCCGAAGAAAGACAAGAGCAGAAGAGCAATGGACCAGAAAACGCACTTTTTGCTTTTGGAAACAATACAGGAAGACCCGAAGTACTGTGTAATATGCTCAAGATATATATGCAGAGAGCATTCCATCACTACGTGTCGGTTGTTCCAAATTTCAAGATGAGGATTAATGACTGTAAAACATAACAATAATTTTGATTCACAAGTTTTAGAGTCCATGTTTTATTTTTACGTAAAAGTTATTTGCGTTTAAATTAAAATGCTGTACCCTGCCTCGTACAAATTGTTCTAAAAATATTTTTCAGTTTACTAATATAATACTTCGTTATCAATGTAAAATCATTGAATACACAAAAATAGATTTAAAAATAAAGAAAAGTTGCATAGCAACATTCATTTTAGTGTATTTTAGCCTGTTTATCCAACACGGTCAATAAGACCATGCGTGACCTGATACGTCACAAACGTCCGCACGACCTCTTAAGGGTTAAGAGAAGGTCACAAGGGTGGTGGTATTATAATATATGTAAATGATGAAATAAAATGCAAGGAAGTGTTAATTGACACAAGCTATTTTGAGTCAAAATGTTTAAATGTCACAATAGATAATAGTGATATAATTATTTTGTGTGTACATAGACCGCCAAAACATAGTAAGATATTATTTATATATGAATTAAGTAATGTGTTAGGAAAGTTCTGTAACAAAGAAATGATTATGGTGGGTGATGTATATATAAATGTGAAAGCCAAGAATGAAATACATAGTCTTAAATATCAGGATGCCTTGGCTGCAGAAGGGTTTAGTCAAGTAATACATGACTATACAAGGGAGTGTGTCTTTGATGGAAGATTGGTTAAATCTTGTATAGATCATATTTATAATAAAGGCAAATTACTTAATACTGTGGGTATAATTATAAAATCTAACATCTCAGACCATTATGCAATAGCAGTAGATCTATCAAACTTGCAAAGAAAAAATAAAGGGAAAGAGGATATATAGAAGAGTTATTCTTGTATAAATATGGGAAAAATTAATAACCTGATAAAAAACAAGAATTGGGAAACTGTACTGGAGACTGAAAGTCCAAGTGTGCAATATGAAACAATAAAAGGGGACTTATATGCATTTTACAAGCAGTTCACCGAAGTTAAAACTAGGAAATTAATTCAAGATAAGAAAGAATGGATGACAGAAAGTTTATTAAATGAATTGAAGTTTAGGCATATGTTATTTAGGAAATGGGAAGACTGTCCATCCAGTATGAATTATAAATAGCAATATCATGATTATAGAAATAAGGTCTGTTTATCCATAAGGAGAGTAAAATCAAAATATTACTCAGATAAGTTTGCATCGACTGAAAATAATTACAAAATGATATGGAAAGAATTAAATGCTATTACGGGTAGAACCAGTGACTATACATCTGATGAAAAAATAATAAAACATATTAAGGGAAAGAATAATATACCGTATTCACCCGAATCCAAGACGACCCTGAATCTAAGACGACCCCCCATTTTGATGATTCCAAAAGAGAAAAAAGCTCAAATTGACCTTCATGACTACAAAAATTATAAATCTTGTGAAATATTTATTTTCTCTTATACTTTTCTTGAATGTCATTGTCTTTTAACATTTTAAAATCATAAGATCACATCACAAAGAGAACCATTCAGGTTTTCAAACAAATTAAATGGTAGCATTCATTTTAAGATAACATTAAAAATAAAGTAAATACATTGAAAGAATATACTCATTTCAGGACAACAAAAAAACATTTCAATCCAAGTGCTGCATAAAATCATTTTATTGTGTTAGTCATCATCACTGTCTATGCAACCTTCACTATTTTCCTCGTGCTCACTATCTTTATCACTCTCAACTTCATCATCAGTCTCCCACAAAACATCATCCTCACTCCCATCCATGGCATTAGACAAGCAGCATTTCTTAAATCCTTTCACTATTACTTTTGCATTTATTTGTTGCCACGATGCCTTGATCCATTGGCAGAGCATTGCAACTTCAGGTTTCTTAAGATTTCCTTTTGGTGTTAAAGTGTGAGTTCCACTCTGTAACCACTCAGAATACAAAACCTTTAAATTATTTTTAAAACACTTATTGACAGCAACATCTAAAACTTGAAGTTGCGATGTCATTCCTCCAGGTATTACAATAAGATCAATATTCATAGCACTCATTATGTTTTTAATTTCAGGAGATAAGTGTCCTTGAATGCATCCAGTGAAAGCATTGCTCTTTGTTTCAGTAAAGCTCCTGGCCGTCTATTCCACACCACATGTAACCAATCTCTCATTAGTTCTTTAGTCATCCACCCCTTTTCTTGACACCTATTATTCCACTTGGCAAATGTTTCTTAGGCATTGTTTTCCGCTTTAGAATCACATATGGTGGTAATTTAGTCCCATCTGCTAAAACCGCCAACATTACCGTGACTCGCATTTTTTCGTTGCCTGTAGTTTTAATTAGGACGGACTTCGCACCTTTTTCGTTCACAGTATAATTCGATGGCATGTAGAAGAAAACCGGAGTATCATCGGCATTTCCTATTTGGCTCAAAAGGTAATTATTGGTTTTTCTAAGTCCAATTACGTATTTCTGGTAAGCGAGAAGTTTTTCAACATAGTCTTCTGACAATTTCTGACACAGCGAAGTTCGTCGCCGTAAAGAAAAATTATTTCGTCGCATCATTCTCACGCACCAACTTCTGCTGGCATTCAATTCTTGCAATGATATATTAAGTCCTCTAGTAATTTCATTAGCTTTAAGTATAATACTTTCAGTCGAAACAGGCATACCGTTCTTCCTCATGGTGCGCACAAACTTGACTACTTCTTCTTCAATGCCATGAAATCGGCCTAATTTTGGACCACTGAGCGACTTCCTTGTGGCTTTGGCTTTTTCTAGTTCCTGTTTTGAGAGTTTCCATCGACGCACATTTGCCTCAGATACACCGAACTTTCTTCTCGCATCAGTTATTAGTTTTTTCGGCGTAATTTATCACGATCAGCTTAAAATTTGCATCTTAGCTCCGGATAATTCCTCTGTTAACTTTCCCTTTGCACTCGTGCCACGTACTTCAACATGATCTGTCATTTTAACTTAAGGGTTGTGCATTTAAATCAAGAATGCACAACTCAAAATTACTCTCACAGTTAGTGAATCGCGGTGCATCGTTTGAAAGGGGAATCCCAATGATTTCCGCTCTCATTTGTTTTGACATTACGTGCAAGATGAAAGTACGTCGTCTGTGGTATGATCGTCGACGATGATTATTAGTCTAAATAATTATTATTCCCATCATGTTTTTCTTATTGTTATTACTATTTGTTTACTTCACTTCTTTATGTACGTACTTGAATTTGCTGTTGTGAATTGTTTACTCTAATATACCATTCGTTGTAAAAACCATTGATTAAATGCTTAAATATACTTCGTATTCGAATGTAAGACGACTCTTGATATTTACAGCTGAAAATTTGGAAAAAAAGGTCGTCTTAGATTCAGGTGAATACGGTAGATAATATAGAAGACTTATTTTTAAATTACTTTATTAATGTAACCTCATCAATAATAACTAACTGTTGTAACAAACTTTGCAATATACCTAATAAAAATAGTGTTGCTAATAGTATATATGTTCCAGATGCTTCAGAAAATATTTGTAAGGTAGTGAGTTCTTTGAAATTAACATCAGCCTGTCATGATAAAATTAGAATTCATGAAATAAAATCCAACCGCTCATTTATACTGATCTTAACCAACTTAATTAATAAATCTTTAACAAAAGGAATTGTACCTGATGGATTAAAAGTTGCTGTTGGGAGGCCAATATATAAGGGAGGATCACATAAAGATTTGAATAATTACAGGCCAATCTCAATACTCCCCACTTTTAGTAAAATATTGGAAAAGTATGTAGCATGTCATTTACTTAGTTATTTGGAAAAAACAACATAATATCAGCAGGACAGTATGGATTCCAAAAAGGTAAGCGTACTAAAAATGCTGTTGAAGAATTTGCAGAGACTGCATGTGGTAGTATAGAGAAAGGAAATGCAACTATAGCTACATTTATTGATCTGAAAAAAGCTTTTTATACCCTTGATATTGAATTACTCCTGAATAAGCTAGAAAGGATTGGTATAAGTGATACCGTATTAACTTGGTTTAATAGTTATTTAACGGATAGAAAAATTGCTGTCAAACTTAATAACAAACTCAGTCTATTTGAAATGGTAAACAAAGAGGTCCCTCAGGGATCTGTACTTGGTCTCATACTCTTCATTATATATGTAAATGAAATATTTTATGTGGTAAAACACTGTAAAATACTTTTATATGCAGATGATACAGTTTTAATAGCCTCTCATAAGAATGTTAATGAAGCTAAAAAACACATGCAAACTGATCTAAATAATATACTGATGTGGACGCACGATCATAGGTTGATTGTTAATGAAAAGAAAACAAAGTTAATGTATTTTACAAACAAAATTTGTGATCATGTAAATATCAATATACTTATTCATAACCATGATTGTATGCATAAAAAATTGACAGCCTGTGCTTGTAAAACTTTGGATCAGGTAAATGAATACCGTATATACTCGTGTATAGTACGAGTTTTTACGACCAAATTTTTATTGCAAAAATTGGGGATCGTACTATACACGAGTAATGCATTTGAGGATTTAAAATTCATGTATCTTCACGGGCATTTTCGGTGAAGTTATGCCACCCGCACGCATTCTAATGGTAGGCTAATCTTAACAGTGAGGTCCTTTATCGTTGCTATGTTGCTTCGTGAAAAGTAGAATCTTTTTCATATATACAGCTTCAAATTCACAAATACTTGATATAAGTGACGATTTACGGGCACTTCCTTTCTTGAATTTTATGTATGTACATCTTTGTTTGCGTCTTTTTACAAGGGATGGATTGGAACGAGTTGGACTAAAAGTATCGTAGACGGCGTAACTTTATGGAATTTCGACATCTTGGAAAAAAGAAATTACTTTGTAATATTCAACAGTCTTTATTGTTTCTTCAATCACACACCGATCGGTTTCCACTACAAAGTCATTCTAAAGGTGTTACGTCGGTTAGTAACACCATTAGAATGATTTTGTAGTGGAAACCGGTCGGTGTGTGATTGAAGAAACAATAAAGACTGTGGAATATTACAAAGTAATTTCTTTTTATCCGTTATCCCTACCTATTAAATAGACGAGCGAGTGGAACTATTACATACGCGGAACGTAATCCAGCTGTACTAGAATTGAAACGATTTTATTTCATCTTGTGCAATCATGGTTCATATCACTTTTTATTAAATGTTTTAGGAGTAAGATATTTATCCGAATTTTAGTGTACTCGCAGGAAATACTATTTACGAAATTTACGGTCTATTTTATGGTGGTGTGGAAAATCAAGGTTGTTCGATATATCTCGCTCATAACCATCGAGCTATCCAAACGAAATATATCGACCCTGGTGGAAAGCTGGGGTCGTACTATAAATGAGATATATGAAAAAATCAGGTTTGTTCACCAAAAAATCAGGGGTCGTACTATACATGGAGTCGGCATATACACGAGTATATACAGTATACATATTTAGGTATAGTTATTGATGAAAAGTTTAGATTTAATTTACATATTAAAAAGCTGAATTCTAAGTTACAGAATGTTTCTTATCTATTTCATCATGTTAAATATATTGTTCCAATTCATGTGATGAGAATTATGTATTTTCCTCATCTTGAGAATCTGTTAAGGTATTGCGTATCTGTGTGGGGTTCTGCTGGGAAAACGTGCATCCAGTTATTAAAATAGTCAAGCTAGGCTTATAGAAAAAATAATACTTGATGGGAATAATAGTAAAAATGAGGCATTTAATGATGACCCATTTAAAACATTGAATGTACTGCCAATTGATAATCTATTTAAGTACGTAATAATCATTGATAATTATTTCACTAACAAAAACAAGAAAAGGAAAACAGACGAAACAGGTATAACCTTACTAGATATGGTGATATATGAAATACCAAAATATTATATAAAGAAAGGTAAAGCCCAGATAAAGGTATTAGCACCTACTTTTATTAATGAATTACCACGTGAGATTAGACAACTAAGGGCAATGAATGAGGTAAAGTCCAAAGTAAAAACATGGTTATTAGACAAGTAAATTTGATATACCTAATAGAACAAAAGATATTCATAATATATTATATAACACACTGTATGGAATAGTAATGGATTTGTTATGATTTTATTTTTTGATGTTAAGATTAAAAGATGTTTAAGAAATTAAAATTATCATAAATTAAGATATATGTCAATGTAAATGGTAAAAAGTGTTCAAGCTAGGGGTTGGATTGTTGAAATTTAAAATGATTGCTTGGTGTGAACTAGTGTAATTTGTATGTAATGTATGAAATCCATGCAATAGAATGAGTATGAATAATTTTAACGATTGGATATAGATACTTGTAAATAAAAATAATCATTTGAATAATTACTTATCAAAACAAATTATATTGGTATATCAATATTTTGTGTAAATGGCACAAATAACATTGGCACCCCCTGACGAGCCAGTTACAGGCTCAGGGAAACTAGAATGATTGCTTTTTTGTATTACAGTAAAACACGTTTATAACAATCATGCCTAAAACGAAATCTCGGCTATAACGAAGAAATGTCTCGGTCCCTTGGACATCTCCATAAGGGCATTGGTTAAATTTCTCGGATGTAACGAACATGCATTTTACGAATTCTCGGCTGTAACGAACAAATGTTTGGTTCCGTGGCAAAAAAATATTCCATATATAACGAATTTTGGCGAGCAGAGCGATAAGTAATGAATAGTAACCGCCCGATTACCGCGCACTTGTTCGTAGAGGTCCCTTTCCTCCATCTACCCCTTCCATACGAATTTCCACGCTCCCTTTGCTTTGAAATTGATATTAAAAATGTGAAATGTTTATGTAAATGAATGACCATAATAATAATATTAATTGACCATTTAAAAAATCGTATGTAATAGCAGTCGAACATTTTACACGCTGCGAAGTTGATAAGCATCTCTTTGCATATGTAAGTACAGCACTGAAGTCGACTCACTGCAAATACAGTAAAAGCTGTGTTATCCGGCTACCTTGGGGATTGTGGAAAGCCGATTAGGAGAAATATCCGGTTAGGGGAGCGATTTTCGATTTTGACATCGCAAATTTAACAATAACCAAAGAAAATTAGGCTTAGGTTCACTATCGAACTCCCCAAACATAACTATGCATGGGGTTTGCATTTTCAATTTTAATTCTTCCACATGTAGTTAGATATAGACACTATTTACCCATTCTTATTTAATACATTGCTATGCTTACATGCAAAACAAAAAGACTATTGAAAAGTTTAGGGCGTCCGGGAAGTTTGGGGATTACGGCAGTGACCCTGTTCCCAAAATTGAATTTATTGGATTATATCTTTCTTATTTATCGTTATTGTTTATCTTTACTTACTCTATTAGAAAAGGACTAAATTATTTAATTCTTCTGAACATTTCTGTGAAAACCAGCCATATAATATTTTGTCCAGTTCCTCAATTTTTGGCTTATGAAGCATGTGATATTTATTAATTGATTTATCGTCTCAGAAGATAACACAAATTTCATTAATGTAGCCTTATGAGCCTTGATATTGTAGAGCATGAAAGATCCGATGTTGAATTCTTTTGCTATGGCTGCTCTATTTTTTCCTTTTTCAATTCGTTTGATCAGCTCCAGCTTTTGTGTTAGCGTTAAACCAACCTTTTCTCTCCTGTTCCTTGCTTTTAGGTATTTATTTTGATGCCATATTCAATGGATGGGTAATTTTTTAAATAATAAAAAGCGATAAAACTGGAAATTGTAGAAGTAAACCAAAACATCTAGACAATTCAAATGGCTTACGTAAACAAAAAACGCCATGCTTACTCGGCAGCCACAGAAGTATACGGAGTAAATTCGTAATATATACATCTTATATTTTAAGAAAATTTAAAGTGGAAGTTGTGGTATTACACATATACTATTCACACAAAAATTTATAAAATAAGAAAATGAAATACAAAATGAATTGTATTTGTGTAATTGCCGGTATCTAAGGCTGGCCGGTTCTAAATAGCCAGATAGCACAGCTTTTACTGTATGTGTATACGTGTTATATGGGATGTATAGGCCAAAAACCATGTTTCTCGTATATAACGTAGTCACGCTTATAACGAAGCAATGAGTCGGTCCCCTCAAATACGTATTAAACGAGTTTTACTGTATTTTAAGTATTATGTTAAGTTCCATTAAATGTGTTTAAGCTCCTGTATGAAGGTACAAAGTGTACAATAAAGATTATATTTACCGTTACCCATACGGGCATCTGATGGTCTTTCTGACATATTCACTATCACAAATATAAATAACCACAAACTTCTTACTACGAACCACGATGATGAATGATGCAGTACAGGCAATGTCAGATTACGCTGTAACTTAAGTTCATCAACAAAGAATTCTTTGAGCATATCAGACCCAGTGATGACAATTTAGCTATTTTGTCACTAGATTTAGGGACTTCATTTCGTCTAGCAAATTTTTGTGTTTAGCGACGTGGCAAAATTTTGAAGATTTAATTGTACTGTGATTTAATAATTTAAACGGGGTTAATAAGTAAGATAGAATGCATTTCATTATTTATGTATTAGTTATTACGTATTATTTTGAAGTAGTTTTGCACTTATCTGGCGGTAGCAGCATTATAGCAACATTCCTTTGAGTATAGCACCTTTTTGAGAGCACACCATTTTTCCTACACTTTGGTGTTGGCACAAAAAAAAAGTTGGTTTTCGAATTCACGGATCAAGGGTGCCCAACCTGTATACACGTATTTATGCGACTAAGGAAACGTATAGGTTACATTCACACTGCAGGCATAAAATTTCAAATATAGAGATTAAGTCGACTAACTGATAACTATGGTTCAATGACTACTGAGGGCATGGCTGTTCCGTGATAATTTGGCACCTGGAGCAAGCTTACTGAAAAGGTGCCTTAACCCCTTCAGTCCACAATTTTTTGGGGGTGCCATGGCATAGTGGTGAGGGCAGTTGGCCTGCTATGCCAAGCATACATGGTACGAATCATGTGAGAGTAGGATTTTTTCAGAGTTTGCACAGCCCCTTATTTGCGTGGTTAAGAGAAGAACATGCAAATCAGCACTCCATCCTCAGAAGGGTTTCTCTCCTCACTTTTTTTATTACTTTCACCACACATAGTAAGGGAAAAGTATTGTGATCATGAAAAAAATCAACTTCGAGATTTCAACGGAAATACACGTTTTGAGGTCCCTAGAACACGTTTAGCCTATTTTTGGAATGATGTCTGTGTGTGTGGATGTATGTGATTGTGGGCGCTCTAACTCAAAAAGTACTTGTCATATTAATACCAAATTTCATATAAGTATAACACTTTAGCATGAGCACAAAGAACTGATTAGTTTTTGGACAACACCGGTTAACAGGAAGTAGAGGTTTATTCAAAACCCGATTCGGTTTTTGCCATATTTCCGGTACACAGCGCCACCACCATGTAGCGGTGAATTCTGTAAACATTCAAAATATACCTAAATTATGGCAATAAGGATGACTGTATTCTTTTACGATACAAAATAATAATTTTGCCTTATAATTAGGGTGACCATACGTCCCGGTTATTCGTTATTTTAATCCAACCAATGGAATTAATGTAAAACTACATGAGGTTCATTCTGTCAAAGGTGAAACGTCAAATATTATTGTGGATTCTATTGTAAATTCAATTAAAAAATTTGATATTGCTGAAAAAGTTATATGTTTTTGTGGTGATAACACGAACACTAACTTTGGTGGTGTACAGCGTCGTGGTACGAACAATGTTATGTGCAAATTAAGAAACTGGTTGAACAGAGACATGCTGGGAATTGGCTGCACCACTCATATTATTCATAATTGCATAGAAACAAGTTGTGATACTCTCCCAATAGAATTGGAAGCTTTAGTTAAAATTTATAAATATTTTCATATATATGCAGTTAGAGTAACAGAACTCCAAAATTTCTGCGAAGAGACTGATGTTGAGTATAAAAATTTGATTCAGCGAGAAAATATTTCAGCTTCTGAAGCTTACCGTGAATTGCAGATATTGAAATCTAAACTTAAAAATAGAGGAACATTAAAGTTTGTGCCTACAAAAGCACGAGATGAATTAAACAAAAAATACAATTTCAGTTCTGATACTTTCCAAAATATCATTTGCCAGTTCTATGACTGTGCTGTAGAATATCTTGAATTGTGAAATTGTGAGAGAAATCATCTGATGGAGCTTCTATTTTTAACTGGGTAAATTTGTTTTATTGCCTGAATGGAACGATGTATAGATTTCTTACTACCGTATATACCTAAATAGAAGACGAGGTTTTGTTCCAATTTTTATGACCGAAAAATCGCTAGCCGTCTTATAATCGTGCAGTGTGTAATAGTTTGACTGACAGAGGAGCAGAAGGCAGAGATAGGTAGAGATGGGAAGAATCGAATAGTTATAATCGAAATACAGTCAGACCTCATCTTTCGCGGCTTTATCTTTCGCGTGTTTCGATCTTTTGCGGTTCCACATTTGCGACCAGTTTTCTCTTTTGCGGTCTTATGTTTCGCTCTTTTGCGGAAAAAATCACGGAAAAGGCTGCACGAAATTTTATATATATGGAATGAATCACGTTTTCCTCACATTTTCTCTCATAGTCAGGCCTGAAAAATGTTGTTATGGTATTCTGATATGTAAAAATATTTACGTAATTTAAAAAAATCGATATGTGTATCTATTTTTTTAAATATATAAGACACGTGTACGTGTCTTATATATACTTTTAAATAATTTTAGGATGCAATCCTCCCACACTTTTGTGTCCCTTCGCAAGTGAAAAGTTGCAGAATATAAGCTGGCATCACCGTTCAGGAGCCTTCTGTCTTTAGTACGAGAGGGAAGTCCCGAGGGGAAAGACTCAACTCTTGACCCTTCCGATTCAGGATCATTGGGTTATTTGCTCAGGTTTAACATAGTTCAAACGCTTAAGCTTTTGGTTTACGCATCATTTATTATTGGTGGAGTTTTGCAGAGGTTTTGAGGAATGTAAACCCAAGAAAGATGCGGTCTGTCATATTTGGGGATTTATCCCCTGCAAGTTAGGCAACATCCGTTCATTTTTTTCTTCATTCTACTACGGAACTTAAATAAGACTATTTTCTGATACTTTTTTCGCCTTCTTTTAACTTGATTAAGTCTCACTTTCATCGAAGTCAATTTTTCCATCTCTTTCTCTATTTTACTGCGGTCACCAATACAGAGGACAAATGATCCGTTTAGCTGGGATGGGAACCAAACCCTGTATTTCCCATTGCCTTAATTACTTCTCTTTCGCGATTTCATCTTTCGTGGTGTTTTCAGGAACATAACCCCTGCGAAAGACAAGGTCTGCCTGTATTCGATTCTTAAAATTATTTGAAACAATCGATTATTAAAAGTAGTAGTAAAAAATAAATCGATTCAAATGTATTCGAATACAAATACTCTTTTGAATTTTATTATATTTATGCATTTTGCTTCATTTGGTAATTTATTAAAAGTGCTGGCTTGGCTGACAGATAGCGCCACTATGAGATAGCTCGAAATGTTTGTTTGTCAGCTGATGTACGAAAGTCGAACGTACAAAAGTTGAGGACTGCCTGTAGTAGTAGTAGGTTGAATGGGCGAAAGATTTTGCACCAACATATGTAATTTGATCCTGTCACGATATCATAGTTTGTTGACCACACACAAAGTGAACTGTAGTAAATTCCATGTGAATTAAAGTCATCGTGATTGTTAACTATCCAGTTTTACGTAAAAATATGGGTGACCACGTTGAGAAGAGAGGTTCTACACCTTCACAAATATCGAAATCATTGTGTAAAGTTATGATGCAAATTTTAAACTTTTAGTGGCGAAATATGCTGATGAAAGTAACAATTGTGCAGCAGCAAGAAGGCTTGGTGTCACCAAGGCAAATGTGCGGTGGTGGAAAAAATTGCAGGAAATGCTCAAGTATGCAAGTTCAAATCGGAAAGCATTTCATGAGCCTAAGGAAGGACGGCATAAAAATTTAGAGGACCAGTTAATAAATTTGTGCCAAATATTTGTTCCAAAATAGTCAATTGAAAATTCCAATCAAAAGTGCATATTTCAATTAGTTTAATGTTCATTACTCAATGGTATAATAAACTTCTGTCATTGTGTGCATAATAAATTTTTTCCTTTCATTAGGAGATAAAAATGAGGGGGTCGTCTTATAATCAGAGTCGTCTTATATTCGGGTATATACGGTATTTTGCTGAGTCTAAATATGGGGAAAAGTTTTAAAAAATTGTAACTAGAGACAATTTATTGGATGAATTTTGTCTTGTAAAAATGTTTGTGGAGGAAAAATTACCAGAATGGAGGCAACAAAATAGTGCTTGTGAAAATCGTTGGTTAGAAATATTTACACAATTCAAATCCAAGCTAATTCCAATTGACAATATTCGCCATTTGGTAGAATTTGCTCTGTCTACCAGGAACATCGGCACCTGTGGAGAGAGCATTTTCTCAATTAAAAATGCTGTGGTCTTCAGAGAAAAGTCGATTTAATGTTTCCACGATATCAAGTATATTGATTATAAAATGTAATTTTCCTGAAGACTGCAGTCAATTCTTACACATCGATATTTTTTCATAAATGCATGTACTTTATAAGTACGATAAATATTTCTTAGAGAGCATGGGGCCTCTTTAAGTGCAGGACCTCAATCACGCCATATATTTTATTCTCATAGATTAAAGTTAATATCATATATAATCAAATTCGATTCGACTTCACATGCTTATTATGGCCAATCCACCTTTCTTATCTTTATCTACGCAATTAATTTTTTTAAATACCGCAATAAATATGTAGCCTTGTATAACATGCACCATGCTTTTCAGCCCCAAAATATTGGGAAAAAAGTGTGCGTTATATGCGGGTATTTATGGTAATTAATTTTAATGCTGCATTTACTGATGCATCCTTGTGTACCAGGCGCACCCCTATTTTTGGAACACTTTGAGGAAAAAAAATAAATTTGTGCTTTAATAATTTGACATCTACGGTGGCGGAAAATTAGAAAAAAAATCAAAAAAGTGGGGGGATTCCCTATAGGTGTGTTCTTTCCATGGTTCCCTCTGAGCTGCACGACTGCGTGGCCATGCAGCAGTTTTTGAAGTGCCGTGCACTAAATTTTTCAAGCGCGCATGATTGTGTGTATCTTAAGGTAGGTTTAGATGCATAAACAAGTGTGCACAAAGAAATTGGCACAGACAAGTTTGTGAAAAGTATCGGAACTCCAACCACCGTTTACACGCTCTGATATGTTTGCCAACTTTTTGACTTGAGGGCACAACTTGGAGATAAATTCGATCGTCACACAAGGAATTCATTTTCCGCCACCACATGGTGCTGTGATTGTTGGTGACTTAGTTAAGCCCATGTTAAGCCGAAAAGAGTATTCTTATTAGTCGTGAACTATATTTTAATATGAAAGGACCAAATATTTGAAATATTAATTGTTTATTATTGAATATTACTAATAGTTCGATAAATTCTAATAAACAACTCTCTTCCTTCGTGGACATTGCTGTTGAACTATAAAACCTGAATATGAGGGTGAAAGGGAGTAAACAGAAAGCACTGAACACACACAAAAATCACTTGTTGATCTGTTTTGAATAACATCCGAGTCGGAAGTGTGGTGCTGGCGGTTGTATTGCGCATGCATAAAGTTTGAGATTGGTGCGACATCCGTTTACACGTTCAGATGTTTGTGCCAACTTCCAACTTTTTTTCTGACAAGACCAGACTTTACTCAAATCAAACTTTTTGGTTTGCGCAAACCGCAATTTCTCATTCACACGTATGATTTGTTTGCACAAATTGGCTTGTACAAACTAGTTTGTGCAAATTGTTTGAGTGTCTAAACAGCACTTCAGAATATATCGGAACAGGGATGCATCAACCCTGGTGGACATTCACATACTAGTGTCATGTAGGCATGCATAATTAAATTCAATCCACCCATGGATGAGAAAAAATAGAGGGAACTATGGTTCTCTCCTGGGTTAAAGGAGTGTCAGCGGCTCTCAATGAATTCAGCGAATACAGATAGCAGATGCCAACTTATTCCGGCAAAAATGTGGGCAGAAACTAATAGTAAAGTTTTAATGACAGAACTGCTTATTTTGAGTAACAATAATAAACTTAATTAAAAGGTACAGCTTTAATATTATAAAAATATTACATCATCACAATGTTGAAGATGCACCAACAGCAGTATAAACTGCACATTAAACCTTAAACGTTTCTTGGTCATGTAGATACGCGTAAACTTCGTAGAATTTCGTCTGTTGCAAGTATAAACGTAGACACAAACGTTTTGCAGTAAATTCACTATCTAAACTCACAATTTTAAAACTTGGTCAGAAATCTTCATGTGTGACTCGCTGTCTCTTTTTTAACTGACACTTTGAGAAAAAAGATGCGCGGAGTACATCACTAGGTATAGTTCATTTCGATAGTATCATTAGCAGCTGACATCAATCGAATTATAGAATTATAGGAAACTTTATTTAGGGTAAAACTCTCAAAGAATAACAGTTTCTTATTGGTTGAAATTAAAACATCTGTCATATGGAATGGTCAAAAAGAATAGCACGGACTCTAATCAATATTAATATATATTTTTATTATTGTTTATTTCTGTTTTGTTAAAACTTGGATTGTACATTACTTTGATTTTGTCTGAAAACGATTTCATGAGAAGTATTTTTAAGTGAAAAAGTGGGGGTCGACTTATATGGCGAGCATATGCCTAATCATGTATTTTCATTCAAAAGAGCAGGGGCCAACTTATATGCCAGAATATACGGTATGAAAATTTTTAAATTTATTTTTCAATTTCATAATCTGTTCTTCATAACAAAATTATCAATATGACTGCCTAATCTTCCAATTCCAACAAGAGGGGGGAAGAGTTTCTCAAAAAGAGGGAACGTCTTCCGCAGTTCGTAAATATAGGTCAGACGTAAGGGTTTGAAGGTAGAAGATAAAACCGCTTATCTATCTATCCAAAATCGGGTTTACATCAAATTCTCAGATTAAAAACAATATTAGGGAGCTATGCCACTTCATGGCCATGCTGCCGGCCGGAGCGAGGCCCCCAAAGGCCCCACTCCCCATTCTCCTCCTCCTGTTGGGCGCTGTGAGGAGGCCGCAGTTACAACAAATCATTCATGTTTTGTAATGAGGAAAAAATACTTAATTACATATATCTAAAAACAGTACATCTATATTAATCTGGCTGAAAGAATGACAAAATGCTATGCAGGGTTGTCAAACTTCCCCTTTCACCGTTTATTTCTATAAGCTCAGCTTAAAGCTTCACTAATCTAAAATTTTGCATTTTCTGGCAAATCTACTCTAATAAAATATTAAAATGAGCTTTGTTAGATGAAAATCAGTTGAACTCAACAGACGTTATGGATGAGTAACAAAATCGATCCTCTGTATTAATATATAAATAATAACAGTGTTTTAAAGCAACAGCTGTTGGTGAAAGAACGATAAAGATTAAAACTATACTATTAATATAATGTGACCAACACGACTTTCTCCATATGACAGAGCAATGAGTATGACTGCTCTGTTTAAATAAGCATCCTCAGGAATAATTATCATAAATTACACATGTAAATAATTTAAAAACATTTTCAATTGTCTTTATTTAAAAAACAATAAGTAAAGATAATTGTTAGCTGTTTCTATGGATAACAAAATATCGCTGCACAATTCAAATTACCCCTGTCAGCGCAAAGCAATACGTCCAAAACTAAGGAGTGAAATGATCTTCCTTTGCTAAATACCAAGGGAAGACTGGTGGGTGAAGCTTAAATTCAAATAAGAAGGGATGGGAGCTTATGGAACAAATTTTTCCAGACCACGGATCTGGTTTGGAAAAACCCTTTGGTGGAATCAGGAAAATATCATTTCCAATAGTCTGCTCCATGAGACGAATGCTGGGAAAAGACGAGGAATTGGTCAGATCTGCTAAATGACCAGCGGTATTTTTATGTACACACCCAAAATTCTTTTTCCCACTGAGATGCTTCTAGACCAGTGTCTCTCAGGCCAAATTTCACAAGTCCTGGTGGCCGCACTGTTAAATTTTGGGTAAAAGTAAGACTTGGTCTTTCTAAAAAACCCTGAAGTTTATCAATATAACTCTACACTATCATATTAATGAACTTGCTGTTACAGAACTGTTCTTAGTTTAAAAATATCTCATAAATTTTATGCGAAATCAAACGTACTTCATTACCTTCAAGAACTCTTTTTCGATGAAAGCTGCTTTAAAGATGCAGACTAATTGCAGTCCAAATACCAAATATAACCTCGACAATATTTATTTCAATTTGTCATTTCTTCAATATTTTAGTAGGTATCAGCAACGAAATGTTTATTATTTCTTGTATATTGAAAATATTTCAAGAAAATTTAATTTCCAAATACCCTACGTACAATTAATAAATAATGTACTGCACTTACTAAATTATGTTCAATAGAACCCCTCAGTAACTTTTATTTAGGTAGTCCAGATTTTTCTGTTATAAACCCAACCCTCCGTATTAATACAGTAAAACCCCATTATTTCGATCCCGGATAATTCCTAGTATGGTGTAATTTGAAGCTAAGATCAGTCCCCGGCCAACACCATAGCATTTTGCATACTTTTTGGTATGGATTATTCTAAATATGCCTACAATGAAATTCAAAGTCATGATCTGGTCTGGTGACTCATGAAAAGTTCGTTTAATTCAAAATCTCAATCCTGTGTAAGAGGAAAGTTCATGCACGTGCCATCATATCACGTTTTTGTTCCCCATTTCTCGCACGAAATACTATTTAATACTTATTTAATAGTAGGATGACCAAATGCCCTATTTTTGCTGGGACAGTCCCATTTTTTTTATCAAAAAAGCCATTTTGTACTGTTTTGAAGCCCATCGCAAATAAATTTAGATTATCTGATAGTATAGCTGATATTCTTATTAGAAATGTAGGATTCTTGGAAACATGGAGGTTATCAAATGAACAGCAAATGTTAATTATAGTCACAATTTCAGGTTAGGAAACCTCAGGGTCATTGATAAATTTGAGGTGGCAAACCTGGTCTCTGTGTATAAAATCCTGCCTGGGTTTAAACTAACTTATTCCCTTCGAGTTTCGACAACAACGACGCTAGTTGCTTTCTCTTTTGATTGTGAGCTTTATTTATCCTTGTCTGACATGCTCCAGGTTGTATGGGAAGTTTGTATTTGCCTTTTTCACTACAGATCGTGATAGTGACAGATCCACCATTAAAAATCGTGAAAATTTTGTCCCATTTTTTCCTTACAGCGATGGGAAATGTCCCATTTTCACCTTGTTGGAATAAGGTCACCCTATTTAATAGTCAAAGTGAAATAGAAGTTGTTGATTATTAAAATAAATGAATCAGCTTATCCTTGCATCACTGTGAATGCTCACATTCTCAATCGGATATCAAAATTCAAGAACTAAGCTGAAATTAATAGAAGTTGCAAGAACCCCTATTATCTCAATCCTCATGCTCTCCCAAACCTGGGCAAGGTTTTTCTCATGAGAAAATGATATGCTCCAGAAAAGACCGTGTAATATTGATTTCTGTTACTGAACCAACCTTAAATAACGTTTTACGAAGTTATACTGTTGCACTTCAAAAAATCACTTTTTATGGAAATAATCCTCTATAGCAGAGTTTCCCAAACTGTGTTCCGTGGAACCGAAGGGTTCCACAGAAGTTGAATGAGGTTCTTGATTGACGGAGGAAGAGACCCAATATGTTCTTCCTTCTCTTATTTAAAGCAGAAAATATCTATGATCCTCACCTGTAAACTTTATGTTGTAAGATACATGCGCTATGCAAATCAACATTACAATGATTTTAAAAATTTATTTTATTGTGATTTGGCTTATCACCTCTTATTTAGGGTTCTGCAAGAAAAAATATTTGAATATAAGGGTTCTGTGGCTTCAAAAAGTTTGGGAACCCCTGCTCGATAATTTATATTGGCAAATGTTATAAAATTCTTTGTTGATATCGACTGTATTTCCTTAGGAATTCTTATGCCCCCCCCCCCCCCCCTCCTACTACCCCCCTCTAATTTCAATTTTTGCTTCATATTCTTAATTGGGCTTAAATTATTAGTTGATTGATACCAATGTCGACTGTGATTCCTTAAGAATTCTTATGCCCTCCCACTTCCCTCCCCCTTCTTCTAACCTCCCCCCCCCCCCAGTTTCAATTTTTGGTGCATATTCTACATTGTTATAAAATTCTTAGTTTATTGATACCAATGTCGACTGTGTTTCCTTACGAATTCCTATGCCCACCCCCTTACCCTCCTTTTACCCCCCTCCATCTTCATTTTTTGCTACATATTCGTAATTGTTATAGAAATCTTAGTTACATTCCTCTCCCTCCTCCTATTCTCCTCAATTTTCATTGTGCTGCACATATTCCCTCCTCCTTCAGTCAATTTACATTAAAAATTTCTATTTTGTCAACTTGCACTTATGTCGCTTGCTCTTTTGTCCACTTGCCCTTTTGTCGCTTGGTCTTTTGTCGTACAACCAGTTTATTAATAGCGTTCCGCTAGCATAAGAAGTGTGGTTCGTAATATATTCCATTTCATACACCGTCGGTAATTGACTATCAGATAGGGCAAAATGTACTTGAAAGGATAAAATCAATAAATTTTCATATTTTCTAAAAATTTAACAACCAGCTCACGCAAGTCACCAGGAGCCGGATTCAGCTCATCACTGATTTTACCATAATGTCATACAAGAAGAGCACAATGTAATACATATGCAGCAATATGGAGTGTAGATGAGTGATAATCTTTTGGCCTGCAGTTGAACATCTTTTCTTCGCAGCATCAAAGAGTAACTTGAAATGTACTGGGAAATTCAGGATATTCGCTGGAGCCTTTTTTCACATGCAGTGGTCTTTGTGAATCGCAAACTAAGTGTTCACTTCAGCTCTGTTTGAATTCACTATGTATACTAATTTGTAAGGCCAATTCATTTATAGAAAGGATAGAAAAGATTCTGTATTGAGGTTTTACTGCCCAAGTAGTGGGTCATAAGAAAGTTCATTTATTTCAAACCCAGATACTTCAAAGTCATAATTTTTTGGTCCCTTGTACTTTCATAGAACGAGGTTTTACTGTATATAGATAATAAAAGAGTATTTTAAAACAACAGTTGTTGATGAAAGAATGACAAAGATTAAAACTATACTAAAAATCGGTACAACATACATTCTACAAACTTTCTCATATATTAATGTGTCGTTTAGTTATCTTTTAAAAAATATGAACTATGTAAAATCACTATAAATATCAACTTAAGTAACTAAATGAAATTTGATGAAAATCCTATGAGCCGTTTTTTTAGAAAATCCAACTGTTATTAAAGTTGCCCAAGAACAAACTACCCTTATATTCATTTCTTGACCAAAGTGTATTATATCCTCCCCCTCAAGGTTACTATGGTTTTGTGTATTATTTCATGTTTTCCTTTCTCCAGTTACTATGTTTTTTTATTTCATTTGTTAGTTTATAATGATATATAGGAAGTGTAATATATCCCCCCCTTATTTTTCGAATGGAATTACAATACAAGGTAATTTAATTCTAACAACAATGCAGGGACCCAGGAATTTGAACAAACCCATGACTGATCTGCCCGTTGTGACATTTACAAACCCGATCACCAGACAATGGGAAGGGATCGTTCCAGAGAGGCGAAGGGTGCGGTTGCGCATTAAAACAAAGCGAGCCGAAGGCTCACCAATATATCCTTTCATTGCTGTATAGAATGAATTCAAAAATAACTATACTTACCTAAATAACAATCACTACAATATCGTATTTATGGTTGTTATGATATTTCCAAAAATATATGTTATCTAGTGCCACCATTTTGAAGGGAGGGTATAATACACTTCCTCCTCATTTCTTGATAAATATGAACTAATGTAGTATTATTGCAGAGGTAAACTCAAGTAACTGTATGAAATTTTATCAAAATCGTTGCAGCCGTTCTAGAGAAAATCAAATTGTTGATCAAGTTGTCAAGAATAAACTAGCCTTATATTCATTCTTTGAGAAATATGAACTATGTAGTATTATTGCAGACATAAACTCAAGTAACTGTACGAAATTTGATCAAAACCGTTGGAGCCATTTTTGAACAAATCAAATTGTTGTTAAAGTTGCCTAGAATAAACTGCCCTTAATTATTGTGCAATGTCAACCATTATTTCATAGCTTCTATTTTGTATGATAAAATACCTAAGTACAAGATTTCATTCATTTTCGCTCTACCGTGTAGGCTCTAGAACCGCAAACAGACCGACAGATGGACAGACAGATGGTTTGGCGAAAACCACTTTTTTCGGACTCAGGTACACCTAAAACATATATGTATTTCCATTGAAATCTCGAGATCGAATTTTTTCGCGATTACAATACAGTGACTCCCCGACTTACACGGGTCCGAGTTACACGGATCCGTAGATACATCGATACATGACAACTTATCAGCGTGCTCTATCGTTAATTCAACCGCCACACAATACATGGCGTTACTAGTACAGTAATCCCTCTGTATACGAGAATTTGGTTTATGAGTCTTCGCTTATACGAGATGCAAAAATTAATACCTGTTTTTCAATTTACGAGCCAATTTTCGCTTATAATACGATCTCCTTCCTATCGCAAACCGATCGTTTTTCCCAGCACCTATTCTTGGCTTTCGTCGCTTCCCGAATCTTCTCGAATGAGCAGAATGTCACGGCATACCAACTTTAATGATGTAACTATTGTTTATAAAATTTATAACATGGGATGTATTGGGAAATTAATTTTCGTTTTACGAGTTTCTGCATTACGAGCAGTTTTAGAGGAACAAATTAAGCTCGTAAACCGAGGGATTACTGTATGCTGACATACAGCTGACAGCATTGCTTTTGCCATTTAGACTAGTTATGCTGTGGGTGCAAGTTGTGTCTCGTTACTGTACTGCTCTTCATAAACAAATTATTAACCCTCATCACCCTAAGCACTACTTTTTTAGCTTTAACTATTCATTGAAACGAACGTATATGTCAGAAAATATATCATATTTAAGCACTGTTGGACTTACACGGTTTTCGACTTACACGGTGACCTTTGAAACGAATTAACCGTGTAAGTTGGGGACTTACTGTACTTTCTCAATATACTTCATATATGAGATACTAAAAAATCGGTACAACATATATTGTACAAACTTTCTCATATACTAATGCATCATTTAGTTATCTTTAGAAAATGAAAATCGTATGAGCCTGTTTTTAGAAAATCCAATGTTTGTTAAAGTTGCCCAAGAATAAACTAGTCTTACATTCATTCATTGAGAAAAATTAAATATGTAGTATTATTGAAGACGTATACTCAAGTAACTGTATGAAATTTTATGAAAATCGTTAGAGCCGTTTTTTAGAAAATGCAATTGTTGTTAAAGTTGCCCAAGAATAAACTAGCCTTATATTCATTTTTTGAGAAATATGAACTATACAGTATTATTGAAGACGTATACTCAGGTAACTGTATGAAATTTGATCAAAATCATTAGAGCCGTTTTTGGGAAAACCATATTGTTGTTAAAAATGCGTAGAATAAACTTCCCTTAATTATTAATCAATGTCAACCATTTCTTCATGGCTTCCATTCTGCATGATAAAAGACCCAAGTACGAGATTTCATTCATTTTCGTTCTACCGTTTAGGCTCTAGAGTCAATAACAGAGACAGACGACATTGCAAAAACCACTTTTTCAGACTCAGGTACACCTAAAACGTATATTTCCGTCAAAATCTCGAGGTTGAATTTTTTTGCGATAACAATACTTTCTCAATATACAGTGGAAATCGGTTAACACGAAATGCAGGGGACTGCCACAAACCTTTCGTGTTAGCCGAATTTTGGGTTAACCAAATTTTGTTTCGAAAACAGATGTTAATTTACGCGATTTTTAATAATCGTCAACAACGTTGAATTTGGAATCCCGAACTCTTTGCAAATGTCGGTTTTGGATCTATCACCGGCATCAACCGCTTCTAGAAGCTGCATTTTCACTTTTAGCGGTAGTGCATTTTACTTATGGACTTTATTGGCCATTTTTAATATGGACTGTGTATTTAATTTTTTATAAATATATAAAACCAAAACTTAAATGATTCCAATGAATAGGAAAGATTTTGTTGATTTAAAGTGCACAACCGGTTTCACTCAGAAATTCAGCAGCAACTGATAGTTTAGAATTTCATGAATGTTATTTATAGGGATTTAGAGAGGAGAAAAATGGGAAGGAATTGGCTAAATGTAAATGGAGTAGGAGGGATTTGTTTACAGGAAATATGTAATTGGTTGACCAGTAGGTATTGGGAGATACCCACCAATCTCAATGGCAATAAGAAGCCGAGTTTGCAAATCCATTTCTTAAGTGCAAAGATTGAAGTTCCAGGAATGTGTTTTCTGTAGAACAGGTGCCCGGAATAAAGCCTAATCTAATAGAAGGAGGGTGGGTGAGGTAGTAATTTTTGGTGCTAGTGGGTTAATGGAAATTCTCAGTGGGGGTGGTGCTGCACGTGGAGAAGGAGCCAAAGAGTGGATGATGAAACCCTGTCTCAACTGCCATTTCGTGTTATCCGAAGAATTTCGCATAGGTTTATTTCATTAGGACCGAAAATTATTTTTGAGTTAACCGGTATTTCATGTTAAACGTTTCGGTTAAGCGAATAAAATTACACTGAAAAGTATAGGCATCGGAACGGACCGAGCAAGCATTTTGTGTTAACCGATATTTCGTGTTAAGTGTGTTCCACTGTACTTCGTATATGAGAATGTAAAGATCTGATGCAACCAACACAACTTTTTCCATATAAGAGCAATGAATATAATTGCTCTCTTTAAATAAGCATCCTCAGGAATAATTATCATAAATTACACATGTAAATAATTTAAAAATATTTTCAATTGTCTTTATTTAAAAAACAATAAGTAAAGATAATTGAGGGGCCCAGTCAGAGAGGGTGATATGCCACAAAAGTGTGAAATGGAGAAAATGAGCAAAATGCAATGCAAATTTTATAAAAATTATATAAACTCGTGCTGATCATTTCTGTTTTTGTTAATGGAAGAAAAATGAACTTGGAAAAATATTTTTTCTTCCATAATTCTTGATATATATGTAAAAAAAAATAAAAAATAAAATAAAAATTTCGAAATACCATTAATTGAAACAACTGATATTTTTGTTAGCTTTACAGTTTGAATGAAATGGTTATTAATGTACACTGACAAAGAATTGAATTATATTTTTCCTTCTTATTTATTCCTATGAAATTTAAAAAAGACCAAGATATCACTGACTCATGGAACTTAAACAATACTTAATCTTATACTTATTAACACAGTACATTGTTAATTTACATTACCAGTAGTGTTGAACAACTATAACATTTTATTCCATTAGTTGAAACTTAGTTCTTTAAATAAGTTCAATATCCTCATCATCATCTTGATTGTCTGCCTGAAGTGCTCTGAAAACTGGGTGATAGATAGCTGGCACATAGGGAAGTAATGACATTATATCTTGAAATTTCTTTGGGGCGATTCTTCTCCCTTGTAGATATAAAACAACCAAATTTTGCAATAAGTTTTCCAAAGCGACCTTTTTGGTGCAATTTTGTTTTTTCGTTGTCTTCCTGGCTGCTTTCTGAAAACTTTTATCTCCTGCCAGCTCTCCAACTCAGAATAGCTATACTTGAAAAGCGGAAGTCCTGGTTTAGTTTTGTCCACTTTCAAAGCAGATATATTTCTAATTTGCACCTGACACCCATCTTCTGTTTTACTGTTTTTGAGTAAAAGTTCAGATAGTGTATTTAAGGTTTTAAAGTCCTCTGTTTTCAAAGGCATGACAGTGAATGGGTTTTTCACTCATGTTTTGCTAATCAGTTCATACCACTGCTCTGGAGTGTAAATATAATTTGTTTTCCTGGTTTTTTTCTCTATCAGCCCAAAGTGTCTATCACTGAGTAAAAAAGTGTGGCCTGGCACAACAAAATGGTGTTTGATTTCATCAAAGTGGCCTGTATGGACTAGAAGATAATACGAACAAAATACATACAGCTGACTATTACTGTGCACTCTAGCGCCTGTCAGTTGAAAGTGTGACATAGCTCCCTCTCTCACTGAAACCGTCAACAGTACATATCGAAGATTTTTTTTTAGCAGTATCATGGTAAAAGGAGATATGCCACAGCCATAATAGTTGGCACACAAATAGATAAATGTCATGACGTAGTAGACCTGCAAAACCATCAAATTTTGTAGGCATGTGGCATATCTCCCTCTCTGACTGAAGCCCACAATTTTTAGCTGTTTCTATGGATAACAAAATATCAACGCGCAATTAAAATTACCCTTGGCAGCTCATTGCAATATGTCCGAACCTCTTAATGAAATGATTCTTCTTCACTAACTACCAATGGAAGACTGGTGGGTGAAGCTTAAATTCAAATAAGAAGGGATGGGAGCTTGTGGAACGAATTTCTCCAGACCATGGATCTGGTTTGGAAAAACCCTTTTTGTGGAATCTGGAAAATATCATTTCCAAAAGTATGCTCCATGAGATGAATGCTGGGGGAAGACAAGGAATCAAACAAATCTGCTAAATGGCTGGCGGTATTTTTATGTACACACCCTAAAATCTTTTCCCTACTGAGATGCTTCTAGAGAAAATGCTGTACTCCTTATGGGTATTTCAGTTTACCATACTTTCAGTATAAAGTATAAAAATTCAGGCTCCCTAGAGCAGACTTCAAACTACTCGGTGCAATTTTCACAGGGGCCCATTTGAACTGATTTGCTATAAAAATTGGAATTGTCATTCTCAAATTTTTAATTTACATTATTGATTTTATTTAATATAAAATACTGAATGTGTAAATTGAGGAAGAATCGCTTATAGACAGCGATTCCAATGGTTATGAACACCAAAGCAAGCATTTGAGCAGGAATCAATCAATCTTGCCAATCGTGAATTACATTGGGGCCTGCAATATGAGGGGCCAGTCAGTTCGTTGCACCCAGGGGATGGCATCCTACAGCTCCTGAGTTGCAAGTGGCCCTTTAAGGACTTAATGTGTGACTCCCGACAGCAACTCTCCCTGATAAAACCTCCAAAAAAAGAAATTGGCTTCGTAAATTATTTTAATAGAAATTGCAGAAAACTAAAAAGGTATGAATGCATTATGTAGAATAAACATTTGTTTTAAAGAGATAATAACAAAAAATAAAACAACGGCAAAGATAAGGAGGTGAGAATCACCCCCTCGTGGACCAGTCAATGACTGTGGCTCTTCTTATGTTGTGTTTTATATACAGTAAAACCTGCGAGAGGCGGAATCTGTATAATGCGGAAACCTGTAAAAGCCTGAAATCTTGATATTTTACTGCATAATGATACCGTTTTACATAGGAATGACCCTCTGTAAGGCAGAACCTGTGAAAGCATTTGTACTGCAAATTTTGTACTAACATATATAATTTGACCCTGTGAAAGGCAGAAAGAAAATCTTGTCGGAAGAGGTTTTCCTTCCTTATTCTAGTTTGGGTTCCGCTTTGTATGCCAGTCATCCACCATTGGCAATATTACCCTTCTTTTGTTAGAAAGACCTTTCGTTCCATCTGATAAGCTCCAAGGATAATGGGTTTTAGCTGAAAGGAGCAAGGTGAACTTGGCCATTCCTCTGGGTGGTGTCCTTTGTTTATCTACCGCAGTTCCAAAATTTAAAGTACACTTAGTTCCTTTTTGTTTCCATGAAACTTATCTATAGAAGAAAAACTGTCTTAAGTGAGGGTGAGAAATGCACTTTTGATCTCTTCTGTGAAGTTCGCACCAGTGGTGGCTATTCAGGGGAAGTAAGTGAAGTGCCACTTCACCCATTTTAATCGAAAAATACGTGTTTATTTTAAATAATTATGTTTACTTTATATTAATTATTTATTTTAATATATCGCGAAGATGGAACATTGCATTTTGAATTTACGAATGCACGTTCAGTCAGTTTGTATGGCTGGATTGACTACGAACCTTGGCCGAGTTGTTTGGATCGTGCGACTAGCAAGTGAAAAACTTGACCGTGATTAAAAGTTTTCCGTCACCTACATGCGGTTGCCATGACAACATGATGTCATTCGGCCTCCCAGTCCTGCCTCCGCGATGCTATTTTTGCCACACTGCGGTGCCCAAGTGAAGCGCTGAGAAACCTACAGTGTGTGTTTTTCACTTGTGAGTAAGCAGGCGAGCAGATTCTAAATTCATTGCGAGTGGATTCCAAATTTATTGCGAGTGAGTGGTCACTGGTGGTGAAAGTGCATCGAGCGGAATTCCACAAACGATTTTATCATTTTAAACTGATGTGTGAGTACATTTAATAATGCTATGTATCCTGTTAATGACATTATTTGTGATTTGTTAGAAACACCGTTTTGTAGATGGAAGGATGAAGACAAAAAAGACATTTTAAATTGTGGACGACCTACATATTTAATTGATATTTGCCTCAAAAAGGAAATTAAGAAAAGTAGAAAATCATACCAAATTACTTTTTAAAAATCTTGGTTTACAGACTTATATGGTTATGCAGTAGCCGAAATTTGCAGAAATTATTTTGTTGGCCTTGCCATCTATTTAGTACTAAAAGTAAGGTTTGGAATAAACAGGGATTTGGAGATTTTCAAAATATAACTCATTCTCTACACAAACATGAAGAATCTGCAGAACATTTAAAGTGCAAATTAGATTGAAAAACTTTTGAAAAAGGCAGAAATACTATTGCTGATGCTCTCAAGGAAAATGTGAGACTGTTGACTCATCAATTTAATGAAAATGTCCGTTTAAATCGACAATTCCTGCAACTAGTGATTGATGTAGTGTTATATTTGAGTCAGCAAGAACTTGTGTTTAGGGGACACGACGAAACCACTTCTTCCTTAAATCGTGGAAATTTTAAGGAACTGTTGGCTTTGTTAATATCCAGAAGTTCTTTAGAAATTCAAAACCATTACAGGAAAATTACAACTGTTTTCAGTGGTAATTCAAAAACAATACAAAATGAACTAATTGAATGCATTTCGGAGTACATACAAGACCATGTGAAAATGGAAATTAACAATACAGCATTTTTTTCGATTCAAGTTGATGATACCACAGATATATTTCAGAAGTCACAATGCTCTGTCATTATTAGGTATGTGAATTCAGATGGTACACTGGTTGAATGGTTTTAGGATTTTATGATGTTAGTGCTGGTAGATCTTCTGAAAATTTGTTTGATCTGCTAGACGGCATTTTAAAAGAATTTTGCTATGAAAATAAATTAGTTGCACAGTGCTATGATGGTGCAAGTGTAATGTTTGGACATTTAAATGGTCTTCAAAAGAGAATTAAAGACAAGGTGCCTCAAGCTGTTTTTGTACATTGTATGGCCCATCGCCTAAACTTGGTACTACAGCAAAGTTTTAAGAAAATATCTAAGTAAGTGTCGTATATTTTTTGCAACGGTTAGTGGAATTCCTTCATTTTTCCATCATTCGGCAAAACAAACGCATACAATTGAATCCGTGGCCGCTAGGCGAATTCCAACTGTGGCTGAAACTCGCTAGTCGTCCAATTCCAGACTTCTTCGGGTCTTTATTAAAGATTGGGACAAACTAAAACATGTGTTCAAATTAATTATGAGCGATGAAGCATCAGACGAGAAATCTATTCGTCTGTGTAAAGGATTTCTAAATGATATGAACAAATTTGAATTCATGTTTTTGGCCGTTGTGTTCAATGATATTTTTGCTTTGACTGATGTTCTTTTTGACGTTCTGCAGAAAAAATCTTTAGACATTAATTATTATTAATTATACCAATAAGGTAAAGATAACTTGCAACTTGATAAATAATAAAAGAAACGAACAGCATTTTCTACGTTGTTTGAGAAAAGTAAAAGATTGACGAGCATAACTCTGCGAAGAGTTCGTGCTGCTTCATCAGAGGATGAGGTTTTTCTTAATTGCAGAATTTTATATCACAAAATTTTGGACAATATTCTGATGGAAATGCATATGAGATTTCAAGACTGTAACAGACTGCAGTTTCTTAGCCTTGCTGATGCAAGAAAATTTGAATGCTAAAGAATTTCCTTCTACAGCTCTTCAAAATTTACAGCAATCCTACCCACAGATATTCACCAAAATTCAACGTTTGAAGAACGAACTTTGTCTCTTGTATGCTGGTGAATCCTACAGAAACTTAACAACAGAAAAAATTCTTAAGGTACTGCAAGAAGATAAGGATATTTTTGAGGAAACTTATACAGTCAAACCTCTATATGTCGAAATGGAAGGGACCAGATTTTTAGGCATTTTGATGAATGGAGGTTCACTATAAAGAGGTTTACCGTAAGACCTTCATATTATTATTCATAAATTCACAAACTGGTAATTAAAAGTACTATTGTCTTTTTAATTACTATATTAGTATATTTATATATACGCAACATAAATTTAATATATTTATAATATAAATACCAACCTAACTGAACAAAAAATGAATATGTAGTCTAACTATTGTTTACTGGAAAAAAAGCTGGTAATTTCAGTCTGTGTCATCTTTTTTTTAAATTCATTGGATACAACATTTTCTATTTTATTTAGTAGCAAGAGATTATCACCACTGCAATCCTCCATATTCATAAAAAACCTTTCTAGCACACTCAAAGCCTCTTGCACTTCAATCTTTTTTGGAGATGGAATTATTTCCTCTTCATCATTTTCTTCTTCTTCCTTATTAGTCTCTGCTATAGTCTCCCTTTCAACTTCTATCTCCACTTCTTCTACCATTTCTCCCTCAGTTGGTGCACAAGTTAATAGGGAAGTGTCAACATTAACAAAATCATTAAATGATGTTTGAAGATGAATTATTTTATTGATTTCATCCCATTCCAAAGGTTCATCATCTGATACTTCATCTTCCTCATATGTTGTCCTCATAAATCCTGCCTTTATGAAGCATTTATTAATAGAGGCTGATTGAACATAATTCCATGATAGGCAGAGCCTATGCATGGCCTGCAATATATTCCATTTACATTTTGTAAGATCATTTGTTTCATCCACATTTCTTAAAATATAGAGCACCAACTGCTGTCTGTAATTTCTCTTAACACTAGAAATTATGCCCTGATCTAATGGTTGCAGTTTACTTGTGGTATTTGGAGGAAAATACATTATTTTAACATGTCGCAACACGATCCCCTCAACTTTATGAGCAGTGCACTGATCCAGAAAAAGGACTATTTTTCTGTTCTTTATGCCCATCTTTGCATCAAGGTTTTTTATATTTCCCAATCACAAGTGGCTCTAATTTCTCAGTGCCATCTGCATTGGTACAGAAAAGCACTGTAAATCTCTCCTTGCTTTTTTTCCCTCCATGGCAGGGTTCTCCTTTAACTGTAATAGTTCTATCTGGGAGTAAGCTATAAAAAAATCCAGCTTCATCTGCATTGAAAATGTCTTTAGGATCATAACTCACTAAAATTGTTTGCAGAGTGTTTTTCCACTCTTCTACCACAATTGTACTTACAGAACCTTCTTCCCCACACATTTTTAAAGTTCTTAGGTTCCAGCGCACTTTAAACTTCTGTAGCCATCCATTTGACCCTTGAAAGTCATCTATTCCCATTTTCAATGCCATTTCCCTAGCCTTATGTTGTAGAATAGGCCCAGATATAGGTATGCTTCTGGCTCTAGCTTCCATCAACCAATCAAACACACATTTATCTAATTCTTCATTTTTCAATGTCCGAGATCTTTTATTGATGAAACCTTGATGTGCTGCTACTTCAGTTTCTTTACATTTATTTAAAATAGATGTTAGAGTCGACGGTGGTATGCCAAAGGTTTCTGCCACATCCATTTTTCTTTTCCCCTCATCAATGGCTTGGAAAATTGCTAACTTCGTTTCTATTTTCAGCAGCCGTCTTTTTCTATGATTTACCATGTCCATTATGGGTCTAAAATTAATTTATTCATAAACATATTCATTAATTACTTGTGTATTATTTGTAAATATTGCACTTAATATTATACAAGGCATAATGAAGTATATTGTTATACACCTAACAAACTTTAATTATAATCGGAAAATTAATGCATTAATAATTACATGAAAGTTGTGATATAATAAATAATATACTCACGTGATTAAGGACAAAATTAACATTAAAAAACACGTATTTGTAGATTATGTATCCACTATAGCTTAATGAAACAAATCAATGTGGTATAACCAGTAATTTTGACAAGCTCCTCGTATTAGGCAAACATAAGCACTACACACTCATAGAAACTTGACGCATACCGGCGTATAGCTGGACGCCTGCATGAGGGGATAAACCGGGACGTGTGAGGGGATTCACCAGGCGAGAAATCTTTGCAGCAGAAGCAGTCCCTATCTTAAATATTATGTCTATGTAACATTATAGTCATGTATTCATGGTTCTTTTCAGTTGTGGTAAAAAGTGATACGGACGTAGCAGTGGTGCGTTGTTAACCTCAGGACCACGAAAGAATTGACTTATATATTGTCTTTGCAATGTTACAGTTATATATTCGTGGGTTTTTCAGAGGCAGTAAAAGTAACATGAGGATCACGAAAGAATTGACAACACTGTAGTCATATTTTCAGGGCTCTTTTCAAAGGCCGTGAAAATTAATAAATACGTAGCAATGGTGTGTTAGCTGAGGATCGAGGATCGTTTAAATGATATATCTTTGCAACATTGTAATAATATTCTCGTGACACTTTTCACGAGTGATTAAAATTGATACGTACATAAGTAGCAGTGATGTGTAACTTGAGAATCACGGAAGAATTGACTATTGGTGCTTGCCGTTGTTTCCTTTTAGAAGGGGACCGTAAATCTGAGCGAGTTGAACTCGTAGGGCCTGGAATAGGTAATAAACTACGCAACCTAACTTCAACTAAATTGTGCATATTTGTTGCATTATGATAATATTTTGGCGACTTTTTCGAGAGGCCACTACGGTGGTTGCTTCAACGGGATAACCTTGTACGTACGTATGCATATACCATCGACTGATTTCTTTTGGTTATTCACATGCAAATTTTCACTGCAAACTAGCTTAATTATTTTATCCGTAAACAGGAATACATTATTTTACTATAGGGAGGTTGTTTTTTATCAGGGGTGCATTTTCCCATTACGATATACAGAGAATTACGAAAATACGGAGGTACGATATTAAGAGGTTTGTCTATACCGTAACATACAGTTTTGGCGGGACCCAAAAGATATTACGAAATACGGAGGTTTATGATAAACGGAGGTTCACTAGATAGAGGTTTTACTGTAAACTGTTCTGCTTAGTTCTGACCATACCTTCTACAAGCATTTCTGTTGAAAGAAGCTTCTCCTGTCTGAAGAGAATGAAAACTTACACAAGAAACACGATATCACAAGAGAGACTTTCATCACTAGCCACATTTCTGTACAGAAGGAACTACATATTATCCAATCCCATCGAAAACTAGCCTTTCTATGAAGACATCATCGATAAATCTGCTGCTCTGAAAGACAGGAGGATCGACTTAATATACAAGAAATAGGGTGAGTTGTGAAAAACATTTACATATTTGCACGTATTGTAGTATTAGTAAAATTTTAGTTCGTAGGCATTGGGGCATTAACATAAGTACGCATGTATGTTGGCAGTGATGAGCTGAAGCTGTTTGTTATTTTTTTCAGGAATTTGTGAGCCGGTTGTTAAACTTTTAGAAAATTTGAAAATTTATTGATTTTGTCCTTTCAAGTATATTTTGCTGACATTCAATTACCAGCAATGTATGAAATAGAATATATTATGACCCGAACACCTGTTACGCTAGCGGAACTGTATTACTAAACTAGAGCGATCTGGTGCCCCTGGCATGTCGGCATCCTGCTGCCCTTACCAAATTTCTTTATGATCTTTTTCTTTTTTTATAGAGAGCCGGTTCTTAATTTTTTTCCATCTCATCACTGTATGTTGGTATACACTAGGTAGAACTTCACCTACTTTTTACACCACGAGCCGCCACTGGTTCACACATATGGTATAGCTGTGGAATTTTTTTTGTTTCCATCTGGAAAGCAATTTAGGAATTCCCACTCATAAGAAAGCTTCATAGAAAAAGAAATGCTAGCGACAATAAATACAATTCTTTGTGAGCAAATCTGTAACCAGAATAATCTATGTATGGTGACCATAGTCTCTCGTTGAAGCTCCAAGTGTTCACAGAGCTCCATGACTTTTCGTTTCCTTTTAATCGCAAAGTTTGGCGTTCAAGAGATCTCTCCTGTGTTGGGGTCACTCAACTCTCTCCTTACACAGTTTAAAACTTTTGGATTAAGTAAATCAAGTGTAAGCATTCATTGAATTTTATTGGAAGCAATAGTGGAGTATACTCTCAAAAAGGTCAAATCCTTTTCGTGTTGTTTTATAAAAATGTATTCATTATTTCAGACCCATGGAAAGGAAAATTAAAAATTTAAATCTGAAGGAAAAGGTTGCTGTTATGAAAATGATCACCGAGGAAAAGAAGAGTGTTAAAGAAGTGACTGCCGCTTTCAAATGTGGAAAGACTCAGATTTATAATATCATCAAGCAAAAGGATAAAATACTAGAAAACTATCTATCGAGCAACAAAAACAATTTGGACAGGAAGAAATAAAGTGAGATGAAGTACGCAGAACTAAATAACATTGTATTTGAGTGGTTTCTGGTGGCCAGAGTGAAAAACTTTCCTATTTATGGTCCACTTGTGCAACAGAAAGTGAAAGAAACTGCTAAACTGCTGAAATTAGATGGTTTCTCTGCATCAAATGGATGGTTGCAAAGTTTTAGGAGGAGGCACAGCATTACTTTTAATGTTTAATGCGGGGAAGCTAACGATGTGGATAGGAATGTGGTCGAAAGTTGGTACGACAAGTTAAAAGAGATAATCCGTGGTTATGATCCCAAAGACAGCGAATGCTGATGAAACAGGATTATTTTACAGAGCTCTTCCTAATAAGACATTGCAAATGAAAGAAGAAAGGTGTTCCGGAGGTCGTCATTCAAAAGAGTGCCTAACCGTACTTCTGATAGCATTTACTGACAGAAAATTTGAAAAACCGTGGGTGGTAGGTAAGAACGAAAATGCAACTAAATAAAAAAATGGAAAAAGAAAATAGGAATGTTCTCCTTCTTCTAGATAACGCAATGTGCCACCCAAGACATCAACTCTCCAACATTCAATTAGTCTTTCTACCACCATCAACTACATCTGTTCTACAGCCTTTAGACAATGGAATAATAAAAAACGTGAAAATTAATTACAGGAAACTTATGTTGCAAAACATCATTGCAAACATGGAGAAATGTAAGGTAGCATCTGAATTGGCAGCCAAAATTGATGTGCTAGATGCCATCGCATTTCTTATTCAATCAGTGAAGTTAGTACAGGAAGACTGCATAAAAAAGTGTTTTCGAAATTGTGGCTTCATTTTTGATGATGCCACTGAGAGTGAAATTATTACCAGCATTGGTTATGAGGAAATTCAGGATATGATCGATGAGATGTATAAAAAAAAGTGTAGTTAGTGCAGAATGTTTTGTAGATATTGATAAAAATGTTTCCATAGAAATTGATGAAATCGCTTTAAAAAATACTGCAGAATCTCAGATCAAAGACAATGATGATGATGATGAGAACAATGAGGAGTTAGAAGAGCCAGAAACGCTGACTACATCAAAAGTTCTAGAGAAGAAATAATGGCTTTAAAACAATTTGACAAAGTAAAAGGTTGATAGAAAGGATGATCCGAAGATCCTTATGCAACAGGCATAAGCTGTTATGATGACAAATGAGAAAACAGGTTAAAAAATGTCATGACCGGGAATCGAACCCGGGCCTTCCACTTGCCGGGTGGATATTCTACCACTGAAATACCGTGGCAGACTAATTCTCCTGTTTCAGAATGGGAATATATTCTTAGGTTGGGACCAAGCTAGCTATGCTAGTATCAATCAGCGCCAACAGATGTCCTCAAAGAGATACATACGGAAGGCCCGGGTTCGATTCCAGGTCATGGCAGATTTTTTAACCTGTTTTCTCATTTGTCATCATAACAGCTTATGCCTGTTGCATAAGGATCTTCGGATGATCCTTTCTATCAATTTATAACATGGCATTCTCACCATTTGAGAGAGTAGGGGGTTTCTTTGATGTATCTCTTTGAGGACATCTGTTGGCGCTGATTGATACTAGCATCGCTAGCTTGGTCCCAACCTACGAATATATTCCCGTTCTGAAACAGGAGAATTAGTCTGCCACGGTAGTTCAGTGGTAGAATATCTGCCCGGCAAGTGGAAGGCCCGGGTTCGATTCCCGGTCATGGCAGATTTTTTCACCTGTTTTC
The DNA here is from genome assembly GCA_036926305.1 of Uropetala carovei. Lineage (NCBI taxonomy): Eukaryota > Metazoa > Arthropoda > Insecta > Odonata > Petaluridae > Uropetala > Uropetala carovei. The sequence goes on along the minus strand of JAXCHB010000180.1, from coordinate 1,339,962 downwards.
TCATTTGTCAAAGTAAAAGGTGATCAAGATTTTTTTGATAAGGCTGTACATTTAGGAATTTGTTTTGAAAGTTTGAGAAAAAAGCACAAAAAAACAAAACAGCTGACACTGGATAGTTTCTTTTAACAATATTTTTCAATGTTTTAAATTAAAAATTCTGTACGTTTCCATTTTAAGCACTCCTAATGTACATTTTTAACTGAATAACCTTTATCTATGTTTTTATAAAGTGATTTGGTTTTACTATTTTAAGTAACAGTAAATATTTCTAAAAGATGGAATTTTGCCTATTCTTGCCTAATCCCAGACTTTACCTACTCTAGAGAAGCAGGAAATAATCCGCATTCTATTTACTGGCTATTCCTACTATGAATACGTATGGTGTTCTCACCTGTCCAAGGCAGAAAACCTCCGAAAGCCGGAAAAATAGGCTGGTCCCATGAGTTTCCACCTTGTGCAGGTTTTACTGTATAATTTGAAAACGTGGCTCTTCTTAGGAAAAACTTGGCACCGATTGCACTGACGTGAAAAACTCCCCTGCCCTAGAGATACGTTGTACTGAGATTTTACTACAGCGGGTGTGCAGGGGAAAATTTTTGGCTGCTTTTGTCTTCCTGGTTTTCCCCATCAGTTTTTGCACATGGTGGTAAAAACTTTGGAAGGAGAAGAGGCATACAGGCAGGAGCAGCCCGGGGCGAGATAGCACTCCAGCGACTCCTCCGTAAATGTTCTTTGAGATATTTACAAAATATTTGTAAAACTTATTGATAATGAAAAAATAAAAGGAATACCATCAAGATTGCAGCCTGTTTCATGGTATAAATTGGTGTCCAATATTTATTCACCTGCAGGTAATGAATAGATAAATGATGGTGATAGCGCCCCAACACTTGGGCGTCCCAGGCAGTCGCCTGACTCACCTGTACCTTGGGCCGGCCCTGCATGCAGGGAAGCATGTTTTATGACTAGTAGGGTTTAGGCAGCTTACCAGTATTCTATAGATACAAATGAACCGATGGGTAAGCACTCCTAGAACTTTGGCACATAGGACGGCCGCCTGGCTCACCCGTAACTTGGGCCGGATAAAATCATGCCGTGGGCCACATCCAGCCTGCAGGCTGCCAGTTGGACAGCCCTAAATTCTAAAAGGTTCCAAGTGTTCTCCATCCTTTCAGCCAGTCAAGATAGTATCTCGGAATAGACAAAAGAGCACCTTTCACGTAGTAAGTGTAGTACGTGAGTGACCAAGCACCCTCATGGTGGTGGTCGGGTTAGCATACCTTTTGGATGGACCAGACCTGTGGGATGCGAAGGAAGTCCCGCCTTTCACTAGAGCTATTTGTGCCAACCGAATAAAAGTTTAGAGCTCCAAAGTTCTTGATGGCTTGAAAAATATCTGAGCCCAAATGCGCCTCAAAAATATGACACCTGGTGTGGTCGCTCTACTGCTCCATGCCACCGCATGGCCCTGACTGAGAGTTTGCCAGCTGGAGAATAGGCAGGCACAAGTTTGCTCCATTTTCCTCATCCATTTCAAGGAATTGAGAGTGGTGAAATTTTATTGCGAATGAAAGATTTCATTGTTCAAAAGGAAGACAGAAATCCCCATCTCAAGTGTTTGGACTTGTTTGTTCCTAACCTTCCAATATTTACTCGAGGTGCTACGTGAAAAAACTCCACATCCATGTAGGGAAGTTCCCGTTCACAGTACGTGAATGTAATTGTTTTTTGTCCTACTTCTTTAAAAATGTATATTAATTATCGTAATTCATTAAAAGGTTCAAGAAGATGAAAATGGAAGTCTGATGATTTTCTGACTTTTTCCCATTTTCTGAAAAATCTGAGATAATGACATAACTTCGAAGCAAACCAACGTAAATCGGTACACAGGTACTAAATGATCGACAATGTCACTTCGAATGTCCTACTACTTTAAAAATGTTTATTAATTAAGTATTGTAATTCATTAAAAGGTTCAAGAAGATGGAAATGAAAAAATCTGATGATTTTCTGACTTTTTCCCATTTTCTGAAAAATCTGAGATAATGACATAACGTCGAAGCAAACCAACGTAAATCGGTACACAGGTACTAAATGATCGACGATGTAACTTTGAATCAACGTAAATAGGGGTAACGTAAATTGGGGTATTACTGTATATAAGAACTGAAAGGGATTATTTTCTAAATCATACCACTTTTTCTGATATTTGATGACTAACACAAACTCTTGTACATATTTTTCTTTATCTTTTCAAAGGCTCCTTTGTTTGTAAACTAAAAAGGAAATATGGTGACAAGAGAGAATGTAATATTGAGGGACTGTTAACTTCATAGTGAGCATTCTGTCTGATTTATCCACAAATGTGGTGACGTGAGGGGTTTAGGGTAAGACTGGATGAAATCCAAACAATAGCTGTGGTTTACAATAAGCATCATCAAGTGTAAGGTAAAGTATGTTTTCGAAGCATCCCAGCAATTCTTGCAATGAAAGTTCAACTATGCTGCCTGGAATTGAGGAGTGTCACTCTGTTCCTTATATGTTGATGACCAGGAGAATATTACCTTTAACCTGGAGACTAGTCCCAAAACCCAGAGAGGTGGCAACCTAGTCTATGATAGATGCTGAAATGATAATAGGCAATTATCAATGAAATAGTGTTCATTCCTGGAATAGTGTTGAGTCCATCAGATGTTAATCTTCCTTTTTAACTCCCAAGGAAACAAATTTCAATGAAACTTTCCGTTTTATAGATGAAACAAACTAATTGAAAAATATTATGAAAAAGAATATTATTAAGAAAATTTCTCTCACCTTAGTCTACTACTGCTCTAGTTGGTAATTTGCAAATGGTTGATTGAGATGGATCACAAAATGCAGATGCCCAAATGGGACAGCATTACAGGGTTATGTTTATGTCTTCTTGGGTGTGTATGAGTCCAAAAGCCTGGGCCTAGATCTAAAGTAACTATTCTCAAATGCGGCCACCAGGAAATTTCAGTGCAGCCACCACTAACTTCTCCGTCATACAAGGGGTCCTCAAGCCAGTAATTCAACTCAAACGTTCTAGAGCATTTTAGTGAATAAACAGACAGAATGAATAGTCCCTTGTTCAGAATATCTACTATAATAAAAGGAAATGTCTGCGTGTCTGTCAGCAAAGGCTGAAGCTTAATATCTCGCAAATTAATGAACCGAATTTGATGTGATTTTCAGGATAGCATTATGATATAATAAAATTACGTTTTAACGTATTAAACTTGAGATCAAAGACCCGGGTTCGATTCCTGGAGACATGTTCTATTTCCCATAAGGTAACACGTAAAAAGGGACATTTCAACGTGCAGGCTTTCATTCTTTTTTAGATTAAAATTAGAAAGAATTGACCTACAATTTGGATATAAACCATTTTGAAGAAAACATTATAAAATGTCTTCTTCTGTTCATCTTTTTCTGCCTACAGTTTGAAATTTCTCAATGTAAACGTTTAATTCAGATAGTTTGAGGAAATCTTGCCATTGTAAGGGGATGTTGCCTTGCCTACCAATTTTATTGTTAGACCTCTATATCATATCGTTAATTCAATCCTTATGGGTATAAACGTGCTTTGAATGCTTTTAATATGAGAGAGAGGGGTGGGAGAGAGAAGTAGAGGGGGGAGCAAGAGGGAGGGGGAGAGAGGGAAGTAGAGGGGGAAGGGGGAAAGGGAGAAATGAGGGGGGAGGGAGAGAGAGGGTGTGAGAGGGGAGAGAGGGAGGGAAAGAGAGGCAACTATTTTAAGTTTAACTAAAGATAGCCCGTCAACAACAGAATATTCACTAGAAATGTTGTGTACAGTAATCCCTCGCCCTTGAGTATACGCGTTTTGTGAAATGTATACAGTTTTACCAAACGCGGTATGAGGTCTCGAGTATACGCGGTTTGAGGTGCATATTTTTATTTTTTCCGAAATTGTTTTTCTTAAGTCTGACTTATGTAATCTTGACGTATTTTAACTAACAATAAGAACACAAGTAATTTAGTAGTTTTGCAATCTTACTACATGTATGTACATAGTTTTTCACGTCATCAGACATGGCAGAGCCAGAGAAGTATTGGTGCTTAGTTTTCATTTTCGGTTCGTCTCTGCATACTGACCTCACATTTGATCCCTACTCTGAATTTCTGGTTGATTATGCTTATTCAGAGACTTTTTATATAAAAACACTATCTATAATGATGGCATCTTCCATTTCAATATGCCATTATGTATAAAGGTGCCTGGTCGAGGTGATGCTCAAGCTAACCAAGATATTGTCGTACTAAATGAAGACGCGAACTAGAATGATAGTCTACTTTTTTGGGGATAAGTAAATCTTGTTCTATCACCTTGTTCTTAAATTTTTTTCATACTGTCTTGTCAACCTTACAATCGGTTTTAGTAATTTTATCGCGGATTAAACAGAAAATAAAGTTTACTTTGTTTTTATACACGTATTTAATGCCATTTTTATTGTCATTCCCCTAACCCCGATTTTCTATGGAACTTTGGTCTTGCCAACCGTGGCACTTTTCAGGAACGTAACCCCTGCGGTTGGCGAGGGATTACTGTATAGCAAAATATTTCATATGTAAAAGTGTGATATTAATCATTTTAAATGAAAATAATAATAATCTATCTATTTATCTCTAATTCTTCCGTTGATATTTCAACGGGCATTACACTAGTAAAGATATGATTCAGATGCCCCTCTGTATATACAAAGAAAAGGTTAACTGACTTAAACTGCTGGCTGAGAATGTCTCATAACTTCTTACAAGGGAAGGACCTGGATGTGGGGTCATGGATTTTACTGAAACTTCGTAGGTGCGTAGCGCTACTCTCCAGGATCACAGCCAACCCACCTTTTGGGCATATATGAGTAGTTTTTCTGTAAATTGTGTTTAAAGTTTGCAATTCTGCGATGCGCACCATAATTACACGAACGACCACATTGCTATACATCAGCCTGCATAGCATAGTGCTACAGAGTTGGGCTAGAAACCTGAAGGTCGGGAGTTCACTCCTGGTTTCGGTCGCTTTTTTTTCCTCGGTTTTTTATTATTACTGTTTTGCTTTTTTGCAGTGAAGTTTTACTCGGTGTCTGCAATCATGTTTTAATTTTTATCATCTCTACCTTTTTGTTCTTGGAATTTTTCATACCTCCTCTCATTCACCGAACAGTAGACATGCTAGAATTTACTATCAGATCAGATCTTCTTTCAATAGTCTCTGTATGTAACTATTATAGATATTCGTAGTACATGATAAAAAAATATGGTTCAGGCGAGGTTCGCTATCTCATGCAGTGCAGCTGCGGTTAGGAAGAGAGTCTGAGAAAGCGATAGCCCGCTCACTGCCTCGAACAGAGTTCCAGGGGAAGAGGGGAGGGGTTCACAGGTGATTCTGGAATTTTGAAGTGGTGAGTCGTGATTGGCGAACATTTGAAGGGGAGTATTTGGATTTGTGGTTCCAGTCTTAAAGTTCGTTGAGCTGGAAGGGGACTGGAGGGAGGACACCCCTTTTAGGGTATATATTTAGACACCCAGAAAAGTCCGCGGCATATCAGCGGAGCGGCGTCCAGCGGAGGGGCGATTAGTTCGGGCTTGGTTTCTCTCGGCAGGCAAGTCCCTCGGGATTGTGGACAAAGTCCCCAGGACAGGGAAAAATGTCACACCTTACACTCTGAAAAATTGAAAATCCTGTCGACAAATATGGTGAAAGTCATGTGTTTGCATTTTGGGAAGGTAGTTAGACGTAATAATGAACCTGAAAATTTGGTTAGATTCGAAGGAACTATCACTGGCTGAGTCTGGACATGTAGCATGGAATGACCCTATACATAGTATAGAGAAAGTATTGTGAACACGGAAAAAATCGACTTCGAGGTTTCCAAGTAATTAGGTACACGTTTCGAGGTCTCTAGAACACGTTCAGACTATTTTCGGAATGATGCATTTGTGTGTATGTAATTGTGGGTTCTCTATCTTGAAAAGTACTTACTATATCATCATTAAATTTCATATATAGCACTTTGGTATGGGCACAAAGAACGGATTAGTTTTTGGACAATAACGGTTAACCAGAAATCGAGGTTTATTCGAAACTCGATTCGGTTTTGATGAAATATCACCGTTAAAACATTATTATTGTATGTATAATTCTATACAATGGTTATAGAGAATGTAATCTCCTACAACTTTCATTTGAAGTATTTTTCGTAGCACTTATTGTTTAGGAATTATTTATAAATAATAGGTTTTTTCGGTTTCAGTCAAATATCTCCTTAAAAACATTGTTATTGTTAATATTCGTAAGGACCAAAGTTGAAGAGAATAATATTTCCTCCAAGTTTTGTTTGAAACAAATTTTCATAGAGCCATCCATTTCGGAGATATTTAACTTTTTCATAATTTCCAGTATACAGCGCCACCACCATTTAACGGTGAATTCTGTAAACGTCGGAATTCAAAATATACCTAATTTATGGCAATAAGGGCGACTGTGTTCTTTTACAATATGAAATAATAATTTTGCCTTATATTGCTATTCATAATAATTTAAATATCTATACCCCAAATATGGCGTAAGTCATGTGTTGGCCACATCAGATTTTTTCCATTGCTATGATAAAATTTTCTAATTGTTGATAACGATGAATGCACTGCTAATTTTAATTGTGCATCGATATTGTGTTATCCATAGAAACTGCTAGCAACTTTGTTTACTTATTGTTTTTTGTGAAAATTTTTTAATAATTATTCACAGGTGTAAATGCTGTTAATTATTGTTGGAGGACACTGATGTCAAAAGCAATCATCTTCATCACTCTGTCTGTCTGGAGAAAGTCATGTGCTGGACACATCAGATTTGTCATATAAAGCAGGAAAATTCAAACATGCTCTATAACTCCAGGCTAATCTACTGCACAGTTAATCCATACACATATAATTAGGGTTCTACTGTATCCATACACAATTTCACAACTTAAGGAAAGTACATTTGAAAAATTTAATTAAAAAATTTAAAGTTATTTCATTTGACCATAACCTAAAATGCTATTTCAATATTTTATATTACTTTCATTGAAAATTAAACAGTTCATGGCTAGTAAATTAATAATTAAAAATTAAAAATAAGCTTCAGTATTGCTAACATATATATATATATATATATACATACAGACTTGGGAGCAACTGGTCGGTGCTCCCGTTTGTCTTCTTCATGGTCGATGTAACTATATCTAGCTATTATCCTTTCCTTTAGCTGCCTATCATCCATGCAGACTTTTTGTCTTCCTGCTCCAACCTGTTCAATTATTAAAAGTTAAATTCATTAGATTGTGAAAATACATGATTGACTGTACTTAAATTTCAATTAAAATTAAATCCATATATTTATTATGATAATAATACAGGCAACTCCCGAGATTCGACAGGCATGCATTCCTGAAAACGTGGTCGAATTTCGAATTGTCAAATGTCAAATGCCGTTTTTTCATAGACTTGCATGTTATAATCGGGGGATACGTTCCTGCATCTTGGCTCGCGTGAGTTGTTTGTTATAAACGACTCGCACGAACTGGACCGGGCCGCCTGCTGCGCATCCCTGCATACATCTATCTATACATACAACTATATATCGCAGAGAAATTAATATAAAAGTTACTAAAAAGCACAAAATAACTTGCAGCCTCGCCAGTTAATTTAAGGTTATGCAAACCTGCCCTTCTCTTAAATCTGTCATACCAGCCATCAGATTACGTGAATTTATCACATTTTCTAGAATTTTCTCCTTCTGTTTCACATAAGTGCTAATACTTGAATGACACTCTTTTATTTGATTCACTTGCATTATCACTATTACATTTCTTTTTAGATTTCATGTCAAGTGATACATTTATAAATAAATCAATAAAATAAATTTAAATAAAAGAATAACAGAAAAATGTGAAATCACCATAAATTCAAACAATTAGAGCAGAAATAACTATGTCTGCACTGAAACTAAACCTCGCGTGGTTGTTGGGGATGAAAATTACTTCACGTAAACTAATTCCCACTTTGATCGGATGGGCCGAAATCTCGAATTTGTCGAATCTCGAACTGTCGAATCTCGGGAGATGCCTGTAAAGTAGAAATTAAGAAAATAAAATGTATATTCAAAACTATTTTGAATACAATACAGTAAAATCTCATTACAACGAATACCGTTATAAGGAAAATTTCACTACAACGAAAAAAATTTTAAGTCCCGGCCAACTTCCCTTTGCACTAGTGCTTTTTAAATCTTGTTAGAACAAAATTACTTATTACGAAAAATTCAGTCCAACAAAACCTCTTTGAAATCATCTATGCATAAAATGTGTTTTTTTCCTTTCCCACTCTCCCTTCTTGGTTAATTCTTATCTTGCTAACAATCCTTTTCCTATGGTCATCACTTTGCACCACACAAACATCCCCTCTCCACTAATTAGCCAACCTTGAAGCTACTGCATTTTTGCATGCCCTTCTCCTAACTCAACCTCCCACTGTCCAACCTTTAACTGTCATTCCATCGCCAACCAATAATTTCCTTTTCATCCCTTTTCCTCCACCCCCAAACTCCACTTCCCGCTGTCCTACCTTTAATCATCACTCCATCATCTTAACGTTTTGTCAGTCATGTACAAAAATCATTACCCACAAAATTGTGTGGAGTATACCTCATGGGTCTAGGAAAATTCAACGGCCAGAATTCACCGAAACACAATTCAGCAACCACAATTCACCGATTCACAATTCACCAAAACCACAATTCACCGAATCACAATTCACCAAATCACAATTCATTGAAATGTAAATTCACCGAACCACAATTCATCGAATGTATTATTCATCGAAATTTCCAAATCACCTTATGAAGATGGGCGGAGAGGGGAAGTAATATAAACACAATGTTGGCAACATGGACATCTTTTGACTGATTATAACAATTGTAGAAATAATAAGTAACAATAAACCATGAACGTTTAAGGAGGCGTGGGTATGGGGAGGAAAGAAGGAAGATTAAATAGTATGTATAACAAAACAAAATACTAGCATCATGGATGTCTTTCCACTGCAAATCACTCGTACATGAATAATAAATAAACTAATGAAGCTCACGGGACTAGGGGGAGGTGAGGGGGAAGGTTAAACATTTCAAACAGAAATACTGGCACCATGAGTATCATTCGATTGCAAATAACTTGCAGATGAATAATAAACAATAAATAAACAAATCACGCACTCAAGGCTTATGGTAGGAGGAGAAAAGGGGGAAGGTTAAACATTTCAAAATGAAATACTGACACCATGGATGTCATTTGATTGTAATTAACTCGTAGATGAATAATAGACAATAACTAAACAAATCACACACTCAAGGCTTATGGAAGAGAGAGGAAAGGGGGAAGGTTAAACATTTCAAAACGAAGTACTGACACCATGGATGTCATTCGATTTCAAATAACTCGTAGATGAATAATAAACAATAACTAAACAAACCACACACTCAAGGCTTATGGTAGGGGGAGGAAAGGGGGAAGGTTAAACATTTCAAAATGAAATACTGACACCACGGATGTCATTCGATTGAGAAAAACTCGTAGATGAATAATAAACAATAAATAAACAAATTACGCTCTCAAAGCATATGGTAGGGAGAGGGAAGGTGGAAGGGTAAACATTTCAAAACAGAATACTGACACCATGGGTGTCATTCGATTGAAAAAACTCGTAGATGAATAATAAAAAATAAATAAACAAATCACACATTCAAGGTTTATGGTAGGGGTAGGAGAGGGGAATGGTTAAAAATTTGAAAACGAAATACTGGCACCATGGCTGTCATTCAATTTCAATTAACTCGTAGATGAATAATAAAAATACATAAAAAATTAAGCACTCAATAGTAGGGGTAGGGGAGGAAAGGGTTAAGGTTTACAACATTCAAAACAAAATATTGGCATGATGGATGCTTATTGCTTTTCATAATATTTAATAACATTTATATTTATGATTATTGTTTTTGTCATCATTTTAATAATTAAATGTTTATTGATATTAAAATAATTTTTATTAATTACAGAATTAATAGTAATTATCTTTTAATTTTACACTTTTAATTTAATTAATTCACAATTTACTTTTTATATTGTTTAATACATTTCTATAACTTTTTCGTATCACTTTAATTACCTAAATTATGTGCAACACCACTTAAATAATCACAAATATCACTCCCAATCATGTTGTTAATCATCATTTTACAAATAATACCATGAAACAATTAATAAATCACAGAATTAAAAAGAATTATTTTTTAATTTCACAACTGTAATTTAATTAATTTATCAAATTATTTTTGTACTGTTTAAAAACGATAAACATAAATGTAATAATTATTAAATACTATTATAAAAAGCAATAGGCATCCATGATGCCAATATTTTGTTTTGAATGATGTAAACCTTTTATCCCCAACTCCAACCCTTGATTGCTTAACTTGTTTATTTATTGTTTATTATTCATCTACGAGTTAAATGCAATCAAATGATACTCATGGTGCCAGTATTTCTGTTTGAAATGTTTAACCTTCCCCCTCACCTCCCCCTAGTCCCGTGAGCTTCATTAGTTTATTTATTATTCATGTACGAGTGATTTGCAGTGGAAAGACATCCATGATGCTAGTATTTTGTTTTGTTATACATACTATTTAATCTTCCTTCTTTCCTCCCCATACCCACGCCTCCTTAAACGTTCATGGTTTATTGTTACTTATTATTTCTACAATTGTTATAATCAGTCAAAAGATGTCCATGTTGCCAACATTGTGTTTATATTACTTCCCCTCTCCGCCCATCTTCATAAGGTGAATTGGAAATTTCGATGAATAACGAGGTGCTACCCAAAAGTTCCCGAAAGTTGAACGTCGCATGGGAACTGGTTGTAGTACGGACTAGTGGCACTCGGTAGCGCTGCATGTATACTTTGTGAACCAGTGTGCAATGTGGCTTCGCGCTGAGTGCATGCATTCTTTTGTTCTACGTGTTTTTATAACGTCGTGTTTGTGTCGTTTTGCGATTTTTTTTCGTTGAAATGGTGGACGTGAAGGAACAGCATGTGTGCATCAAGTTTTGCTTCAAACTTGGCAAGAGTGCGGCGGAAACTCACAAAATGCTTAAACAAGCATTTGGTGATGACGCTTTGGGTCAGACATAAACGTACGACTGGTTTAACCTGTTTAAAAATGGCTGAACGTCAGTTGATGATAACACACGTTCTGGACGACCTTCAACCTGTACAATGCCAGAAAATGTTGAAAAAGTGCGTGAGGCTATCCTCGAGGACCGTAGGCGAACGATCCATGATGCTTGCAACATTGTGGGACAGTCATACAGGACATGCCAGCACATTTTGTCGGACGAACTCAACATGAGGTGGATTGCTGTAAAATTCATGCCAAGGCTGCTGTCTGACGACCAGAAGCTGGAATTCTGCATGGAACTTTAGGAGCAGGTCAGACTTCCTCTCTAAAGTTGTAAACTGGTGACGAAAGTTGGGTTTATGGGTATGACCCTGAAACAAAACAGCAATCGTCCCAGTAGAAGAGTCCATCTTCACCCCAACCGAAGAAAGCGCGGCAAGTCAAAAGCAATGTTAAGCCAATGCTGATCTGCTTTTTCAACATTGACGGGATTATTCACAAGGAATTCGTCCCTCCAGGTCAGACCATCAATGCGAAGTTCTACTGCGATGTACTGAGGTGGCTTAGGGAGGGCATGAGGCGAAAGCGGCCAGAGAAATGACGCAGGAACAACTGGGTTCTCCATCACGACAATGCATTCGCGCACACTGCTCTGGTTGTGCAGCAGTTTTTGGCCTGCAAAAACATGGCGGCTGTCCTCCACCCCCCTTACTCGCCTGATTTAGCCCCGTGACTTTTTTCTCTTGATGAAAATGAAGTTGAAGGGACGAAGATTTGACACCATAGAGGAGATCCAGGCCGAATCGCAGGATGTGCTGAAGATGCTGACACAAAAGGACTTCCAGGACAGCTTCCGATCGTGGCAGAAACGTTAGGATCATTGTGTACGCTCCCAAGGGGACTACTTTGAAGGGGACGGTGGCGATTAGGACTTTGGACAAGTCTACTTTTTGTTGCAGATGCATTAGAAGAACAAATAAGAAATGCAGATATGGGACCACAATGGAAGAGGAGGCGTGGTGTGCTACACGATGACATCGATAAGGTGTTTTTTCGTGGTTTCAAGATGTTCGATCCAGAAACATTCCTATAAGTGGTCCACTCATTCGGCAAAAAGTGCTAGGATTAGCAAATCTGCTCGGGCATGATATGCCTCAAGCAAGTGCTGGGTGGCTAAACAGATTTCGTGAATGCTATGGAATTGCATCAAAATTATTCTGTAGGGAAGTAAATGATGTTCCTATAGATAAGGTGAATGATTGGCATGCAGGGGAACTTAAAAAGGTGATTAGTGACTACAGTTTAGATGATATTTTTAACGCGGATGAGACGCATGTTTTATCAGTTGTTGCTGAATCGTACACTTGCCGTTAAGGGTAGGCAGTGTAGAGGGGGCAAGAAATCCAAGCAATGATTGATGGTACTTTTCTGTTGCAATGCATCGGGAACTGAGAAGATGAAGCTATTAATCATTGGAAAATCAGCCTAACCTCGTTGCTTCAAAAATGCTCTTTCCCTTCCTTGCGATTATCGTGTTAGCCAACAAGCATGGATGACCAAGGTATCTTGAATGAGTGGTTGATAAAAGTTGATACCAATATGAAATGAGCCAAATGCAAAATTTTAATTCTGATTGACAATTGTGCCATGCATAATATGCTTCCACACCTAGAAAATGTTTGAGTTGAATATCTACTATTGAATTGTACTGCAATTTTACAACCATTGGATCTTGGCATAATTCGCAATGTTAAAGTTCATTACAGGAGCAGAGTGATAAAACAAATTCTTATTGGTCTCAACAATAATAAAGATGATAAAATTGATGTTAAACAGGCAATCGATATGATTGCTGGAGCTTGGTGGTCAGTAAAAAAATCAACAATTATAAAATGCTAGCAAAAAATAGGAATCCTTAAGTGGAGATGACCAATGACAATATTCAACAAGAAGAAGTTGAATCGGATACTGAAACCAGAAGGCTATGGAAATCAGTCACTGCTGTCACAGGCATCTCATGTGAAATAGACTTTATGTACTATATGTCTGCAGACAACGATTTACTCACTACTCACGAATTAACTGATGACGAAATCATTTAAGGCATTACGCAATGTGCAAAGACTGAAGGAGCTGAATTTGAAAATGATGATGAAGAGGATGTTGATGTACCAGAACATCCTCAAATTTCCATCACAGAAGCAATCTCGAGTATTCAAAAAGCGAGGCAGTTTCTTTATAGCTGTGGTGATGTTCTGGATGAAGTTTTTTGTCATATTAATGCTATTGACGACTATTTAATGACAAGAGCTTCAAAAAGTTTAGTACAATAAAAAATCACAGACTTTATCAAAATAAAAGAAAATTAATTCACAAAAAATAATGGCAATTTATATTTGAACTTTCTAGCTATGTATTATTTGTACTTTATTAAAATTATGTTCTAGAAAATATATTTTCAAAATGAAATTGTTTTACATATTTTTTTACCTTTGCAATTAACGTATTTAAACTTTTCTTTATTTATTTATTATAAAGTAAAAATTAAAACTACAATGGCTTATAAATAAGCAGTGGAACTTATTCAAATGAGTAATTGATTTTGTGAAATAATTTCTAGTAATATTCGTTAGAATATTTCAGTACAACGAAAATATTCACGCACATCGAGAAATTCGTTGTAACGAGATTTTACTGTATTTCTTGTTTTAGTACATCATGAAGGAATTTGAACCAGAAAATGCATCGGGTTCTGGAAAAGTAAAGTACAACTGTCTGTGGCTGAAAACTGCCGCTTTTCACATTAAAACAACCTCACTGAAAGTCTGACCTTGAGACTAGATGACTGTCATTGCTAAAGTTTGGTGAAATAGAAACTGTGAAACACGAGAAGGCAGGTAAGAATCATTACTTGGAGTGCAGATATTTTGTTGGTGGAGCCTTTGTTAGTGGAATTTTGTCATGTGGATTTATTGGCAGAGTTTTTCCGGTGGAATTTTTGTTGGTGGAGTTTTTGTCCGAGGAGTACATGTTGGTGGAGTTTTTGTGTGAATTTCTTGTTAGTGGAGCTTTTGTTGGTATAGTTTTTGTCAGTGGAGTAATTATTAGTGGAACTGTTATAGGTGGAGTTGTTGGTGGTTGCATGAATTTTTTCTCAGTGGTGTTTTTCTTGTATGAATTTTTTGCCGGTAGATTTTTTATTATTGAAGTTTTTGTTCATGTGGATTTTTTTAAAAGTTTTTGCCTGTGGAGCTTCTTCTGTCAGAGGAGATTTTGACAGTGGAGTTATTACTGGTGGAGTTTAAGTCATGTGAATTTTTTGCCAGTTATTGTCAATGGATTTTTGTGAGAGGTGTTTTTGATGGTGGTTTATGTAGTGTGTTTTTTTTTGGCAGTGTGTTTACATAACTACTCTTCAACATCAAAGGCACAAAATTTCCAAAATTTTTCATGTTTGTGATGACTAATATTGTATTTTCTCATGTAACCTGCATCCTCATGTACCACATGCACCGCTGGACAACTTCAGAGGGAAAAAAATAAATTCATGTTGAAATACAATGATATCTAGGATTTAAAAAAAGGTCAGCCACTTCACTGATTCCCCCTTTCTGAAACAAGGTCAGCACAAGTTAAACATCTTCTACCTCCTACTTGTGCGACACAATTTATTGGGTGATCTCTTTATGCTATTCCTCTGTAGTTGCCACTCTTATGTTTAAGGAGCATCAAGGGCTCGCAATGAATTCTGTGGACACAGATGCCAACTTATTCTGGCATAGGTAGTATAGGTAGAAATTGATGGTAAACTTTAGTGACAGAACTGCTTGTTTTGGGTAACAATAATAAACTTAAAGGCTAAGGCCACATGAAACGATCGGTCCAACTAGACACCTAGAGGTGGCCACACAAGGTGCAAAAGAATGATCATTTATAAACACCAGAGATGCCAGGCGGGGCAGAAAGAAAACGACCGACAGATACAGTTGTACAGTGAAATCTCATTACAACGTTCTTCACAATTACGTAAGTTTCAAATTAATGCGCTTTTATTGAATCCCCATCAATTTTCCTGTGTAAATACTGTATAAATATTTCAAAATAACGTACTTCAACTTAACATACTTTTCAATACTAAGTGTGAACTTGAGGGTCTGAAAAAATATTTTTTGGTATTAACGTATGCTTTCATCTGTAAAGGACTCAAGTATAACCAATTCTTACTCATTCAAGTCGTTTTACACAATTTTGAAGGCATCTTTGACTTTAGCACAAAATATCTGCGGAACTCTACCAAAATACCAAAAGAAGAGATTTTCTGAACTGGAAAATTTAGAACCGAGGATTAGTTATCCCTCTCGTATTTTCACAATAGCAATGACATGAAATCTTAAATTCTAGGAATTCAATTGGGACATTGCGACTTCAAACGATGACCAGCGCTAGTAGCCTTCTCAGTCTGAATCACAAAGCAAGGGAGGAGAGAAACCCGATGTCGGCATTAGCCTACTCTTAATGAGAAGCAGCAAGGGGGCCAACAGATTTATGTCCCTTCTGAAGGACGAAGTGCTAATTCACGTGTTCTCCTCTAAACATGCAAATAGGGGGCTGCAAGATCTCTTGAAAAAATTCTACTTTTGCAGGATTGGTGCCCCATTGGTCCTCCACTATGGCTTTACACACACTCTCCCACACACACAATTTCATATTTTTGTCTTTATAATTCTCACTATTTAAATCAAACAAGCATGGATGCTTCTGTATTTTGGCAATCAATGCTCATTATCGAAGTACTCCATGACACCTGTTCTGCGCTCACTGCAAGCCACTTGACTGACAACGGGAAAAAACGCCACGTGTGGCCACTCTAGAGCATATTCGTCACACTCTCGAAATGCATCCCGGCCTATTGTCCGGCATTTGACCTTCAGGACGCGTCCCCCTCTACCTGACCAGGCAGGAAAAAAGCAACTGTGTGGCAACCTCCATAAGGAAATGTGAGTTCTATTTTGTTGCATTTTCTTAATGCCCTCCTTCGGCATGAAAAATCGCTCGTGTGGCCTTAGCCAAAAATTATTTAATTGGTACAGCTTTAATACTATAAAAATATAACATCACCTCAATTGCCAAATTGTCCATTGTGATCTTGAAAATGCACCAACGCCAGTATAAATTGCAT
Source organism: Uropetala carovei (assembly GCA_036926305.1). Lineage (NCBI taxonomy): Eukaryota > Metazoa > Arthropoda > Insecta > Odonata > Petaluridae > Uropetala > Uropetala carovei. The sequence goes on along the minus strand of JAXCHB010000180.1, from coordinate 1,323,535 downwards.
ATTTAAACCCTAAGCATTTGCTTGGTCATATAGATGTGTGTATACTTCGTAGAATTGGTCTTCTCTGAGTACAAACATAGACGCGAGTGTGTTGCAGTGAATTTACTATCGAGGCTTGCAACTTATATTACCTGTTCAGAAATCTTCATGTAAGTTCCTTTTTTTACAGGCATTTTTGGAAAAAAAGGTGCATGAGGTACACGAGTAAATACATTAATAAGGCACAGAAAAATATTAGATAAAATGGGCCTTTAACTGCCTTAACCTGTTTTCAAACATGGTCAAATATACATACACCAGCCCCTCAACATCTGCGAGTTCAGGTATTCGCGAGGTCGCCATAAAATTTTATTATTTCAAAAAGGCAACCATTCTCAGGTTATAAAATTAAAATTAGACAGTCAACAATCCCATAAGCTGTGTAAGTGACTATCCAAAATATTACTAATCTTGCGATAAAAGCACTTAGAATTGTTGTAATCAATAAGGTATTAATTGATGCAAGTAGAATCTAACTAGTTGGTGTTAACCGTATAAATACGAGGACAGTAGATGTTAACCTTTCAAAAATGCAACTCATAACGTCCTACCTACAATAAGCTATAATTCCGAAAATTGGAATCATTCTGTTACATAGTATGCTCTATGTATGTACATATAAAGTTACAAAACCGCGCCACAGAGTCGAACACTACGCCACTACCATTCCTCACCTCCCAGGCATTTTCATTCTTGCCTGCATTTCGCTCAGACTGTGTCGCTATTACATACTTTTCATCAGCTTTTGCACTTTGATTTACTTATTACTGTAATTTTTAATTTAATAATTACGATTTTTACTTAACCATGTTTTCAAAAAGAAAATCATCTGTTAAAAGTGAATCAAGTATAAAGAGATCAAAGAATATATACTATATAATACGTACTACGTATTACGTATTACTACGTTTTCAATTTGTTTTGACTGTTTCCTAGTTTTTTCGTAAGTTTATTTTTAGCCTACGAACTTTAATTTTAGGTTTAGTGTTGAGCACAAAGCAGTGTGAATGTTGAATATTAAGTTTGGGTAGTATAATCAGAGCAAAATTCTTATTCGCGAATTTCAACATTCGCGAGGTTATTGGGTACGTAACCCTTGCGAATGTTGAGGGGCTGGGGTAGTTATGTTTGGGCTTTTAGCAATTTAAAAACAAGTTAAGAAAGTGTACAGTGTATCACAAGTGGGCATGTTTTGTGCAATGGAATATTTGAAAGAAATTATATAGGTACCGGTACATAATGGAAATAGCATTTAAAGTTATTTTCTTCATAAAAAATAATGCATTTTCTTCCTATTTTAAAATATTGCATGCGCATGTAAGGAAATTAAACGTATTTTAGTGAGATGGTTTATGTTAGCAACAATGAAGAAGTAACCATGCAAAAAAATACCTAAGTTCAACTCAAATTAAGACATTCTTGTTCGATTTTCTTGATAACGGCTACTCCTATGATAAATATGTATAGGAAAAGAAATACTCTACTTAATTAGTTCTACAAATTTTATTTGAAAGAATATTTTGATACGAGCAATACTTTATGAGATATGATGAAAAATTCATTTTTTTGTCACCAGTAAAGTGGTACCCCTGATTGGCATACGTTATTCATTTTTGTGATTTTCTTATTATCTTTGATAGTAAGTCCTTAATATCAAATTTCATAAAAATCAGTTTGGTAGAAACCGAGAATGAACATGCAGATGGACGGACAGACAGACGAATGGACAGACCAATGATAATAAGCGCTCATGCTGGATGTGAAACACACCTAATAAAAATGGTACCCAATTATATCACACTGCCAAGTTTTATAGAATAAAGTGCTGTAAAGGATTTGTTTCATAGCATTTACATTCAAAACTCCTCAATTTACTTATACAAAACTGCTATGTGAAGCCTGCATGGGTTCCAGCTAGTATGTTGTTTAAATAGGGTGTTTGATGGGAAAGCAAAAAATTAACACTAACTGCAGATAAGTATTAAATGCGGAACTGAGTTTCATTGTAGTAGAAACAGAAGCATATCGCTTTGCAAATGCCCTTTGTTTGTAAGTTCCTAAAAGGTAGTGCAAGGCTTTTCTCAATAGCAATAAATCACAATCACTCTCCTTTATGAAACTCTTGCAAATTAAAATAACTTTACAGCATTATTCAGAGTAATCACATTTAAAGTATTTTAGCATTTGATGCTAACTCAGAAGGAGCTATATAGATAAGTGAAATTCAGCTACTAAAATTAGTATTTTAGAAATTAGCATAAGATACAGATACATCCTTACTTGAACCGCAGAGCTGGCAACAGTAAGACTCTGACCAGCTTCTTGTCGATGTAAAACTAACTGGGCTGCACGGGGCAGGTCTCCCCCAGCAATTGCAAGGCAGTGACGCACTTCAAGACTGCAAGCTCCAGGGAACATTTCCTGCAGCAGACGCACCTCCTCTTCTTCTTCTCCTGTGACTCTCTTCTCTCCGCCATGGTCCCTCTCACCTCCTCCGTGCTCCTTCTCACTACCACCTCCCTTTCCAATGCACTCCTACATTCCAAAAGCCCCAGAAAAGGAGAGTAAAAACTTTTAAAACAAAAGACTGCAACCAAAGCAAATGTTAGCCTACTTTTGACAAGAGACAAAAAAACTTTTGACAACTTCAACAGGACAGTGAATTTGTAAATAGCATATGGAATTTACTTGAATATTAATATGATCTCCTTTCTCAAATCACTAATCACAGAAACAGTATTTACACTGGATATAGACAATGAAATTTATTCTTGCTATTTCATAAATAGCGTAATTTCTCTGAGTATTTATCAAGGCAGGTCCCTGTCTAGGCTTTGGTGGAATTTATTTACTGCTGCTTCATTTCCCTCTCTCCAAAAGAACAACTTCTTGTTTGCTCTAAACTTCATCTAGCCATTGGATCATGAATTAAATGTTCAAGTGACTATTATTTGATGTTTCTCCTAGGCATAATAAATCTGACGGAAAAATAAAGAACTCAGCAAAGAAAATCCAGAAGTTTTCGGATTCACAAGATACCGCTAGTGCTGATGACAAATCTGAAACTGATAATTCGCAATTGGTTAGGAAATATAAAGAGTGGGAAGGGAAAGGAGAAGGGAAGGTGACGTAAAGATCCCTGAATGGTTAACTACTGTAGCAAAAAGTAACACTTTGTCAGACTCCACTCTCTCCTTTATATCATGGAATTTGTGAGCAGTCTCAAGGTCAGCGGTTTCCAAACTTACCGCTCAAAAATCCCTGCTGCTCCCTCACCCCCCAAACAAAGTGATATGATGCCATGCTAGGTGTTCAATGTGTTTAGAAACATTTCCATATCTTGATTGCAAAAGCTCAATACAGGCCATCCCCGAGTTACGTAAGTCAGACTTGCATAAAGCTGCACTTACATAAGCAGCCCCATAAATCACTAAAAAAACTGTTGTTATGCAGAAAGTTTGTTAGTGAGCGGGAACTACTTACATGTGCAGAGGAAGAACGCAAGGCATGGGATGTAATGTGGTGTTCTCAGTGTGTTCTACCACGATTGCTTGATCTCATAATATGTTTCGCTCCTCAAAGCATGGGGCACCACACGTCAAACACTTACCCTTTCCTCCTGGTACGTATCAGAATCAATGAGATTTCGTCCAACTCCTCATGCATAATTTTACATTTAGGGGCCATTAGGAAAAATATATACCAAAACTATATAATAACTAGCATATAGCCCGTCCAAAATGACGGGAGAAAAGAAAATTAAATTGACGTTATCATAACAAAATTTCCAAAGCAAGAACAATTATATATTAAACTTAAAATAGTTGCAAATATTCTTCCACAAAAGAGAATGAATGTTTATTCAATATAATAATTTACGAATGCTGTTTACTTTGGTTGATATGAAAATCATTTCCCTCTCCTTCCTTCTCTCTCATATTAAAAGCCTTCAAAGCACGCTTACACTCATAAGGATTGAAATAACAATAGGATTTCAAGATCTAGCAATGTAATTAGTTGGGAAGACAACATTCCATTAAAATGGTAGGATTTTCCCAAAATATGTGAATTAAACATTTACCAAGGTAATAATGTGGAGTTTCCCCTAAATGAGAGAATTTCCCTTTTTTATTAATAACTTTTATATTATCCTCACTCGATATCTTCTATAATATATAGACTCTTCTTACACACGATATATATATATCATATACTAGTAATATGTACTTGCATTCTGCAAGCATTTTTAAATGTTACCATTTTTACAATTTAGAATTATCAATTACATACCAAATCATATAACCATGTCAAATTTCAAGTTTGTTGCTCATTTAGAAATGCCTTATAATTTTATTCGTCGCATAGGGCGATAATGTGGCAAAACAGCCGCTAAGATTTCGAATTTTTACAATATCGGATTTCTTCCTTCTGTTGTAAATATAAACCCATAATTCTGCCAAATTTCATGATTGTAACTCATTAAGAATTGCAGTATAATTTTCACACTGGTATGGGCCATAAATGGGGTAAAACCGCCTTTAAAATTTGGAATTTTCGCAGTATTTTATTTTATCTTAGTTTGCAATGAAATTTCTATAATCGTGCCAAATTTCAAGTCTCTAGGTCATATGCAGCTACCTCGCCTTTTTTGTTCTCGTATGGGGCAATAATGGGGCATGACAGCCACAAAAATGAGGATTATATCAATATCGGATTTCCTTCATTAGGCATAGTTTAACATTAATGGCATTAAAATATAAGCCTCTGATTCCCATTAAAAGCTTACCCATATGAAAGCATTAAGCCTGTAACCTAGGAAGCCTATTCATGGAAGAAATAATAGGAAGTGCAGCTTCGATCTTTTCCCGAATACCTATAGATGTCTCTGATGTTTGCACCTGCAGCGATCCTATCGGTCAATGTGAGTCTAAAAATACCCATTCCACACTCATTATTCAAACCATGGAAGAAATAATTAATTATTAATAATAATAATTAATTATTCTTCCATGATTCAAACTGTTCAAACCAGTTCGTTGGAAACTGCACGGGAAAGTGCTGGGGTTTTTCAGCATCGTGTTTTTCTAATTGTTGAAATGGAACGGAATGTTTATTGTGCAGCATATTGGTGCAACAATTTTAACGGTTGCAGGGTAGACAAGAAGATTTCGTTTTTTGGATTCCCGAAGGATATTTCGAGGTGAGCTTAAAGAAGAGATACCGCATGAAACGGAATACTTGTGTTAAGTTGAGAATTACATGTTTTTGTTATTAGTCTTGATGCCCATTTCTGCTTTATAATTTAGGGCAAAATTTTGCCTGAGGGATGATTTCCGCAGCAGATTCCCTCGGCCTCTCCTAATAGCAAATGCCGTTCCTTGTGTATTTGAAGGCATAAAAACAAGTTTGAGTATTACACATGGTATAGAGTGAAACGTTGATTTTATTATATACCGGTTTTTCGAATTTCGTTAACTTACTCCTATCGTATTCTAATACTTGTAGATGAGCCGAGGGATTCTGAGGATGTTTTACATATCCCAAAGCTCACTCAACACCAAACCATATTGGTAAGTTTTAGAAAATTTTAGTATTTATTAATTTGTCCACTTGCCTTTACCAACTAGTCGCCGGAACAAATATTATTGTTATTTACGAATGTATTTCTATCCGGAAAAGAATGTTGTTTTTATAAATGTTGTATTGTTATCCTTTACGTGAGTAAATAAAAAAATCATGCACCCAGTTGTTTTGTTTTAATTTGAGTCCTAAACTTATGTTAAATACGTCATCTAGCTTCTTAATTCAAATGTACCGCCATAACCTGGTCTGCTGATTGAGTTTAAATTAGGCACGCTTCAGTTCGTATTGACCGCTAGATCGCTCTGCCCTCAACGTATTACCATTTTCCGTATGGGAGCAGCGCTTCCTATTATTCTTCCGTGGCCTATTACTAGACCCAGAAAAATTACCACTTTTTTGCGATAAAAACTATAAATTTATGTTAATTCTACTCGGATTTGCATTCCGTGTTCAAAAATAAGAAACTACAATTTATATGCTATCCGACAGTTTAGGTCTCGAGTTCCTATCTTGAGGGGAAATAATTTTAAAATGCAAATATAAAAACATTACACCAATTTGCATGTTTTCTTATGGGGCAAAAATGGGGCAAAAAGAGACCAAAATAGACCATTAAAATCAGAATTTCGAAAGTTTCGGATTTTTTCCTTTGGTTGTGACCAAAAACCTATAATCCCTACCAAATTTTAAGTTTCTAGCACATCTCAAAGTGCGTCATAATTTTGTATCCTCCTATATCTATAATATATAGATGCTTCTTACACATGATATATATATATACTAGTTAATATGTGCTTCCATTCTGCAAGCATATTCAAATTTTAGCATTTTTACAAATTCAAATTATTCCCAAGCGATATTGTAGATACTCATATAACCGTGTCAAATTATTAGTTTGTAGCTCATTTAAAAGTGCCTTATAATTTTAATCCTCATATGGGGCAATAAAGGAGCAAAACAGCTCCAAACATTATGAATTTTTACACTATCAGATTTTTTCCATCTGTTGTTACTAAAAACCCATAATTCTGCCAAAGTTTAAGTTTGTATCTCATTAAGAAGTGCCTTATAATTATCGCATTCGTATGGGGTCGAAAAGGGCAAAACCACCCATTAAAAATAGGAATTTTTGCAATTTTACAATTTTATCTTAGTTTGTCATGAAAATTCTACAGTCGTGCCCAATTTCAAGTCTCTAGGTCCTATGCAGCTGCCTCGCATTTTTTGTTCTCGTATGGGGACGAAAAGGGGCAAAACCGCTCCTTAAAAATGAGAATTTTTGTAATTTTATAATTTTTCCTTAGGTTGCAATGAAATTTCTATAACCGTGCCAAATTTCAAGTCTCTGGGTCCTATGCAGTTGCATCGCCTTTTTTGTTCTCGAATGGGGCAAAACAGCCCCAAAAATGAGGATTATATCAATATCGGATTTCCTTCATTAGGTGTAGTTTAACATTAACAGCATTAAGATATAAGCCTCTGATTCCCATTAAAAGCTTACCCATATGAAAGGATAGAGCTTGTTACCAAGGAAACCTATTGTTAGACCCAGAAAAAATAGCAATTTTTTGCGATAAAAACTATAAAATTACGCTAATTCTACTCGGATTTGCATTCCCTCTTCAAAAATAAGAAACTACAATTTTTATCCTATCCGATAGTTTAAGTCTCGAGTTTGTATCTTGACGGGAAGTAATTTTAAAATACAAATATAAAAACCTCAACACCAATTTACATGTTTTCTTATGGGAATAAATGGGGCAAAAAGGGGCCAAAATAGCCCTTCAAAATAGTAATTTCGACAGTTTCGGATTTTTTCCTCCGGTTGTGACCAAAAACCTATAATCCTACCAAATTTCAAGTTTCTGGCACATCTGGAAGTGCCTCATAATTTTGTATCCTCATATATATCTATAATATATAGACGCTTCTTACACATGATATATATAATTAGCGTAATTTTATAGTTTTTATCGCAAAAAATTGCTAATTTTTTTGGGTCTAACAATAGGTTTCCTTGGTAACAAGCTCTATCCTTTCATATGGGTAAGCTTTTAATGGGAATCAGAGGCTTATATTTTAATGCTGTTAATGTTAAACTACACCTAATGAAGGAAATCCGATATTGATATATCCTCATTTTTGGGGCTGTTTTGCCCCATTATTGCCCCATTCGAGAACAAAAAAGGCGATGCAACTGCATAGGACCCAGAGACTTGAAATTTGGCACGGTTATAGAAATTTCATTGCAACCTCAGATGAAATTATAAAATTACAAAAATTCTCATTTTTACAGGGCGGTTTCGCCCCTTTTCGGACCCATGCGAGAACAAAAAATGGGAGGCAGCTGCATAGGACCTAGAGACTTGAAACTTGGCACGATTATAGAATTTTCATGGCAAACTAAGACAAAATTGCAAAATTGCAAATATTTCTATTTTTAATGTGTGGTTTTGCCCTTTTTCGGCCCCATACGAGTGCGATAATTATAAGGCACTTCTTAATGAGATACAAACTTGAAATTTGGCGGAATTATGGGTTTCTAGTTACAACAGATGGAAAATATCTGAGAGTGTAATAATTCTTAATGTTAGGGGCTGTTTTGTTCCATTATTGCTCCAGATGAGGATAAAATTATAAGGCACTTTTAAATGAGCTACAAACTAATAATTTGACACGGTTATATGAGTATCTACAATATCGCTTGGGAATAATTTGAACTTGTAAAAATGCTAAAATTTGAAAATGCTTGCAGAATGCAAGCACATATTAACTAGTATATGATATATATATCCTATATATCATTCTATAAGCACTCTTCTTACAGAGGAGGATATACGATATATATAGGATATAGGAGGATACTAATGTCTGGCCCAAACTACAATAGTTGGAGAGCTGGAATTTAATACCTAGGTGAATAAAAAAAAATTATCGGTTGAAAAATTTCAAAATTGCAACAATGTGCATTAATTTGGTCGCTAAAAATTATAAACAATTTTACTAACATTTCATGGTTTAGGTATTTCTAAATGCGCTATCAAGCTGAATTTTTTTCTACCTGTAGAATTCGCCAAATAATGAAAACGGGAATATAGAAATTTGAAAATTTTTATTCGTTCGGCCGTAATAAATTCTCAAATGTTTAATAAATTGACTAAGGTTTATGTACTTTCTTTATATCCAGGAAGCTGAAAATTTTAAGAGGGTTAGGAAATAATATCCCGGTGGTAAATAACATTGAAAATTTTAGAAATATTAATTGGTGTGGCTGTTAAAAATTACTAAAATTTAAACAATGAAATTCATATAAATGCTGTTCTAGAGGTGCTACTTTGACGAAATTTTGAATAAATGTGAGGTATTCGTAACAAATGATAAAAACCTATAAATGATTTATAATTATAAATTTTAGGGGTTGTTTTTACCCAAATATTTTTAAAAGAGAGAAACACGTAATTCGGATCCGAGATGCTACCTTAAAAGAGGAAAAGTATTTTTCGGCTTTTATTTTTCCTTTAAGGTGAGGAAAATGTTTGCAGAATGCAAGCACATATTTACTTGTATCGTATATCCTCCTAGGATAGAATGATAGGATATATATAGGATATAGGAGATACTAATGTCTGGCCCAAACTATAATAGTTGGAGAGCTGGAATTTAATACCGAGGTGAATAAAAAAAAATAATCTCAGGAAACATTGCAAAATTGCGACAATGTGCATTATTTTGGCCGCTAAAAATTATAAACAATTTTACTAACATTTCATGGTTTAGGTATTTCTAAATGCGCTATCAAGCTGAAATTTTTTCTACCTGTAGAATTCCCCAAATAATGAAAACGGGAATATAGAAATTTGAAAATTTTTATTCGTTCGGACGTAATAAATTCTCAAATCTTTAACAAATTGACTAATGTTTATGTACTTTAATTAGAGCCAGGAAGCTGAAAATTTTAACCAAGTTAGGAAATAATGTTCCGGTAGAAAATAACATTTGAAATTTCATGATAGTTTTATATTGTGGCTGTTAAAAATTCATAAATTTTAAACAATGGAATTCTCATAGTTGCACTTCTATAGGTGCTATATAAATGAAATTCTGCATAAAAGTGAGGTATTCCCAAGAAATGCTAAAAACCCATAAGTGTTTTATAATTATTAATTTTAGGGGTTGTTTATACCCCAATATTTTCAAAACAGAAAAACGTAATTTGGAGCCCAGATGCGAATTTATTTATTGAAAATTATTTTTCGGCTTTTATTTTCACTTTAAGGTGAGAGAAAATGCTTGCAGAATGCAAGCACACATTTACTTGTATCGTATATCCTCTGTAAGAAGAGTGCTTATAGAATGATAGGATATATATAGGATATAGGAGGATACTAATGTCTGGGCCAAACTACTATAGTTGGAGAGCTTAAATTTAATAACCGGGTGAAACAAAAAAAATTATCAGAGGAATAAATGCTAAATTGCAACAATGTTTATTTTCTTGGCCGTTAAAAATTATAAACTATTTTACTAACATTTCATGGTATAGGTATTTCTAAATGTGCTATAAAGCTGAAATTTTTTATATTGGTAGAATTTGCAGAATAATAAAAACGGGATTATAGATATTTGAAAATGATTATTCGTTCGGCCGTAATAAATTCTCAAATGTTAAAAAAATTGACTAATGTTTATGTACATTCTGAAGATCCAGGAAGCAGAAAATATTAGCATAGTTAGTTGAAATTTTCATAAAAGTTTTATATTGTGGCTGTTAAAAATTCATAAAGTTTAAACATCTAGCCGTAGATGCGCTGAGAACCGCTCCGCTCCTTTAAAACTTAAACGATGATAACTCGCAGTGTATTCCCCGGTATCAGGTGAAGTTTTTGCTGCAGCTTATACAAACATTCCATATGCTGACAAACCCATTAAATAGTATATATAACTTATACAGTTATTGTTAAAAGTAGTTTTCTGCAAGGCGGCATCGTAAAAACATCCCGAAAATAGTCTTTGAGTAACCTACATTCTGTTATAGATAGAAGACAAATGTCTCTTGTGAAATGTAGAAGAAGGATTCAGCTTTAATTATTTAAAAGCATCATTGCGATATCTTGCTTCATTTTCGAGATACTAACTTAGATATTTGAAGAGCGCCGAAATTGTTGACGTTTCGCGACTCTCTTTGCACCTTTCAATGCTACTTGGAAGTTTCGTGGCAGTCTGTTTATTCAGCTTTGTATTATCTTGCTTTGATTAATAAATGTGCTTGCAGTACGCAAGCAACTTTTACTCGTGTGTGTGTGAATATGTGTATATATATATATATATATGCTTAAGGAAAAGGAAGGGCAATAATGAAGGTAGCAACAAGGTGTTGGAGGAAGCCCTGTGGACACTTACCTAGATTGAAGAGCCGCTGGGGGTGCTGAGGACACACGAAAAACACAAAAGAACAAAAACGACACAAAAATGATGCTTTCGGTCTGACACCCTTCTTCAGCGACGGAGAAACATATAGTTTAAAGTTACACACTGGGGGGGGGGGGAGGGGGGGGGAATGGGGAGGGAGAGAGGGGTAATGAGAGAAGTTCGGGGATAGGAGGGGCAGCCAATAGGGTTATCAGAGGTTAAGACCAGGGGGGGAGAAAGAGTCAAGGAAAAAGATGTAGGCTAACTCCCACTGTCGAAGTAGGGGGGCTGGGGTATCATCCAGAAGGGCGCTTCATAATTTTGTATCCTCCTATGTATATGTATATATATATATCATTCTATAAGCACTCTTCTTACAGAGGAGGATATAGGATATAAATAGGATATATATTGATTGATGAAATTTTGCATAAATGTGAGGTATTGGTAACAAAACCTGAAAACCTATAAATGTTTTATAATTATAAATATTAGGATTTGTTTATACCCAATATTTTCAAAACAGAAAAACGTAATTCGGAGCCGAGTTTCGAACTTACGCATTGAAAATTATTTTTGGCTTTTATTTTTACTTTAAGGTTAGAGAAAATGCTTGCAGAATGCAAGCACACATTTACTTGTATATATATATACTAGTTATTGTGTGCAATACAATACAATACAATACAACATTATGTCCTAACTTGGTTAAAATTTTCAGCTTACTGGCTCTAACTAAAGTACATAAACATTAGTGAATTTGTTTAACATTTGAGAATTTATTACGTCCGAACTAACAAAAATTTTCAAATTTCTATATTCCCGTTTTCATTATTTGTCGAATTCTACATGTAGAAAAAGTTTCAGCTTGATAGCGCATTTAGAAGTACCTAAACCATGAAATGTTAGTAAAATTGTTTATAATTTTTACCGGCCAAGGAAATATACATTGTTGCAATTTTCGAATTATTCCTGCTATTATTTTTTCGGTTCTCCTATGTATTAAATTCCAGCTCTCCAACTATTGTAGTTTGGGCCAGACATTAGTATCCTCCTATATATATATATCCTATATCGTATATCCTCTGTAGGAAGAGTCGATATAGAATGATATATATATCATGTGTAAGAAGCGTCTATATATTACAGATATGATATATCATGTGTAAGAAGCATGTATATATTATAGATATATAGGAGGATACCAAATTATGAGGCACTTCCAGATGTTCTGGAAACTTGAAATTTGGTAGGATTATAGGGTTTTGGTCACGACCGAAGGAAAAAATCCAAAACTTTCCAAATTACAATTTTGAGGGGCTATTTTGGACCCTGTTTGCCCCATTTTTCGCCCATAAGAAAATACGTATTATGGTTTAGAGGTTTTTATATTTGCATTTTAAAATTATTTACCATCAAGATAGAAACTCGAGACTTTAACTATCGGATAGGATATGAATTGTAGTTTCTTATATTTGAAGGCAGAATTCAAATCCTATTAGAATTAACATAAATTTATAGTTTTTATTGCAAAACAGTGCTAATTTTTCCTGGTCTAACAATAGGCTTCCTAGGTAACAGCCTTAATGCTTTCATATGGGTAAGCTTTTAATGGGAATCAGTTGCATATATTTTAATGCCTTTAATGTTAAGCTAGGCCTAATGAAGGAAATCCGATATTGTAATAATCCCCATTTTTGGGGCTGTTTTGCCCCAGTATTGCTCAATAAGAAAACACAAAAAGGTGAGGCAGCTCCATAGGACCTAGATATTCTAAATATGGCATGACTATAAAAATTTCATTGCAACCGAAGATAAATAAAATAATGCAAAAATTCCAAATTTAAAGGGCGGTTTTGCCCTATTTATGACCCATACCAGTGTGAAAATGATACGGCAATTCTTAATGAGATACAAACATGAAATTTGGAAGAATTATGGGTTTTCAGTTTCAACAGAAGGAAGAAATCCGAGATCGTTAAAATTCGACATCCTAGCGACTGTTTTGCCACATAACTGTCCTATGCAACGAATAAAATTATAATGCACTTCTAAATGAGCTACAAAGTTAAATTTGATATAGTTATATGATTTTGTAGAAAATTGATTGGGAGTAATTTGAAATTGTAAAAATGCTAAACTTTAAAAAGGCTTGCAGAATGCAAGCACACATTAACTAGTATATATATATATATACGTGGTAGAGTCAACAAGTTCTAGGACTGGGGTAGCTGCTAATAATAGGGAACATGTACCTACACTTTACACACATCCCCCTTCAAGGTAGTTCCCCTCAGTTACAACGCACTTCTGCCACCTCTCGTACAACTGCTGGAAGCAAGCCTGGAAAGCATTTTGTGGAACTGCGAGGAGAGCCTCCGTCGAAGCTGCAATGATGTCTTCAGCCATGCTGAAACGAAGACCACGAAGCGCATCTTTGAGACTTGGAAACAAGAAATAATCCCAGGGGAAATGTCAGGAGAATAGGCCAGGTGTGGCAGTACCATCGTTCCATCTTTCGCCAACTCCTGCTGGACAAGAACAGAGCGGTGCGTGGGAGCGTTGTCATGCAGTAGCATCCAATTCTTTGCTTCCCACAGATCCGTTCATTTGCGACAAAGGGAATTACGTAGACGTCGCAGGATCTGCACGTATCATTCTTTATTCACAGTTGCTCCTTCTGCGATGAGCTCCATGTGAACAATTCCCCTGCAGTCGAAAAAGATTTCCAGCATTACCTTTCCTTTCGATCTGTCCTGACGACATTTTTGTTTCCATGGTGACTTTGGAGATTTCCACGTAGCTGATTGGCGCTTCGTTTGTGGGTCGTACAAGAAGCACCATGTTTCGTCACCAGCAATTATGCGCTGCAGCAACCCATCATCCTTATCAGAAGCCGTTATCAGGTCCCCATAAATCACCTGGCGTTCGGTATGGTGGTCCTCGGTGAGAATCCTGCGAATGAAGTGTTGCGGTACCCGCGACATGTTGAAATCTTCTGAGAGAATTGCATGGCAACTTCCGTGAGAAACATTGAGTTGCGCAGATATGCTGTCAACAGTCTGTGAACGGTTTTCACGCACAATTCATTGCACCTTCTGGATGTTCTCTGCGGTCCGTGCCGTTACTGGACGACCGCTTCAATCGTCATTTTCAAGAGACGCCCTTCGCTCTTTGAACCAGCGGTGCCAGTCGAACACAACACTACGGCTAAGTGCTTCGTCACCGTACGCTTGCTGTAACAGCTGAAGTGCTTCTGTTGTTGATTTACGAAGTAGCTGGCAAAATTTGATGCTCGCATGTTGCTCAAAAGTGGAAAATTTTCGCTTGGCCGATGCAGTGCTTACACCATTCTTTCAATCTCACTAAACAACTACTTAGTGCGCATGCACAACCAAACGCTTAGCCCTGTAGGTAGAGCTGCTTTACCATTACCTGTCACACTCAAGCAGCGATGGCTTACGTCAACATCAGCATCACACCGCGGCCAGTCCTAGAACTTACTGACTCTACCACGTATATCATATCTATAATATATAGACGCTTCATACACATGATATATATATATATATATACTAGACAATATGTGCTTGCATACTGCAAGCATTTTCAAATTTTAGCATTTTTACAAATACAGAATATTCCCAATCGATGTTGTACATAATCATATAACCGTGTCAAATTTGGAGTTTGCAGCTCATTGAGAAGTGCCATATAATTTTAATCCTAGTATAGGGCAATAATGGAGCAAAACAGCCCCTAACATTATGAATTTTTACATTCTAAGATTTTTTCCATCTGTTGTAACTAAAAACCCATAATTCTGCCAAATTTCAAGTTTGTATCTCATTAAGATGTGCCTTATAATTATCACAATCGTATGGGGCCGAAAAAGGGCTAAGCCACCCATTAAAAAATGGAATTTTTGCAATTTTACAATTTTATCTTAGTTTGCCATGAAAATTCTATAATTGTGCCAAGTTTCAAGTCTCTAGGTCCTATGCAGCTGCCTCGCATTTTTTGTTCTCGCATGGGCCCAAAAGGAGCAAAACCGCCCCTTAAAAATGAGAATTTTTGTAATTTAATAATTTTATCTTAGGTTGCAATGAAATTTCTATAACCGTGCCAAATTTCAAGTCTCTGGGTCCTATGCAGCTGCATCGTCTTTTTTGTTCTCGAATTGGGCAATAATGGGGCAAAACAGCCCCAAAAATGAGGATTTTATCAATATCAGATTTCCTTCATTAGGTGTAGTTTAACATTAACAGCATTAAAATATAAGCCTCTGATTCCCATTAAAAGCTTACCCATATGAAAGGATAGAGCTTGTTACCAAGGAAACCTATTGTTAGACCCAGAAAAATTAGCAATTTTTGTGATAAAAACTATAAATTTACGTTAATTCTACTCGGATTTTAATTCTGTCTTCAAAAATAAGAAACTACAATTTATATTCTATCTGACAGTTTAAGTCTAGAGTTCGTATCTTGATGGGAAGTAATATTAAAATGTAAATATAAAAACCTCTGCACCAATTTACATGCTTTCTTATGGGGAAAAAAGGGGCCAAAATAGCCCCTCAAATAGGAATTTCGACAGTTTCGGATTTTTTCCTTCGGTTGTGACCAAAAACCTATACTCCTACCAAATTTCAAGTTTCTACCACATCTGGAAGTGCCTCATAATTTTGTATCCTCCTATATATATCATCTGTCAGAAGCATCTATATATTATAGACTAGTTAATGTGTGCTTGCATTCTGCAAGCATTAGTATCGGAAAAATAATTTTTTGACGCAAAAGTTTGAACCTCTTCACCGCTTTACGTGTTTTCCTTATTGAAAAATTTTTGGGTAATAATTATAAAATATTCATAGGTTTTTAACATATGTTACGAATACTTAACATTTATGCCAAATTTCATCAATGTAGCATCTCTAAGAGTGCATTTATATAAATGTAATTTTTAAAAATTTTTGAATTTTTAACGGCAACAATACTAAACTTTAACAAAATTTTCAATGTTAATTGTCACCGGAACATTATTCCCTAACTTTCTTAAAATTTTCAGCTTTCTTTGCTCTTCAGAATGTACAGTCATTTCCAAAAGTCAAGCGACACGGCTCGGTCACGCCACACATAGTCCGGAGCTGAAAGTTCAGAGTATGTTGGTACCCATTGCTTCAGGGGTAGCAGGAGAGGGGCATGATAGTGAGGGGAGGAAAGAGCGAGGAGGTGAGTTTCGAAGCCTGGGTTGGCGTGCTGGAAGAAACGAAAGGAATCAGAGCCGGTGAGACAAAACCCATTCAACAGTGCGAGGGCATCCATTCCAACTCGGAAAAAAGGACTGTCTCGGTGGTTGCCTTCGCATGCCAACGGTAACAAGAAAACCTCCGAGAGCAGGAGGCGTGTAAACGGTTCGAAGTCTTACAATGGGATAGGGAAACATAAATGAATATTTCGCGTCTAGAAAGCACTTTCGGAAAAGATGCAATATTTTCATCTTTGTGAGCGTTATTAATGCGAAATGCTAGGCTGCACTTCACTTCGGAAAGCGTAAAAAAGCATCAATGGTTCAAGGGCAAAAATTATATAATACTCCATAAATTAGGATAACAAAAATGAGAGCTGTTGATTTAGTGGAGATCCTGAATGAGCATCTTCTGCCTTATGTCAGACAGATAGTGCCAGACGGCGAAGACGTGGTAGTAATACAAGATAATTCGTCGTTAGTTACGGCCGGTGTAACTCGACAATTTTTTTGACCAGAACTGGAATATCAGTGTTCTGCCCTGGCCAGCTCGCTCGCCGGAATAAAATTTTTATTCCACCGTACTGTATCACTCAAGCGTCAAGAAATTGTCAGCACGAAAATTGCTTTTTCGGGAGAACATTAGGAAATATTTACATCCTTTATCCAATCAGTTTTACCAAAACTCTAATAAATGGCAATTTATCACATGTAGCACTTTTCTCACAGATAGTGGATACATTTTATATTGCCTTTATTTAAATTTTCTAATAAAAATTTTATTCTAGCAGCATTTAATAGGCAATGAAAACAATGAAAGATTATTTAGTGTTTTATTTTAGTATTTAGTGAAGTCTCAGCCTGAGTCGATCACTCCTTGCATTCGACGGTTAATGAACCGTACTAAATTTTCACATATTTGTGGTCGTCGTCCGCTTGAGCCCTAGAGTTCCATAACATTCTCTTCAAGAGCGGCTGCCGTCCTCAACTTTCCTTCCATCCACTCATTATACCCCATAAGTTCTCAATGGGATTCCTATCCGGCAAGCGAGCTGGCCAGGGCAGAACATTGATAATCCAGTTCTAGTCAAAAAAATTGTCGAGTTACACCGGTCGTATCTAACGATGAATTAATTATCTTGTATTACTACCACGTCTTCGCCATCTGGCACTATCTGTCTGACATAGGCAGAAGATGCTCATTCAGGATCTCCACAAAATCAACAACTCTCATTTTTGTTATCCTAATTTATGGAGTATTATATAATTTTTCCCATTGACCCATTGATGATTTTTTACGCTTTCCGAAGTGAAGTGCAGCCTAGCTTTTCGCATTAATAACGCTCACAAAGATGAAAATATTGCATCTTTTCCGCAAGTGCTTTCTAGACGCGGAATATTCTTCATTTTCCCCTCTCTTCGAACCGTTTACACGCCTCCTTCTCTCGGAGGTTTTCTTGTTACCGTTGGCATGCGAAGGCAACCTCTCAGAGAGTCCATTTTTCCGAGTTGGATTGGATGCTCTCGCACTGTTGAATGGCGTTTGTCTCACCGGCTCTGATTCCGTTCGTTTCTCCCTGCAAGTCTACCCAGGCTTCGAAACCCACCTCCTCACTCTTCCAACCCTCCCTATCATTCCCCTCTCCTGCTTCCCCTCAAGCAGTGGGTACCAACATACTCGGAACTTTCAGCTCCGGCCTATGTGTGGCGTGACCGAGCCGTGTCGCTTGACTTTTGGAAATGACTGTACATAAACTTTATTCAATTTATTTAACATTCAAGAGATTATTACGGTCGAACGAATAAAAATTTACAAATTTCCATAATCCCGTTTTCATTATATGGCAAATTCTACCAATGGAAAAAATTTCAGCTTCATAGCTCATTTAGAAATACCTAAACCATGAAAAGTTAGTAAATAGTTTATAATTTTTAACAGCCAAGAAAATACATATTGTTGCAATTTTTCCTCTGATTATTTTTTTTTATTCAATTATGTATTAAATTTCAGCTCAAACTATTGTAGTTTGCACTGGAAATTTGTATGCCCTCTATATTCAAAGTAAGTTCCATCAATATATAATGAAGAAGCATTTTTAAATTGTAGGATTTTTACAATTTCGAATTATTCCCTGTCTACTTTTAAAAAAATCATGTAAGCGTGTCAAATTTCAAGTTTGTAGATCGTTTAGAAGTGCCTTATAATTTTATTCCTCGTATGGGGCAATAATGGGGCAAACCAGCCATAACATTACGAATATTTACAATATCGAATTTACTCCGTCTGTGGTAACTAAAAACCCATAATTCTGACAAATGTCAAGTTTGTATCTCATTACGAAGTGCCTTATAATGTTCACATTCGTATTGGGTAGAAATGGGGCAAAACCGCACCTAAAAATTTGAATTTCTGCTATTTTTTTATTTTACCTTCGGTTAGAATGAACTTTCTATAATGGTGCCATATTTCAAGTCTATAGTTCATATGGAACTGCCTCTTCATTTTTGTTCTTGTATGGAGCAATACTGGGGCAAAAGAGCTCAAAAAATGAGGATAATTGCAATATAGGATTTCCTTCATTAAGCCTAGTTTAGCAATAAAGGCATTAAAATATCAGCCTCTGATTCCCATTAAAAGTTTACCCATATGAAAGCATTAAGACTGTTGCCTAGGAAGCCTATTGTTAGACCCAGAAAAATTACCACTTTTTTGCGATAAAAACTATAAATTTACGTTAATTCTACTCGGATTTGAATTCTGTCTTCAAAAATAAGTAACTACAATTTATATCCTACCCGACAGTTTAAGTCTCGAGTTCGCATCTTGATGGGAAGTAATTTTAAAATGTAATATATAAAAACCTCTGCACCAATTTACATGCTTTCTTATGGGCAAAGAATGGGGCAAAAAAGGGCCGAAATGGCCCCTCAAAATAGGAATTTCAACAGTTTTGGATTTTTTCCTTTGGTTGTGACTAAAAACCTATAATCCTACCAAATTTCAAGTTTCCAGCACGTCTGGAAGTGCCTCATAATTTTGATCCTCCTATATCTATAATATATAGATGCTTCTTACACATGATATATATCTATAATATATAGATGCTTCTTACACATGATATATATCTATAATATATAGATGCTTCTTACACATGATATATATATATATATATATATAAGGATACAAAATTATGAGGCACTGCCACATGTGCTAGAAACTTGAAATTTGGTTGGATTATAGGTTTTTGGTCACAACGAAAGGAAAAATTCCTTAACTGGTAATTTTTCTGGGTCTAACAATAGGTTTCCTTGGTAACAAGCTCTATCCTTTCATATGGGTAAGCTTTTAATGGGAATCAGAGGCTTATATTTTAATGCTGTTAATGTTAAACTACACCTAATGAAGGAAATCTGATATTGATATAATCCTCATTTTTGGGGTTTTTTTGCCTCATTATTGTACCATTCGAGAATAAAAAAGACGATGCAACTGCATAGGACCAAGAGACTTGAAATTTGGCACGGTAATAGAAATTTAATTGCAACCTAAGATAAAATTATAAAATTGGAAAAATTCTAATTTTTAAGGGCTGTCTTGCTCCATTTCTGCCCTATTCGAGTGTGAAAGTTATACTGCAATTCTTAATGAGATACAAACATGAAATTTGGCAGAATTATGGGTTTTTCGTAACAACAGAAGGAAGAAATCCGATATCGTAAAAATTCGAAATCTTAGCGGCTGTTTTGTCACTACTGCCGTAGCGACAAATAAAATTATAAGACATTTCTAAATGGGCAACAAACTTGAAATTTGACACGGTTATATGATATGGTATGTAATTGATTGGAAATAATTCTAAATTGTAAAAATGCTGATATTTAAAAATGCTTGCAGAATGCAAGCACATATTACTAGTATATCTATAATATATAGATGCTTCTTACACATGATATCTATAATATATAGATGCTTCTTACACATTATATATCATATATATAGGAGGATACAAAATTATGAGGCACTTCCAGATGTGCCAGAAACTTGAAATTTGGTAGGATTATAGGTTTTTGGTCACAACCGAAGGAAAAAATCCGAAACTGTCAAAATTACTATTTTGAAGGGCTATTTTGGCCCCTTTTTGCCCCATATTTTGCCCATAAGAAAACATGTAAATTGGTGTAGAGGTTTTTATATTTGCCATTTAAAGTTACTTCCCGTCAAGATACAAACTCGAGACTTAAACTGTCGGATAGGATATAAATTGTAGTTTCTTATTTTTGAAGACGGAATGCAAATCCGAGTAGAATTAGCGTAATTTTATAGTTTTTATCGCAAAAAATTGCTAATTTTTCTGGGTCTAACAATAGGTTTCCTTGGTAACAAGCTCTATCCTTTCATATGGGTAAGCTTTTAATGGGAATCAGAGGCTTATATTTTAATGCTGTTAATGTTAAACTACACCTAATGAAGGAAATCCCATATTGATATAATCCTCATTTTTGGGGCTGTTTTGCCTCATTATTGCCCCATTCGAGAACAAAAAAGGCGATGCAACTGCATAGGAGCCAGAGACTTGAAATTTGGCACGGTTATAGAAATTTCATTGCAACCTAAGATAAAATTACAAAAATTCTCATTTTTAAAGGGCGGTTTGGCCCTATTTCGGCCCCATGCGAGAACAAAAAATGCGAGGCAGCTGCACAGGACCTAGAGACTTGAAATTTGGCACGATTGTAGAATTTTCATGGCAAACTAAGATAAAATTGCAAAATTGCAAATATTTCTATTTTTAATGTGTGGTTTTGCCCTTTTTCGGCCCCATACGAGTGTGATAATTATAAGGCACTTCTTAATGAGATACAAACTTGAAATTTGGCAGAATTATGGGTTTTTAGTTACAACAGATGGAAAAAAAACTGAGACTGTAATAATTCTTAACGTTAGGAGCTGTTTTGCTCCATTATTGCTCCATACGAGGATTAAAATTATAAGGCACTTCTAAATGAGCAACAAACTCCAAATTTGACACGGTTATATGATTCTGTACAACATCGATTGGGAATAATTAGAATTTGTAAAAATGCTAAAATTTGAAAATGCTTGCAGAATGCAAGCACATAACAACTAGTATATATATATATATATATATATATATCATGTGTAAGAAGCATCTATATATTATAGATATGAGGATACAAAATTATGAGGCACTTCCAGATGTGCCAGAAACTTGAAATTTGGTAGGATTATAGGTTTTTGGTCACAACCGAAGGAAAAAATCCGAAACTGTCGAAATTACTATTTTGAAGGGCTATTTTGGCCCCTTTTTTCCCCATTTTTGTCTCATAAGAAAACATGTAAATTGGTCTAGAGGTTTTTGTATTTGCATTTTAAAATTACTTGCAATCAAGATATGAACTCGAGACTTAAACTGTCGGATAGGATATAAATTGTAGTTTCTTATTTTTGTAGACAGAATTCAAATCCGAGTAGAATTAGCATAAATTTTTAGTTTTTATTAAAAAAAGTGGTAATTTTTCAGGGTCTAACAATAGGCTTCCTAGGTAACTGACTTAATGCTTTCTTAAGGGTAAGCTTATAATGGGAATCAGAGGCTAATATTTTAATGCCTTTAATGTTAAACTATGCCTAATGAAGGAAATCCGATATTGTAATAATTCCCATTTTTGGAGCTGTTTTGCCCCAGTATTCCTCCATACGAGAACAAAAATGATGAGGCAGCTTCATACGAACTACAAACATGAAATATGGCACCATTATAGAAATTTCATTGCAACCGAAGATAAAATAATAAAAATTGCTAAAATTCCAATTTCTAAGGGGCAGTTTTGCTCTATTTCCGCCCCATACGTATATGAAAATTATACGTCAATTCTTAATGAGATACAAGCATGTAATATGGCAGTATTATGGGTTTAAACTAATAGCAGAAAGAAGGAATCCCATACTGTAAAAATTCAAAGTCGTGGAGAATGTTTTGCCATATAATTAGCCAATGTGACGAATAAAATTATAATGCCCCATAAGAGAACACGTAAATCGGTGTATAGGTTTTTACATTTGCATTTTAAAATTATTTTGCATCAAGATTCAAACTCGAGACTTAAACTATCAGATAGGATATAAATTGTAGTTTCTTATTTTTGAAGACAGAATTCATATCCAAGTAGAATTAACATAAATTTATAGTTTTTATTGGAAAAAAGATGTAATTTTTCTGGGTGGCAACAATCTGCCAATCAGTCAAACTTTGCCTTCCTAGACGGGCGGACGTGTTCTTTCTCTATAGTTCCAATAAAGTACACCTTTTTCGGAAGTGACGGATTTTTGTATTCCTGAGGATAAATTCATAATCTGGGACCTCATCAGCGGACCTTAGTGCTTACTGGAAAAGTGTTTGTGAGCAGAAGTTGCCAGATTCGTACCCCGTTGGAATCATCAAAGGTAAGAGGTTATTTCATCTAAATTCTCCTAAAGTTGCATGACTTCATTTCATTTTACACGTTTTCATGGTGCTGTGGATTAGATCCCTTTATTCAATGGATGGGAATTATAATGCAGTGTAGAAATTTATATTCTCGTTAAATGTGTCACATTTCAAAGGGAAGGGAGAAGCTATTAAGCGATCTGTTTTTCAGCTTCGCAATCCCATTCATGTAAATATTCTGATCAAAAAGAGACGCGCATTAAAAGCTATCAGTAGCTTTTATTCCGAGCATTCATTACAAAGTAGCTGAGGTTATTGCCCACAAACACCAGTTCTGGTTAAACTTCTTCGAGGTACCTATAAATCGTATTTAATGGACCTAAAGGTATATTCGATCATCTTAAAAATATGTTCGCTTACGCTACTAAACAGGCGTTGTTTTGAGTTATTAGTTTTACAAAAGTGTGTTAAAATCTGGATGAGTAGAATACCTCCTTCCAGGCTTTACACCAACCCAACCCAACGCGGTGTAGAGAATAATATTTCTTCCAAGTTTTGTTTGAAAGAAATTTTCGTAGACCATCCATTTCGAAGATATTTTGCTTTTTCTAGTATACAGCGCCACCTCTATTTAGCGGTGAATTCTTTAAACATATTCAAAATATACCTAATTTATGCAATAAGGATGACTGTATTCTTTTACGATACGAAATAATAATTTTGCCTTATAATTCTATTCATAATAATTTATATATCTATACCCCAAATATGGAGAAAGTCATGTGTTGGACACATCAGATTTTTTACTGTTGTGATCACAAAAAAAATCAACTTCGAGATTTCATCGGAAATACACGTTTTGAGGTCCCTAGAACACGTTTAGACTATTTTCGGAATGGTGTGTGTGTGGATGTATGCCATTGCGGGCGCTCTAACTCAAAAATTACTTGCCATATTAACACCAAATTACATATCTAACACTTTGGTATGAGTACGTAGAGCTGATTAGTTTTTGGACAATAACAGTTAACCGGAAGTCGAGGTTTATTCGTAACCCGATTCAGTTTTGACGAAATATCTCCCTTAAAACATCCTTACTGTATATACAATTCTATACAAAGATTATAGAGAATGTAATTTACTACAACATTCAGTTGAAACAATTTTCCATAGCTCTTATTATTTAGGAATTATTTATAAATAATCGGTTTTTTCGGTTTCCGTCAAACATCTTAAAAACGTCGTTGTTAGTAATCTTCGTAAGGACCAAATTTGTAGAGAATAATATTTCTTCTAATATTTCTTATAACATATTATTATAATATTTCTTATAATATCTACTTTCACCGTGTTTTCCTAGCTTGTTTTTGGTTTTGTATTTTATTATTAACAAGAAGTGGAATTGCTAATACAATAAATCATTTGCACTTTCCAAAAAACCTGTAATTTGCTAATAGCAAGTTCTGAAGAAGATATGTTTTTCTGTTTAACTAACCAAATGTCTCACCATCCAGCACATTTCGACGATTGCAACTTCCTGACAATTAAATGGATATTCTAGCAATCGCTAAGATTCGAATGATCCCAAAGAAACTCCAGCGATTGAGAGAGAAAATGATGACGAGTAGAGACTCCTTGACCTCGCAAAGAGGCCTACAGAGCGCTTGCTTTACACGAATAACTTTATGACATGTATTGATGTAGATGACACAGTAGTCAAAGAATGGTGAAATTATTCGATTTCATATCATATTTCAAAATACAATACGGCCTCAAAGCAAAGGAAGATTAATAAATATGTCAAAAAGCAGTGATATGAATTAAAACATTGATGGCTCATGTTTTATGTTAAAATCGCCATTCATTTTCCTGCGATAATTGCTTTTACGTTTTTAATACCTTTCCATCATATGAGGTATGTGTAATTACATGAGGGATCCTCTACGCATCATGCGTCCAATTTTGCAATTTGCCCAACATAGCCCATCCTACATCAACCAGGCGACGACAACGGTATCCGAAACACGCAAGCGAACGAGGGTTTCAAATTTTGTGCCCATAAGAGCTCGCCGCCATGGGAGCATGTTATACCTGTTAATGTGACCAGAGAAGAGGATATTTATTCGAAACCCGATATATATATATATATATATATATATATATATACACACACACACACACACACAAAGGTCATAGATAATGTAATTTTCTACAACTTTCATTTGAAACAGTTTTCCATAGTGGTTATTGTTGAAGAATTATTTATAAATAATCGGTTTTTTCAGTTTCCGTCAAATATATCCTTAAAAACGTCGTTATTAGTAATCTTCGTGAGGACCAATGTTCTAGAGAATAATATTTCATCCAAGTTTTGTTTGAGACAAATTTTCGTAGAACCATCCATTTCGGAGATATTTTGCTTTTTCTTAATTTGCAGTATACACCGGCACCACCATGTAGCGGTAGATTATGTAAACATATTCAAAATTTACATAATTTACGGCAATAAGGATGACTGTATACTTTAACGATACAAAATAATAATTTTGCCTTATAATGCTATTCATAAAAAGAATTTAAATATCTATACCCAAAATATGGAGAAGGTCATGTGCTGGCCACATCAGATTTTTTCTGCCTTATTATGGTGTGATTTTTTTGTTTATTTTTTCAGCGCTTTTTTTTATAAATGCTGATGTTTTATAAATTTTTAATCCACTTTTGCAGAATTTCGTTTTTTTGTTTTTTTTTTGGGCCTTTTCTTGAATTTATTTTTTCCTTCTTTTTTTTGTTTTTCATTTTATCATCTACCGTTTTAATAATACTATTTATTCTGTTGTATTTTCTTCTTTGCAATGACTTGGTGGAATAAATCATAAAAACAATGGAAACAACTTTCTTTTACAACGAGAGCACCTCGCAAAGCACTGCTCTCCACAGAAGCACTTACTCTTCATTACCTCTTCAGGAAATAAAACTTGGTTGATGTTGCAAAAAATGTCCGTTTTCGGTTATCCATGATGCATACCACACATACCGAATCATCGGTTTAAAAACATGCGAAGACAATTGGTAGTGAATCAAGGAATGTCAAGTAAAATGCACACAAGCACATACGAGTCATACTTGGATAACGTTTTTTTCCATTGTTTTTATGATTCATTCCACCCAAGTCATTGCAAAGAAGAAAATGCTACAGAATAAATAGTATTGTTAAAACGGTAGAGGATAAAATGAAAACAAAAAAAAGAAGGAAAAAATAAATTCGAGAAAAGGCACAAAAAAAACAAAAAAACGAAATTCTGCAAGTGGATTAAAAATTTATAAAACATCAGCAAATAAAAAAAGGCGCTGAAAAAATAAACAAAAAAATCACACCATAATAAGTCAGAAAAAAACACTCGCCCTGGGATCGAACCCACGACCTTTGTAACAGCAAGTCACCAATGGTGACTCACCATGTTACCGCTGGGCCACCGCTAAAACAACAATCGCCACCACAAAATAGGTATATAACTTGTTAACCACGAAATCGTAAATTATAAATCCATTTTGTTGCTAACTTTCTGGATATATACACCCAAAAGGGGGGTTATTCATGGTTGTGGAGTTGAGGGCTACCTATCTACCAATTTTTAAGGAAATCCGTCACCCGAAGAGGTGAGCCTCCCCTTGTTAGTATTTGACAATGTAAGTAAGGATTCTTTACGTTGTTAATGTATAAGCTGTCGTAAACTATTTCAATGCGGTGAGTTAGACAATTTTTCTCAAAAGTTATAATTTGAAATAGAAATGTTTTGCTCACTAAAAAGCATAAAATGAGAAATTCTTTGTAAAATAAATTTGTGGATTTTTGAAGTTTAATGCTTGTAATACAATTCATGGCTTTTTGTAAGTAAAATGTATACTGCAACTAAATGAAATTTAAATAATTGTGGCTTCTGAAGCTGAGAACGAGATTAGAATATAACACAATCCACAATTTTTCTTAATTTAACTATATACTGCTAAGTGTTACTTTGTTGAAGGGCATCGAACCGTAACCGAACCAAAAACCTGAACCGAATAAACGAAGTGTGTTGAACCCGAACCAAAAACCGATATTTATTTTGCTCCTTTATTTCGGTTCGCATAAACCAGAGTTTCCCAAAATGTGTTCCGGAGAAGTTAAATTTCTCTTATTTACAGCAGGAAACATGAGTCTCACTTGTAAATTGTATACTGTAAGATACATTA
Source organism: Uropetala carovei (assembly GCA_036926305.1). Lineage (NCBI taxonomy): Eukaryota > Metazoa > Arthropoda > Insecta > Odonata > Petaluridae > Uropetala > Uropetala carovei. The sequence goes on along the minus strand of JAXCHB010000180.1, from coordinate 1,296,569 downwards.
GCTATATAAATAAACATTATAATGATTTTAAAGTTTATTTTATTGCGATTAGGCTTACTATATCTTATTTAGGGTTCCGTGAGAAAAAATATTTGAATACATGGGTTCGGTGGCTTCACAAAGTTTGGGAACCACTGGCATAAACAGTGTAAGCGAAAGGCGGAATTTTTCCACTGCTCAGTAACCTTCAAATGGCCATCGCTTCCCTCACGCTACAATACCCTGTCGCCATGGGATCCAAACCCCCAACCAAGTTCACTAATCCTCAAGTCCCTTGGTTCATTCCACGAATACGACCTTCAAGTCTTTTCTAAGATAATATCTACCGACCTCCGGTAATTAGATGGGGAAATTTACCCATTTGAGAAATCCTTGAACCTTATGAATGCCTAGTAGGAGAAGGGAAGTTTTCCAATGTTTCGTTTGCTACAACCTTTCATTCCTTCACATGAACTATGCGTAGCATCCACCAGTCTGGCCTTACTAATTATTGAAGAAGGATCGTTCCATGTTTGTTGTTCCCCTTTGTTACAGGTTCGTAATTTTAAATAGGTATACTTTGTAAATACGAAAAATTAAATTTTATATTGGATGTTAATCGTTCTTTAAAATAGGAATAAAAATTAATGTATATTTGTTATTCCCATCAAAATATTTACCTTATCGGTGTGAATAACGAAGTGTTGCCAGCATTAAGGAGAAGATAAATCATTCAGTGCAAATGGAGAAGCTATTATTTGTTGACATTTTTATTTCTGTTGTTCAATGCATTTTATTAATTGTTGAAATTGTTTTTATCCTGTTCATAAGTGTTGAGTTTATTGAATGAAGTTAGTATTTTATTTTTCCAAAACGGGGCAGATAATCCAGAAGAGGCAGAAATGCTGAGCATACCCGGTGCGAACCGGCTATGTGAAAGTAAGGTTTTTTTCAGAGGTTTAGCGGCCCCCTATTTGCGTGTTTAGAGGAGAACACACGAATCAGCGCTCCATCCTTGGGAAAGGATGTAAAGCCGTTGGTCTCCTTGGTGTTTCTCGTTAAGAGTAGGCTAATGCCAGCACCGGGTTTATCTCCTCCCTTGCTTTGTGATTTAGACTGAGAAGCCTGCAAGCACTGGTAGTCGTTTGAAGTCACAAGGTCCCACAATAACAATAACAGTACTATAAATTTACGATGATGAGATTTACATAGGCAAAATAAAAAGAAGAGGCTACGAACTTCGGATCATGTATTTGGACGAAATTTGGATCATGCGATTCCACATAGAAATAAGTGTCTCACACACACACACTTGTCAGAGTTTATGTGAATGTATCCATGGTTTCGAGAAGTCAGCGTCAAAAATATGCAAAACATCATATGTTGCTTATAATAATTATTTGTAGCATTGTTACTAACAGTAGGTTTGGTTGGGCGGCTAGTGTGTACACATTGTATGTTAAGGGCTAGGCTTCCATTCCTGGTGGCAATATTTTTTTCTTTTTTTCCCCGATTCTCAAAACGTTACTAGAAAATAATATAATCCAACATTTTTTACATATTATCTTGCAATTCACCATATAGGTGGGTGACATGGAGTGCGATGCATCAAATTTTTCCTAACAGCTACCCCTTATAACAATATTTTTTCTGTTATGTTCCCTGATTGTCTTAGGAAAGTAAAATGTAAAGGGGATATATATTTATCGGTATATTGATGGATAGCTAAAACTACATTCATTCGCATATTTGATGTAAGTAAGCTACTTAGATCAGGAATCACAATTGGAGGCTTGCCCGTGACAACAAAAATCCTTAAGCACTGCTTAGTGCACGGCACCACCTACCACCCACCAACTTGGTTAATTGCAGGGTAATATGTAGATGTATGCAGAGCCAGATAGATGGAGAGCTAGCAGGGCCACTTGGCCCGGGCCCAGCAGGGTCCTCAAAATTTATTCGAGAGGTTTTTTATTCATATATCTGTATGGTTTTTGGAGTGGGGTGGGGCCCCACATTTGTGACTGGCATCTCACCTCTCTCAGGCCCTGGATGTTCATAGATGTTTTTTATTTGCTGCCGGGTGAAAATCACATGCTTTCAATTTCATGAAATAATGAACTTTAACTTTCTCACACTACTTAAGTGGTTAAAAATATTCAGTCATCGTAAATTTGTATCATGTTAATAAACTTTTCTCAGCCTTTCTGAATTCTCGGACCCTCAATTTCCTCATAAATATTGGAATTTCTTTATGAATGATGTTTTCAGTTCTTTTCTCAATGTGGAAATTTTGTTGAGAATTACTTGACATTCGCCACGTCAATTTCAAGTGGAGAGTGTTCTTTTAGTAAACTGAAATTGACCAAAATGACCTACGGTCATCAATGACTCAAGAGAGACTTTCTAGTCTAGCCATCTTATCTACTGAATATGACACTGCTAAAAATAGATTCCAAAGACAATATTTTTGCTGCAAATAAAGCCCAAAAAATAAATCTGTAAAGAAATGATCATTTATTTCAGTTAAGTACACCTTTTAAAATAGGCACATCATTTTATTAGATTATCTTGGAGCGACAGAAAATCATCTGCCCAGGGTGCCAAAAGGTGTCACTATGGCCCTGTATATATATGTATGTATGTGTATATATATGTATGTATGTGTGTGTGTGTGTATAGTAGAACCTCAATAACCCGGCAACCTCGTGACCTAGCATTTGTCAGGTTTTTGAAAATGTATAAAAAATCCTTAAGTAATGTAGATTTTTGGTAATTGATTATATAATTCAAATGGTGAACCCATTATCAATAAAGACTATTCCTTATACATGCATTAAACGAGGAATTATATAAGAACCATTAAAAAGTAAATAACAAAATACGCATTTACAACATTATTTTCATCAGACATTATTCTGAGAATTTTTTTTAACAGATCAAGCAAACTAGCTTGCTTCATGCATTTTGATTTTTCCTTCATAAGTTTATCTTGTATTCCATACAAACACGTAATCTCTTGAAAATCAATGCAAGAAAGTTGTTCTAAAACAGATATTGTATCTGTGACCAACTGTATACAGCGATCTATTGAAGGTTTGTCCTTAACTATCTCTTGATTATCGTCACTTTCATTTTCTTCATCTTTTTCATGTTCAGGTTTCAAAACCATGTCTGCTATTTCGACTATTTCACATCAGTTAGCTGAAGTACGACAGGTGCATCATTGTCGATATCAAACCAGTTTTTACTCTTTTTGCTAGTGTGAAAAAATTTCGCTTGCTGTATCAGCTGTATCAAACAATACCTTAGCAACAATATTTACCTGGGACGTGTAGTGTTTTATGGCTACACATAGCTTTAGGTGTATCACTCTCTGCATAAAATTTCAATATTCCCGTTTTTTTCTTCTTTAAGTCATACACAGAGGAACTACCAATGCTATATTCTTCGCAAAGTCTCTTCACTGAAGTACATTTTTCAAGATTTCTTAGTAATTCCACTTCTTTTCAATCGTGAGATTTTTCTGTTTACGTTTTGTAGTACTACCTATGGGTTGTATTCTTTTTTTGAAGTTGTCAAAAAAAATTTAACAGAAGTACTAATTGCATTAATGAAAAACAATTGCTATCGTCACAAATCTAAACGTGGTTATAATGAGGTAAACAAAACAATGAAAATAGATGTGTACATCATTTAGAGTATTAGATATTTTTACATATAACTCCAAAAATTGCCGAGAGTGTGTGTGTGTGTGTGTGTATATATATATATATATATATATACACACATACATACACACACACACAGAGACACAGGGGACTCCCGAGTCTCGTTGGTGATGCGTTCCTGAAAACGTGTTCCAATCTCAAATAGTTGAGTGTCGAACGCCGTTTTTCCATATACTTGCATGTTATAATCGGGGGATACGTTCCTGCATCTCGGGAAAAAGTCTATCCTCACATTCTATAAAGATAAAATAACATTAATAATATGTTAATACAACAATATTAAATTATGAATAAATTATATAATAAATATTTTAAATGTATAACATTTTTTGCACTAAAAAGGAAAAAATAAATTTGTGTTTCGAACTTCAAAGATAGATGTACGCAATATGCTTGAAGGACACATTCCCAACGATCGTGCGATTTCAGCTTGGCTTTCACCTTTCTCAGCACGCTTTAAAATTTCTAATTTCAATTCATAAATATGAATCTTATGCCCTCTTTTATTTGATTCCCTTACATTATCACTATTACATTTTCTTTTAGATGCCATGTCAAGTGATCAATTTATAAATATATCAATTAAATAAATAAATTTTAATAAAAGATTAACAGAAAAAAGAGTGAAATCATCACAAAGCAGATATAACTACGTCTACACCAAAACTAAACCTCGCGTTTGGTCGGAACCAATAACTACGAGAAGTTTATTCCGCGTATATTATCGATCGGCGGAATCAAAATCTCGAATTAATGGAGACTCGAACAATCGAAACTCGGGAGTCGCCTGTATGTATATACACACACACACACACACACACACAGTGGAACCCTCTTAAGATGTTTTTCAAGGGACCAAGTGATTTGAACATATTAAGCAGGAAAACATCTTAAAAGGGTAGAACCAAATTTACTTCTAATTGAAATTTTTGGAAGGAAGGGATAGAATTTAATGTTTTGATACTTTCCAAAAATCATACATAGATGTTAACATTTATTAACTTTATTTTAAATCATTTTAAATAAACAAATAATGAAATATTTTCTAAGTAGGAACCATATAGTAATTGCACTTACAAAGATTTTATTAAATTTCCAAACAAAAGTAGAAAAATAACTTCATTTTTTGAAAAAACTGTCCAGTGTACTCTGCTTCATATTTTTCTCAAATGCTTTTAAAGTAAAAATTTCTAAGTCTCTTAATTTTTGCAATATTGAGCTAGGTACATCAGGGATGCTAACAAGAAATCTCTTGTACTCTTCTAAATTTTGTATAGCTTCAGCACAAGTTGGCATTGATTTGTGTAGGTCTTCATTTTCATCTTCTTCTGTTCCTGACTCTTCTTCATGACAAAGTTCCTCAACACTTTTAACCCCACAAGGTACAAGATTGGCATCTGCATTGATGTAATCCTCAAATGTGGCATTGAAATCAAGCTTTTCCTGAAGAACGTTCCATACATCATCATCCACTCTTTCCACCTCCACCTCTTCACTTTCTGAGCATGTATCTCCAAATCCTGCTTTCCGAAAGCAATTTCTTATAACCTCAGGAGGCACTGTGTCCCAAGATGCCGCCAGGAAAGATACTGCTTCCAGCAAAGACAATTTGTTTTGGTTTATATTGCCACTTAAATTGCGGAATAGCTTATACACAAGGCGCTTTCGAAATCTTTCTTTTAAGACTTTTATAATGCCTTGGTCCAAGGGCTGAAGTACAGATGTGGAGTTGGCTGGAAGAAATTCTAAATGCACATTTTTCAGATGGTGAACATCCTTAGGATGAGCTGCACATTGATCTACAAATAAAACAATTTTTCGGTTCCTTGATGCCATTTTTCTATCTAAATATGTCATAAATTCTTCAAAGATTTTACATGTCATCCATGCAGATTTATTATGCCGGTAGGTGCATGGGAGGGACTTCACATTTTTGAAACATCTTGGATTTTCAGACTTTCCAATGACTACTACTCCATATTGGTACACACTAGAACTGTCACTCTTTCTTTGCTTCGTTTTCCCCCATGGCAATTTTCTCCTTTAAAAGCAAACGTTGTCTGGAAGCAAATTAAAAAATAAGCCAAATTCATCTGCATTAAATGTATCTTTCTTGTTGTACTTCTCCATTAGTCTAGGAAGTACAGCAGCCTTCCATGCTTCAACTTTTTCAGTATTTACACTTTTTGGCTCACCACTAATTGTCTTATAAACGAGTCCTGCACGTTTTTTGAACCGGTCAATCCATCCATTCGATGCAGTGAATTCCAAATTCATTTTAAGAGCTATCTCTTCCGCTTTTTCTCGTATAACAGTTCCACCAATAGGAAGGTTTAACGCACGCATTTATTTAAACCATTCCAACAGCACACTTTCCAGTTTCTCGTTTTTTGCAGATTTCATCTTCTTTCGACTTGGTTGCTGAACAAGGGAATCATTCAGTATTTTTTCCCGATTAGTCATGATGTTATTGGGCGTAGATATGGGAATATTAAGTAATGTTGCCATCTTCACATGCGTAGAGTTTCGATTGGCATCCACTTTACTTATTATCTCCAGTTTTTCATTTAGTGAAAGTGGTTTTCGTTTAATTCCCTTTTTAGATGACATCCCTATTCAAAAATAATATACTTGGGTTAATAAACTGAATTTAAAAAAGGAAATCTATGACACAGCCACAAACACACAGAAAATATGAATACTTCGAGCATGCTATCATAACTGAATGGTCAGAGCCGAAAACTACAATAACATAGGGAATTACAATACTGATGGGAATATAAGTTGATGGTTTTTTTTTAATTATTCGAAACGTCACGTCCAGTGATTTCCCTCTTTAAAATTTTACCGCTTCGTAAGTTAGCCTCTTGTGCTTGTCGCTTCGAGTTTGTCAGCTGTTTCGTCTGTTCTGTGCTGTCACTTGGCGTAATGTGTTCATTGTAATGTTATTTCATAGAAACAATATTAGGTGGCAAGGTGTTTCATTCCAAAATGAATGAATGACTGGGATATTAGATTTCTTTTTATAGAAAAGTTTTAAAAATATTTAGAGAAAAATTACATTTTGACTAATATGGAAAATGCACACGGGAATGTGAAAATTGCATTCATTTTTTATGTAAGAAATGAAATTAAAGTTTCTGACATATGTATACTTGAAACATTTTGGTTGACGAGACATGTAAAATGTAGTCAAAAACATATAAAACAGGTACATTTCCATTTTTTAAGGTTCGTTATGACCATCTTAGGCGGGAAAACATTTTAAACAGAAACATATTAAACGGGAAAAAATTACATTGTTCTTATGAAGAAATTTTTGGGACCGAAAGATTGGAACATCTTAGGCAGGAAAACATCTTAAGTGAGAACATCTTAAACGGGTTCCACTGTGTGTGTGTGTGTATATATATACTAGTGATAACAGGTAGAAAATACGGTATGGAAATTAATACAGAAAAATCCAAGGTTATGCGAATATCAAGTAAAGAAGAAGAAAATTTGAACATAAGTAATGGAGGAAAGCCATTAGAACAAGTTTCAGATTATAAATACCTTGGAAGCATCATAACGAGAGAAGCAAAATGTACATATGAAATCAGGACTAGAATAACAAAAGCCAAAGCCGCTTTCAGAAGAAAGAAACTCCTGCTAACGGGAAATATAAAGCAGGAAATCCGCAAGAGGTTGATAAAATGCCATGTATGGAGTATAGCTTTGTACAGAGCAGAAACATTGACGCTAAGGAAAAATGATATTAAATACTTGGAAAGCTTCGAAATGTGGAAATGGAGAAGAATGCTGAAGATAAAATGGACAGATAGGGTGAAAAATGAGGAAGTACTAGGAAGAATAGGAGAGAAGCGAACGATTATACAGACCAGAAAGAGGAAGGCGAACTGGATTGGGCATTACCTGAGGAGAGAGTGCATGATTAAAGAAGTGCTAGAAGGAAAATTGGATGGAAAAAGAGAAAGAGGTAGGAAAAGGTTTCAGCTAGTAGATGACGTTGTTGCCGATTATTAAAAATCGCGTAAATTAACATCTGTTTTCGAAACAAAATTCGGTTAACCCGAAATTCGGCTAACACGAAAGGTTTGTGGCAGTCCCCTGCATTTCATGTTAACCGATTTCCACTGTATATTGAGAAAGTACTGTTATCGCAAAAAAATTCAACCTCGAGATTTTGACGGAAATATACGTTTTAGGTGTACCTGAGTCTGAAAAAGTGGTTTTTGCAATGTCGTCTGTCTCTGTTATTGACTCTAGAGCCTAAACGGTAGAACGAAAATGAATGAAATCTCGTACTTGGGTATTTTATCATGCAGAATGGAAGCCATGAAGAAATGGTTGACATTGATTAATAATTAAGGGAAGTTTATTCTACGCATTTTTAACAACAATTTGGTTTTCTCAAAAATGGCTCTAATGATTTTGATCAAATTTCATACAATTACCTGAGTATACGTCTTCAATAATACTACATAGTTTATATTTCTTAAAAAATGAATATAAGGCGTTTATTCTTGGGCAACTTTAACAACAATTGCATTTTCTAAAAAACGGCTCTAACGATTTTCATAAAATTTTGTACAGTTACTTGAGTATACTTCTGCAATAATACTACATATTTCATTTTTCTCAATGAATGAATATAAGACTAGTTTATTTCGTGTTAACCGATTTCCATTGTATATACAAGGTGATTCAAAAGGTAAAGTCAACCGGCGAGGTTGTTTACAGTAGAAAATGTAAATAAAATTTTCTTCAATTCGCTACAGTTTTCGAGTTACAGCGAAATAAAACTTTTCATAAAAGTTTTTATAGCAATTTTGTTTATTCACATGTAAAAGAAACAGATTGTTGCTCTTTGATGAAACACGTTTTAGTACATAATTTCAGGAAAACACAGAAATGAGTTGGTCCATTCAAAGTTTATTATCAGAGCAAATGGTACAAGTGGCCTCCCCCCGCACGCAGGCATGCCTCACAGCGGCGTCGAATGGAGCTTATTACATCCGTCAACATCCTGGATTGGCCTCTAATCTCTTCTGCAGCAAGAAGAGTTCGGCGAAGAAGATCTTCCCTGTCCCACACTTCAATGGCATAAACCTTTTCTTTCATCCAGCCTCACGAAAAGAAATCCACTGGTGTTAAATCTGGAGATCGCTGAGGCCATGACACTGGACCACCCCGGTCAATCCATCTACCCCGATAATGTTGATCCAACCAATGATGCACTGGGTGTGTGAAATGTGCCAGTGCACCGTCATGTTGGTACCACATATCCTGACACACGTTAAGTGGCACATCCTCAATTAAATTTGGAAGTTTTTCCTGCAGGAAATGGAGGTACTGGGCACCTCCAAGTCTGTCTTCTATCACATATAGACCAATTAGGTGACTGTCAACAATGCCAGCCCAAACATTCACACCAAATCTGTGCTGAAATGAGGAGGCTCGTATTGCACGAGGATTCACGTCTGTGCATTCATGCAAATTGTGAACATTCGTTACACCAGCTCTTGTGAATCCTGCCTCATCAGTCCACAATACAGTGCACCGAAGGCTGGGAGACATTGGTGTAATACAACCGAGGCATCATGTTGGTCACCCTAGACGCAATGTAGAAAACGATGAAGTAGTTCTGGATACTGTAAACGAAACTCCATCAACTAGTACTCGACGTGTTGCGTATCAAACTGGCCTCTCTCTAAGTACAGTGTGGCATGTGTTACATGAACAAGGTTTGCATCCTTTTCATCTATAACCTGTGCAAGAGCCAACTCCAAGGGACCATGAATGTCGTCTCGAGTATTGTTAATGGCTTCTACACAAAGTTGTAGATGAACCAGACTTCCTGAATCATCATCATCGATTATCCGGAGCCCTCAGGGAAAGAGGGTCGCCGGATTCTCAAAAACACCGGATAATCACATCAAAGTTTTTATAAAGCTTATTTTTGGGTACTGTATTTTTGTGTGTCTATATGTCGTTTAGTGTTTTTAATTTGTTTACTGTACATAGATGTTATGAATAAAGCATGGAATATTTAAAAACATAAGTACGGTACTGTAATAGAAAATGTGGTAATTTTGCGAAGTTCTTTTTCATGTTATATCCATTCATAATGCTCCGATTTCCTTCATTTCTTCTCTATTTTCATAGTTTTTAAGCGTTATGTGCGGGAAAGCACATTTTACAGGATTTTGAGGTATCAGTTTGGAGATTTTTCACTTTTTGGTACGTTCTGTGAGGAAAAAGTGGCAATCATTACCCAAAATGATAGTTCCTGGGCAGTGTGATAGGTGGGAGTCTGCGTAGGAAATCGGTTGGATGACGGTTTAAGCTGGCATAGAGCTTCCGTTCCATTGATGGTTGTGATGCCTCTATCTGTAAAGTGCGGGGAAATGCAAACGGACAAAGGAAATGTTTTTTTCGTTTTCAAACCCAACCATGCATCCTTGAAGCTGAAATAAGTCCTCCGTTGACCTTGCTAGACTTAAGATTTAAACTAATGGTGGTATATAATGGGCATGAGATCGGAGGAAGCAATTTAAAAAGGTGTGTTGGAAGTTTGATAACACGAGTCCTCATCCAACTCCATCAGCTGAGTTGGAGGACTCACGATGCAGCTCAGTTCTAACCTCAAGGCAAAAGATACAGATGAAGGGGAAGGCAGCCAGACAACTGCTGAAGAAGTAGAGGGCTGAGGTTCCCGAGACACTCACGTAGATGGTGTTGGAGGTGCAAAGAAGGAATCAATTTTCAACTGTTTTCCTTTCTGATGCTGCTTTCGAATGATTAACTCCCAAAACATTTAAGTTTTCATAGTAGGATTTTACAATTGGGTCAATAGTCAGATTGATAAATCTCAACAATGAGTCCACATGATTCCTAACTTCTGAAAGTTTAAGAGGCATTTCTGCTCCTTCTGGATCTTCATTATCACTACTATCACTGTCAACTGGCTTACTTACGGCTGAATCAGCAGTTTCCCTGTTCCAGGAACTCCATCCTCATCTAGCCAGTCTTCCACATCTCCTTCATTCACGTTGACATCACCTGCCCTTCTTAGCACTCTCGCAAAGTCCTCTCAAAATCTACCTCAGGATCCTCGTTTTCCAAAATATTATGCACGTCACTTTGCAATGCAGTTAAACACATCATTGCAAGCACGTCTCCAATTAAAGACTGCATCCTTAATTGTACAGTAATTAAAGTTGTCCATTCTCTGCCCTCTAGTGTCCTCATGCTCATCATCTTCGTCCTCAAGTACCACCATAGCCTCGTCCATGAATCTCTTCTCATACAACCTCTTTGTAGCCACAATTATACCTTGGTTCATAGGTTGTATAATGGATGTCGTGTTGGAAGGAAGAAAAAGACTCGTGATCTTGCCATCTATGCTGCAAAATTTATTCCCAAGAAGATGACATGGACATTGTCCATATGATAATGGCCTTCACATTCTCTGGGGGCACTTTCTTTACTTGTGTATGAAACTCCCTTATTTCAGGCACAACATGCTTGTGAAACCAGTCCAAAATTATGATGGAAGCATTCTTCGTGTGTTAGTAATGCACTGGCAGTTTGTGCAAAAAATCTTTCAGTGCTCTTGACTTGGCAGACTTCCCAACAACAGCACTTTTTAGACGGTGGCTACCATCAGCATTTGCACCTAAGAGTGCTGAAATCCTCTGTTTGCTCTGCTTACCACCCTTCACATTCTTCTCATCCTTAAATACCTGAGAATTTTCGGGCAAAGACTTCCAGAAGAGCCCTGTTTCGTCAATGTTGTATATCTGCCACTTTTGGAGCCCTTCTTTATCCATGAGATCATTGAGCTGTTTGCAGAATCGCTCTATGCCAGGGGTCGCCAACCGTATGACCGAAGGATTTTCAGGTGTCTGCGTAAAAAATTCTCATACTTTAAAATAATAGTTGCGAAGGTTTTTGCATGAGATGAACATTGTATTACTATGTATAATGAAACATTGTCTGAGGTATAACATATACAGCCGTTGTAAGTGATACTGATTCCATTAGTCAAACTGAAGAGCTATAGTCATGTAAGCAACTAAAATGTAAACAAAAGTCGCTGACATTGTTTCGATAAGGAGGTATCAAATTTACTATCCATAAGTCTAACTGGCGGAAAAGAATCACGTAAACATATAGAATGCATCATTTGCAAACCGCTGGCATTGTGTCAATGCATGAATGAGAAGCTATCAAAAGGAGAATAAGACTGAAAAGCACTGTGACTGAGTAACAAATGTGTTCGTTATGGCACCTTAGTAAAGCGAGGATCCTAATGGCAGCCAAAGGGTTAAGATTGAAACTATGTATGTATATCGCCATATATCTAATAGCGATGAATTATGTGCTTCCAAAAAACTTGAGTTGAAAAATAACTTAAAGTGGGCCTCCACTCCTCAATCTTACGCCATCTGTTATAGATGACATTTGGATATAATAATATGTATATATAATCATAAAATATATACATATAAAAGAATGTCCCTTTGTCATGTAATGCTTTTTGAAGCTTAATATCTCGCAAACGACTTAACCAAATTTGATCACATTTTCAGGATAGCATTATGATTTAATAACAAAACGTTTTCATGTATCGGTAATATAAAAAAGCCTTATTCTGTCAATTTTCCTTTTGTCACTCACTCTGTCACACTATGACAAACAGAAATATACCTGGCAAGAGGGAACTAAGGTCAGATTTTGAAGCACAATAGATACTCGCTCGGATCGAAGGCAGCCCTCTCAGCAGGAGGTATGATACCAGATCAAAGAAGACTGCCTCAATTTTATTTCACAATAATCGATCATCCCCATCATTTTTGACGGGCACTTATCTCTCTATATTATAATCTTCTAAAGTCATAACTAAGTGACGCGTGATCGGAAAATGACCATTGTGCGCAGGCGCGTAGTTTCAGGACTCTTTCCCCCCTCTCCCCCCTCCCCCACTGGCTGCCAGGCGATGCAGCCGTGGTCTCCCACCTCCCTTTGTGCGCAGGCGCAGTTATCTCAGCTCTGCCGGGTGAGAGGCAGCCGAAGTTTCCCGCCAGTCGCGCTCTGACTATAATGGAGATTATGTTATTATTTTCTTCATCTTCAAATGCAAAAAGCCATTATCATTAATTAACTTTATTAACTTGCATCACTCAAATGACCAGAGTATCATGCACTTTGACTCTGAAGGTGGTGGGAAAAGGAGAGTATCATTATTATACACGGGAGATGGTGACAACGGTCACTACGATGTGGTTGTAGTAGATAGGCTGTATTTGTGATAACAATGTTGGTAACAATGTCTGAAAATTGAAAACGCCGCTGCGGCACCATGAATCCAAATAAGGGTTAAGGAATCGAGAAAACGATAAAAGGTACAGGGCCAAAAGGAAGGCTATTAGTGAATGTAATTTAACAGAGCTTGATCATGCTGTCGATAATGATGTAGATAATTGAGAAATTAGTGTAAATACAAATGAATATAACAATGACTTATCAACATCCAATCATGCTGGCTATGATGACTTTGATAAACAAGAAAGTAAAAGGCAACTATCTATGGGGGAATCAAAGAAAAAAAATGACAGTGAATCCAAGAAGCAGACAAATAAAAAGGTTTACAAACACCCGGCACATTGAAAAAAAGAAAGCGTGTTTTACAGAAGGAATTGAAAACAATACTGAAACTGAAATAGAAGAAAGAAAAAGAAAGTCACAAAGTAAGCAACAGGTTGTAGATAAACGGAAAACGATGCTAATAGGAGAAAAATTTCCAAAAACAGTGGAAGACAAACAAAAACGAATAAAGCACCACGAACGTCAGCAACGTTATCGTGCAAACCATCAACAACAGCCGACGACTTGAAATCGTGAGCAAAAATGATGTTACCGTAGGAATAATGCAGAACATTCTACCGCTGCTAACCGTGAACAACAGAAGTGGTGTACTTCTCGCACCGAGAAACAATGAAGTAAATTCATTGAACGAAAAAGTTTTGGATAGATTACCAGGAGATGAAATTATCTGTGAGGGATATAGTTGGGCAACAGCCATAGATGGAGACGGCACAGACAATGATGAAATCATGTTACATTACCAACCCGAACTCCTTCAGGCTTACTGCCTCAAAAGTTAAAGTTGAAAGAAGGCGCTATCGTGATGTTAATTCGAAACATTTATATCAATGATGGCTTATGTAATGGCACTTGATTAATTGTATGGAGAATTGATAGATCAATTCTTTACTGTTCAATATTGACAGGTGACAAACAAGGAAATGTCATTACGATACCCTGAATCTCTTTAAATACTCGAGATAATCATGAGCTACCTTTTATTCTTAACAGAAAACAATTCCCCATACGGTTAGCCTTTGCTATAACAATTAATAAATCTCAAGGCCAAACATTTAACTGAGTGGGCATTCACATCGATCAGAGTAAGCCAATATTTGGTCACGGTCAGCTACATGTGGCCCTCTCACGGTGTCGATCCATGGCCAGTCTCAAAATCAAAATTACAGGAGCTAAAAACGATACGGAAACTCACACAATTCAAAATATTGTGTACGATGAAGTATTAAGAAATCAACAGATAGTAGGGATGTACTGAATATTCGAAAACTATTCGGTATTCAGCCATTTTTCCACTATTCGGAATTCGGTAGTATTTGGAATTTGACTAAATGGATATTCGGTTTGGTATTCGAATTCGGTTAAAATTTATCAAATATCAAACCGAATAATGAGCAGCAAAAAATGAAATCATAAAATTAGTAAAATTCTTAAAATATTCAACTTTGATTACGATACAGACTGAAAAACACAAAATATTAAAAACGAGAAAGAATAAAAAACTATAAAACTGAATCTCAAAACTATTGGAAAGGGAGGTAAATTTGATAACAAACCAAAGCCTGAAAGCGAAATAAAATTCCAAGAACCAACACTCAAATACAAGTAATTATTACTGAAGTGAAATGTTTTCCATCACATAGTAACCACACATAATAATGATCACACAAAAATTAAAATTAAAATGCCCCCAAATATTTTTTCTATAATTGGGACACAATGAGGCACAGTAAAGTTTCTAATTTCCAAACACCGAAGGTTCTTTGTGATATTGATTTAATAGGTATATTATAAACTTCCAATAATAATGATTTTACTGAAATCAATTTGACAAGTAGGTTTCTTTTATGTGGGTATTTGGTGGCTGAATATTCGGTATTCAGCAATATCACTATTTGGTTATTTATTTGGTATTTTTTATTCAGCTATAACAGAATTCGGTTACTTATTCGATATTCGTTATTCGGAAATATTGATATTTGTTATTCGGAAATACTGCTATTCGGTGCATCCCTAAAGGGGCCCATAGATGGTCAAGCAAGATTGACAATCATTGTGATTGCGCAAGCATTTTGATAGTGTATGGGTATGAATGGAGGCTTCTGCAAATGATTGAAGAATATCTAACCATGTTTGATATTTCTTCATCAATCATGATGCTTGCGCAATCACGCTTGACAGTGTGGGGCAATGCTTGCACATTCACGATCAGTCTGGCACTAGCAGCCATGGCGAGTGGGTCCGATACGAGACAATTTTGGCATGAGTTCCTTGAGGTTTACAGAGGGTTTCCGGCATTGTGGAAGGTTAAAAATTAAGAGTACAAGAACAGAAAAATGAGAGATGAATGCTATGAGAAGTTAGTGAACAAAATGAAAGAAATTGAGCCACATGCAGAAAGGGAAATGGTGAGAAAAAAATGAATGCTTTCTGTACCATTAAGAGAATTAAAGAAAGTTATAAGCAGCAAAAAGTCAGGGGCTGGGAAAGATCATATTTACACACCATCATTATGGTATTTTGAAGACCTGAAATTCTTACGGGATCAAGAAATACAGCAGGAAGGTATTTCAAGCATGGATGGAGACAGAGAGGAGCACAACTCTAATGATAAGCTATTGGATAACCTGGTAAGTGTTTATTTCACTACTAATACTATTACACTATATACTATTGATTTGTCGCAACTCATTAAAGTCACTGGAACTTTTCCTGCCAAGGAACTGAACCTGCATTGTTGAAGTATTCGCAAAATTTATTCCTTATATCTTTCACTGAAGCTGGTGCATTGCATACTCTCGTAGGTTCCAACGGAATCAGATGTTGACTGTCGGACCTCCAACTTGCTTCTCGGATTTCTCCAGTAGTTAAATCTTCAACATTAAAACCATCTTCCAAATACATGTTAACGTTCCTCTTTCATAGATAGTTATGTAAGTGACAGCATGCTAGTACTATTATTGATGTTTTACATGGACAAAGATTAATAGCATTCAGAAGAATTTTAAATTGAGATGCCAATATGCCGAACGCGTTTTCAACAATACGACGGGCTCGTGATAAGCGGTAATTGAAAATGTCGTATTCTTTGTTCAAGTTTCTTTGGGTATAAGGCTTCATTGCGTTGTCCGTAAGAGGAAATGCATCATCGGAAACAAATACATAGGGCATTCCATCATTATTAGCAGGTAAGCTGTCCAGTTCAGGAATATGCAGTGTTTTCTTTTGAAGCCGTTTACAGAATTTAGTGTTTGCAAACACTCTTCCATTTGCTCCAACATCTACCATTATGAATTCGTAGTTAGCGTTCACAACTGCCATGAGCACCACACTGAATGTGTGTTTATAGTTGTAGTATTACGATCCAGGGGGCTTCCGTATGTCGATGTGTTTTCCGTCAATGGTCCCAATGCAATGGGGAAAATTCCACTTAATTTCAAACCCTTTAGCTACATTCCTCCATTCCTCTTCAGTCTGTGGCACCTGTTAACAATGAGAATTCACAGTTAATTTTTCTATATGTTTATATAAAACTTATAATTACATTAAATGCAATGAAAGATTCCTCACACCATTTTCCCCTTATTTCAGGAACTGAGTACTAATACATCTGACAGTGGTGAAGAGTCATGCCACGTTCTTTCGCAATCATTGAAACGACAGAGGAAGGTGGAACTTTTAGCAATGGTTTGCAATAACCTTCGTAGAAGCAATGATGAAATTGAAGTCTTAGGAAAAAGTTGGGCTCAGGAATTTGCAAAATTGAGACAGGATCAACAAATATTTGCAAGAAAGGCCAATAATGACATTCTATTTGAAGCATGTTTGGGGACTTTACACAGGGACTCAGTGAAGATTAATGAATCTAGCAGTGGATATTTCAGCAGATCCTCTATGCCCTATGAAAACGTGTCAATTGGCAGCATCTGCAGCAGCCGTGGTTCACATATATCCACGCAGAGAAATGAGGCAGCACACACTTCTTATGTTCGGACTAAAAGTGAACCAGTGGGGGATAGCTCAGTGGCCGATCTTTTGTCCGATTCTCAGTTTATTTAATTCTTTGTAGGAAAGTGTCATTACTTATACGTTATAGTCAGCTGAATGAAATCACAGCCTAACCTTTCTGTAATTCTCAGTTTATTCAAGTTTTCCGGATAGAAATGTACCAGTAATTGAAAGATTAAAATAATAGAGTTTCAATATTGTTGGTATGTAGGAATTATTTTTGCTAAACTTACCTTAATATTGTATTTCAGCACAGATATAATGGCTTCACATGTTTCCATATTTATATGTCCAAGACTCTGTGCAGAGATTGCAGTGGTGAACTTCAAATCCTCGAAACACTGCCCTGTTGCAAGGAATCGTAAAGTACTCGATAGTCTTTCACTTGCTGAAATTGCACCTCTCATTCGTGTATCTTCCTTTATTAAAGGTGCAATCATTCCCAACAAATCCATGAATGTTGCATGGTCCATCCGCAGGAAATTTTTGTAGTCAGATGGTGATGATATTAATAACTCCTGTAGAAGGTTCTCATAAGAAAACTGGGATTGTTTTTTATGCCACTCTTTCATCCAAATTCTTCTACTTCGTTTTTTCTTAGGCTCCTCTGTTCCGAGAGCAAGAATAATTGCTACACATGCAGCTTCGGTCATGTTGTTGTCCAGCCGCGCCACCGAGACTAACTGAAGCTTGTGCAATCTGCTTGCAAGTCTATGGGAACATACAGCACTTGCTCAATCATTATGATTGTCAATCTTGCTTGAACGTCTATGGGCCCCTTAATAGAGAGTTATATTTTCACCTCGATGATGGAGGGGAATGGGCAGCAAGGTCCCAAGGGATTGGCCTATATATGCAAGCACGATGAAAAACTGTAATAATTTTATAACTTAAATAATGGTGACTTTAGTACGTTGGCATAAATAAAGGATTGGCGGAGTAATAGTAATATATTGCGCAATCCGCTAACAATGGATGAAGAGAGTGCACGAAGCACGCCGGGGGCAGAGCCCCTAGTACTAGTATATATAATAATATGTATGTATGATACAGGATATATTACATTTTCAAATTTATATCTTTAAATGTGAAAACCTTAAGAAATGCATTTCTGTTTGGTGCCCGCAACCCTATACTTATTGCCAAGAGTAGCCCGCCACCATGAAAAGGTTGGCGACCCCTGCTCTACGCTATCAACATCCGCACTTGCAGCTTCCCCATAATTTTTTTATTTGATAGGCCGTGTCGTCTACAAAAGTTTGTCAGCCAGCCAGTTGTTGCATTAAAGTTTTGCACATTGACGTATTCTACCAGCCTTTTGGCTGCAGAACAAATCCAACCCTCCCCCCCTACACTTAATTTCAGCATTTCTCTGCTGCTTACACCACTTAAGTATAGCAACATCTAATTCTGGCTGTGATGGCATTTTACATTTTTTTTTCAATGACGGCACCTTTTTTCTTTCCTGACACATCGTATCGTATCGGAGAAGGCAATTATTGGATAACAAAAAGTATCGGATGATATAAAGTACACAATGTAGTGGTAATACAGGAAACACTTCTACCGGATCGCTGAAGATATGGTAAGCAGTGAAGGTATTCACCCTCGTTACCAAGCAATGGCCTTTTCAGTGTTTTAACTAATCAGTAAAACTCAAATTTCAGAAAAAGAATTTTCGATTACCAAATAAATGTTACAAAAAAGTGAACCTCGTGAATAACACCGATCGATGAGGAACCCCCAACAATAATGGATACAAAAATATTTTGAAGAAAGAAACGCATGGAAGACAAATGCGAATGAATTTGTCTGAAGAAATGTGAGATAAAAAGGCCATTAAAATCATTCATTAATTATATATGTATAAGTGGGAGAAAAACTCACATGGGATGTAAGAAGCCCTGCGTATAAACGAAAATTACATACAATTCAGTTATGTACAAGTCAGTATGTGTAGGTCTGATTTTGCATAGTTTCTTACAAAAAATACAGATAAACGAGTATTACGTATGTATAATTGACACGTATAACCAAGATCCTACTTTACTGCACTCAATCATCCTGGAATTCTTTGGCACCACGCGGTGCGCTGTCACCAGACTATTAATGCCTTTGATGTGTTTCTCTGGCGAATGCTGAATTACTCGCAACTTTCGCCGGATTGGGCAGGACCGCCAAATAATGTTGGAAGCCGGATAATCGATCGCCGAATAATCGATGATCTACTGTGTGTGTGTGTATGTATATGTATGTCTCTCCATCGCTGAAGAAGGCCATCAGCCCAAAAGCTCCATATTTGTGTTGTTTTTGTGTTTTTCGTGTGTCTTCAGCACCCCCAGCGGCTCTCCAATCTAGATAAGTGTCCACTGGACTTCCTCCAACACCTTGTTTCCACCTTTATTATTACCTTTTCTTTTCTTTAAGCATTTATATATACTAGTCAAATACCTGTTACTACGTAACTTTAAATCAAAAGCCATTTAAAAAATCATGAATTTTCTTTATTAATTTTCAAATATTTCTTTATAAACTACATTGTCTAGTACGTCAGAATGTTTTGTTGTTAATCTGCATTTTGTGTTAACATTGTTACTTTCTTGCCTTTCTTCAAAGGTCATGTTATGTCTAATTACTCTATGTGCTCTTGAATTTTTACCTCTTTCATGTTGCCTCTGAGCTAGTGTTAAATTTTTTCTGTGCTTCCGTTCGAACCATTTTCCTGTTTTCTGGAGTCAAGTTACAACATCTTTTTCCTATTGACGTAGAAGATCCAGTATTATCCATCTCTCCTCAAAAGTTTTAAATATCGAAAGTATCTAAAATTTAAATTTTAAATCAAAACAAAAGAATTTTGATACCATGCTTACCGGCATTACTATTATAATTATTAGAAATAAAATAAGTTTTATTATACCTGTGTGTATCTTGAATACTCTTTTCCAAATCGCACTCTTTAATACTTTGACTGAACCAATAACAATCATGTAATCTGTTACATGTGTCCACTTCGATATGCTGTTTAGTTTTACCTATTTGTTATTCAGTGTTGCTAGTGACTTGTTTATTTATTCTGTCACCATGCTTCTGGTTGCTATTTGGCTTCGGACATCAATCGACAAATTATATAATGATATATATATATATATATATATATGTGTATATATATATATATATATCTTCCACATGACAGATGTTGTCGTCTGACGTTAATGTCTGTGGTCTTCCCGTTCGTGGTTCATCAGTCAGGTCCACTCGGCCATTTTGGAATGCTTTGCACCACACAGGCACTTGTTTCCTGCTCATCACATGTTCCCCATACACTCTGACAAGCCCCTGTGAATTTGGCTTGGTGTTTTGCCTTGTGCATGCAGGAACCAAATCACACCTCGCACCTCCATGTTTGTCCAACTATAGTCTCGCTGCCATTTTCACTGTGCTGGTGTTTGCACATGCACAGCGCTGGAAAGCTCTTCCAGCTATTAACCAAAGTATTTCCACCCCCTTACCACCTGTCACTCCAATGCTTCCACTTGTGTTTATTTCCCGCGAGCTATGCCTGTTTGTACCTTTCTTTTGGAACAGCCCTCATATAATGTGGTCATACAAATGCATATCTACATGTATCAGCCTGACTGAAGGCTTTAAAGGAAAAAACAAGTAATTATTGTTAATACACAAGCAATTTAATTATTTTATTTTTGTTTTAGTGTGAAAATGGTACAACAGTTAGTAAAAACACAAAAGGTAAAATTACAAAAATATTACAAGAAAATATTGGTAAGGTTAGAAACACAAACAAATAGCCACAGTAAAAATTATATATGTGACAAGTTTACTTTTTTAATATGTTCAGTGTGATGGATGGGTTTGTTTTGTTGAGCAGAGTTTTTCAAATCGTGGTTGCATTTCAGAAATGGCTACTCTTAATTCTTTCTTTGTTCAACCTGGAACAATATTTGGATTTCATGACAACCAGAGCTGAAAACCCTGTCTCACATAAGTAAGTTGTTGCAAAGGGTAAGGCCATTTCACTCAGTGAGGGGTATTCGTCACGCATGCCTAACCAAAACACTGACAAGGACTCATTATTAAACTTAATTTTTAACAGTGCATCACTGGCGAAGTCAATGAGTGTTTCCCATTCATTTATATCCAAGGAATCAGATTTATTTCCAAAAGGGTTGCTAATCCAACTGAACTTGTCTAAATCGTCACAAAAATACCTAAGGAAATGTTTTTTCAATGAAACCAAATGATCACAAAAGCAGCATTTCAACACTAAAGAAAGCTCAGCAATATCATTCTCATGAAGGAGAGACTTCAATGCTGGAAACATACTTGTGAATAGAAGCATTTGCCCTCCCCTGCCCTCCCTCCTCCACATATCAATTTTCAGTGTTAGCTCCTTACGCATACGAGCGCTATCGCGGCATTCTTTTACGACTTTGACGCGCCACGTATTATTTACATAATTTATTTCTTCGTAGGTGTTCAGTCAATTTGATTCTTTTTTTGCATATATTTAAAGATCTCGCGTTATAATGTAACTACGGACATAAATTCATTGACTACTTTTTTTTGCCCCCGATTCTAAGCCGAGTGGCGATTTCTGACACGGTAAAAAGGTAAAAAAAGGTCGGCTTACAATCGATTAAATATGGTATACGAGGTGTGGCATAAAAGTAATGTGATTAATTTTGTAAAAAATTATTTATTGCTTTAATCCTTCAAAACATTACAGTCGCCTTCAAAATAACTTCTGTCATGCCTCATAACAGGATCAGAAATCATTTTCTGCTAGTTCCTTTATCACGTTCATTACGGCCTTTTGAATGATCGAAACTGTTTCGAAATGGTGACCTTTGACCTTCAATTTTAATTTAGGAAACAAAAAGAAGTCACTTGGCGATAAATCTGGGGAGTAAGGGGGCTGCGCAGGAATACAGGAAGGCCTCACCGACTCTGCCATCGCCCTGATGATCCCCAAGAATCCCAGTATCCCCACCTACCTTCTTCATAAAATTCATAAACCCAACACCCCTGGCCGCCCCATTGTTGCTAGTTTCAACTCCCCCACAAAGTGCATCTCTGCATTCATGGACTCTCACCTACAGCCTCTCATCCGTCTACTCCCATCCTTTATCCATGACACCAACCACTTCCTCCAATGCCATAAGCACCTCCCTTCTCCCCTCTGACCCAACACCATTTTGGCTACCATTGACGTCTGCTCCCTCTACACAAAGATTCCCCATGACGACGGTCTTTCTGCCCTCAGAAAACTACTTGACATAAGACCCTACAAAAGACTCTCCTCCCATTTCCTATTGCACTTGGCAGAAATGGTGCTGAAAAAGAACAACTTATCTTTCAGAGGGCACCATTATCTCCAAATTAAGGGTACAGCAATGGGCACTCGAATGGCGCCCTCTTATGCCAATTACTACCTAGGGGAATGGGAGACTCAATTCCTCAATGCACCTCTCAGACCACTATTGTGGCTGAGATTTATTGATGACATCTTTCTTATCTGGACCAATGGACCTGACTCCCTCCAATTCTTTTTCTCACACCTCTCCTCTCACGCCACGCTTTCCTTCACCTACAACACTTCCACATCTACCATCACCTTTCTGGACGTCAACCTCTCCATCCAAGATGGAAAAATCCATACCGGCATCCACAATAAAACCAGCAATAGCCTTCAATACCTTCATTTTAAAAGCTGCCATCCCCTACACACCTAAACCTCTATTCCATATGCCCTAGCCCGCCGAGGATGGAGGATTTGCTCAGACAGGAGGTCTCTCTCACTATATTACTCCATCCTCGAAGATGCCCTCCTAAAATGCAGTTACCCACTGGGCCCTATCCGTGACCAGATCAGGAGGGCAATTACACCCACAATCATTACACACCACCCTCACACTCCTCCTATTCCTGATTCTACCCCTCCCCTTACCCTTACTACCCTCTACCACCCCGGGATCCACGAGGTCCTTAAGGAAAACCTCCATGCTGCCCACCCAATTATTACTTCCACCTCTCACCAATCCCCCTTCACTAATTCTCCCATTCTTCTGCCGGCCTCCCAATTTGGGAAATATCCTGTGAAAGAAAGAACTACCCATTCCCAACCCTCCATCCACTGCAGGATCTCAACCCTGTGGCAGACCCCGCTGCCTCACATGCCCCATCCACCCATCCTCATTTTCTTTCACCATCCCCCCCTCTAACATCACCTACGTCATGCCCTCCAGGAGTAACTGCACCACGAGGAATGTCATTTACCTCCCATATCCTCCCAAGTGTGTCACTTCAAACAGTGCATGTCTCTCCGTCGCTGAAGAAGGGCATTAGCCCGAAAGCTCCATATTTCTGTTGTTTTTTGTGTTTTTCGTGTCTCTTCAGCACCCCTAGTGGCTCTCCAATTTAGGTAGGTGTCCACTGGACTTCCTCCAACACCTTGTTGCCACCTTTATTATTACCTTTCCTTTAAGCTTTTATACATACATACATATATATATATATATATATATATATATATAAAACACACACACATATATATACAGTACCGGACCCCTTATCCGGCAAGCTTGGGACAAGACGTTTGGCGGATTTGAGGATTTTCCAGATTTCAGGTCCTTAATTTAGTATATACTTGTAATATATCTATGGAGTATAAAATTAAATGATAATTTCACTTTATATCAAATTCTAACACAAAACAATTAAATTTGTTCAGATAAATCAGACATCTTTATCATTTAAAATTATTATTACCTAAAAATATGTTGTTTTCTAGAATGAATCTTTCCTCTATATATACAGCTAAAAAAACCATCACACATATCAGCTATCTATTATTTGTATTAGCTCATTCTTACTTTTGAATTATCATTTTCATTTCACTATCTTATATAGATTCCAATGCTTTTAAATGAGAGCTGATCTCACATGCTACCTAGAAAATGAATCAACCACATCCAATATTTATTTTAATTTAATATAATAAAAGCCGTCGTCTGTTGGTTGGTTGGTCACGCTATGCAAACGCTAATAACTCGAGAAATAATAATGATAGAAACTCGAAATTTGGTAGGGATGCTTGATTAACACTTATTCAGAGAAACTGGAAAAAAATCCCATGGTCTGCCTCCAAGAGAGGCATTTCCATTTCCCATTACTTAACATGTAAAACGTGATTTTTCGACGTGCAGACTTTTATTCATTTGGAAATTAAAATTAGAAGAAATTAACAGACGACCTTCGGCTTTGAACCATTTTGAAGAAAAATTTATAAAGTTTCTTATTCTGTTTGTCTTTTTTCGCCCACAGTTCGAAATATTCCATGTTAAACGTTTAATTTGCATATTTTGTGGAATTCTCGCCATTTTAACATGATGTTGCTATGTCGACCATTATCACTGTTACACCTCAAATTACTATTATTGTATACATCCTTCTGGGAATAAGCGTACCTTGAATGCTTCAATACGAGAGAGAGAGGGGACAGATTGGCGTGTTTTGTGGAAAATAAATATATTAATGTAAATATAAAAAAATTTAAGTATCAACAGTGTCATTTTAGAAAAATTGGAAATAAAAAGCATTCTTAAATGAAATTCTTTGTAAACCATACGTGCTTACGAATTTATATTGTTATTCCTCGAATTAATTTTGTAACAATGGCCGAAGTTTGGAAACGAATATAAATTAAAATTCAATTAAAATTAAAAGGACATTTAAAACTGCTAACAGACAATTTTCGAAGAAACAACAGTGGATCTTTTAATGAATTGATTTGTTTTTATAAAAGTAATTTTGGTGCTTCTTTAATACAGAGTAAGTTCCAAGGCTTATAATCCATTTAAATATAATAACAGTGGCTATTATAGTTTAAAGAAAGAACTTTATTTATTCACTTTACAGAATGAATTAATTTTAGGCAAGCATTGCCTATTATAAAAGGAGTTACTTTGGAATTTACAGTATGTAAAGTGGATGTTGTACTGAATTGACTCAAGTATTATATTTCAAAGCAAAAATCAATTTAAAACTATTGTAACAGTTTCTACGATAAACAATTAGTTTATTGTTTTGTTAATATGGATCCTCAATAAAACAATCCAGTCAATCGTCAAGGGAACAGTTTATAATGTTGAAATAAATTGATTTGTTTTTGTTCAGATAGTATTCAAAGAAATTATTCCACTGATTGATTAATTAGTTAGTTTTTAATTTAAATATTTTAAAGTTTTATTTTAAATATGTAATACGTAATGACGGAGAACATTATCGAGGATTTGACTAAGCTTTCTTTCTTCGTAAGTACAGAGTACAATTTTAAAACAGTCATAATGTTAACTGCACGAAATTTAATTATTTTCCCTACGTTATATATGTATACATATAATTATTTCCCGGTCTTTGCACACCGACATTTATATGCAGCATTGACGAGAAAAAGATGGGAGAAGAATAACAGAATTTTATAGCCGAAAATAAAAACCAAAGGCATTTAATAAACGGCAACAGAATATTCACTGGAAATGTAATATATGACGAAATATTGCATATGTAAAAGTGTGCTAATAATTATTTTAAATGCAAATATGAATAATCAATCTATCTATAATTCTTACATTGATATTTCAACGGGCATTACACTAGTTTAAAATAACTTCAAACACTAGACTTTATATTATTTAAATATAAAAATTTTCCAAATAAAACTTTGAAAACATAGAAATATCTTTTTTCATCTCAAGGTTATAATAATAAACTGCACCAAAGTCATGAAATTTTGCTGGGACAGTTATTCTGTAAACTCATCCAAAGAACAGTTATCATTTGGATGGATATGCGAAGTGGTAGCTGTAGTATAGGCACAGACTGAATAAGTTGAAATATTCTTGAACATGTTCTTCAGAGTCTGTCGTTTCATATGTTTTGGTCTCTCCTTCTGGAACACTTCTTGTATTTTGTAAACCCACATAATATACTGCTCTGTAATAAAACTCTCCTGCTCCATTCCACGAATTAGTTCTTCTGTTAATTGTACATACCTATCAATGGATACTTTTTCCTTTTCATTCAGTATCACTCTCATTCATTTTATTGATTCATAACCATATTGCAAATTTTATTATCTGTAAGTAGGAGGTAAACTGGAACTCTATTCTCAAAGTTTAAATAATCTTCAATAGCTTCTTTAGCTACCAATTTTTCTGTATCACACGACAACATTTTTGCAAATGCCAATAAGTCTTCAACAATTTCACTTTCTTCAGAAAAAGGAAAACCCTCAAAATTAGGTTCAGTTTCATCATCATCATTTAGAAATTTGGTAGATGGCCATAAATTGTGCCATCCATTCAACAAAGTAATCTGGGAAACATTGTCCCAAGCCTTTGCAACACTCCAAATAGCATCCTTTATGTTAAATTCTTTTTGGAACTGGGTACCTCTTATTCCTTTGTTACACGCTATAAGGTATTATTTGCATGAATTCAGCCTTGTATCTAGTTTTCAATGCCTGAAGAGTGCCTTGGTCCATTGGTTGGATAAGCGATGTACAGTAAGGAGGTAAAGAAATACCATAAACATTGTCTTTAATGAGCAATTCAGCATCAGTGTGCAGCACAATTATCAAGAAGTAATATAATTTTTGCAATCCACAGGAAGACCTACAGACTGACAGTGAGCCCTGGCTTCAAGGACAAAATGGTTCTCAACCAATCAACAAAAATTTGGTTTGTCATCCATGCACGCTTGTTAGTCTTATAAACAACTGGAAATACCTTGATCCCCTTGAAAGGCCTAGGATTCTGGTTCTTGTCAATAATGAGCAATTTACACTTATGGATTCCTGCTGAATTTGAACACCACAATATAGTAAGCCGTTCCTTGGAGTCTTTGAATCTTACTCACCTGCCATTACATACCTATGTTTTTCTGCCAAAGCAATGCCGACTCGTCTGCATTGTACACCTGTTCTGGTGTTAAACCCACTTTCGATATCACTGAAGAAAATTCTTTCATGTATTCCACTGCGGCTTCATGATCAGCTACCGCTTTTTCTTTAGTAACACTTTATCCAAGTCGATTGTCTTTGACTGATGGAGTGTTTTTCTGTTGTTTGTTAATTTTCGGAACATCACATTCTGCATAAAATTTCATTAGCTGGATATACACTAGCAGATTTATTGGCCGATCTGATCAGCCGACAAATTGGACCAATCCAGCGACCAATTTTTTGGACGATGGATCGTACAAAAAAATCTTTCGTAGCATGCTAACTAGAAAATCGAAGACAAAGATTTTTTGGCTGATAAGCTTATGTTAACGATAATTTGGCATGTGTGTGCTATTTTAACAGATGTATCGGCCAATTTTGAGAGATAAATTGCTCATCGCTGATCTTTCGCCATTTCGAAAGATGAGAGTTTTATCGAGCAAACAGCAGTGTGCCCATTTGGAAGTTGTGAATTGAGGTGTTAGTAAAATGAACAGAGTGGAAAAAGCTGTTGTCTGTATTGCGATGATGGGACATGTGTTGATCAAAAGAAGGAGGAGAGGCAAAAACAGAGAAAAATGGATCAGAACACGGCTGGCTAAAGAAGACCTGAATCATATGACGCTGTTGAAACATCTACAGGAACACGATCCCGACAATTTCAAAAACTACTTACATATGGATGAAGCAACGTTCAGCTACTTATTATTCTTAGTGAAGGACAAGTTGACAAAACAAAATACAAGCCCAAAGTCTCAACTCGATTAGGTCAGTTCCATGTTTATTTTTATTTTAAATACGTTATAGTAATGCGTATTTGATGTAACCACAAAAGTTTTTGCAGAATTTCAGGTCCTGCCGGATTTTGGGATACCAAATAAGGGGTCCGATACTGTGTGTGTGTGTGTGTACACACACCCATGCACGCACGCACACACACGCATATATATACAGTGAAACTCGGTTATAACGAGATCCAAGGGACCAAAGAGTATTGCTCGTTATAACCGTTACTCGTTACAACCGTTATAGTAGGTAAACAGTATATACCAATGTATTTTTATATTACACAAATAACAATGAAGAAAAATAAAAATATCTTCTGATTCCATTGTCATAGATTTGATATAATTATATACTAATTAATTCAAATACAAAATCATTTCATTATTGAAAAGTCCTTTAATGCCATACATATTTTTATTATTTAAAATTTCAAATTACTAAATTGCATATGTCATGCAGGCTTTTCTATTTAATCAGTAGTTGACTGGAAGGTTTTTAATGTTTTAAAAGCACCTAGATTCTTTGATTTGTCTATTACTAACAGCTTTCTTTTTTTGTTGTGCTCATGTTTGAACAAATCAGGACAGTCAATCGATCTTTGGATAGTTTCCCACTTGTGCAGATTTCACCATTAAACTTGCGGGTCATGTCTAGGGCAATCAATAAAAAATACCGGATTCATCAACATTAAAAAGATCACTGTAACCATTTCTTAATTCTGACTACACGTTTTCAACCCAGCCCTCAGTCACTTCTTTGTTTACATCGCCGGCTTCACCGCTTATCTTACCGTAAACAATATTTCTTTTCTTAAATCTATCAATCCATCTGTTATTACACACAAAATCTAAATGTCCTAGTTGATGAGCAAGTTCTTCTGCTTGATGTTTTAATAGAGGACGACTAATTGGAATATTGAAATTTCTATGCAATTTGAACCAACCTAAAAAGCATTTTCTAGGTCATTTTTATCACACTTGCCCAACTTTTTCGCTACCTATTAATTTATTTTTTCAAAGGCACTAATAATACTTTCCCAGCTTTTCCAAATGGTCGATACAGCTGACGATTTAAGTTGTAACTTCTTGCAAATTGATGCATTACTTGCTTCACCCTCTAACTCGCGAATAATTTCCACTTTTTCGCCAAATTGTGAGATTTTGCTTTTCACGCCATCCATTTCAAGGTATAAAAATGAAACTTAAGTTTACACAGCACGAAAGATAAATCAATTAAGATGAATCTTTGCATCTTGCAAAATTGCACAGCTACATCTGTCATTAAAATTCAGATATCTTTCTTAGAATGTAGGAAAAACTGACATCTCGTTATGCTGCTTTAACAATTTACTCGTTATACCCATGAAGGTCGTAACTAAGGTGCTCGTTATAAATGTAAAATTTTGCTCTTAAAATACATTATTCCAACAACTTCTTTTTTATTTGCCCGCAATAGCCGTGATCTCATTATAACCGTGCTCATTATAAATGAGTTATACTGTGTGTGTGTGTGTGTACACACACACACAGGCAGACCTCGTCTTTCACGGCTTTATATATTGCGTGTTTTGATCTTTCGCAGTTCGGCATTTGCGACCAGTTTTGTCTTTGTTTTGCTCTTTCGCGGAAAAAATCACGGAAAAGGCTGGGCAAAATTTTCTATATATGGAATGAATCGCATTTTCCTCACATTTTCTTTCATAGTCAGGCCTCAAAAATGTTGTTACGTTATTCTGGCATGTAAAAATATTTACGTAATTTAGAAAAATCTGATGTGGCCAAGACATGACTTTCTCCATATTTGGTGCATAGATATTTAAATTATTATGAATATCATTATGAGGCAAAATTATCATTTCGGATCGCAAAAGATTACAGTCATCCTTATTGCAGTAAATTACGTATATTTTGAATATGTTTACAGAATTCACTGCTACATGCTGTTGCTGCTGTATACTCAAATTAAGAAAAAGTTGAATATCTCCAAAATGGATAGTTCTGCGAAAATTTGTTTGAAACAAAACCAGGAAAAAATATTATTCTCTACAACTATGGTCATCACGAATATTACCAATAACGACGTTTTTAAGGAGATATTTGATGGAAACCGAAAAAACCGATTGTTTATAAATAATTTCTAATCAACAACTATGGAAAATTATTTCAAATGAAAGTTGTAGTAAATTACATTCTCTATAATCTTTGTATAGAATCATATATACAATAATGATGTTTTAATGGAGATGTTTCGTCTAAACTGAATCGGGTTACTAATAAACCTCGGCTTCCGGTTAACCGTTATTGTCCAAAAACTAATCAGCTCTTCGTACTCATACCAAAGTGTTATATATGTAATTTGGTGTTAATATGGCAAGTAATTTTTGAGTTAGAGCGCCCACAATGGCATACATCCACACACACAGACATCATTCCGAAAATAGGCTAAACTGTTCTAGGGACCTCAAAACGTGTATTTCCGTTGAAATCTAGAAGTCGATTTTTTTCATGATCACAATACTTTCCCATTACTTCGTATGGAGAAAATAAAAATAGATACGTGTATATCAAATGTGCTTAGCAATTAATGAACCTAGATTGGGTACAGTTGTACAGGAATTTTAGAGGTGGATGATCCCAATCCCGATGAAGCGTTAGGAGAGGCTCAGTATGACTCTATGCATTTCTGCGACCAGGAGGGACGATATGTTGTCCCTATTTTTACTTTGTGCATACGTAGTAATGGGAAAGTATGGTATTCATGAAAAAAATCGACTTCGAGATTTCAACGGAAATACATGTTTTGAGGTCCCTAGAACACGTTTAGACTATTTTCGTAATAATGTCTGCGTGTGTGTGTGTATTTTAGTGTGGGCGCTCTAACTCAAAAAGTACGTGCCATATCATTACCAAACTTCATATATAACACTTTAACATGAGCATAAAGAACAGATTAGTTTTTCGACAATAACGGGTAACCATAAGTCGAGAATTATTCGAAACCCGATTCGGTTTTTGCCATATTTCTTCGTGAAAATATCATTATTGTACTTACTATTCTATACAAAATTTATAAAGAATGTAATTTCCTACAACTTTCATATCAAATAATTTTCTATTGTAGTTATTTTTTAGGAGTTATTTATAAATAACCGGTTTTTCAGTTTTCTCCTTAAAAACATCGTTATTGGTAATCTTCGTGAGAACCAAAGTTGTAGAGAATAATATTTCTTCCAAGTTTTGTTTGAAACAAATTTTCGTAGAACCATCCATTTCGGAGATATTTTGCCTTTTACTTTTTACTTTCTCCATACGTAGTAATGGGAAAGTATTGTATTCATGAAAAAAATCGACTTCGAGATTTCAACGGAAATACACGTTTTGAGGCCCCTAGAACACGTTTAGACTATTTTCGGAATGATGTCTGTGTGTGTGTGTGTTAGTGTGGGCGCTCTAACTCAAAAAGTAAGTGCCATATCGTTACCAAACTTCATATATAACACTTTAACATGAGGTTAAAGAACTGATTAGTTTTTGGACAATAACGGGTAACCAGAAGTCGAGAATTTTTCGAAACCCGATTCGGTTTTTGCGATATTTCTTCGTTTTGTGTGTGCGCGTGCGTGGTTTTGTGTGTGTGAAAGAGGTTGTGTGTGTGTGTGGTTGTGCGTGTGTGTGTGTGAGGGAATGTGAGGGAGTGCGTGGGTATGAGTGTGTGCTACCAAAAATGCATCAAAAATCAGCTGGAATATATGCCACCAAATTTGCACAACAAACCCCTAATTATTAGGGCCTAATATATATACAACCATCAATCACTTGATTGCCCCTTCGATATAGACCACCCAAAACACGAATTACCCCCTGATTTATGCCACCCAATTTGCATTGACTGCCGCTATAACATACTCCTTCCTAGATGTATCAAACTCCCCACGCTCTTCTGCCAAGCGATATATACTCTACTGCACCAAACATACACCGAATGCCCCTATGCCTATATAGCTCAGAAATTCTATAGATATTTTCCACGATCTGTTGGTTGGTTTGTTTGTCGGATGTAACGCTAAACCAGCTCACTAGAAAAAATGAGAATAATGATATTTTTATTTTGACATGACCTCGGCAGGATTCAAACCCACGACCATAACATTGCTAACCAACCCCTCTATCGATAACTCGAGAGAAAATAGAGATAGAAACTCTAAATTTGGCAAGAATGCTCGATTCACATATGAAAAAATGGTGATGAAAAAAATCTCGAAAAAAGTGCTGGGTTCGATTCCAATGGGAGGCATTTACATCTCCCATTAAAATATCACAATAAAATCGACTGTATGCTTTCATTATTTTTACTTTCTCCATATACGTAATATAGAGATAGTGTTATTTTCATGAAAAAAATCGACTACAGAATTTCAATGGAAATACACGTTTTAAGGTCCATAGAACACGTTTAGACTATTTTCAGAATGATGTGGTTGTATGTGATTGTGTGGGCTCTAACTCTAAAAGTACTTGCCATATCGTTACCAAATTTCAAATATAACACTTTGGTATGAGCATGAGGAGCTGAGTAGGTTTTAGACAATACCGGTTAACCGAAATTTTAGCTTTATTCGAAACCCGATATGGTTCCGGCAAAATATCTCCGTTAAAACATCATTATATATATATATATATATATATATATATATATAGAGTATATATACAAAGGTCATAGATAATGTAATTTTCTACAACTTTCATTTGAAACAATTTTCCATAGCAGTTATTGTTTAAGAATTATTTATAAATAATCGGTTTTTTCAGTTTCTGTCAAATATATCCTTAAAAACGTCGTTATTGGTAATCTTCGTGAGGACCAAAGTTGTAGAGAATAATATTTCTTCCAAGTTTTGTTTGAAACAAATTTTTGTAGAACCATCCATTTCGGAGATATTTTGCTTTTTCTTAATTTGCAGTATACACCGGCACCACCATGTAGCGGCGGATTATGTAAACATATTCAAAATTTATGTAATTTACGGCAATAAGGACGACTGTATTCTTTTACGATACGAAATAATAATTTTGCCTTATAATGCTATTCATAATAATTTAAATAACTGTACCCCAAATATGGAGAAAGTCATGTTGGCCACATCTGATTTTTTATTCCTTGTGCAGCCCATAGTCTTAATTTAGTTGTGTGTAGTGCTGCAAAAAAAACTTATGCAACTGTAGATTTTTTTGTAATGTTGAAGAATTATGTCTTTTTTTGGGATTCATTTCACCGATGGGATATTTTACGGAAACACTTACCAGAGCTGACACTTAAACCTTTATGGAATACACGCTGGGAAAGTCGCGTGGAAGCAGTTAAACCTTTAAGGTATTATTTAAACAAAATTTGATTCATTATGTGTAATAAATGATTCAGATCTAAACCTGACTACAAAACATAAAGCAAAATGTTTACTTTAAAAAATAACATTATTCAAATTTATATGTTCAATTATTATTTGGTATGGTATATTATCGAGAATTAATATTGTAAATAAAATACTTCAAAAAATAGATTTAGATATTGATACAACATTAACAGTATTAAAAAATCTGACTGAATTTTTACAATTTCGCACCGAGGAAGAATTTAATGCAACTTGTGGCAAAAAGAATTGCAGAAACAATAATTACCTAAACAGATTTCTATATTGATGACAGAAGATTGCGCACAAGGAAGGACAACGAAGGCCCAAAAGATCCTAAAGAAAAATTTAAAGTCGATTTTTAAATGTTATATTAGACCAAACTTTAACCGCTATGAACAAAAAATTTATATTACTAGAAAAACATTATGAAAAATTTGACTTTTTATATAAAATATCAAAATAATCTTCACTGGACAAGGATTATATGATGAAATGTTGTAAAGATTTGCAGCTGGAATTAACTTATGATGGAAAGAGCGATATAAATGCCATTGATTTATTTAACCAAAAGTATGACGGCATTGGAAATTTTAAATTATTTATTTAACAATGATTTAATAAGCATATTCCCAAATATCAGAATATCATTAAGAATACTTTTAACCATCCCACTTACTATTGTGACTGGAGAACGAACTTTTTCAAAAATTAAATTGATACACAATTATCTATGTCGCAAGATAGGATCAAATTTATCGACACTCTCAATAGAACATCAAATATTGAACAATATA
The DNA here is from genome assembly GCA_036926305.1 of Uropetala carovei. Classification (NCBI taxonomy): domain Eukaryota; kingdom Metazoa; phylum Arthropoda; class Insecta; order Odonata; family Petaluridae; genus Uropetala; species Uropetala carovei. The sequence goes on along the minus strand of JAXCHB010000180.1, from coordinate 1,262,450 downwards.
GATATACACTCAATAGTTGAAAAATTTGCTTCTGCAAAAGCAAGAAAGGTTCATTTTATATAAATTTTTGTGTATACAATAATCTTTGTATATTGTATTCTTTTTTATAATACCGTTGTAATTTCTTGTATAGGTCAACTAATTTATTCAATAAATAATTTTAAATGTATTTCGTTTATTATTTTCATTTTTGGTAAAAAAACAAACAATTATCTTATGCACGCAAAGAAATACTATTTATATCAAATTGATAAAGAAATTGCTACAAATTTGAAATTATATTGGGGGGCGCCGAAATTATGTTGCATATGGGTGCCAGAACACCATGGCATGGCCCTGGCAACTAGTCCAGCAGATGGTACAACATTTTTGTAAGCATTGCAGCAAGGAATATTTAAACACCCTCCAACAACGGTCCAAGTGGTACACCAAGCAACCAAGCTTGCAGCCAGGAGACGTGGTGCTGATTAAGGGAGAGAACAGCCCATCTACTCACTGGCTCCTAGCTGTAGTCGAGGCTATTCACCCAGGTGGCAAGTTGGCAGCTCAATAGCTACTTATATTTGGCCTGTATCTAAATTAGTCCCATTCCCTAAGTCGGACTGAATTGGTCGGTGTGAGTACAGAAATACTCGTTGAATTATTATCACTATTTATTTTTATATTTATTTGGGTTTGCATATAGCTAAAAATGTGAATTGTTAATTTTGTACTGTGTATTTCCCTTTCCGGGGGAATGAGTCTCTGCTGATAGCCCCCAGCAGAGTGAAAAACTTGGGTATCCAACCATGATCCCTTCCTAACCCTTTTTATATAGACATTTGGAACCCATAGTAGATAATATGTACTGGCATTTTGTTATTTATATAATATTTAATCATGTTAGTTTAGGAGGCCCAACCATGCTAACCAATTCTTAAGCACTTTAGTTGAAATTTTGTACTTGCCAAAATTTGCCTGGCGGTATGTTTTGGCCTAATATTAATTTTGATGTTTTTTGACCTGGTCATTTTTGTTGTTTGTTCGACTGAGGAGCTCGCAGGATGCCTGGCATTTTTTTGGTCTTTTTCTCTCTCCGCGGATGAAGAGGGGGTTGCCTTTGTCATTTCGAGGAGTGAACCCAGCAACTGATGCCTGGCATGGATAGCGGAGTATTCCTTCCTTGCTGCCCCCTAGCGTCTGTATTCTGAACTTGTTATGAAAAAAACCTCAGTCATGGAAGAGAGCTGCAAGGGGGAACATCTTTTATTATACAGTCTACCTTAAGCTATAGAACACATGACACTGGCTTTTTCTGTATTAATTTCCGTACCGTATTTTCTACCTGTTATCACTAGTCTATTTATCATTTCTTGGAGGTCATTTTCCTTTCTTGCTAGAAGTTCTTGATCATCCGCATAGTTCACTGTTCTTATAATCCTTCCTCTGATTTTGAAATCTCCTGTGCCTTCTAACGCTTCCTGCAATAGCCTCTCTCCATATATATTGAATAGAATTGGCAATAGACAGCAGCCCTCTCTTACTCCTCTACTGATATGTACCCCTCTGGTGTCTGCATTCTCCAACCTGACCTTTACAACTTGATTCACATATAGATTCCTGATCAGTCTCCTGTCTTTCCAGTCTACACCTATATCCTTTAATATCCTCATCAGCAGTACCCAATTTACTCTATCAAAGGCCTTCTGCCAGTTGACGAAACATACACAGCAATCTTGGCTATACTCCATTGCCCTTTCGGATATGATTCTCACTACACCGATAGCATCTCTGGTTCCTCGTCCTTTTCTGAAGCTGAATTGATCTTCCCCTAGCATTTTTTTGGCCTTTTTCTCTAGCCTTTTATTAAGAATCCTCGTGATGATCTTCGAAGTGTGTGACAGTAGGCTTATCGTTCTGTAGTCTTTACACTGCATTGCCTTTGGCTTTTTCTTTACAGGGATCATTGTTACATCTAAGAAATCCTGAGGCCACTCTCCCGAGTCGTAAATCTTGTTAATTAGTTTCTTCATCACTTTCAGTCCTTCCGATCCCATGCCTTTAAGTACCTCTGCTGATATTCCATTGCTGCCTGTAGCTTTTCCTTTCTTCAGTTCCAGTGTCGCCTTTACGAATTTTCATCTTGGGGAACAGGAAGAAGTCGCTGGGGGCTAAGTTGGGGGAGTATGGGGGGATGGGGGACTACTGCCATGTTGTTCTTGGCCAAGAACTGCTGCACAGACAGAGCAAATTTGGCTGCAATCCGCCTCATGTTTAGTTCATCAGACAGAATTCGTTGACATGTCCCGTAGGACAGGCCAACAATGCTGACATCTTGGATGGTACGCCGACGATCCTCGCGAATGACCTGTCACACTTTTTCCATGTTTTCATCCGTTGTGCTGGTTGAAGGCCGAACAGAAGGTTTGGAATCTTCAACAGACATTTGTCCATGTTTGAAACACGAGAACCACTCGAAAGCCCGGGTTCTACTCATACCTCGTCACCGAATGCTTGCTTAAGCATTTCATGTGTCTCGGACGTGGTTTTGTCAAGCTTCAAGCAAACTTAATACAGTCTGCCATTCCACTACACAAGAAAATCGCAGAACGCCGGTAACAATGGGTTGAAAAACTCATGTGAAAAGAAAAGACGTGCACACACATGCCTGAAACTTTACACACTGCTTCATAAAGGATGTCTTCAGCACATCCTAGCGGTAGAAGTCCCTGCTACTTCTGGTTAGCGCACCACGTGGCCAGTCCTGGAACTTTTGGGTAGCACCTCATATCATACTGTCCTAACTTCCCCATCTGTTGTATTTCCTCACATTTTTCTTTTATCCAAATTTCCGTAGCTTTATCTGTTACTCGTCTCAACTTATTGTTCATGCGTTTATAATTGGTTCTACCTTCTTCACTGTTAACGTTTTTCCATTTTCTTCTCTCATCCATTTTCTCCAGCATTTCCTTAGTGATCCATAGTTTTCTGATTTTCTTCTCTTGTTTCCCAATCTCTTTATTCAAGGTATCTTTGATGCCGGCTTTCACTTCCGCCCATTCAGTATCCACAGTCTTCGGTATGGAGAAAGTCATGTGTTGGCCACATCAGATTTTTCAAGGTATCTTTTATGCTGGCTTTCACTTCCTCCCATTCTGTATCCACGGTCTTCGGTTTGCTTTCCAAATTTCTAAGGCGATCTTCCAACTTGAAGGCATCTTTCCTTTCTTTCAGTTTTTCTAGGTCCCATGTATGTCTATCTCTTCTCGTTTTCCTTATTTGTTTCAGCTTTGTAGTTACATCGACTATTAGAAGGATGTGATCTGAATCAATGTCTGCTCCTGGTAATGTCTTAGCATTTTTTATGCTGTTCCTGAATCTTTGTTTTACTAGGATGTAATCTATTTGGCATCTCATTCTATCTCCTGGGCTTTTCCATGTGTACAGCCTTCGTTTATGGTTTCTGAACCATGTATTAGTCACTACTAAGTTGTTATTAACACAGAATTCTACCAGTTTTTCTCCTCCTCGGTTTCTTTTCCCAAGTCCGTATTGACCGACAACATTTTCTTCTTGTCCTTCTCCAACTATGCCGTTCCAATCTCCCATTATTATTCAGTTTACCTTTCCTCTTCCGTCTTCTTCATAAATCTCGTTAATTAGTTCATACATCTCCTCGATTTCTTCTTCTTCATGAGCAGACGTTGGCATATAAACATGGATTATCCACTGGGACTGCTTTTACCTTTATTGCCATCAACCTATTGTTCGTTGCTGTATTTTTGACACGCTCTTCATCATATCTTTACTAAATACTAGAGCTACTGCCCTTGCCTCTCTATTTCCTCCACAGTAAACTACCGTGAATTCTTCCGAGTCGAACTGTCCTACTCCTTCCCATCTAGCTTCGCTCAGCCCTATGTTGTCAAACCTATTTCTTCTCATTTCTTCTTTCAGGTTCTCTAGCTTTCCTGCCTTCTTCATGGTTTTTACATTCCAAGTACCTATGCATAAGTTACCTTCAACAAATATATATACATACTAGTTAATGTGTGCTTGCATTCTGCAAGCCTTTTTAAAGTTTAGCATTTTTACAATTTCAAATTACTCCCAATCAATTTTCTACAAAATCATATAACTATATCAAATTTAACTTTGTAGCTCATTTAGAAGTGCATTATAATTTTATTCGTCGCATAGGACAATTATTTGGCAAAACACTCGCTCAGATTTCGAATTTTAAGGATATTGGATTTCGTCTTTCTGTTGTAACTAAAAACCCATAATTCAGCCAAGTTTCATGTTTGTATCTCATTAGGAATTGCCGTATCATTTTCACACTGGTGTGGGTCATATATAGGGCAAAACTGCCCTGAAAATTAGGAATTGTGGCAGTGTTTTATTTGATCTACGGTTGCCATAAAATTTTTATAACCAGGCCAAATTTCAAGTCTCTACGTCATATGGAGCTGCCTCATAATTTTTGTTCTGGTATGGAGCAATACTGGGGCAAAACAGCCCCAAAAATAGGGATTATTACAATATCGGAATTCCATCATTAGGCATAGTTTAACATTAAAGGCATTAATAATATATGCCTCAGATTCCCATTAAAAGCTTACCCACATTAAAGCATTAAGCCTGTTGCTAGGAAGCCTATTGTTAGACCAAGAAAAATTACCGCTTTTCTGCGATAAAAACTATAAATTTACGTTAATTCTACTCGGATTTGAATTCTGTCTTCAAAAATAAGAAACTACAATTTATATCCTATCTGACAGTCTAAGTCTCGAGTACATATCTTGACGGGAAGTAATTTTAAAATGCAAATATAAAAACCTCTACACCAATTTACATGTTTCCTTATGGGCAAAAAATGGGGCAAAAAGGAGTCAAAATAGCCCCTCAATATAGGAATTTCGACAGTTTCGGATTTTTTCCTTCGGTTGTGACCAAAAACCTATAATCCTACATAATTTCAAGTTTCTAGCACATCTGGAAGTGCCTCATAATTTTGTATCCTCCTATATCAATAATATATAGACGCTTCTTACACATGATATATATATATACTAGTTAATGTGTGCTTGCATTCTGCAGGCATTAGTATCGGAAAAATAATTTTTTGATGCAAAAGTTTGAACCTCTTCACCGCTTTACGTGTTTTCCTTATTGAAAAATTTTGGGGTAAAAACAACCCCTAAATTAATAATTATAAAATATTAATAGGTTTTTAACATATGTTACGAATACCTCACATTTATGCCAAATTTCATCGATGTAGCATCTCTAGGAGTGCATTTATATAAATTTAATTTTTTTAAATTTTTGAATTTTCAACGGCCACAATACTAAACTTTAACAAAATTTTCAATGTTAATTGTCACCGGAACATTATTCCCTAACTTTCTTAAAATTTTCAGCTTTCTTTGCCCTTCAGAATGTACATAAACTTTATTCAATTTATTTAACATTTAAGAGATTATTGCGGTCGCACGAATAAAAATTTACAAATTTCTATAATCCCGTTTACATTATATGGCAAAATCTACCAATGGAAAAAATTTCAGCTTCATAGCTCATTTAGAAATACCTAAACCATGAAAGTTAGTAAATAGTTTATAATTTTTTACGGCCAAGAAAATACATATTGTTGTAATTTTTTCTGTGATTATTTTCTTTGATTCAATTATGTATTAAATTTCAGCTCAAACTATTGTAGTTTGCACTGGAAATTTGTATGCCCTCTATATTCTAAGTAAGGTCCATCAATATATAATGAAGAAGCAGTTCTAAATTGTAGGATTTTTACAATTTCGAATTATTCCCTGTCTACTGTTAAAAAAATCATGTAAGCGTGTCAAATTTCAAGTTTGTAGATCATTTAGAAGTGCCTTATAATTTTATTCCTCCTATGGGGCAATAATGTGGCAAAACAGCCATAACGTTACGAATTTTTACAATATCGGATTTATTCCTTCTGTGGTAACTAAAAACCCATAATTCTGACAAATTTCAAGTTTATATCTCATTACGAAGTACCTCATAATGTTCACATTTGTATAGGGTAGAAATGGGGCAATACCGCACCTAAAAATTTGAATTACTGCTATTTTTTTATTTTATCTTCGATTAGAATGAACTTTCTATAATGGTGCCATATTTCAAGTCTATAGTTCATATGGAGCTGCCTCTTCATTTTTGTTCTCGTATGGAGCAATACTGGGGCAAAAGAGCTCAAAAAATGTGGATAATTGAAATATAGGATTTCCTTCATTAAGCATAGTTTAGCAATAAAGGCATTAAAATATAAGCCTCTGATTCCCATTAAAAGCTTACCCATATGAAAGGATAGAGCTTGTTACCAAGGAGGCTTATTGTTAGACTCAGAAAAATTACCACTTTTTTGCGATAAAAACTATAAATTTACGCTAATTCTACTCGGATTTTAATTCTGTCTTCAAAAATAAGAAACTACAATTTATATCGTATCCGACAGCTTAAGTCTCGCGTTCGTTTCTTGACGGGAAGTAATTTTAAAATGCAAATATAAAAACCTCTACACCAATTTACATGTTTTCTTATGGGCAAAAAATGGGGAAAAAGGAGCCAAAATAGCCCCTCAAAATAGGAATTTCAACAGTTTCGGATTTTTTCCTTTGGTTGTGACTAAAAAGCTATAATGCTACCAAATTTCAAGTTTCCAGCACATCTGGAAGTGCCTAATAATTTAGTATCCTCCTATATATATATATAATATATATATACTAGTTGTTATGTGCTTGCATTCTGCAAGCATTTTCAAATTTTAGCATTTTTACAAATTCAAATTATTCCCAATCGATGTTGTGCAGAATCATATAACCGTGTCAAAGTTGAATTTGTAGCTCATTTAGAAGTGCCTTATAATTTTAATCCTCTTATGGGGCAATAATGGAGCAAAAGAGCCCCTAACATTATGAATTTTTACACTCTCAGATTTTTTCCATCTGCTGTGACTAAAAACCCATAATTCTGCCAAATTTCAAGTTTGTATCTCATTAAGAAGTGCCTTAGAATTATCACAATCGTATGGGGCGGAAAAGGTACAAAACCACCCCTTAAAAATTGGAATTTTTGCAATTTTACAATTTTGTCTTAGATTGCCATTAAAATTCTATAATCGTCAAGTCTCTAGGTCCTATGCAGCTGCCTCTCATTTTTTGTTCTCATATGGGGCCGAAAAGGGGCAAAACCGCCCCTTAAAAATTAGAATATCTGCAATTTTATAATTTTATCTTAGGTTGCAATGAAATTTTTATAACCGTGCCAAATTTCAAGTCTCTGCATTGCCTTTTTTGTTCTCGAATGGAGCAATAATGGGGCAAAACAGCCCCAAAAATGAAGATAATATCAATATCGGATTTCCTTCATTAGGTGTAGTTTAACATTAACAGCATTAAAATATAAGCCTCTGTATCCCATTAAAAGCTTACCCATATGAAAGGATAGAGCTTGTTACCAAGGAAGTCTATTGTTAGACCCAGAAAAATTAGCAATTTTTTGCGATAAAAACTATAAAATTACGCTAATTCTACGCAGATTGGATATCTGTCTTCAAAAATAAGAAACTACAATTCATATTCTATCTGACAGTTTAAGTCTCGAGTTCGTATCTTGAGGGGATGTAATTTTAAAATGCTAATATAAAAACCTCTACACCAATTTACATGTATTCTTATGGGCAAAAACTGGGGGAAAAAGGGGCCAAAATAGACCCTCAAAATAGGAATTTCGCCAGTTTCGGATTTTTTCCTTTGGTTGTGACCAAAAACCTATAATCCTACCAAATTTCAAGTTTCTAGCACATCTGGAAGTGCCTCATAATTTTGTATCCTCCTATATATATGATATATCATGTGTAAGAAGCATCTATATATTATAGATACAGTAAAACTCGTTTATAACGATCACGCCTATAACGAAATCTCGGCTATAACGAAGAAATGTCTCGGTCCCTTGAACTTCTCCATAAGGGCATTGGTTAAATTTCTCGGATGTAACGAACACGCATTTTACGAATTCTCGGCTGTAACGAACAAATGTTTGGTCCCGTGGCAAAAAATGCCCCGTATATAACGAATTTTGGCGAGCAGAGCGATAAGTAATGGATAGTTTCCGCCCGTTTACGGCGCACTTGTTCGTAGAGATCCCCTTCCTCCATCTACCCCTTCCATACGAATTTCCACGCTCCCTTTGTTTTGAAATTGATATTAAAAATGTGAAATGTTTATGTAAGTTAATGACCATAATAATAATATTAATTGACCATTTAAAAAATCGTACGTAATAGCAGTCGAACGTTTTACATGCCGCGAAGTTGATAAGCATCTCTTTGCATATGTAAGTACGGCATTGAAGTCGACTCACTGCAAATACAGTAAAAGCTGTGTTATCCGGCTATCTTGGGGATTGTGGAAAGCCGATTAGGAGAAATATCCGGTTAGTGGAGCGATTTTCGATTTCGACATCGCAAATTTAGCAATAACCAAAGAAAATTGGGCTTAGGTTCACTATCGTACTCCCCAAACATAACTATGCCTGGGGTTTGCATTTTCAATTTTAATTCTTCCACACGTAGTTAGATATAGACACTATTTACCCATTCTTATTTAATACATTGCTATGCTTACATGCAAAACAAAAAGACTATTGAAAAGTTTAGGGCGTCCGGGAAGTTTGGGGATTACGGCAGTGACCCTGTTCCCAAAATTGAATTTATTGGATTATATCTTTCTTATTTATCGTTATTATCTTTATTTACTCTATTAGAAAAGGACTAAATTATTTAATTCTTCTGAACATTTCTGTGAAAACCAGCCATATAATATTTTGTCCAGTTCCTCAATTTTTGGCTTATGAAGCATGTGATATTTATTAATTGATTTATCGTCTCAGAAGATAACACAAATTTCATTAATGTAGCCTTATGAGCCTTGATATCGTAGAGCATGAAAGATCCGATGTTGAATTCTTTTGCTATGGCTGCTCTATTTTTTTCCTTTTTCAATTCGTTAGATCAGCTCCAGCTTTTGTGTTAGCGTTAAAACAACCTTTTCTCTCCTGTTTCTTGCTTTTAGGTATTTATTTTGATGCCATATTCAATGGATGGGTAATTTTTTAAATAATAAAAATTGATAAAACTGGAAATTGTAGAAGTACACCAAAACATCTAGACAATGCAAATGGCTTACGTAACCAAAAACGCCATGCTTACCCGGCAGCCACAGAAGTATACGGAGTAAATACGTAATATATACATCTTATATTTTAAGAAATTTTAAAGTGGAAGTTGTGGTATTACACATATACTATTCACACAAAAATTCATAAAAAAAGAAAAAGAGATACAGAATGAATTGTATTTGTGTAATTGCCGGTATCTAAGGCTGGCCGGTTCTAAATAGCCAGATAGCACAGCTTTTACTGTGTGTATACGTGTTATATGGGATGTATAGGCCAAAAACCATCTTTCTCGTATATAACGTAGTCACGCTTATAACGAAGCAATGAGTCGGTCCCCTCAAATTCGTAATAAACGAGTTTTACTGTATATATATACTAGTTAATGTGTGCTTGCATTCTGCAAGCATTTTTAAAGTTTAGCATATTTAAAATTTAAAGTTATCCCCAATGAATTTTATACAAAATCATATAACTGTATCTAATTTCAGCTTTGTAGCTCATTTAGAAGTGCATTATAATTTTATTCGTCGTATAGGACAATTATTTGGCAAAACAGTGGCTAAGATTTGGAATTTTAAAGATATTGCATTTCCCCTTTCTGTTGTAACTAAAAACCCATAATTTTGCCTAATTTGATGTTTGTATCTCATTAAGAATTGCCGAACCATTTTCACACTGGTATGGTGCAAAACCACCCTTAAAATTTGGAATTTTCGCAGTGTTTTATTTTATCTTCAGTTGCAGTAAAATTTATATAACCAGGCCAAATTTCAAGTCTATACGTCATATAGAGCTGCCTCATAATTTTTATTTTCATATGGAGCAATACAGGGGCAAAACAGCCCCAAAAATAGGAATTATTACAATATCGGAATTCCTTCATTAGGCATAGTTAAAAATTAAAGGCATTAAAATATATGCCTCTGTTTCCTACTAAAAGCTTACCCATATGAAAGCATTAAGCCTGTTGCTAGGAAGCCTATTATTAGACAAAGAAAAATTACCACATTTTCGCGATAAAAACTATAAATTTACGCTAATTCTATTCGGATTTGAATTCTGTCTTCAAAAATAAGAAACTACAATTTATACCTTATCCGATGGTTGAAGTCTCGAGTTCGTATCTTGATGAGAAGTAATTTTCAAATGCAAATATAAAAACCTCTACACCAATTTACATGTACTCTTATGGGCCAAAAATGGGGCATAAAAGTGCCAAAATAGCTCCTCAAAATAGGAATTTTGCCATTTTCGGATTTTTTCCTTTGGTTGTGACCAAAAACCTATAATCCCACCAAGTTTCAAGTTTCTAGCACATCTGGAAGTGCCTCATAATTTTGTATCCTCCTATATATATATATATCATGTGTAAGAAGCATTTATATATTATAGATATATATACTGGTTAATATGTGCTTGCATTCTGCAAGCATTTTCTCTAACCTTAATATATAGAGTAAGTGCAGACAAATAATTTTTAACACAAAAGTTTGCACCTCTGCACCTATTTACGTGTTTTTATTTATGGACAATATAAGAAAAAACCAACCCCTAAAATTTATAATTGTAAAAATTTTATAGGTATTCATCATTTGTTACAAATACTTCACATTTCCGCAAAATTTCATCTATGTAGCACCTCTTGAATTGCATTTATATAAATTTCATTGTTTAAACTTTATGAATTTTCAACAGCCACAATAATAAACCTTTCTAAAAATTTTCAAATTGTAACTGAAACACAATTCCTTAATTTTCAGCTTTCTAGTTCTTACGAAGGTATATAAAGATTAGTCACATTTTTTTAACATTTATGAATTTTTAACGGCCGAATAAATAAACAATTTCAAGTTTCAATAATTCCGTTATCGTTATTTGGTAAATTCTACTGTCAGAAAAAATTTCAGCATTGTAGAACATTTAGAAGTACGTAAAAGGTGAAATGTTTTTTAAAAGTTTATAATTTTTAACGGCCAATAAATTAAAATATTGTAAATTTCTATTTTTCCTGTCCATTTCTCTATGCTATGTTAATATGTGCTTGCATTCTGCAAGGTTTTCTAAATTTTACTATTTTTATAAATTGAAATTATTTACAATCGATTTTTTACGACACCATATAACTGTCTCAAATTTCAAGTTAGAAGATCATTTTGAAGTGCCATACAACTTGAATACTCGTATGGGCCAATAATGGGGCAAAACAGGTAATAGGATTTTGAATTTTTACAAAATCAGATGCTTTCCTTCTGTTGTAAGTAAAAACCCATAATTCTGCCAAATTTCAAGTTAGTATCTCAATGAGAAGTGCCTTATAATTTCCACACTCGTATGGGGCCGAATAGGGGCAAAATCGCCCCTTCAAAATCGGAATTTTTGTTTCTGATGTTATCATTTTATCTTAGGTTGCAATGTAATTTCTATAATCATGCCAAATTTCAAGTCTCTAGGAGTTATGCAGCTGCCTTGCCTTTTTTGTTCTAATATGGGGCAATAATGGGGCAAAATCCCCAAAAATGAGGATTATATCAATATCAGATTTCCTTCATTAGGTGTAGTTTAACATTAACAGCATTATAATATAAGCCTCTGATTCCCATTAAAAGCTTACCCATATGAAAGGAAAGAGCTTGTTACCAAGGAAGCATATTGTTAGACCCAGAAAAATTAGCAATTTTTTGAGATAAAAACTATAAAATTAGGGTAATTCTACTCGGATTTGAATTACCACTTTTTTGCGATAAAAACTATAAATTTACGCTAATTCTACTCGGATTTGAATTCTGTCTTCAAAAATAAGAAACGACAATTTATATCCTATCCGATAGCTTAAGCCTCGAGTTTGTATCTTGATGGGAAGTAATTTTAAAATGCAAATATAAAAACCTCTGCACCAACTTACATGCTTTCTTATGGGCAAAAATTGGGGCAAAAAGGGGCCAAAATAGCCCCTCAGAATAGGAATTTTGCCAGTTTCGGATTTTTTCCTTCGGTTGTGGCCAAAAACCTATAATCCTACCAAATTTCAAGTTTCTGGCTCATCTGGAAGTGCCTCATAATTTTGTATCCTCCTATATATATATATATATATATATATATATATAATACTTAAGGAAAAGGAAAGGTAATAATAAGGGTAGCAACAAGGTGTTGGAGGAAGCCCAGTGGACACTTACCTAGAATGAAGAGCCGCTGGGGGTGCTGAGGACACACGAAAAACACAAAAGAACAAAAACTACACAAAAATGGAGCTTTCGGGCTGATGCCCTTCTTCAGCGACGGAGAAACATATGTTTCTCCGTCGCTGAAGAAGGGCATCAGCCCGAAAGCTCCATTTTTGTGTAGTTTTTGTTCTTTTGTGTTTTTCGTGTGTCCTCAGCACCCCCAGCGGCTCTTCATTCTAGGTAAGTGTCCACTGGGCTTCCTCCAACACCTTGTTGCTACCCTTATATATATATATATATATATATATATATATATATATATATATGATATATCTATAATATATAGATGCTTCTTACACATGATATATATCATTCTATATCGACTCTTCTTACAGAGGATATACGATATAGGATACTAGTGAACGTGTGCTTGCATTCTGCAAGCATTTTATCTCACCTGAAAGTAAAAATAAAGGCCGAAAAATGCATAAGTTAGCATCTCGGTTCCGAATTACGTGTTTTTCTGTTTCGAAAATATTGGGGTAAAAACAACCCCTAAAATTTATAATTATAATACATTTATGGGTTTTTATCATTTGTTACGAATACCCCACATTTATGTGGAATTTCATCCATGCAGCACCTCTAAGAGTGCATTTATATGAATTTCATTGTTTAAGCTTTTTTAATTTTTACAGCCACAGCAATAAATATTTCTAAAATTTTCAATGCTATTTACCACCGGGACATTATTTCGTAACGCAGTTAAAATTTTCAGCTTCCTGGATCAACAGAAAGCACATAAACATTAGTCAATTTGTTAAACATTTGAGAATTTATTACGGCCGAACGAATAAAAATTTTCAAATTTATATATTCCCGTTTTCATTATTTGGCGAATTCTACAGGTAGAAAAAATTTCAGGTTGATAGCTCATTTAGAAATACCTAAACAATGAAATGTTAGTAAAATGGTTTATAATTTTTACCTGCCAAGAAATTAAACATTGTTGCAATTTTCCAATTATTCCTCCGATTCTTTTTCTCGGTTCACCTATGTATTAAATTCCAGCTCTCCAGCTATTGTAGTTTGGGCCAGACATTAGTATCCTCCTATATCCTATATATATCCTATATCGTATCATTCTATAAGCACTCTTCTTACAGAGGAGGATATACGATACTAGTGAATGTGTGCTTGCATTCTGCAAGCATTTATCTCATCTTATTATAAAGAGTAAGAGCAGACAACTAAATTTTAAACGCAAAACTGTCCTGCACCAATATCAATTCTTTTCTTATGAGAAATAATCGCAAATATAAGGCTGTCTGGAGTCGAACCGATGACACCTATGCAGGAGCTCTAAAATAATATGGATATATGCTCATGACATCTACAAACCCTGAAAATATCTGCTCTTTATTCCTCATAGTTTCCTCTATATTATGCAGGAATTAATTTCTTCCATGCTTTCTTATGGGAGATATACTGGGTCGTCTGGAGTCGAACCCAGGAAAGTTACGATAAAAGTGTCAACGGTTCCCATTAGATCTTGCGGATATATAACAACCCCTTCAAGTTTCAATTCTCTGTCATATCCGAAAGTGCTCTAAATTAATTTTCAAAAATGCCGCAATGCTTTTCTTATGGGAAAAAACGCAAATTTCGGAATTTCTGGAGTCGAACCCAGGGCATTTAGGTGGGAGTTCTCAATTTTTCTGGCGGTTTCTCCATTCCATCTACAAACTCTGAAAATTTCAGCTCTCCATCTATTGTAGTTTTGGCCAGACATTAGTATCCCCCTATATCCTCCTCTGTAAGAAGAGTGCTTATAGTATAGAAGATATCATGTGTAAGAAGCATCCATATATTATAGATATCATGTGTAAGAAGCATCTATATATTATAGATATATGAGGATACAAAATTATGACGCACTTCCAGACGTGGTAGAAAGTTGAAATTTGGTAGGATAATAGGTTTTGAGTCAAAAACATAGGAAAAAATCCGAAACTCTCGAAATTCCTATTTTGAGGGACTTTTTTGCCACCTTTTTCCCCCATTTTTTGCCCATAAGAAAGCATGTAAATTGGTGCAGAGGTTTTTATAATTTACATTTTAAAATTACTTCCCATCAAGATACGAACTCGAGACCTAAACTGTCGGATAGGATATAAATTTCAGTTTCTTATTTTTGAAGACAGAATTCAAATCGGATTGGAATTAACGTAATTTTAGTTTTTATTGCAAAAAATTGCTAATTTTTATGGTTCTAACAATAGGCTTCCTTGGTAACAAGCTCTATCCTTTCATATGGGTAAGCTTTTAATGGGAATCAGAGGCTTATATTTTAATGCTGTTAATGTTAAACTACACCTAATGAAGGAAATCTGATATTGATATAAGCCTCATTTTTACGGCTGTTTTGCCCCATTATTGCCCTATTCGAGAACAAAAAAGAGGATGCAGCTGCATAGAACCCAGAGACTTGAAATTTGGCACGGTTATAGAAATTTCATTGCAACCTAAGATAAAATTAAAAAATTACAAAAATTCACATTTTTAAGGGGCGGCTTTGCCCCTTTTCGGCCCCATGCGAGAACAAAAAATGTAAGGCAGCTGCATAGGATCTAGAGACTTGAAATTTGGCACAATTATAGAATTTTCATGGCAAACTAAGATAAAATTGTAAAATTGCAAAAATTCCAATTTTTAATGGGTGGCTTAGTCACTTTTCGGCCCCATGCGAGTGTGATAATTATAAGGCACTTCTTAATGAGATACAAACTTGAAATTTGGCAGAATTATGGGTTTTTAGTTACAACAGATGGAAAAAATCTTAGAATGTAAAAATTCATCATGTTAGGGGCTGTTTTGCTCCATTATTGCCCTATACGAGGATTAAAATTATATGGAATTTCTAAATGAGCTACACACTCCAAATTTGACACGGTTATATGATTATGTACAGCATCTATTGGGAATAATTTGAATTTGTAAAAATGTTAAACTTGAAAATGCTTGCAGAATGCAAGCACACATTAACTAGTATATATATATATATATATATCATGTGTAAGAAGCGTCTTTATATTATAGATATCATATATATAGGAGGATACAAAATTATTAGGCACTTCCAGATCTGCTGGAAACTTGAAATTTGGTAGGATTATAGGTTTTTAGTCACAACCAAAGGAAAAAATCCGAAACTGGAAAAATTCCTATTCTGAGGGGCTATTTTGGCCCCTTTTTGCCCCATTTTTTGCCCATAAGAAAACATGTAAATTGATGTAGAGGTTTCTATATTTGCATTTTCAAATTACTTCCCGTCAGGATACGAACTCGGGACTTCAACTATTGGATAGAATATGAATTGTAGTTTCTTATTTTTGAAGACAGAATTCAAATTCGAGTAGAATTACCCTAATTTTATAGTTTTTATCTCAAAAAATTGCTAATTTTTCTGGGTCTAACAATATGCTTCCTTGGTAACAAGCTCTTTCCTTTCATATGGGTAAGCTTTTAATGGGAATCAGAGGCTTATATTATAATGCTGTTAATGTTAAACTACACCTAATGAAGGAAATCTGATATTGATATAATCCTCATTTTTGGGGGTTTTGCCCCATTATTGCCCCATGTTAGAACAAAAAAGGCAAGGCAGCTGCATAAGTCCTAGAGACTTGAAATTTGGCATGATTATAGAAATTACATTGCAACCTAAGATAAAATGATAACATCGGAAAAAATTCCAATTTTGAAGGGGCGATTTTGCCCCTATGCGGCCCCATACGAGTGTGGAAATTATAAGGCACTTCTCATTGAGATACTAACTTGAAATTTGGCAGAATTATGGGTTTTTACTTACAACAGAAGGAAAGCATCTGATTTTGTAAAAATTCAAAATCCTATTACCTGTTTTGCCCCATTATTGGCCCATACGAGTATTCAAGTTGTATGGCACTTCAAAATGATTTTCTAACTTGAAATTTGAGACAGTTATATGGTGTCGTAAAAAATCGATTGTAAATAATTTCAATTTGAAAAAATAGTACAATTTAGAAAACTTGCAGAATGCAAGCACATATTAACATAGCATAGAAAAATGGACAGGAAAAATAGAAATTTACAATATTTTAATTTATTGGCCGTTAAAAATTATAAACTTTTAAAAAACATTTCACCTTTTACGTACTTCTAAATGTTCTACAATGCTGAAATTTTTTCTGACTGTAGAATTTACCAAATAACGATAACGGAATTATTGAAACTTGAAAATGTTTATTTATTCGGCCGTTAAAAATTCATAAATGTTAAAAAAAATGTGACTAATCTTTATATACCTTCGTACGAACTAGAAAGCTGAAAATTAAGGAATTGTGTTTCAGTTACAATTATATTTGAAAATTTTTAGAAAAGTTTATTATTGTGGCTGTTGAAAATTCATAAAGTTTAAACAATGAAATTTATATAGATGCAATTCAAGAGGTGCTACATAGATGAAATTTGCGGAAATGTGAAGTATTTGCAACAGATGATGAAAACCTATAAAATTTTTACAATTATAAATTTTAGGGGTTGGTTTTTTCCAATATTGTCCATAAAGAAAAACACGTAAATAGGTGCAGAGGTGCAAACTTTTGTGTTAAAAATTATTTGTCTGCACTTACTCTATATATTAAGGTTAGAGAAAATGCTTGCAGAATGCAAGCACATATTAACTAGTATATGATATATATATATATATCATGTGTAAGAAACGTCTATATATTATAGATATACTTACGCACACACACACATATCTATATATGTATATATATATATGTATATATGTGTATATATATGTATATACAGGGTTCTCAAGAAAATGTATACACACTTTGATGATTAATAGCTTCTGTGTTTATTAATAAATTTTTAATATAATAATTGCATAACATAGAGTATATGTTCGAATAAAGATAAAATGACAAACATTACATGTTAGATGTTTCAATGTTGCATTATTCTTACAATTATGCAATATTTTTGTACACCATTATTGTTTTTATTGTTTCAATTGTTTTACTTTTTTTAATCGTTTTTATTGTTAGAAATGGATAACAAAAGACACGTTTGAACAACGCAAATTTGTACTGAAATGGTACTGGAAATCTGAAAATGTAAAGGAAGTCCAAAGACAGTGGAGACGTGAATTTCAAACAGAACCTCCCACCCGAATTACGATTTCACGTATTCGTGACAAGTTTGAAACTGACGGTACCATTCAAAATGTGCATAAACAAAGATCTGGAAACTTTGGACATCCACAAGCCCTAGGAAGTCACAAGAGGTGCTGCAAAGATTTTCACAATCACCAAAGAAATCCGTCAGACAATGTTCTCGAGAAACACAAATCAGCAGGTCAAGTGTTCATCGCATTTTAAAGAAGGCAAAATGGAAAAGTTACATCCCAAGATTAGTGCATGCACTGAATGAAGATGATTCTGATCGCCTAGTTGAATTTTCTCAATGGTTTCGTTAAAAAATAGCGGAAGACGCATCATTTGCCAACAAAATTGTTTGGTCTGATGAAGCAACATTCAAGTTGAATGGTACAATTAATCGTCACAATTGTACGTATTGGTCCACAGAGAATCCACATGTTACTGTGGAAAGGCATGTAAATTTACCGGGGATCGCAGTGTGGTGTGGTTTATCATCCAAAGGTTTGATTGGACCATTCTTTTTTGATGCAACAGTTTCTGGTATTGTGTATCTCAACATTCTTCAGAGATCAGTTGTACCACAAATTCGTCAGCTGTATGGGGATGAGGAAGACTTTTATTTTCAACAAGATGGGGCACCCTCCCATTTTCATCGTGATGTCAGAAGTTATCTTGATGAAACATTTCCAAACAGGTGGATCGGACGAAGAGGCAGTGTTGAGTATCCTCCACATTCAACAGACTTAACACCACTTGATTTTTATTTATGGGGTTACCTTAACGATAAAGTTTATGCCACTAAACCTATAACACCTGCACAGTTAAGACAAGCAATCGAAGATACGTGTCGCACAAATACAACAGAAACGTTAATTGACGTTTACAATTCAGTTATTCAACGATGTCAGCAGTGTATTGACCAGAATGGAAAACTATTCGAACCGTTGAGATAATGCAACATTGAAACATCTAACATGTAATGTTTGTCATTTTATCTTTATTCGAACATATACTCTATGTTATGCAATTATTATATTAAAATTTATTAATAAACACAAAAGTTATTAACCATCAAAGTGTGTATACATTTTTTTGAGACACCCTGTATATATATATATATGTGTATATATATATGTGTGTGTGTGTGTCTCTTGTGCTGAAGAAGGGATCATCCCGAAAGCTCTAACCTCTACAAATGTGTCTCTCCAACATCCCAGCGGCTCTACTTCCGGTAAGTGTTCACTGGGTTTCCTTCAACACCTAGTTGCCCTAAATATCCTTTCCTCTTCCGTAGTATTTATATATATATATATATATATATATATATATATAATTAGGGCAAACATGCCCTATAAACCCACCCTCCAACTCATTCTCAAACCCCACCACCAACATCACATATCCCATAACATCCCCTACCAACTGTACCACCCGCAACGTCATCTACCTACTAACCTGTACCCAATGCCCCGTCTTTTACGTTGGACTCACCAGCAATTCCCTCAACATTCGCATGAACGGCCATCGCAACAGCATTAGTCTTAAACGACAGCTACCCGTGGCCGTGCATGCAAATAACCACAGTCTCAGTTTCAATGTTTGTTTCACGGTGAGGGCCATCCGCGCCCTCCCGGACGATGCTTCCGCCCCCCAACTCCATCAATGGAACTGGCCCATATCCTAATCTTAAACTCTTTCTCTCCTCCCGGCCTCAATATCCGTTAATATTTCCTTCTTTCCACCCTCTCTTTCCCCTCCCCCCTTCTACATCCTCCAATCCCAGACCTTTCCACGCTCCCTTCCCTTCCACCCCCACACCACCCCAGTGTCACTGCCATATCAGTTGTGTCTCTCTTGTGCTGACGAAGGGATCATCCCAAAAGCTCTAACCTCTACAAATGTGTCTCTCCAACACCCCAGCGGCTCTACTTCCAGTAAGTGTTCACTGGGTTTCCTTCAACACCTAAAACTAATGTTAGCACATCACGCCCACATGGAAAAAAATACATTTGAAATGCATTCTAAAATTTCTTCCAAATGCATTGCAAATAGCTCCAGAATGGGACAAAAAATGCATTCCAAATATATTTGAAATGCATTTGAAAATACATTTACAATGCATTGAAGAATACCTTTGAAATGCATTTCAAATGAATATAATCATTTATTTAAATGCATTTGAAATATATTGTAAATACATTTCAAATGAATTTTATGATATATTTGGAATTCTTTTGAAATGCATTGAAGAATGCCTTTGAAATATATTTCAAATGAATATAATCATACATTCTAAATGCGTTTGAAATACATTTTAAATATATTTAAAATGAATTTAATGATATTTTTGAAATGCATTTGAAATACATTTAAAATGCCTTTTAAATATATTTTGAATGCATTAAAATATATTAAAAAACTATGATGCATGTTAAATAAATTCTGATGTAACATTAATTCCCTACACATTAAAATCACATATCTAAAAAAAAGCGAATTGGCAAATTCTAAAATTTGGAAAATGGCTACCCTTTGTACTTGAGAACATTTTCACCTAATGTACCTTGGTGCAATGCTGACCAAGTACCTATTGAAATGTACCAATATATTTTTATATCTAAGGTTCAAGTTTGACTGTTCAAAGGTACTATGAAACATTCAAATGATATATTTTGAACTATATATGCAAGTAATATACATTCAAATAATAGATAACTCAAAACTTAATTCAAAAATAGGTTTCTTTGATTACACATTGTTTATTACCTCACTTAGGATAAATTCAATCCAGATATTAGGCAATAAACTCACAGGATATATTAACTCAAAAAAGTGTTCTTCATATTCATTTTTTCATCATACTCCCCTTGGCAGTGCACTTGTTCAAAGGTATACATGATCCTACTGTACCTTGGAACAATTTTTATCATTTTTTCAAAAAGTTTTTCCTGTGTTAATGTTGAATGAATACCATTGAATTCTTTTCTATATAGTTCAAGAATGATATACATTTTTAACATTACATACATTTTTTAAATGAAAAACTTTTGAAAAAATCCAAAACTGAAAAACTTTCCATGGTATTCCTTCCTGAGTGGATTGCAAAATAAATAGTTGCAGAAATTCTCACATACCTATGTAGCTTAGGGTGTTTCAAAATTCACGAGCCTTCGAAATCTTAATGCGGCACCCCCCAAATCGATGCTCCCTCACCCAATACAGACCAGTTTCATGCCACGAAATAAACTGAGAACCAAGCCGTACAGTTGACTCCGTGTTTTTCTTGACTTTGCCCCTGATAGGTAGGCAACTTGAAAATCGAAATCATGTCGTAATGCTATTCCAAGGTGCGCATTGGGTTTGCTGTTCCATTCTCATTAAAAATTGTCAAATAAATATTTTGGTGGGAGCCCTAGTTCCGCCGCTACAGTGGCCTGAGTAGGCCAGTACTGCTCACCCATAAAAATCGAACTTTAAAGCCAGGTCGCGACCTCTAAATATTATCCGATTTGTTTCAAACTTTGTCAAAGTTATTTTCTGGTGAGGGAGCATTGATTTGGGGGGTGCCGCATTAAGATTTCGAAGGTTCGTGAATTTTGAAACACCCTAATGTAGCTGGTTTTACTGCGCACTCGCTTAATTTGGAATATATACCAAATTTGTATACTAGATGAGACAATCACCTTATTTCATATAGGTTTAAATTTTCAGTAGCTGGACTCATTTGTCACCTAAACCATATATCCATTATAATCTCGAAGTTGAATTTTGTTTCATTTGCCATATTTTGTAATATGCACTGCATGTATGGGATAGTAATAAATATATGTAAATAATCCATTATTGAAACAAATAAAAATCTATCACTTTATAAAAATGTTTTCTGGAATGAATTTACAATGTATATTAAGTGAATTTACAGTATATTCACAATACATTTAAAGTTAATGAAATTGGAATATTTATAAATTCATTTCACAAAGAATTTTATAAAAAGCCATATCCAATGTATTTCAAATACATTTTATATATATGGTTATAAATGCATTTGAAATAAATGCATTTACAAATGATTTTGAAATGCATTTATGAATGGATTTCAAATAAATGCATTTAAAATATATTTCCAAATACATTTGAAATGCATTTAATATATATTTCTTTCAAGAAATGTATTTCAATTATATTTTAGATATATTTGAAATGCAACATATTTCGATGTGGGCGTTGCAACAAAAATATCACAAAAAATTACGTTTGAATTTCATTATACAACATAAAAACTAAAGAATATAATTAACAAAAATCAGCAAGGAATAGGAAAATACTATAGAATTATTTCAGTGAATGTCTGCATACGTTAGTTAGTAACAAATAACTTCTAAAAAAGTACACAACATTTGTGTCTTGACAAACAAACACTATGCACTCCCTTTTCACATTCTACGCACACTGTGCGACACCTCATTCTCTTCCCATCACGTTTTCCACTACATATAATGCAGTTTTTTTCTTTCCTGCCTGGAAGTTTCCTTAGTTCAAATTCCGAATCTCTCTCTCTTTGTGCACCCAAACCGCTTGAAGTGGAAGGTACACTTGAGTCCTTCTTTCCTTACCACTCTATCTCAAGACCCTCAATAATGCTCGAGTTTCTCTTTTATGAGGGTTCAGAGATCATCCATACGTGCATTTCTCGTGACCAGATGTGCGCACGTCTGGTCGTGTATTCGCACTGTCAGCGCCCTTTACTTCGAAAGAGAATATTTCATTTCTTTTACCTTATGTGAAATTTTGTTTACATTATAAATAAACACACTATTTATTAAGTCTAAAATAAGTTTATTTATACTTTGAAGAATACAAATGTATAGCTACAACTAATTCAGTTGTAGCGCCAACATTTCTTGAACGGCCTATGCATGAAAGCATCTATTCGCTTTCTTACTGATACTATCCAGTTAAAAAATGTCACAGCAGAAGGCAGTAACATTTGGGATAGGATACAAAAGGAATCATGGCTACAGGACCTTACCCCAATGAGAGAAAAAAAATTTTGAAGGTTGAGATTATTTGCGTTCCATACCAAGCAGATGGCTATACGCCACAAATATGACCATTTATAAAGCTTAAGTGATAAATTCACAATCAAAGTATAACAAAAGGAAAAAAAGATTTATTAAGTAGGAAGCATCCTCTTTCAGATGATGACATTATTAAATGCCATCTATCACATCTATGATGAACTATTACGAGTTTAGTTTCGATCTATGCGCAGGCCGATATATCGGCCCGTGGCACTCTTCACCCAAGTAGCAAAAGCTGATATATCGGCTCGTGGCACTAAGAGGGTTAAAGAACAAAAATAAGATTAAAACTTGCTCGAAATGACCGAAAATATGGATTTAATGCAAATAAATCGAACACAGTATTCATGTGATTTATATTTTTTATCTATATTACTAAAATCTTATTTCTGGTTGTCTCTCTCTCTATTTAATGCTTTATACCTCAGCCATTTTTAATCTCTGGGAATTTCAGCCCTCTAAGTTTATTTTTTATCGAGTTATTCAACTAATTTTCTTAATTTGTTATTAAAAACCAAACACATCCCTTATAAAATATATTCATTAAACTCATATGCAAAACATATTCCCGTTAAACTAATCTGAATCCAATAGGCTGGTGGTGAGCATTAGCGAGCAGGGGGCTTGCCCCCTAGTGTGTATTTTCAAGCCAATAACAACACTTTTCAAATCAATAGCAACACTTTTCAAATCAATAACAACACTTTTCAAATCAATAGCCAGACTTATTAAAATAACCTTCAAGGCTCTTCAAACAATAACGGCATTTCTTACTTGCAATTGCGATTCTTATTTATATTATAAAATTAAAATTGAAGGTAATAATGCTTTAATTAAAAAGTCATTGTATTGTTTTAAAGGTTCTAACTTTAAATTATGGTTACAATTAAGATAAATGTCATCTCATGACTTTTTAAGACCTAATCTGCTTTTATTGTTATTTTATATAATATAATATATTTATTTATCTTTAGTGTTTTCAACATGTATGTTTTTCTATTTTTATTTTTAATTTGAATTTTAGAAATGAATAATACCCATGGACAGTCGAGAAGATACAAATAGCAATCATTCTGAAAATATGGAGAGACGCCAAAAGATAAGTGTCTCTAAAAAAGAGATTTTAGTAAAACTTGTAGTGAATGAAGGCATGACAATTCGAGAAGCCTCTGGAGTAGCTGACATCAAAGAGAGCACTGCGCGAGGGATCATAACTTCTTATAGGCATGACGGCGCTATTGTTCATAAAGCACTTGGTGGACAAAATCATAAAAAATTAACTAACAATGTTCTTGAATGCATAGAACAAGTTGTGGAGGAGTAGCCGGGTGCTACTTTGAAGGAAATAGGTGAAAAGCTACAATCAAAGGGAATCAGTTTAAGCATGGGTAGTATTTTTAATGGTCTTGAAAAGTTGGCAATTACATTAAAGACCTGCCACTGAGAACTTGATCGCGTAAACGCTCCTGCTACAATAGCAAGGCACCAGACTTACACCATTGAATTTACATCACAGGAGCCAGAAAACAAAATGAAGTGCATCTTTACTGATGAAAGCGGATTTAATTTGCACTTGCACAGAAGCCAAGCTCGATCTAGAAAAGAGACATGAGCAAATGTAATCGTTCCAACGGTGAGAGGGAGAAGTGTTACATTAATTGTCGCCATGAACAATCAAGGTGCATTCTAAAGTAGTAAGCGACGGAACGTGTAATGCAGAAAAGTTTTTGGCATTTGTTCGCGAACTAGTGGTTAAGCTCAGAGAAAACGAAGAATATAAGGGATCATGGCTAATAATGGATAATGCTAGGATTCATAAGCAGGAGAAATTGCAAGCTATCCTTTCGGGAATATATCACCTTAAATTTTTGTCTCCATACTCATACATGCTTAACCCCACTGAGAACCTCTTCTCAAAAGTAAAGTCTTCTGCAAAGTGCCTCCTTGTTACTTCAACAGGGGAACAGAATCTTATTTCTGTAATAAATGACAGTCTTGCAACAATTACACAGCAGGATTACAATAATTACGTGTTAATTACGTGGCGGCGGCAGGAATGCCATACACTCATTAATTTAACAAAAGAAGTGCAGGCTATACAGGTTGTTTTTATTATTAAATAATATGTTGTCTGTGTTTTTGAAGTTAAGTTAAAAGATAACTAAGATGATGTTATTGATTTTAAAAATGTTCTTATTGATTTTAAAAATGTTCTTATTGATTTTTAAAATGTTGTTACTGATTTGAAAAGTGTTGTTATTGACTTGAATGATTTACGTCTGCAGTTTTATTTTCTTTACCTCTCAGAACGACAGGTTCGACCTAACAACTCCATTGCAGGGCTCAAACGCATATTTAGGGACTGCACATACAACTTCCGAGGGCTGTTTTATTTCTCTCCCTCTCGATACGTCGCATACTCTAAAGCGGAGTACTCCGTGCATTGGGAACCTAGTATTCATTTACTGTCCATGGGTATTATTCACTTCTAAAATTCAAATTAAAAATAAAAATAGAAAAACATACATGTTGAAAACACTAATGATAAATAAATAAATTATATTATATAAAATAACAATAAAAGCAGATTAGGTCTTAAAAAGTCATGAGATGACATTTATCTTAATTGTAACCATAATTTAAAGTTAGAACCTTTAAAACAATACAATGACTTTTTAATTAAAGCATTGTTACATTCAATTTTAATTTTATAATATAAATAAGAATCGCAATTGCAAGTAAGAAATGCCATTATGGTTTGAAGAGCCTTGAAGGTTATTTTAATAAGTGTTGCTATTGATTTGAAAAGTGTTGTTATTGATTTGAAAAGTGTTGCTATTGATTTGAAAAGTGTTGTTATTGACTTGAAAAGTGTTGTTATTGACTTGATAAGTATTGTTATTGACTTGAAAAGTGTTGTTATTGGATAGAAAATGGTATGCATATATATATATACCATTTTCTATCCAATAACAACACTTTTCATATATATATATAATAACTTTTACACATGTATTGTAATAACATTGTTTGGGGGGGCGGGGGTGGGGGTGCCAGTTTTTAGCAGATTCCAAAGGGGTGCTTGGGGGTGAAAAGTTTGAGAACAACTGGCTTATACAAATGCTTGGTTCTGATTTTGATGTGCAGGTTCTTTTTAAGCCTAATGCTAAATTAGGATCTGTGGTTTCTAATTTTGAGTCTATTGTTAAGCAGCTTTCTTCATCTGATTTTGTTGTGGTTATTGGGAGAACAAATGATATTGAATTAATTGAACAGCACTATAATTCTGTATTTAATGAACTGTGTGAATCTTTGTATAAGGTACGCAAGGCTATGTCAGGTGCAAATTGCTTCTGTACCAATGTGTCCTAAGTGGAACAATATTAATCTAGAAGTATGTTCTGAGCTGAATGCCCAGTTAATGCTTGTGATGTCAGACTTCAGCCATGTAAGAATTTTACCATTGCAGTATATGGAACATAGATGTTTTAGTCAATATGACCTACACATTTAACAATATGGGGAAAAAGACTGTGTTCACTAATTAAAGATTACCTGTCGCACATAAAAAAATTGTTAATTGTAGTAAAATAAATGTTTCAGGATCTGAGAAAACTGATGATGTGGACCCAAAGACAATTGCTGTTATTTTAGGCCACCAGTTCTTATATTTTGGTGGTAGCATAGGTACTGGGGATAGTGATTGTATGAGGTTATGAGGCAATGTCAGCCTAACAAAGGGAAATTCAAATACCAAGAGCACAAATAAATTTTTTCGAATTATTCAGCAATATGTTCATCATTGACTAATAATAATTATGATGAAATACACATTTAAAGAAATGAAATGCATCCAGACATTTATTTTTAGTGAGCATTTTCTGAGAGAATATGAAATGAGTATTTTGATTGGAGGGGTAATTATAAATTGGTGTCTGGTTTTTGTAGATCTTTGTATAAAAGAGGGGATGTTGCTGTATTTGTTAGAAAACAAACTATTAAGGTTGAATCATTAAACTGGGAAAATGAGTTATCTTATGAAAAGACAATGTGAGGCTGTATGTGTAACAAACAGAAATTTTAATGGTTTTGTATTGGCTATATATAAATCTGATAATGCTCAGCATTTTTAAAAAATTGTGTGATGTTTTGGATAAGATTGTTGCTAGATACTCAAATATCTTAATCTGTAGGGATATCAATATTGATATCCATCAAAGTTCAATGTCACTGATTCCCACTCCCTGAAACAAGTTCCGCTCAAGTTAAGCACCTTCTCCCTTTTACGTGACGCAATTTATTGGATGATCTCTTTATGATGATACTAGCAGAAATCTCCTCACCGATAGTCCTCTTTTGTTAATCCCTTAACTGTTTTTGTTATTATTACGCAAATTCAGCCTGCTTCTGTTTTTGACGTAATATTATGAACAGATGCTGAGCGTCACGAACTATTTGTTCATCTATGAACGGGAACTTCCTTAGGTGGATGGAGAGTATTATTATGCAACTTCGTCCCTGCTTCTGTTTTTGATGTAATATTACGAACAGATGCGGAGCTTCACGAACTATTTGTTCATCTTTGAACGGCAACTTCCTTAGCTGGATGGGCGGTTTTTTCACGTATTGTCTCATGAGTAAGTAAATATTGGAAGGTTAGGAACAAACGAGTCCAAACACTTGAGATGTGGATTTCTTTCTTCCTTTCTAATGATGAAATCTCATTCACAAAAAAATTTCACCACTCCGAATTCCTTGAAGTGGATGAGGGAAAAGGACCAAACTTGAACCTACCTTTTTTCAAGCCAGCAAACCATAATTAGTAATTGAACTATAGTTACCAGTTAGTCGGCGTATTCTTTCTGCCTACTTTTGTGAGTTTTTGCCTGCAGCGCGAGCGTAACTTACACATTTGCTTGGTCGCATAAATACGCATATACTTCGTAGAATTCAACGTCTTTTACGAATATAAACGTAGACGCAACCATATTGCAGAGAATTTACTATCGATACAATTTATATAACCTGTTCAGAAATCCTCGTGTAAGATGCGCACCCCCTTTTTTCCCCGGCGTTTCGGGGAAAAAATGTGCACGGGGTACATGAGTAAATACGGTATCTATGGCAAAATAACATTTTAACAGTAAATAGGAGAAAATAATTTCAGTAAATCATGGCAATCATGCAGAAAGGAGAAAATTGAGTAAAGTTAATCAAAGTGTAGAAAATAATCCTAAATTATAAAGGAAAAGCATAAATCTTGAGGAAAAACTTAAAGTGATTCAGTGTTCTGAACAAGGTGAGCGTCAGAGCAATATTGCACGTAAGTTTAACTTCACAACTTCTACAATTCACACAGTTTTGTTAAATAAAGACAAAATAAAAAGTTCCATTGAAGCAGCCAGTGCAGTAACTGCGAAGAAACACCCATGATCACTTATTGTTAGTGATATGTTTGAAAAAAATGGAGAAACTGCTAGTGTTGTGGATTGATTCTAAGCGTTCTAACGAACACATACCCCTTAGTCAATCAATCACTCATTTGCAGGAAAGTACTTTCCCTGTTTGAATGTATAAAGCAAGAAGAGGGTGGAGATTTTTCAGAAACATTTCATGCCAGTTACAGTTGGTTTCAAAATTTTAAAAGCCACGCAAATATACATAGCATTCGTTTTACAGGTGAATCAGCAATCGCTGATAAAGATGCAGCTATAAAGTTTCCTGACAAATTTCAAGCAATTATTGAAAATGGTGAATACCCCCACACATACATACAATAAGTAATTTACACGTAGATTTGAGCGCTGCAGTGACGAAAATGATAACTCGCAGAACCTAGCGATCTATGCATAACTGCGAGCATCGCTGCGAAAGATTTAAAATTGTATTAATATTGATGTTTAATGATAATTAATATTAAATAAATAAAATAGTAACATTAGCGCACCTTGAAATTTCACGAACTGATCACTACTAAGTACATGTTATAATCGGTTTGTTTTGCACAAATTTGGTTAGCGCAAAGACCGTTCGGAACGTATCCTTTGCGCTAAACGAGGCATGACTGTATATAGAATGAGGGTTTCACCAAGATGAATAGCAAGAATGAAGAGGACATTCGCAGCGTCATTTATGCAAAATAAGAGAGAGAACATAAGATTGCTGACTAACTACTTGAGGACAGTGATAAAGGATTCAGAGGCTTTAATGATGATGATGGCTATAAGTAATTAACCCTTCTGGCTGGTCAAAATTTGAATGCCGGTAAGCCCTATTTGTGGTAGTAAATTTTGCGAATATCTCTGATGGTGAATTTTGCAGACAATATTTTATAACTTTATTAAATACAGATCAAATATCATAAAAATTTAGTTACTTGTAGAGAAGTGTTAAGTAAATATTTAAAAAATCACTGCATAGTCTGTGTTTGACCCACTCCTGTGTCTGTTTTTATACTCCTCTGATGACATGTCTCCTAGAAATGCAGTTTCGGGTGACCTCATACTTCCCAAATAAATGTAAATTTCACCTAAATCGACAGGTTTCTGCATACTGGTTAGTCTCCAAAATGATTACCCCAATTAAGTCTGCATCAAAAAAATTTGTGAAAGACTCAAGAACATTAGTAATAAAGATAGTTGGACCATATTTACCAGTGAAAGGAATTTTTTTTGGAATATTACTGTTGTCAATATCTGTCCAATTCCAGGATGAATGAAAAGCTTCAGCCCTACCTGATGAACCACTGTTATTTTCGTTTTTGCTCTTGGGAATTTGAGGAAGGGCTGCAAAATCGACTTCGTCTTTACTTGAGCAGTCACTTCCTGGATTTAATTGTCTTCTTCGTCTTCAAGTAGTTTTTCAATTTCTTCTTCCTGCAAAAATGAACCACTCGCACCCGAATCCATTGTTTTGCATATAGTGAATATGATATGCAAAGGTGACTGGACTGACTCTCTTGAAAGAAAATTTTCGACTGAAGCCTATGGGCTGAAACGTGATGGAATGCATACTGGCTGACTCAGAATTTAATAAAGAGTAACATAAACCAGATGCCAATGAATGATAAGCAAAGTGAAAATGAAACAACAGACTAAAGTGATGAGTGTGCATGCTCACTCCAACCCACTCTCGAAGAGATAGGAAAAAAATTTTATTCTTTTTTTTTGGCTTTGAGAGTGGTGAATCATGTCCTCTTAAGTGATGACTATGAAGCAGAATCCTTTTATAAGACAATGGTGCACTTTATTATGCAGAAGACAAGATGGGAGAGCCATAAGATTAATTTTCTGACCCCACTGCGCAGTAAGCACGGGTGGCGAGAACCACGAGAAGGGTTGGCTGCTTGGGTAACCACAGTGTGGCAAATACCGTGCTGAGAGGTTAAATTATTATTACTATTTTTGGTTAATTAATATTTTAAAGCGACGCTATCATAATGCAATGACAAGTATGATTTATTATTTAAAATGCACCTGAAAATGTAAATTATTTACAGAATGGAAAAAGTTGTATGCATTTGTTACCATGTATAATACATGCGTATTATTTATGGAAAATTACGGTAGTTATTAAAAAACTCAAATCACAGTTTTTTGTATTTATTATTTCAGAAGGATCCCACTCTGGATCAGATTTTAAAGATTCAAGTTCATTATCATATTCCCACAAGACATTATCTTCCTCCCGTCCATGGAATTCGATATTCTGCATTTTTTGAATGACTTGATGATGGTTTCTTGTTTTCATGCCATCCATGGCGAAGAAATTTGTAAAATGCCCCAATTTCAATAAAAAACATTTTCTTTTTTGAAAAGGGGAAAAATGCAATTATTAAAACCACTCTTATGGCTGCCGACACATCCAATATTTTATTGAATTGCACCATTGTAGAGATGGATCACGATCACAAGGTACAGGAAGTTTCGATAGTATCATTAACAACTGAAACAAGCGAATTTTAGGAAACTTCATTTAGTGGGTCAAGCTCTCTGAGAATAACAGTTTCTTATTGGTTGAAATTAAAACACCTGTCACATGAAAAGCACAAGAAGAATAGCATGGACTCTAAACAATACTGACATGTTTTTATAGACTTCTACTTAACTTCCCTTCATATTTATATATTTATTCGTCACACAACAATGCTTGCCATAAAAATGAGAGTAACTCTAGAAAAAACAGATATAGAAACTCTAAATTTGGCAGGAATGCTCGATTTACATACCGTATATCTTCAAGTATAAGTTGAGAAATTTCTTCCTTTTTTAGGCTGATCAAAACCTACCTTCGACTTATATTCGAGTTGCAAACTAGATGGACATTTAACTGGGTCAATAATTAAACATGACTGGCGAAAAACAACATTTGACTGACTTGAAGCACATTAGAATGAAAAATTCAGGCTAACCAGCAGAAAATGTGAAGGTTAAAGATAAAATAATACAGCATCACCATACTTACGTAGTTTAAAAGGAAAAATTAAAATTTATATTTTATCTTTAAAAAACTTACCCAAATGAGTGGATTGAAGAGAAGAATCAATTCAGTACTCAAGCACTGGTTTTTTATTTTGATCCTGAATTCAAATCGTTAAACATCATTCCATTTCTTCAACAACGGCATTCCGTTTTTTTACCTACAATCACTGACTGAACAGAGCCTGCACTGCGAATATGATCACCATTTTTTCCTTTGTCTTTTAAAATGATTGCAATTGTTGAACGACTGAGATCATAAACATGACCAATCAAAGCAAGCGACTCACCCTTTTCTGATCCGTGTATTATGTCCATTTTAGTTTCCACTGAAAGCGTGTTCTTTACCACTTTTAGCACTTTCACAAACACTACTTTTATGAATGTTTTCCATATTTCAGGGGTAATAAAAAACAGTACATACATAAACATGCGCTCATACAGTTTCAAATACAAATGGCAAATGACAAGTGTTGACAAGTTTGTGTGTTCTTACTGCGACCGATGTACATAAGTGCATGAGGCTGTGTTCGTAAATGAAGTGCGAGGGGCAATTCAATAGTATGTGGAATGTTCGTAAATACGAATTGTTTGTTTCTTCAATGTTCATAAGTAGAGGTTCACCTGTGTGTGTGTATATACACACACTAGTTAATATGTGCTTGCATTATGCAAGCATTATGAAAGTTAAGCATTTTTTCAATTTCAAATTATTCCAAATCAATTTTGTACAAAATCATATAACTGTAGCAAATTTCAACTTTGTAGCTCACTTAGAAGTGCATTATAATTTTATTCGTCGCATAGGACAATTATTTGGCAAAACACTCGCTCAGATTTCGAATTTTAAGGATATTGGATTTCGTCTTTCTGTTGAAACTGAAAACCCATAATTCTTCCAAATTTCATGTTTGTATCACATAAAGAATAGCTGTATAATTTTCACACTGGTATGGGACATATATAGGGCAAAACCACCCTTAAAATTTGGAATTTTAGCAGTGTTTTATTTTATCTTCGGTTGCAATGAAATTTTTATAACCAGGCTAAATTTCATGTCTCTAGGTCATATGGACCTGCCTCATCATTTCTGTCGTCGTATGGAGCAATACTGGAGCATAACAACCCCAAAAATAAGGATTATTACAATATCAGAATTCCTTCATTAGGCATAGTTTAACATTAAAGGTATTAAAATATATGCCTCTGATTCCCATTAAAAGCTTTCCCATATGAAAGCATTAAGATAGATGCTTCTTACACATGATATATTATATATATACTAGTTAATGTGTGCTTGCATTCTGCAAGCATTTTCAAATTTTAGCATTTTTACAAATTCAAATTATTCCCAATCGATGTTGTACAGAATCATATAACCGTGTCAAATTTCAAGTTTGTATCTCATTAAGAAGTGCCTTATAACTATCACACTCATATGGGGCCTAAAAGGGGCAAAACCACACATTAAAAATTGGAATTCTTATAAATGAGAATTTTGGTAATTTTATAATTTTATCAAGGGTTGCAATGAAATTTATATAACCGTGCCAAATTTCAAGTCTCTGGGTGCTATAGAGCTGCATCGCCTTTTTTGTTCTCGAATGGGGCAATAATGGGGCAAAAATGAGGATTGTATCAATATCGG
This sequence comes from Uropetala carovei, assembly GCA_036926305.1. Classification (NCBI taxonomy): domain Eukaryota; kingdom Metazoa; phylum Arthropoda; class Insecta; order Odonata; family Petaluridae; genus Uropetala; species Uropetala carovei. Next base: position 1,229,663 of record JAXCHB010000180.1, on the reverse strand, counting down.
ATTTCCTTCATTAGGTGTAGTTTAACATTAACAGCATTAAAATATAAGCCTCTGATTCCCATTAAAAGCTTACCCATATGAAAGGATAGAGCTTGTTACCAAGGAAGCCTATTGTTAGACCCAGAAAAATTAGCAATTTTTTGCAATAAAAACTGTAAAATTACGTTAATTCCAATCCGATTTGAATTCTGTCTTCAAAAATAAGAAACTACAATTTATATTCTATCCGACAGTTTAAGACTCGAGTTCGTATCTTGATGAGAAGTAATTTTAAAATGCAAATATAAAAACCTCTACACCAATTTACACGTTTTCTTATGGGCAAAAAATGGGGCAAGCAGGAGCCAAAATAGCCCTTCAAAATAGGAATTTTGCCAGTTTCGGATTTTTTCCTTTTGGTTGTGACTAAAAACCTATAATCCTACCAAATTTCAAGTTTCTGGCACATCTGGAAATGCCTCATAATTTTGTATCCTCATATATCTATAACATATAGATGCTTCTTACACATGATATATTATATATATATATATGAAGATACAAAATTATGAGGCACTTCCAGATGTGCCAGAAACTTGAAACTTGGTAGGATTATAGGTTTTTGGTCACAACCAAAGGAAAAAATCCGAAACTGTCGAAATTACTATTTTAAAGGGCTATTTTGGCCCCTTTTTGCCCCATTTTTTGCCGATAAGAAAACATGTAAATTGGTGTAGAGGTTTTTATATTTGCATTTTAAAATTACTTCCCGTCAAGATACGAACTCGAGACTTAAACTGTCGGATAGGATATTAATTGTAGGTTCTTATTTTTGAAGACGGAATGCAAATCCGAGTAGAATTAACGTAAATTTATAGTTTTTATCTCAAAAAAGTAGTAATTTTTCTGGGTCTTACAATAGGTTTCCTTGGTAACAAGCTCTATCCTTTCATATGGGTAAGCTTTCAATGGGAATCAGAGGCTTATATTTTAATGCTGTTAATGTTAAACTACACCTAATGAAGGAAATCCGATATTGATATAATCCTCATTTTTGGGGCTGTTTTGCCCCATTCGAGAAAAAAAAGGGCGATGCAACTGCATAGGACCCAGAGACTTGAAATTTGGCACGGTTATAGAAATTTCATTGCAACCTAAGATAAAATTACAAAATTACAAGAGTTCTCATTTTTAAAGGGCAGTTTTGCCACTTTTCGGCCGCATGGGAGAACAAAAAATGCGAGGCAGCTGCATAGGACCTAGAGACTTGAAATTTGGCACGATTATAGAATTTTCATGGCAAACTAAGATAAAATTGTAAAATTTCAAAAATTCCTATTTTTAATGTTTGGTTTTGCCCTTTTTCGGGCCCATACGAGTGTGATAATTATAAGGCACTTCTTAATGAAATACAAACTTGAAATTTGGAAGAATTATGGGTTTTTAGTTACAACAGATGGAAAAAATCTGAGACTGTAATAATTCTTAATGTTAGGGGCTGTTTAGCTCCATTATTGCTCCATACGAGGATTAAAATTATAAGGCACTTCTAAATGAGCCACAAACTCCAAATTTGATGTGGTTATATCATTATGTATAACATAGCTTGGGAATAATTTGAATTTGAAAAAATGCTAAAATTTGAAAATGCTTGCAGAATGCAAGCACATAACAACTAGTATATATATATATATATATATATATATATATATATACTAGTTAATATGTGCTTGCATTCTGCAAGCATTTTCAAATTTTAGCCTTCTTGCAAAATCAAATTATTCCCAATTGATGTTGTACATAATCATATAACCATGTCAAATTTGGAGTTAGTTGCTCATTTAGAAGTTCCTTATAATTTTAATCCTCGTATGGGGCAATAATGGAGCAAAACAACCCCTAACATTATGAGTTATTACAGTCTCAGATTTTTTCCATCTGTTGTAACTAAAAACCCATAATTCTGCCAAATTTCAAGTTTGTATCTCATTAAGAAGTGCCTTATAATTATCACACTCGTATGGGGCAAAAAGGGGCAAAACCACACATTAAAAATTGGAATTTTTTTTCAATTTTACAATTTTATCTTAGTTTGCTATGAAAATTCTATAATCGTGCCAAATTTCAAGTCTCTAGGTCCTATGCAGCTGCCCGCATTTTTTGTTCTCGCATGTGGCCGAAAAGCGGCAAAGCCGCCCCTTAAAAATGAGAATTTTTGTAATTTTATAATTTCATCTTAGGTTGCAATGAAATTTCCTTAACCGTGCCAAATTTCAAGTCTCTGGGTCCTCTGCAGTTGCATCGCCTTTTTTGTTCTCGAATGGCGCAATAATGGGGATAAACAGCCCCAAAAATGAGGATTACATCAATATCGGATTTCCTTCATTAGGTGTAGTTTGACATTAACAGCATTAAAATATAAGCCTCTGATTCCCATTGAAAGCTTACCCATATGAAATGATTGAGCTTGTTACCAAGGAAACCTATTGTTAGACCCAGAAAAATTAGCAATTTTTTGCGATAAAAACTACAAAATTAAGCTAATTCTACTCGGATTTGCATTCCGTCTTCAAAAATTAGAAACTACAATTTATATCCTATCCGACAGTTTAAGTCCCGAGTTCGTATCTTGACGGGAAGTAATTTTAAAATGTAAATATAAAAACCTCTGCACCAATTTACATGCTTTCTTATGGGCAAAAAATGGGGCAAACAGGGGCCAAAATAGCCCCTCAAAATAGGAATTTTGCCAGTTTCGGATTTTTTCCTTTAGTTGTGACTAAAAACCTATAATCCTACCAAATTTCAAGTTTCTGGCACATCTGGAAGTGCCTCATAATTTTGTATCCTCATATATCTATAATATATAGATGCTTCTTACACATGATATCTATAATATATAGATGCTTCTTACACATGATATATTGGCTATTTTGGCCCCTTTTTGCCCCATTTTTTGCCCATAAGAAAACATGTAAATTGGTGTAGAGGTTTTTATATTTGCATTTTAAAATTACTTCCGTCAAGATACGAACTCGAGACTTAAACTGTCGGATAGGATATTAATTGTAGGTTCTTATTTTTGAAGACGAAATGCAAATCCGAGTAGAATTAACGTAAATTTATAGTTTTTATCTCAAAAAAGTAGTAATTTTTCTGGGTCTTACAATAGGTTTCCTTGGTAACAAGCTCTATCCTTTCATATGGGTAAGCTTTTAATGGGAATCAGAGGCTTATATTTTAATGCTGTTAATGTTAAAGTACACCTAATGAATGAAATCCAATATTGATATAATCCTCATTTTTGGGGCTGTTTTGCCCCATTATTGCCCAATTCGAGAACAAAAAAGGCGATGCCGCTGCGTTGGAACCAGAGACTTGAAATTTGGCACAGTTATAGAAATTTCATTGCAACCTAAGAAAAATTATAAAAATTCTCATTTTTAAGGGGCGGCTTTGCCGCTTTTCGGCCCCATGCGAGAACAAAAAATGCGGGCAGCTGCATAGGACCTAGAGACTTGAAATTTGGCACGATTATAGAATTTTCATAGCAAACTAAGATAAAATTGTAAAATTGAAAAAAAATTCCAATTTTTAATGTGTGGTTTTGCCCCTTTTTGCCCCATACGAGTGTGATAATTATAAGGCACTTCTTAATGAGATACAAACTTGAAATTTGGCAGAATTATGGGTTTTTAATTACAACAGATGGAAAAAATCTGAGAGTGTAATAACTCATAATGTTAGTGGCTGTTTTGCTCCATTATTGCCCTATACGAGGATTAAAATTATAAGGCACTTCTAAGTGAGCAACTAACTCCAAATTTGACATGGTTATATGATTATGTACAACATCGATTGGGTATAATTTGAATTTGCAAAAAGGCTAAAATTTGAAAATGCTTGCAGAATGTAAGCACATATTAACTAGTATATATATATACTAGTTAATGTGTGCTTGCATTCTGTAAGCAGTTTTGATATTTAGCTTTTTTACAATTTCAAATTATTCCCAATCAATTTTGTGCAAAATCATATATCCGTATCAAATTTCAACTTTGTAGCTCATTTAGAAGTGCATTATAATTTTACTCGTTACATAGGACAATTATGTGGCAATACAGTTGCTAAGATTTCGAATTTTCACGGTATCGAATTTCTTCTTTCTGTTGTAAGTAAAACTCCATAATTCTGCAATATTTCATGTTTGCATCTCATTAAGAATTGCCATATTATTTTCACACTGGTATGGGTATTAAATAGGGCAAAACCGCCCTTAAAATTTCGAATTTTCGCAGTTTTATTTTATCTTCGGTTGCAATAAAGGTTTTATAACCAGGCCAAATTTCAAGTCTCTGGGTTATATGGAGCTGCCTCATCATTTCTGTAGTCGTATGGAGCAATACTGGGGCAAAAGAGCTCCAAAAATGAGGATTATTACAATATAGGATTTCCTCCATTAGGCATAGTTTAACATTAAAGGCATTAAAATATAAGCCTCTGATCACCATTAAAAGCTTACCCATATGAAAGCATTAAGACTGTTGCCTAGGAAGCCTATTGTTAGACCCAGAAAAATTACCACTTTTTTGCGATAAAAACTATAAATTTCCGCTAATTCTACTCGGATTTGAATTCTGTCTTCAAAAATAAGAAACTACAATTTATATCCTATCCGACAGTTTAAGTCTCGAGTTCGTATCTTGACGGGAAGTAATTTTAAAATGCAAATATAAAAACCTCTGCACCAATTTACATGCTTTCTTATGGGCAAAAAATGGGGCAAAAAGGGGCCAAAATAGCCCCTCAAAATAGGAATTTTGCCAATTTCGGATTTTTTCCTTCGGTTGTGACCAAAAACCTGTAATCCTACCAAATTTCAAGTTTCTGGCACATCTGGAAGTGCCTCATAATTTTGTATCCTCCTATATATATGATATATCATGTGTAAGAAGCATCTATATATTATAGATATATATAATATATATATCATGTGTAAGAAGCATCTATATATTATAGATATCATGTGTAAGGAGCATCTATATATTATAGATATATATAGGAGGATACAAAATTATGAAGCACTTCCAGGTGTGCTAGAAACTTGAAGTTTGGCAGGATTATAGGTTTTTGGTCACAACCGAAGGAAAAAATCGAAAACTTTGAAATTCCAAGTTTAAGGGGCTATTTTGGTCTCTTTTTGCCCCATTTTTGGCCCATAAGAATACATGGATATTAGTGTAGAGGTTTTTATATTTGCATTTTAAAATCACTTCCCGTCAAGATATGAACTCGAGACTTACACTGTCGGATAGTATATAAATTGTAGTTTCTTTTTTTTGAAGACAGAATTCAAATCCGAGTAGAATTAGTGTAAATTTATAGTTTTTATGGCAAAAAAGTGGTAATTTTTCTGGGTCTAACAATAGGCTTACTAGGCAACAGTCTTAATGCTTACATATGGGTAAGCTTTTAATGGGAATCAGGGGCTTATATTTTAATGCCTTTAATGATAAACTATGCCTAATGAAGGAAATCTGATATTGTATTGATCCTCATTTTTGGGGCTGTTTGTCCCCGGTATTGCTCCATACGAGAACAAAAAATGCGAGGTAGCTGCATACGACCTAGACAGTTGAAATTTGGCAGGATTATAGAAATTTCATTGCTACCGAAGATAAAATAAAATACTGCGAAAATTCCAAATTTTAAAGGCAGTTTTATCCCATTTATGACACATACCTGTGTGAAAATTATACTGCAATTCTTAATGTGTTACAAACATGAAATTTGGCAGACTTATGGGTTTATAATTACAACAGAAGGAAGTAATCCGATATTGTAAAAATTGAAAATCTTAGCAGATGTTTTTCCACATTATTCCCCTATGCGACAAATAAAATTACGAGCCATATCTAAATTAGCAACAAACTTGAAATTTGACATGGTTATCTGATTTTGTACGTAATTGATTGGGAATAATTCTACACTGTAAAAATGATAACATTTAAAAATGCTTGCAGAATGCAAGCACATATTACTAGTATATATATATACTAGTTAATGTGTGCTTGTATTCTGCAAGCATTTTTAAAGTTTAGCATATTTACAATTTAAAATTATTCCCAATGAATTCTGTATCAAATTTCAACTTTGTAGCTCATTTAGAAGTGCATTATAATTTTATTCGTCGCATAGGACAATTATTTGGCAAAACTGTCGCTAAGATTTCCAATTTTAACGATATTGGATTTTGTCTTTCTGTTGTAACTAAAAACACGTATTTCTGCCAAATTTCATGTTTGTATCTCATTATGAATTGCAGTATCATTTTCACACTGGTATGGGTCATAAATAGGGCAAAACCGCCCTTAAAATTTGGAATTTTCGGAGTGTTTTATTTTATCTTCGGTTGCAAATATTTTTATAACCAGGCCAAATTTCAAGTCTCTACGTCATATGGAGCTGTCTCATAATTGTTATTCTGGTTTGGAGCAATACTAGGGCAAAACAGCCCAAAAAATATGGATTATTACATTATCGGAATACCTTCATTAGGCTTAGTTTAACATTCAAGGCATTAAAATATATGCCTCTGATTCCCATTAAATGCTTATCCATATGAAAGCATTAAGCCAGTTGCCTAGGAAGCCTATTGTTAGACCAAGAAAAATTATCACTTTTTTGGGATAAAAACTATAAATTTACGCTAATTCTACTCGGATTTGAATTCTGTCTTCAAAAATAAGAAACTACAATTTACATCCTATCCGATAGTTAAACCTCGAGTTCGTATCTTGATGGGAAGTAATTTTAAAATGCAAATATAAAAACCTCTGCACCAATTTACATGCTTTCTTATCGGCAAAAAATGGGGTAAAAAGGGGCCAAAATATCCCCACAAAATAGGAATTTTGCCAGTTTCGGAGTTTTTCCTTCTTACAGAGGAGGATATACGATATAGGATATAGGAGGATACTAATGTCTGGCCCAAACTATTATAGTTGGAGAGCTGGAATTTAATACCGAGGTGAATAAAAAAAAATAATCGGAGGAAAAATGGCAAAATTGCAACAATGTGCATTACTTTGGTTTAGGTATTTCTAAATGCGCTATCAAGCTGAAATGTTTTCTACCTGTAGAATTCGCCAAATAATGAAAACGGGAATATAGAAATTTGAAAATTTTTATTTGTTCGGCCGTAATAAATTCTCAAATGTTTAACAAATTGACTAATGTTCATGCACTTTCTCTTGATCCAGGATGCTTAAAATTGTAACAGAGTTAGGAAATAATGTCGTGGTGGTAAATAACATTGAAAATTTTAGAGATATTTATTGCTGTGGCTGTTAAAAATTAATAAAATTTAAACAATGAAATTCATATATATGCACTTATAGAGGTGCTACATTGATGAAATATCGCATAAATGTGAGGTATTCGTAACAAATGATAAAAACCTATAAATGTTTTATAATTATAAATTTTAGGGGTTGTTTTTACCCCAATATTTTCAAAACAGAAAAACACGTAATTCGGAGCAGAGATGCAACTTAAAGCGTTGAAAATTATTTTTCAGCTTTTATTTCTACTTTAGGGTGATAGAAAATGCTTGCAGAATGCAAGCACACATTTACTTGTATGATATACATATATATCATGTGTAAGAAGCATCTATATATTATAGATATAGGAGGATACAAAATTATGAGGCACTTCCATTTGTGCTAGAAACTTGAAATTTGGTAGGATTATAGGTTTTTGGTCACAACTGAAGGAAAAAATCCAAAACTGTCGAAATTCCAATTTTGAGTAGCTATTTTGGCCCCTTTTTGCCCCATTGTTTGCCCATAAGAGAACATGTAAATGGTTGTAGAGGATTTTATATTTGCATTTTAAAATTACTTCGCATCAAGATAGGAACTCAAGACTTAAACTGTCGGATAGGATATGAATTGTAGTTTCTTATTTTTGAAGACAGAATTCAAATCCGAGTTGAATTAGCGTTAATTTATAGTTTATAATGCAAAAACATGTCTCTCTCTCGCCCGAAAGTTTCATTTTTGTGTCGGTTTTGTTTTTTTGTGTTTTTCATGTGTCCTTAGCACCCCCAGCGGCTCTTCAATCTAGGTAAGTGTCCACTGGGCTTCCTCCAACACCTTGTTGCTATCTTTATTATTACCTTTCCTTTTCCTTAAGCATTTATACATCGTATCTTTTCTTAATTGTTCTTCACAATTGGTTTTCCTAATTGTTATCTCACCTTTACTCAAGAATTCTCTCCTGTCACGTTTTTCTTTCATTCTTCCCTTCCACCGTGGATATAACCTGTCTCCGTTATCACTTCCGAAGGCATATTTCCCTTAATAGTCAGATTGAATTTCTTAATTCCTGTCTTCAACTAGGCCTTTCTCCCAAATCTCTCACTATTAGAATTCTTCTCTCAGGCCTCCTTCCTCCAATCCGTGCATCCCTTGCCCTCACCTATCACCTCACTTCGCTCAACATTATTCGATCCACCATACTTCAATACACCACACTGTCCAATATTCATTTTGCAAAATGCAAAACTCTTGTCCTCCATCTTTGCAAATCCCCTAATACCATATCCTACCTCAACGCCGCTCTCCTTCAAGCGACGAAAGACCTCACATCGAACCAAAGCAGACTACTACATAAGCTTTCCCTTATGTGCGTTCAGCACCTCTAACTTGGTTTACCCCTACCATTTTTACCATCTGGTGAGGTCATCAACCCTCCCCTCCACTCATAGGCCTAAAGCCCTGCCTTGCAGACCTCTTGGGTTTTCCCACCCCACCTCCACTCCGTACTTCACAAAGGCTCCCCTCTGTCTCAAATTGTAAACATATGAAACGCTCCGATTCCCTTTCTGTTCCCCCCACCACCTCCACCTCTTCCAAACCAGACGACATTGTAAACCTTTCCTCCCACGAACTCACTCCTGCTGAGAGAGCACTCCTTTCACGCGGCCTCTCGTTCTGTCCCACCACCAAATTCAACCATTTCCGTCTCCTCGTCGACGTCCAGGCCTTTGCTCGCACGCTCCGCCTAAAAACCAGCCCTCCTAAAGGGAACCCTTCGCCTTTTGCTCACCAAAACCTCCCCCTTGCCCTCCCACTGACCTTCTCCATTTTCAAACCCCCTTCCCAATACATTCCACCCGCCCTTCCCTCCCAACACCCGGTAGAACAATATCTTAATTATATCCTTCGCAGAATCTCCCAGCCCAACTTTCCCGACCTTCTTGACCACAAAGACAATCTCACCAGACGTGAAAGACATGCCATCTCAACACTTAAACATAACAGAAATATTATTATCCTCCCCACGGACAAGGGCACCACCACGGTTGTATTGGATCGTGCCCAATACAACGAAGAAGTCAAGCGCCAGCTCTCCGACGAAACCTTCTATCTCCCCCTCACCTCCAACCCCACAAGCCTCCACTCCTCCCAAATGTCCTCCCATCTTCATTCCGCAGGAAAAGAGGAAGGCCTCACCGACTCTGCTATCACCCTGATGATCCCCAAGAATCCCCGTACACCCGCCTTCTACCTTCTTCCTAAAATTCATAAACCTAACACTCCTGGCCGTCCCATTGTTGCCAGTTTCAACTCCCCCACGGAGCGCATCTCCGCATTCGTGGACTTTCACCTACAGCCTCTCGTCCGTCTACTGCCATCCTTTATCCAAGACACCAACCACTTCCTCCAACGCCTTAAGCACCTCCCTTCTCCCCTCCCTCCCAACACCATCTTGGCTACCATTGACGTTTCCTATTTTTTCTAAAAAGAGTATATGTCTCTCCGTCGCTGAAGAAGGATGTCAGCCCAAAAGCTCCATTTTTGTGTCGTTTTTGTTATTTTGTGTTTTTCGTGTGTCCTCAGCACCCCCAGCAGCTCTTCAAGCTAGGTAAGTGTCCACTGGGCTTCCTCCAACACCTTGTTGCTACTTTTATTATTACCTTTCCTTTTCCTTAAGCATATATATATATATATCTTATTCTTTTTGTAAATTTCAAAATTATCTTGTTTTCATTTTCTTTGTTTCGACTAATACTAATATGAAATCAGCCGACGTAGAGTGATACTATTCATTATTATGCGCTTTCCCTTGGGGCTATTGCATCCCCTGCCACACACTATTGCGGTGGCTAGCAGGGTGAACTATAGATATAGATACTTGAGTTATGGACTTTAGATGCTTTTTTAGGCTAAAAAGTGCACTTCGACCTATACTTGAATCACCTTATACTCTAAGATACAGTCATAAACCCGGCAACCTCAGGGCCTAGCATTTGCCAGGTTTTTGAAAATTTATAAAAAAATCCTTAAGTAATGTACATTTTTGGTAACTTATTATATAATTCAAATGATAAATAACAATTATAAGGGAACCAATGCCATATTCATTGCAAAGTCTCTTCACTGAAGTACCTTTTTGAAGTTTTCTCAGTAATGCCACTTTGTTTTCAATCGTGAGATTTTTCTGTTTACATTTCGTAACACCACTTATGGGCGTATTTTAATTTCTCAGACGAAGTATAGAGAAAGTATTGTTTTCGCGAAAAAATTCGACCTCGAGATTTTTACAGAAATACACGTTTTAGGTGCCGCTGAATCCGAAAAAGTGGTTTTTGCAATGCCGTCTGTCTGTCTGTTACTGGTGCTGGAGCCTAGATGGTACAGTGAAAATTAATGAAATCTCGTACTTAGGCATTTTATCATACTGAGCAGAGTATACATAGATATGGTTGACAGTGCTCGATAATTAATAGTAGTTTATTCTACGCCTTTTTTAACAACAATCTGATTTTCTCGAAAATGGCACTAACGATTTTGATCAAATTTTGTACAGTTACTTGAGTTTACGTCTTCAATAATACTGTATAGTTCATATTTCTCAAAAAATTAATATAAGGCTTCTACGCAACTTTGACAATAATTCGATTTTCTCAAAAATGGCTCTAACCATTTTGATCAAATTTCATACAGTTACTTGAGTATACATCTATAATAATACTACGTATTTTATTTTTCTTGATGAATGAATATAAGACTAGTTTATTTTTGGGCAACTTTAACAAAAATTGGATTTTATAAAAACAGCCTCACAAGATTTTCATTTTCTAAAGATAACTAAATGACGCATTAGTACGTATATGAGAAAGTTTGTACAATGTATGTTGTACCGATTTTTTAAGTAAAGTCGTAGTTCATTCCTTGGAGTATTTGAATCCTGCTGGTGCTGAGTCACCCACCGTTACATGTTTTTTACTTTCTCATATACGAAATATACTGAGAAAGTATTGTTATCGCGAAAAATTCGACTTCGAGATTTTGATGGAAATATATGTGTTAGGTGTACCTGTGTCCGAAAAAGTGGTTTTTGCAATGCCATCTGTCTGTTATTGGCTCTAGAGCCTAATTGGTAGAGCAAAAAATCGGTACAACATACATTGTACAAACGATCTCATATACGTACTAATGCGTCATTTAGTTAACTTTAGAAAATGAAAATCGTTTTTAGAAAATCCAATTTTTGTTCAAGTTGCCCAAGAATAAACTAGCCTTATATTCATTCATTAAGAAAAATGAAATACGTAGTAGTATTGTAGATGTATACTCAAGTAACTGTATGAAATTTGATCAAAATGGTTAGATCCATTTTTGAGAAAATCGAATTATTGTCAAAGTTGCCTAGAAGCCTTAGATTCATTTTTTGATAAATATGAACTATACAGCATTATTGAAGACGTAAACTCAAGTGGCTGTGCGAAATTTGATCAAAATCGTTAGAGCCGTTTTCGAGAAAATCGGATTATTGTCAAAGTTGCCTAGAAGCCTTATATTCATTTTTTGATAAATACGAACTATACAGCATTATTGAAGACGTAAACTCAAGTGGCTGTGCGAAATTTGATCAAAATCGTTAGAGCCGTTTTCGAGAAAATCGGATTGTTGTTAAAAATGCGTAGAATAAACTACTCTTAATTATCGAGCAATGTCAACCATTTCTACGTATACTCTGCTCAGTATGATAAAATACCTAAGTACGAGATTTCATTCATTTTCGTTCTACCGTCTGGGCTCCAGCGCCAGTAACAGACAGACAGACGGCATTGCGAAAACCACTTTTTCGGATTCAGCGACACCTAAAACGTATATTTCCGTAAAAATCTCGAGGTCGAATTTTTTCGCGAAAACAATACTTTATCGATATTTCGTATGAGAAAGTATTGTTTTCGCGAAAAAATTCGACCTCGAGAAATGGTTGACATTGATCGATAATTAAGAGTTGTTTATTCTACGTATTTTTAACAACAATCCGATTTTCTCGAAAACGGCTCTAACGATTTTGATCAAATTTCGCACAGCCACTTGAGTTTACGTCTTCAATAATACTGTATAATTCGTATTTCTCAAAAAATGAATATAAGGCTAGTTTATTCTAGGCAACTTTAACAACAATTCGATTTTCTCAAAAACGGCTTTAACGATTTTGATCAAATTTCGTACAGTTACTTAAGTTTACATCCTCAATAATACTATATAGTTCATATTTCTCAAAAAATGAATATAAGGCTAGTTTATTCTAGGCAACTTTAACAATAATTCCATTTTCTCAGAAACGGCTATAACGATTTTGATCAAATTTCGTACAGTTACTTGAGTATACGTCTTCAATAATACTACGTATTTCATTTTTCCCAACGAATGACTATAAGGCTAGTTTATTCTTGGGCAACTTTAACAAGAATTGGATTTTCTAAAAAACGGTTCGTACGATTTTCATCAAATTTCGTATAGTTATTTAAGTTGATGTTTATAATAATTCTACATAGTTCATATTTTTCTAAAGATAACTAAATGACACATTAGTATATGAGAAAGTTTGTACAATGTATGTTGTACCGATTTTTCTGGGAATACATCGCAAAAACGATGCCGAGTCGTCTGCATTGTACACCTGTTCTGTTGTTAAACCCTCTTTCGATATCATTGAAGAAAATTGTTTCAAGTATTCCTCTGCGGCTTCATGATCAGCTGCCTCATTTCTTTAGTATCACTTTATCCATGTCGATTGTCTTTGACTGATGGAGTGTTTCTCTGTTGTTCTTTAATTTTCGGAGCATCACATTCTGCGTAAAATTTCATTAATTGACTCTTTTGCTTCTTGAAGTCATAAACAGTCAATGAACTAACACCAAACTCATTCCACAACGTATTCACCTAAGCACCTTTCTCTAAACGCTGTAGCAATTTCACTTTCTTCTTAATACTAAGTGTTAAGAGCTTCCTCTTTGCATTTATGATAACCACGGGCCTTTCCACTGATCTTTTCAACATTTTTATAAAAAAGGACTACAAAGATTTTTAATTCGTGAAATACATTCTAACAAAAGAACAACGATAAAACAGCACCGCAATTATCGTCACTTTTTCGAGATCATGAAAAGTTCCGGTATTTATGAATTTCAAATTGGTAACCACACAAGATTTTGCCGAATTTCAGGTCCTGCCGGATTTTGGGATGCCCAATAAGGGGTCCGATACTGTGTGTGTGTATATATATATATATATATATATTAAATTTTATGGGTTTATTTTACCCCAATATTTTCAAAAGAGAAAAACACGGAAATTGGTGCAGAGGTTCAAACTTTATCGTTTTAAAATTATTTGTCAGCTCTTACTCTTTATATTATTGTGACATAAAATGGTTGCAGAATGCAAGCACATATTTCTAGTATTATATATAGACACTTCTTACACATGATATATCATATACTAGCTGGAGTGCCCGTTGAATTTCAACGATTTAGTGAATCTAAAACTTCGACCGTGTAACATGTAAGCATTGCAAGAATAAGATACCGTAATTTTCCGATTATAATATGCAACCTATATAATATGCACCCATGTTTTCACAAGTGAAATGTGAAAATTCTCTTATCACTATGTATAATACGCACCTATTTTTTTGTAAAAATGAATGTAATTTTACTTGACTATGTGTAGTATCAGGACATTTCTCGCCTTGCCGCGAAATGAAATACGTGTGAGAGAGTTTACAAGAATATCACGTTATGTTCTGACTCTCCCACTAAAGATATCGCTATGCTGTATAACGACATTTTGTCTCAATGTCGCCTTTTGTATTAATCTGATCGATTGGGATACGAGTTCGCTCTTTGCTGCCAAACTAGATGTGTGAAAGAGTTTACGAAAATATCACGTTACATTCTCACTTCCGTTAAAGATCGATACAATGTATAAAAACTTGCCTCAATGTTGCCTTTTGTATTAACCTGGTCGGATGGAAAAACAGTTCGTCCTTTGCCGCCCAGTGACAACGTTTACGTGAACATCAAGTCCAGTTCATACAAGCCGATCGAGGTGTGTAAAATGTTCTCGGTGATACAATTTATGTAGATGATGAGCGAGAACACAAGATTGCTGAGGAACTGTTTGAGGACAGTGAGGGGAGTGATAATGAATTCCTAGGCTTTAGTAATTCTGACAGCTTAAGTAAATAAATAAATATTGTTATTTTTGTTTTGAAAAACAATATTTAAAGGAATGTTATTGAAATGTGTTAAAATGTATGATTTGTAAAAACATGTTCGTTATCGAAATGCATTGAAATATACAATTTATTGGAAAAATCATGTTCAAAAATATAAATTATTTTGGTACTGAAAAAAGTTGTATGCATTTATAACCATATATAATATGCACCCTAACTTTTTGTCAACTATTTTGAGAAAAAAATGCGTATTATAATCAGAAAATTATGGTAGTACACAGTTATAACTGTCGAATAAAGCAAAAATGAAGAAAACTGCTCCGCATTTTCCTATTTAGATGAATGAAGGAAGAAAATCTTGCACTGTGAAAAATCGAAAATAATGAGTATACTCCCTCCCCCTCCCTCCCTTCTCCCCCTCTCCCTCTTAAATGTAAGGAGGAACTATATAGTCCCAATATAAATGCATTGAACTCTCAATTTCCTCGACATTAGGAGTTGTCATGGTAGCTTATAATTGGTATTGTAATAAAACTCATAAAATCATGTCTTTTATTGATTCTAACCGCATTTCTACGCGAATTCAACTAGAATTCGGAATCTGTCTTCAATAAAAATAAAATAAACTTTGTCCTTTCCCATAAAGAAGTATCCAAGTCTCAAGTTCGTACCGTGATTTTAAGTCATTTTAAAGTGTGAATTCAAAGTAGTCTACACTCATCCCTGTATTTCAGTTGCAGGATGTGGCAAAATACATGACGTTTGATAATTAAAACTTTTGCCATTTTGAATCAAAGTGACGGACAGAAACAAAACCTTGACCATTCACTAAGTTAGGATGTAAGGAAGAATGGTACCAAATTTGGTAATTCTAGCTTTTATCGTTTAGGAGGAGTTCTTTAAACAAACCAACAAACACACTCTTCAAAATATATTATAGGAGATTATACTAGTAATATGTGCTTGCATTCTGCAAGCATTTTATCATACCTTAATATAAAGACTAAGGCTGGGCGCACACTGATAGAATGAAACAAGGTGTAAATGTCTCAAACTATGAAGAAAGGAACCATGTCGACACATTTCAAACACCGGAGCTCGCACACTGGTTAGGCGAAACGAAACGACACAATCTGTACAGAGAACACATTTCATTTCAGGATATCAAGGGATAATGATGAGGTCCTTCCCATTCTGTGGGACTGGTTGGTGAAAAAGTCAGTAACACTCAATACAATAATAATGTACTGATGTAATTAATGCAATTAAAATACAGTTAAATGCATTGTATTTAAATACTCACCTGTTGTCTTCATCTTAGTCGCTACCTCATTCCACATTTTATCTATTACTGCTCCGTTGCTATAATCTTTGCTGGTGAAGTCATAAATTGAGCTTCTTTCGTGAACAAGGGCCATGAATTTATCGGGATCACACTCCATGGCTTGAGAAATACTGAAATGTTTCAATGAAACAAAGGGACAAGAAACGGCAAGACACATGATTCATCCTGTTCTAACCAGTTTGGAGTGGATGTTTCGCTTCGCCTTATCAATGTGTGTGCCCTCATTCATTTGTAAGTAATTTTTGTCTCTTAAAACTGATCAGAGCAGTTTTGCCTCGTTTTGTTTTGTTTCGCTCTATCAGTGTACGCCCGGCCTAAGAGCTGACAAATAATTTTAAACGCAAAAGTTTGCACCTCTGCATTGATTTACGTCTTTTTCTCTATTGAAAATATTGGGGTAAAAACAACCCCTAAAATTTATAATTACAAAATTTTTAGTTTTTCATCATTTATAAGAAATACCTCTCATTTATACAAAATTTCATCAATGTAGCACCTCTAGAAGTGCATGAACATATATTTAATAGTTTAAAATTTATGAATTTTTAACAGCCACAATAATAAACTTTCCTGTAATTTTCAATGTTAATTACCGCTGGAACATTATTCCCTAACTTTCTCAAAATTTCTGGGTTCCTAGCTCAACCGAAAGTACATCAACATTAGTCAATTTGTTTAACATTTATGAATTTTTAACGGCCGAATGAATAAAAATTTTCAAATTTCTATATTCCCGTTTTCATTATTTGGCAATTTCTACCTTTAGAAAAAATTTCAGCATTGTACCTTATTCAGAAGTACCTAAACCACGAAATGTTTGTTTAAATGCAATATTTTTGAACGTCCAAGAAAATAAACGTCGTTGTGACTTTCAATTTATTCTGATGGTTTTGCCACTAGAGCTACCTCTGTACCAAATTTCAAGTTTCTAGCACATCTGAAAATGCCTCATAATTATTATTAACATTTAAACAAACATCTCATGCTTTAGGCAATTCTAAATGTGCTACAATGGTGAAATTTCTCCTAACAGTAGAATTTGCCAAATAACGAATAGGCAACGCCACCTACTTATCAGCAGGCCTGTTTTTGAAGGTATTTAAATGGCCAGCAGATTTTTCGTGAATTTGAAATTTTAATAACTTGTGAAAGAATGACCTTTGGCAGCTAGAAAAAAATATGTGTCCCATTAATTTTTATGTTCTTTCATGCAGCAGTGGTTTCATCTGAAAATCAGGGGATGAGTTATCTAACTCTCCTTGTAAGTCGAGAACAACATAAGTGTGAGCAGGTTTCTCAAAAAGTTGACATTAATGCAGGAAAATGTATATTAGGGATACAAATATTGGGGATCTCTTATATATGGTACCATAATACTAATAACTACTTAAAATAAGATAATATTAAAACATTTGATCTGATTTTGTGTTTCCAGAAACAAATTAAACAACAATGTGACTACAGGAAAAATAACCCATGCTATTCGTCTTTTTGCTTAACATCGAGTTTCTGTGGAACAAATTAAGGATGAATATTGAGGGATGCCTAGTTATCTGACTTTTTTTAATTATCTCACTTTGTGGCAATCAGGGTTCAATATTAAATCCAAAAGGTGAGCTTAATATTGCCCATTTGGAACCCAATCAAATATATAATGAGATAGAGAATATGCATGCTTTAAATTGAGATTTTGTGATATAGCTCCAACAAAATTCAAGATTATATAAAAATATGTATAAATAAGAATTCCAAATATAAAGAATAACCTCTTGGCCTGAAAGATAATCTCCGCTATCCGAGCTGCCTTCACTAGTCTCAGAAAGTTTTTTTATGCGTCCCATAGTTGATGCACCATGAGGGAGCATAGAAACTGAAGAGGGCCTCGGGATGTGAATTTCCGATATCTTGAAAGATAATCCATCACCTGGAAGTCAAGCAGTATCTCAAATTAGGGATAAAAAATAAGTGAGGAAAGAGAACAGGGTAATTCTTGATTATTCCTCTTATTTTAGCACAACCATCCCTTGCAAATCAATATTAATTATTATTTATTTAGCACAAACAGGTTTCCCAAACTTCATGAATATATAATGACAACCACATACACATGCCCTCCACAAGATTCATACCCACAACCTATGCATTTGGAGCCAGGCACACCAATCACCCCTCTACCAAGGCCCTCTTAACATTTCATTCATTCATTTTATTATAGTTTTTTGAGTTTCTTTAAGGTAACATAAAAGTCATATTACATATAATGGGAAAAACAGAAAGAAAAATAACTTGAAGCAAATTGTATGTACAATACATTAAAGTTATAACCAAGTATCCAATTCATAAAACTGTAAAAATACCAGAATACACAATTTCAATTATAAAATAGTTTAATTTGAAGTACAGTAAAACTCCATTATAACGCGGGTTTTGGGAAATAATTTTTTAAAAACGTGAAAGTATATGCTTTATAACAAATTTAATTGCCAAATGCTATAAAAACTGATATCGTATTTTGATTTAAATGTATAACTTACTTTAATCGGTGTTTTTAAAATAGACCGATATTTTCCTTTGGCGTGACAGCTGATGGCGTTTCTTCGTCACATACGTCTTAATGTTTTGCAAATGTAAAAGATGAAGATGATCACGATCCCTCTGCTCTCCATCCAATTCGTCACTTCACTGATGTTATCCAATACTTTGCTTATTTTAGTGGTCTCAAGCTCACACCTCTCTTCATTCTAGCTGCCACCTTCCGATAATTTTTCTGCTCTTCCACGGTTCTGTCAGCTACAATTGCTTCATCGTTCTTATAGACATCAACGGGAGTGTTATCATCTTCGCGAACCTAGGCCCACAGATCATTTACCTGTAGTCTATCATCAAGAACATTGGAAGCTTCATGCGCATCTTCTTCCGTAAAACCCAAAAACTCTTCTTTGTTTTCAATACTATCGCCTGCTACAGCGATGCACTTTGACGAGCAATTTTGAATTGTCACAGAACTTATGTTCTTCCATGCCAATCTGGTATTGTAGGCCATACTCTTCGGTGTAACTGTTTTCAGGAACTGTGGCACTTGCAGTTCTGAGTTTACGACAGCAGTGAGCAATTCCTACCGATAGTAGGCTTTAAAAGCTCGGATAATGCCTAGGTCCAAGGGCTGGATAAGTGCAGTAGTATTTTTTGTTAAAAACATCGCTACTATTTTTCCATCTCTTGATTTCAGAGAATCAGAAGGAGGATGTGCAGAACATTTATCCAGCAGAAGTAGAACTTTTTCATCATTTTAGTAAACATAGGTAACTCTTTACCGATAGCATAAAATCATTGTTGAACCACGACATGAAAATCCAGGCATTCTTACTGCTTTTATAAATGACAGGCAAAGATGTCATGTTAATGTGCTTGAAACATCGAGGACTTCAGCTAGCGGCACATCACAGTAAAATTTGAACCAAGTTGTTTACGAAGAAAATACGTAGAAATGCCTCAACTAATTCCACAATGTGAAAAATGAAAATTCTCTCAAAAGAAATTGTGAAATGTATTTATTTAACACTAATGCCCGAACGGGTCAGTTTGACCCAAAAGGGAATTTAAATGCGTTTGTATACTGTAGTAATATAGTAAACCCAGCTTCCTCCCGTGACTATAATTATTTTCAAAACTATTTACCCACATTTCATAGTATGGGTCAAATTGTCCCGGTTGTGTGTTTTAGCGGATGAGTTCTTGTGTTAAAAGCCTTGTATTGCCTCATGTATTCCCTTGATTTTTAAATGTCACATATTACATCAAATGGTCACCATGGAATAATTACTTGATAGGAAAAATAAAAATACGTAAAAAAATAATCCTGAGGGAATTTTAAAGGAAAAGGTCTGGTAATAAACTCCAGACAAATCTATTAACAGTGCTCGTCAAGA
The DNA here is from genome assembly GCA_036926305.1 of Uropetala carovei. NCBI lineage: Eukaryota > Metazoa > Arthropoda > Insecta > Odonata > Petaluridae > Uropetala > Uropetala carovei. Next base: position 1,209,860 of record JAXCHB010000180.1, on the reverse strand, counting down.
AGTTTTGAAAGAAGAGAGGAATTTATTCCCCCTTCCTATGACCCGAGCCTCAGCCAAGAAAAATCTAGAAATGCACTACAAGAGTTCGATTGTATTTTTCAATATTTAACAATTAGGGTTTAAATTACATTCATTGATTAAATAACTTAATTAGTTACTGAAAATGTTGGTAATTATAATGCCCTCAAGTTTAATTATTGTCAATTATAATTGTGATACTTTGCATTACTTTAACAATAATTACCCAGTGTGTATGAAGATGACATTTTTTAATTTACAACCTAATAGTTTTGCCACTAGCGTTGAGAGTGGGAATCATGGAAATGTTTTTACAACTCAGAACTCAGTTCAAGCAGCAGTAAACTCCATGTGTTTGAGTGTATATTGATCAATGCAAAATTGAGAATAGTCTTTCTACCATTGCATTATTGCACTGTTTTTGTGTTACAATCATTTTAGTGATTGAATAAGCCTATCCCAGTAAATGATCGTGCCATTTCTGTGCTCCTGTTTACACTTTTTTCCTTGAGTAGTCCTTATTTAACCTCATCCAACCATAAGGAGAGACATCGCTATGTAATAATAATGTCTTACCTCCTTAGTTAATGAACTTCAGCGATTTCATTTGATATTTGATGATGACTCATTTATTGGAGGATTAAGGAAAGGAGTTTTTGTGGTGTCTAATTAAAGGCTTTTCGAGAGAAATTTGGAAACCCTCTGGTAAGTTATAAAGTTATTCAACTTTGGCAGTAAGTTCTTTACCTTTCCTTATCGTTATCGGCATAGTCTTTCACTTATTTTCCGCAATTCTTTGCATTCCAGAATTTACATCAAAGTACTAGAGTCTGGACGAAATTACTTTGGGACTGACTCTTCTGGGTAGAGTAGGGGTTGGGGCTTGGCAGGAAAGACTCCCCTCCCTCACAGCCAATCACAGGTGGAGGGGAGGGAAGTGTTGTTAAGAGCAACCACGCTGCGTTGCCGCTATGTCCCCTGGGTCCCATGCAAACAATGTTCCCTGTTTCTCCTGCCAACAATGTCCCCTGGGTCCCTTGCAAACAAAATACTTTCAGTCTATGTTAACTGGTCTTACTGTTCATAGTGCGCCTATCTCTACTACTTCCTTGTTACCGTTATTATCTGCTTTTATTGTTTGGTTGTTACTCTATTATTGTTGTTTACCCGTTTCGTCGTGTTGTTATCAGTTTTCGTTATTTTTGTTAACAGTTTTTGTTATTTTTGTTAGCACTTTTTGTTATTTTTGTTAAATTTGTTATTTTTGTTATCAGTAATATATTTGTTTACTGATGGCGAATCGCTCCTTGGACATGTCTGGTGCAGGCACGAGTTCGAGCAGAAGCGGATCGATGAGATCTGGTTCGAAGCGAAGTTACGGGCAGGGTGTAGCCATGCGTGGTCAAACCCGGGAGTTGATTTGTGCTTTGAGGGATTGTTTTGAGAAGAAGAAGGCCAACAACGGACCATTAATTTCAGTGAACAAAGTTGTTGAACAAACTGCAGCAGCTTTGGGAATTTGCAAAAATACAGTCGTGAAGATTGGAAAAGAAAAATTGAAACAAGAAGAAGCAGCAGCCGGTCCCTCAAGGCTTGAGACCCCGGGAAAGAAACGACGAATAGAGAAGCGGGTCACAAAATTGGACTCGTTCCAAGAAGATGGGATTCGGCGTCATATCTATGACTACTATGCAAGACGAGAGCATCCAACTCTGGAGAAATTATTATTATCTTTAAAGGAAGTGGAGCTGTTCAGTGGAGGGAAACATTCCATAAGAATTGTCTTAAAAAATATCGGCTTCGGGTATCGACGATTTTGTGGGCAAAAAACACTGATGGAAAGGGAAGATATTGCTGCCTGGCATTGTAGATTTCTATGGAGTGTGCGGCAAGCAGACTTTGAAGACATTGTATGGCTGGACGAGACTTGGGTTAATGCCGGTCATACATTGTCAAAGGGGTAGACTGATGAAAGCATCAAGGGAACAATGGGAGCCCCCATTGGGAAGGGAAGCAGGGTCATCCTCCTCCATGCAGGTACCTCCCAAGGCTTCACACCGAATTGTATGCTATTATTCCATTCTAAGAAAACAGGTGACTATCAAGAAGAGATGAATAGTGTAACATTTACAAAGTGGTTTGAAGAATCCCTCTTGAGAAATCTCCACCGGCCTTCCGTTATAGTAATGGACAATGTGCCTTATCACTCTGTAATTAAAGATAAAACTCCAACTATGGCTACCAAGAAAGATGCTATTATTGACTGGCTCACAAAGAAAAATATTCCCATCCAAGAAGATTTGAAAAAAATTGAATTAATTGAATTAGTTAATCATAATGTGCTGCAATTCCCAATTTACACAGTGGACGAAATAGCAAAAAAGCACAACCATAAAGTGGTAAGGCTTCCTCCATATCATTGCCATTTTAACCCTATAGAGTTAATTTGGACACAAATAATGGGTTACGTGGCTAGAGAAAATAAAATATTTTCAATAGAGGAAGTCCAGCGACTCACAATCGAAGCTGTAGAGGGAGTAACAGCTGAAAACTGGGAGAGGGCTGTTTTACATACCAAACAAGTGGTTGAAGAGGCATGGAAGAAAGACGGAATCGTACAAGAATGCGTAGATGAAATGATTCTTTCTCTTGGTTCCAGCAGTTTGTCAAATTCGTCTTCGATCGAGGAGGATGAATCACCTGATAGAGATTTGGGAGTTGCGGAACTACCGAAATAATTATTACTGTACAGAAAAATTTCTTAACACGTTGAGGATGAATGACAGAGAATTCTGTTTGTCACAGCCGAACGTTGGCGATGGATGGCAGAGATTTCCATCTGTTGGTATTTATCTTGTTTAACCTTTTTGAGGGAAGGCTATTGCTCTTTATAATCCGTGTAAAATATAGATTTTTATCATCCGAGGGAAATATTTCTGATGGAGTAGTAAGTGTCTTCGCTTCGGACGCACATGAACAGATGAAATGTTCCTGTTCTGGATATGGGATGTTTGTAAGAATTAGATCAAGTGTGGGCTTTCATGATCCTAACTTCCGAAAATAAACTTGGAGTATTACCTTGGGGGAATTTTCAAGTGGGCACAGAAAAGTTAGGCAGAGAAAACGAGTTCTCGAGTGATGACGCATCGGAGGAAGAAGAAAAGCTCGTTGACTCAATGAGCCCCTCGAGGATCACTCGTTCAAGATATCTGGTAATCTGAGAAAGCATAACCTGGAGAAGATATTGGGCAAAGGAAAAAATAAATATCCTTCAAGAAAGTGTCGACTGAGCACAGCTAAAAAACTGAGGAAAGAAACGAGGTACATCTGCTCTTTCTACAATGTTCCGCTACATAAAAGAGAATGCTTCAGGTGCTTTCACACAGCAGAAAACTACTAGAATCATTGGTGAGTAAAAAGTTTCTAATTTTTACAAATATGTTAAAAACAAACGAAGTTATAAATTTTTAAATGAAATTGTGTTAATTTAGAAAGAAATCGTTTAAATGCCCGGTCCTACGTGGACAGTAGGGTGTTGCTTATTAGGTACGATTTTAGAAATTTCTATAAAATGAATGTTTTCAACCCCTCAAAATATGCAGTTTGGTGAGAAAACGCAAGCCTTGAAGTCCGGACGTGATCCAACAATAATAAGAGGTCGCTCAAGGGGCCTAAATGCAGAAAAATGACAGTTGCATTTTTTGGAGTGCAGACCATGTTCCTATAATGGAAAGTGGGATTTTAAGACCCCTTTGGGCAAAAATTTCGTCCGTTTTGTTGTGTCTCTAACCGTTTGCGAGGTATTGGACTCGGCAATGCGGTCGCGGAGCGCCGTTCACAGCGCTGCACTGCTTGGCTGGGCGCTGAACACTAGGCCAGGTGCGTGCGGGAGGGGAGGGGGGCTGACTGGGGGTTGCATGTTTGAACCTGTCTGTCACTGCTCCCTGCCCTGCCCTTCGGCCTGCTCGCGTTCTTGTTTCAGTACCAGTCACCACGCTACAAAGAGCAGTGCTTGGCGGTTTGACTGAGGTTTACTGATTCGTGCATGTGCACTGTGCCAGGCCTAGCCCATTTCCACTATGGCTATGGCTCACGGTACGAGAAGTGCCACAACCATATATTTGATAGGCAGTGAGTCTGAAGAATTAAGAGGTGCTCGTCTCCCCACGACAAGGGAAGTCCTATGGATGTTTTTTTCATAAACACTGTACTTTAAAAAGAACTGTACGTGATAGTGCGAGAGAAACTGCCAGACAAGTACTATCATTGTGGAACATGGCTAGAATTCCCGTCATACAAGAGATCCACTGCATAGAAAAAATTGAATAATTACATCATGAGTGGAAGCGACTGAAGAAAAATTGCAAGCGCCGTAGTGAAACGCAGGTCGGGAACGAAGCTAAGTTTTCAGAAAAACTGGAATGTCTTTTTAATGTTGCCACTTCCAATGCACTGGAGATCATGTGCAATGAGTAGGACAAGGAGTTCCTACGTGCCCAAATGGAACCGGGACGACGAGGAACTATGGCAGGGAAAGACCTAAAGCTAGCGCACATAGAGAAAGGCCTTGCCGAAATGGAAGAGCGTCGCGCTGAGAGGGAGCGCCTCGAAGAAGAGCGAAAAGAGAGGGACAAAATCAAACGCAGAAAATGAATAAGTGACCTCCTATTTCGATTTTAATTTTATTTACGGTTAAATCCCAGTTTTTAAGTATGCAAAGCATTAGTGAATTTTAATTTTTCTTGCATGTGCATTTTTGACCGTTTTCCATTCGGAAAAGTAAGAATTGTATGCTTTCCAGCTGAAACTGTAGAGCTAGGATCATCTAGTGATGAGGAGACGTCAGGTGGTGGAATCTCTGCATGCTCCCAGCGAAGTGAGAGACAAAGGGTCAGAAAGAACATTATCACTCCTCACCTCGCGGCTGCATGTGAAGCAGTTGGGCGTAGCTCTCAGAAGGCGGCTACAGTGATTGCAGCAACTGTGCAGAACGTAGTCTTAAGCGTCGACGACTTTAACATCAATTACTCAAGTGTGTACCAGCAGCGACAGAGCCTGCGTTCTACTCGTGCTCTTTCTATTAAAGAAAAATTTGAGCCAGATGCCTGCCTCACCGTGCACTGGGACGGGAATGTTAACTGTATCGCTGTGATAGTGACTGGAGTGACCGCTGACAAGCTGCTTGGCGTGCCTAAAGTATCTTCCGGCACTGGAAGGGCCACTGCTGAGGCTATTTTCAATACGCTGAAGGAATGGGTTGTGTCACACTTAGTCAAGGCAGCATCCTTCGACACAACCACAGTTAATACCGGTAAGTCTCATTACGCATTGCATCCCTTATGTGCCACTCTGAGAGGCCTCAGGAGTAGTTTATCTAAGCAATCTAATTGCTGTTCTGGGGCCATGGAACGGTGCTGCTGTCTTGTTGGAGGGTATGCTTGAGAGCCAACTTTTATATCTGGCTTGCCGTCATCATATTTTTGAAACTGTCTTGGAAGCTGAGTTTGATCACCGTCTAGTGGGCCTGAAATTCTTATTTTTAAACGGTTCCAACAGAAATGGCCAGAAATTCATCAAGATCAGTTCAGCACTGGCATTCAATGCAAGGAGGTTAAGCATGCACTAGGAAACAGCCGTGAACAGATTATCAACTTTGCTACAACACACATTCATGTAAGTTTTTAATTCCATCTTGCACCATGCTAAACAGGATAAGGGCAAAAATTAAAGTACATAATTTTAATTTTACAGCCCCGTGATGATTACTCTGAACTTTTGAGTTTATCTATTATTTTCCTCGGTGGAGTCCCACCTAAGGGCATCAAGTTCATGGCTCCTGGTGCCTTGCACCGAGCAAGGTGGATGGCCAAGGCCATTTACTCCCTCAAGACTTGGATATTCCGTGAGCAGTCCTGACTCACTCCATGGGAGGAAGCTGGCCTGCGCTCACTCTGCGTGTTCATCGTGCGCATCTACTTGAAACCCTGGTTCACCGCACGATTCCATCTCTGCACCAAGAAACAACTTGGAATTTATTTCCAGTTTGATTGATTTTATGGAAGTAGATCCTGTCTCTGCTAGAACTGCCATGCGCAAGTTCTCAAGCCACTTATGGTACTTAAGTGATGAGTTGTTAGGACTATCATTCTTTGATGATGGCCTCTCTCTTCATGAGAAGAAAAACCTGGTTGAAAGTTTGAAGAGAAGAGCAGGTTCACCTGATCCACCAAAACGTCGGGATGATCTTAATCTTGAGAAGTGCAAAGATCTCTGTCTTTCTGATCTCGTGACAACCAACACGATGGCATTTTTCACAAGACTTGGCATAGCCACTGAGTTTTTGGATGCGGACCCAGCTACTTGGGAAGAGCGCAGTGATTATCAGCATGGGCGAGAGATCGTGCAAGGTCTACGAGTCACGAATGACCATGCAGAGAGAGGGATTGCTCTGATTCAGGTCTATAATAAGGTCGTTACCAGGAAAGAAGACCAGCTCCAAGATCTCTTGCTAAGTGTGGCTCAGTTCAGGTAAAATGTACGGGATGCAAAAAAGTCCACTCTGAAGGAACAGCTCAGTCACAGTCATGATGTTTAACGTCACAGAAAACTTTGCGTTCTGTAGTTTGATTCCAAAGTGTTACAGGTCTATGCATCGGTATCCTCTGAGGTGTGTGTATCTCTTACGGCGTGGTTTTTTTTTAAAGGAATTAGAAGGCAAGCTCCGTGGCTTCATTGCCAAATCCGATACCTCGCAAATGGTTAGACACACGACAAAACGGATGAAATTTTCGCCCTTATGGTTCTTAAAATCCCACTTTCCACTATAGGAACATGGTCTGCACTCCAAAAATGCAACTTTCATTTTTCTGCATTTAGGACTCTTGAGCGACCTCTAAATATTGTCGGATCACATTCAGACTTCAAGACGTGCGTTTTCTCACCAAACAGCATAATTCAAGAGGTTGAAACCCTAGATTTCAAAATTTTCAAATATAAGCAACACCGTAGTGGACAGGTTGGATTTAAATGCACCGTCGTCAACGTGTTATGTATTTTTCCATTAAATTAGCGATATACTTTGCTATTTTAAAAGAATTATTATTATTCATTTAATTTATATTTTTTAAACTTCTCGTAATAAAATCAATAGGGTCATGAAACTGGTACATTTTTATCTTATAAGAAGAAGAAGTAAAAATAAATAGTGAAAATATCAATTCATGATAGAAGAGGAACCTGTGTCGAAAGGAAGCTTTTTGCATGTTTGGGAGCTTCTGTTATGCACATGCTGGCAACATCGCACCCGAGCTCACCCGAGCCGCCTCGAACGTCAATCCCAAAGTAATTTCACACAGACTGTAGTATTAGCCGTTTCCTATTGAAGAATGAAGTGGGGTGGTGGGCGATAGGTCAGTTGATGGCTCTGAGGGTCAAACAAGAAGAGGAATTACTAGCCTCATAGATTACATGTCAGAAAGCGAATTGTTGTAAAGTGAGGACTTTCTGTATGAGCATGTACAAGATATAGTGAAGTGAGCTTTCTCTACAATAGTCCTTGTTCTTTCTTGTTTATTTTTCCATTTTTTCTGCTTTTGTTGCTGATGATCTTTCTTTGTTCATAGCTCTACGTTATTCGTTTGTCATCACTCTATTGATCATATTGTTGTTTGTTGGTCTTCGTATTATTTTCTATGTTCATAGTTTTCAACTCTTTATTTTTCATAATTTATTTATTAACTAGCTTTACCCACGCAGAGCATCTGCGCGCTAGTCTAACTTTATTGCTCAGTATCATAAATTTCTTTATACACACAATTTTCGATCTCTTGATTTGATGATACAATAATTATATAGTAAATGATCTTACTCATGAGACCTACGTAAAGTTGACCATGACTAAAAACTGGTTTTGGTAAGTAAAGGCAGATTTTGTGAAAAGTCTGACCCTGTGAATTGTTGACAGTCATAGAAAAAGCTAATCGTATAGGGAATTGCTTATGTTTAAATTTAAAAGGCATGTTAGTATCTGATGGGATAAGTGGTATTCGGGATATTAGAACAGTTTCTGTATTAACTGAATCTATAACTAATGCTTCGATTATGTTACGTTGCAATCGTAAAACTGTGAGTCGCGTCCCATTGCACAGACCTTTAGAGGCTACTAAATTTCTAAGTAACATGATCACAGCTCCTGGTTTCAATCTCAGTTTGTGAGGTGCCATTGCAGTTGGCGTTAGACTGTTCAAAAATTCCTCAGGGTATGCAAGTTCATCTTCAGAATGTTCACTCACGATAATGTCTACACTTTCGTAAACTACCTCATCTCCATATTCCATAAAAACCATTCTAACTTTTACTGTTGGATTAGATTGTGTTATCCTATGCATTTGATTGTAAGACTCAGCACACGTATTCATTTGTCGTAACATCGTATCTAATATCTCCATTACAATTCATAAACAGCCTTGGTTATTATCCATACGTTTGTTTGTTGCTTCACCCGAATCAAATATATACAGTTGTCCATACCCTGGTTTTTCTGTTCGTTCGTGAAGTGGAGAAACCTTATTGTAAATTTGTCCATGAATACGAAAACAGTAGGGTCCTATTCCCGGAGATTGAAGCAAAAGCTAAAGCAGCATTGTATTCTCTGTTATGTTCTCGATAATTTTTAGCTTAAGGTGAGTTTGTTGTTAATAATTCTTTTAGTAAATCAGGTGTTTCAGATAAATCTTCAAGGGAAACTTTTCCGTTGTGACAGCAATTGGTGTATTTTTTAGAAGTGTTGAGTTCATTCGGCCTGTAAAGCACACCACAGTAATTGCAAGTCTGAGTCATATTTCCACAGTTATGTTCTTCAGTGGCAACTTCAAGTTGAGAATTGTCTGCATCAGGTGCACGTTCATTTAACCTACGTCGTTTGGCTTGCCTTCTCTTGCATAGTCGATTTTCTCTTGATTCCAAACTCAGATTAAATTAATTAATATATAGTTGCATATAAACAGTATCTAAATGGTTTTAACTTTATATTGTATTTCAATGCGATATACAGAAGCTGTTTATCACGTTGCTAGACACATTGAGTAAATAAACATTAGACATTGTTTATTTGGTTGCGATATTAATACGTAAAAGTATTATCATGTATTACTTCTAAAATTGTAAATATTTTGTTTTTATTTAAATTGATGTAGTTCTACTTAGTTGTTATGTACCTATATATATATCAAATGATATACATTTAAAAATAAATAATTACTGTTATTAATAATTTAACATGTAATATTTGGCTAAATGTGATACATTCTGATGTACCTCTGCCAAAATGTTAAGTATAGTGTGGTCATTGTGGTTATTTAAATTGATGTAGTTGCTGATAATTTGTTTTGTAGAAGAAAAGTAATGATAGCGTTCAATGCCGCTTATTCAGTACTTTACAATGGTAAGAAAAATTCTTGAAATGCTAAATGATATAATTTATTTATGTGTTATAAATTCGCACTGAACAAAAATTTCTCTGACCAACCAAGAGGGATTCGGGTTATTAAGTAGATGAAAACACTTAATCATTTAAGTTCCGTAATTTTTTACGGGCTTACAACTTGTAATGATATATAATGTACCATATAAGATTGTACGCAAATTAATTTAAAAAAGTAATATATACTTAATAATAATAACCTTTAATACAGAATTTACAATACAATACTAACATTATGATACAAAGATCTGATATGTTTCAGTGACAGCTGTTTCAGCTGTTTATATATCCTGTTGCTTAGCAATACAATGTTACTGAGTGCCATGTATTTTATATATATAGATTTTTGTGCATTCTTTGCTGATCATTTTTGTTTGTTATTGTTGTATTTTAATTGACAAAATATTTCTGGAGATCAAAATGAGCAAATGAGAGAATAATTTGTTAATTTAAAAAAATTCTCAGGACAGATTGCATGGAGATAAATTATTGTGAAAACATGTCATCTTCAAAAGATTGCTCCCTAAATTCATATTATAGATATGAGTGACAGTTAGTTAATCTCAAATTTGATACATGGAAGCATGCACTTGAATGTTTTCGTTCACATGATAATGCCTCTTACCACAAAGCAACAACTTTATCAAAAATAGAAAATAGTGAAATCATTCCTGTAAATTTACAAATAGACCATGAGCACCATACACAAGTAAAGAAAAACATAAAATTGTTAATTCCAATCATCGAGACAATCATATTATGTGGAAGACAGTAAATTCCGTTGAGAGGTCATAGAAATTCAGGACCCATATCATTTGATGGTGAGTCATATGAGAATGATGGTAATTTTCGATCACTAATTAGATTTTGTGCTAGATATAGCGAAAATTTTAATTTAGGGTTAACAACAGCCCCAAAAAATGCTACTTATATTAGTCCTAGATTTCAAAATGATATTATCGAAACAGTCGTTAAATTTATAATGGAGCAAATTGTAAAAGAAGTTAATGAAGCACCATGCTTGGCGTTGCTAGCCGATGAAACCACTGATATTGCAGGCATTAAGCAGCTCTCTTTATGTATTTGATATTCGAAAATTACGAGCCAAAATTATGCGAAAAGTTTTTAAATTTACACCAGCTCCAGATGTTACTGCAGAAGAGCTAGTAAATAATATGTTAAGAACTTTATCGTTACTTGGAATTAATCTGAAGAAGCTTCGTGGTCAAGGATATGATGGTGCACCAGTTATAAGCAGTATTGTCAATGATGTTAAAGCAAAAATTAATGAAAAATTTCCTAATGCCATTTACGTCCATTGTTCGAGCCATAGTCTCAACTTAGCTATTGGCAGTGTTTGTGATGTTCACCCAATTAAGCATTTTTTGACCCTTTTAGGGGAGCTTTATCTTTTTTTATTGTACCGAAAAAAAAACAGCAAGCACTGATTGCATCGATCAAAAAGGTTTGCCCAGAAACAAAAAATGAAAAACTTAGAAATTTGGGCACCACTAGATAGATTGAATGTCATAACTCAGTTTCAACATTTTTAGAGCTGCAAGACACAGTGATTGATGCATTAATAATAGTAGATTGGACAAATAGTATTGCTTCATCAAAAGCACAGCAATTTTTATAAACCATAAAACAATTTCAAACTACCATCAGTATGTTTCGTTTGGTCAGTTTTTCACTTACAGCCTTGTTATCTGTAAATATATGCAACTGAGAAATACAGCCTTAAATATAGCAATAAATGCTGCTGATGATCTTATTTCAATATTAAGTACAATAAAAAATGATCAAAAGGAATTTAAAAGCCTTTCTCAGAAGCTGTTGGAATTGCACAAAAATATGACTTTCCAGTTGAAAAACCAAAGCTTCGTGGATGGCCAGGTATCAATTCTCAAGATGTATCACCTAAAGAGTATTATAAAAACGATATATGTTCACCATTATTAGACATTTTTATAACTAGCCTTAAGGAAAAATTTTCCAATCACAGAAATACAATTGAAAGCTTCCAATACACTTTACCTATAGCGAATTGGAATGACACTAATACATAAAAAATTGATGTTCATAATGTAGAATATTTATGCAATTTCTATCCAGACGATATAACATGCAGCAGGAAAGAACTTCTAGCAGAAATAATACTTTGGCAAAAACACTTAAAACAATTGCCAGTGAATGCGAAAGGTATTTCGTTGATAGAAGTTCTTAAATTTTGTAATAAACAAATCTTCCCAAATGTTCATATTCTTCTGTGCATCCTTGTAACACTTCCAGTTACCACTTGTGAAGCTAAAAGAAGTTTTTCGACGTTAAAATGATTGAAAACTTATCTAACTCCCCGTTTACACGTTCCCATTTTCGTACCTGAAAACAGGCGCCTGGATGACTAGCTGCCTGCGGTAGCATACGTAGTAAGATGGATTCAGAAGGGAAAGCTGTCCTCTTGACTGGTTCTGTACGTCACCAGTGTCACGTGGCAGTCCTCAGTCAATCGACGTGTTTTGGGCAGGACTGAAATCGGGAGTCGCGGCCGTTTCGTGCCCGACGCCTTTCTCGGGGGGAATTTGCTTGTGCGCATGTGCAGAAGGACAGGCGCCTGTTATCAGGCATGAAAATGGGAATGTGTAAACAGGGACTAAGATCAACATGTCTGAAGACAGATTAAATGGATTAGCTTTGATGAATATTTACAGAGAAACTAAGCTGGATGTAGATTTAATAATTAAAGAATTGGCCAAGAAGCCTCAAGGAATTGGCTTTATATTCTAAATAAAAACATTTGTATCAATTACATCATTAATTATTAATAATAAAAAATATTTCATCTTTTAAAAACTGAGTTTCATTTATGGTCCCCCCTCTTCCTTGAGAAAATTCTGCATACGCTACAGACCCTGACATAGGTATATTTCTAGCTCGTTTCCATCAACATTCAAAAACACACTAATTAATACACCGCTTCTTGGTTATAACGCTGTCAGTTATACCGCAGATTCGGATATACTGCGGGTCTTTCTTCTTCCCCGTTTCATGGAAAGGAAGGCCACGGAAAACATGCATGTCTGTGCTTCAGGCCTCGCGTTACTGGAGGCATGCCCACTCAAATGAACAGTCTTGATGAATAAAAGAGAGAGCGGGGTTTCTCGGAAATCCCAGGGATCTATGCTTCTCCGCAGTAGGGAGTAAAATTGGTGACTATTGGGCAAATCAATATGCTTGTACCTGCATGTCTTGAGTCGTTTTAATATGATAAGATATACCACTACACCCTTTCTTTGTGTGGCAGGGTTTGCTTATCTCCTCCAAGCCCGTAAAGGTTTTGCCAAACAGATGGGAGCAGTGCATTGGTGAATTATTAGATTTTTGAGTGAATTTTACAGACTGAACTCCATTTAGTATCGAGCATTGAATGCTAGTGTAAGGTTGTCTTTTAATCCAGCCCCTTGATCAAGGAATCATTTATAATTTTAAAGTAAACTACAGATGGGAGCTATTTTTAACTTTGCTTTCCACAGAGTGTGAAGTTTCTGAATTTCTAAAACTGTTAACATTGAAGGAAGTAGCATACAAAATTGGTCTTGCATGGGACTGTATTTCGAACGAATCAATACAAAATTTTGAGAACAGCTGATCAACAGAATCAAACTGAGAACAATAAAGAGCAAGAAAGTAGACAAAGTGCTATGCATTGTGATCTTCAGGCAGTTAGGGATATCCTTGACAAGCAAGAACTCACAGAGAATATGTTCAAACAATGGGTTGATATTGACAAGGAGGAATTGGTGTGCCATGTATTGACTGACGAAAACATTGTTGATAGCATCATCAAGGAGAAAGGGACGGAGGGAAGTGATATAGAAATATAAGAACTAGAGGATGAGCCTGCTGAGCTGCCAAAATCTCAGGAAGCTTTGAATGGCCTAGAGACAGTGATTGCATGGTTAAGAGGCACAGCAGGAAGTTGAACCACTAAAGCTATTGCAATTAGCATCATTAAAAAATATTATTTTGTGCAGAAAATTTTCCTGTAAAAAACAAAATATTACTGACTTTTTAAAGAAGTGATTAAACAAACTTCTTGATTTTAAAAAATTTTGATGTATTGCATTACGTGGTTTGTAGCAATAAAGGACTTTCAGAAAATTTTTTGTACATGTGTATTAAGCATTATTATTGTGTTACAGACCACTTTCCTCTTAGCTCTGCCTGGTCATGGCCGCTCACAACGTGCACAGCGAAGTTTATTCTGCTCAATGATGAAAAAAATTAGAGGAAACATTGGTCATCGGATATAGCACAGTTGTCTTATAAGGCAGGTCAGAGCCAGGGTTACCACCTCTCTGGGTATGACCTGAAGTCTCTGGGTTTTCGGACTTGCCTCCGGGCGAGAGAAAAAATTTGGGGTCAACATGAATATTTTTGAAATTGGCATTAAAGATTACGATTTATTTTTAGCTTCTCTAAGAGAATAAATATTTCATCCTAGAATGGCTGTGCCATGCAATTAACCTGGTAGATGGTACACAGGGCCAGTCAAGGGGGGAGGGGGGGGGGGAGATGCGAGGTATCCGGGCCCCCGAATAAACATTCGTTTATTGCCCACAAAATTTAGGCTTGTTGGTTATTTATTAAAGATTGATGTAAATTTTCTGCAAACTTTAATTTATAAAATTACGATTTCTCCAAGTTCATAGACGGAGTTCGAAACAGGGAAATGTGCGAAACTAATTCTTAATGAAGATAATATTTACGATGATGTAAACAACCTGAACAAAGTTCTTCCAACTATAAATAATGTGGACAAGATATTGGTAATAACATTTAAAGATGGAAATAATTTCATTGAATTGTCTAACCTATTGTCACAAATTTTATGTATTCCCGTTAGCAATTCCTTTCTGGAAAGTGTTTTTCTCTTATGAAAAATGTATGGAGGGATGAAATAAATAGGATGTTCTACAAGCAACATAAAATATACTTTTAAGAAAAGATAAAAGGTATGTACAATCATGTAGTAATCCTATTTGCCATTTCCTATAAAATTTATGTGAAAGTTGTAATTCATGTGGAATGTAGTCATATATTTCCTGTGGCTGTTTATTTTAATGTTAAAATTATACCATTTATTGTAAAACTGACCACTAAGCATTAAAGAGAGTATTTATTTTAAATATATGACATCTGTTCTTCCCTGAGTATTGTTCAATCTTGCATTATTATTGTAATTTTGGAATTAAATACATTTCATCCTAACATTTTTATAAAAATTACGTAGCTTTTGGGTATTAAACTGCTAACAAGATGAACGAACAGAACTTAAGATGCCTACTTTCCTAAGGTAGACATCGAATTAATTACTTATATTGTCATTAAATTGTTAATTAACTGGATGGCATAGTCAATGGTTTTATTAAATTTTAAAACTTTAAATTCACAGCCGATGAGCTGCTCTTTCTTTTCTCACATTACATACTTTATGTAACATCATCAGGTATTATACTTACATTTGCATCAAAAATTCAGTTGATTACGCGATTTCGGGAGAAAAAATTGCAGCGATTTTCCCCGCACCTACGCACTTAACGAAGCACTTTCGTAATCGCCGAACAGGAACGCCTAGGCTCGGGCCCCTCTGACCCTCTTTTGTCCTGCACGGAATTTCCGTGCAGATTCACAATATCAGTCGTACCGGGCGAGATCCCTCTGCCCCTTTCGGCTCTCATGGCAATGCAAACTGTCGTTATCTATGTTAATTGTGTTTAGATACCGTGTTACCTAGACGGTGTAGTAGCGAAAGAAGTTGGAAGACGGAACCCGCGAACGGGTTATGTTATGGGGGTGCGAGTGAAAGGAAAAATTCAAAACAAAAACATAAGGGAGGGGTAAAGGGTAGGGGGAATCAGGCATTCGCCATGCATGGCTCCACGCTTGGCTGAGTTTGCCAAGCGAGAGGAGGGAGGGGATAGCGGAGCTGCCTTGCCCCGGTGTTTGTAAACACAGTGTATTTACGCTGGCGGCGGAGAGAGGAGGGAGTTGATCGCCCGAACGATACCGTTAGCCGGCTTGCGGAGTGGAGCGAACGCCTGGCGGGTCGGTTTCCCGCAATGCGCCCGCGATCTTTTTGGTACGCACGCGGGGCGAGTTCCGGGACACTTTTACCGGCATGTGCTGCCGGGAGTAATATATGTTTTTTACAGTATTACCCTGCAGTTTTCTTTCTGCAGGGTGGGGAAGTGCTTTTTCCCCATGACATCTTTTATCAATTCAGGCTGGAAATGCTTAGGTTAGTGGGAAATGACAGGATAGTAATAAAGTATTAAAACCTTAGCTTAAGTAAGGAGTATTTCTTTGGGTCGTTTATATTTGCATTTCTTTGTCGCGTCATATTGCCAAAGATTTATCGTGTGAGGATTAATCACAAGGAACTTTTCTAAGCACGCGACACGCTTCCGAATAAAGTCGTGAATGGCCGGGATCCTATGTGCATTTCTAATCTCGTATGTCGGAATGAGTCGGGACGTGTTTGTGATGAAGCGCAGTGTTTTATTTTGGAATGTTTCTAGATTTGTACGATGCGTTTTTGCAGTGTTGCCAAATAACTCTCATCCGTACAGCAGGGTTGGCAGAATGATTGCAGTATACAGCCGAATCTTTTCGCCCAGTAGTAATTTAGAAGTCCTGCATGGGAGCGGCGTGAGCAATCTTCTCACGCCGCATGCTTTTTTAAGCGCCTGCTGCACGTGCAGCCCCCATAGTAGTTTTGTGTCGAGGTGTAACCCGAGAAACTTGTGGCTACGAAGCAAAGGTATCTCGGAACCCCTCAGTTGGAGGCGGAAGGAAGGTTGAAATTTAGGTCGTCTGGTAAAATTAACATGCACGCTTTTGTCGGCGTTGATGTCAATCTTCCAGTCCAGTGTCCACTTTTGAAGGAGATCCAGGTGATCTTGGATACGTCTAACAGCCACGTCGACGAATCTCTGGAACGAGATCGCTGTGTCGTCCGCGAACATGTAGACTTGATTGTGTGGAGAAGAGGGGATGTCATTGACGAAGAGGTTGAAGAGGATAGGACTCAAAGTGGACCCCTGGGGGACACCACAAGTTATCCTTCTGGATTGGGAAAGCCGACCGCACACCGCGACTCGCAGGGACTTTCCGGAGAGGAAGCTCCTGCCTAGCTTTTGCAAATACAATGGAAATTCCATCGCGGCAAGTTTAAGCAGCAGACCTTCGTGCCACACCTGGCCGAAGGCCTTCACCACATCAAAGAAGAGGACCTCGGTGCATTTCCGAGCATTGTAACCGTCAGTAATGTTTTCCACCAAACGAAGGATTTGGTGGGTCGTGGACGTCTTTTGTCGAAAGCCCATCTGGTCCGCCCGAATGAGATCACGGGAGCGGATGTGGTGATGGAAACGGGCAAGGAGAACCCTTTCGAACAGTTTCGAGAGGGGGTTATTGGGCGGTAGCTGGTTGGGAGAGTGGGATCTTTCCCCGGCTTCAGAATCATAACCACACGGCCTTTCTTCCACGACCAGGGGAAGTGGGAGATGGTAAGGCAGGCGTTCAAGAACTGAGTGATGAAGGAGACAGCTGAAGGAGAGGTTCCGGTTCCCGATCCCGTCCAATCCGGGAGCCTTCAGAGGGTTGATACTACGTATGAACTGTCGCAAGTCAATGTCCGTCGTGAGTTCTGGGGGTTTAGGGGGAGAAAGGCTAAGAGAGGTTAAGTTCTCCCCCGCCTCCTCATCCGTCTTAGTCCTGGCCCAGTCCTCTCGTAAAGTGATGGTGCCGGCCACATGCTCGGCTAATAGCTCCTTTGGCTTCGGCGTCGTGGAGAAATCTGTCTGCATGCCTGAGGGGCGTAGGGATCTGCGCCTGCCTCGTCAATCGCTTGGCCATATCCCAAGTCGATCCATCTTCCAGCGAGAGGGAGGAGATCTTCTGGAAGAGGGGACCTTATGGTCTCAATTTCACCCTGAAAATAAAGCCACTTATCTATCTATCTACTGTGGAAGTCAGTCATACCTCTCTTCACCTGGTGAGAGGTAATTGTACTCGCGTTTGTCCGTGGGGTCGCGATTCCGCTGCCAGCATCCCCTGACGCGATTTCGCTCCCGAATGAGAGCAATGAGGGGTTGGGGTAAGGTGGGAATCGCCGGCTTCGCACGAGTGCGCGGGAGCGACGCCAGTTTGTAGGCACTGCGCATCGCAACCGTGATTCGGCTAACCTGCGCGTTCACGCTCTCTACCGAGGGCACGGCGAGGGGCGGCAATGAGGCGAACTTCTCGTCAACTAATGAAGTGAACGTTCTCCAGTCCGTTCGGATGATGGGTTGGGGAGGAGGAGCTAATGAATGATCCGTCACCAGGTCTATCCGTATTGGATAGTGGTCTGAGGTAAGCGCCTTGATTACTCGTGGGGTCGTAAGGTTATAAAAATTCCTAGTCAGGGCAAAGTCAAGAATGTCATCGCTCAGGCGTCCCTGGGTCCCCAAATGAGTGGCCTCAAAGGGAGCTTCTACCGAGGCCAAAGTCGTGTGTGCAAAATTACGGAGAATGGTTCCGTTAGAATTCCGATGACTGCATCCGAAATCCGGGTGCTTGGAATTCCAGTCACCCACGATATTGCCGGCTTGTCGGTAACAAGACGCTCCAGATCAGCCACCAGGAGCTTCTTGGAGGCGGGTTGGTAAACAGAGAAAATGTTAAGGTCACCCGACGTGGAATGAATGGCGATACCAATGCTTTGTAGCGGGCGAAGAGCATCTGAGTCCAGCACGGAATGTCTTATTGAGGATTTAACTGCAATGATCACACCTCCACTACGGATTGCGTGATCACGCCGATAGACGGTGTAGTTTGGAAACCAAACTTTTTGCGTGGGTGTGAGATGTGTCTCCTGAAGGGCGACAACATCATAGATGCCAGCGCTAATGAAGTTACTAAACTCATTTGCCTTGACTCGGATTCCATTGGCATTCCAGGACACCAAGGATAAAATTTTTGGTTCGCGTTTAGTAGCCACCGTCCAGGATCGCGCTAATCTCCCTCAGGATAAACAGCTTCTTCTCAGCTAGCGTGCGAAAATTCGCGAGACTATCTAAAACCCCCATCATCCAAGAGGCGAGACCTTGGCCTTTGGGGGAGGAAGTGGCGGGAGGAGGGGGAGGCGCCGAAGCGGAAAGAGATGGAGTCGGGCGAGAAGGCTCAGCCGCGGGAGAGGATAGCGCCTGGGGGTCCAGGGAGGGGAATTGGAAGGGCCGGGGAGTGTGGGTAGGGAGGGGTGGGAAGCGGCCGAGAAGACATACGGCGAGGCACTAGTTGCGCCTGAAAGAGGAGTCGCGGGGTTCGGAAACCACCCGTTGGAAGTGGGGGCGGGCGCCGGGACATAGGTCACACGGGCTGATCCGCGTGCCGAATTAGTGTTGGACCGCTGCCGACGGTTTGCGGAGATGGTCTTGTAGGTGACACATCCCCGGTAATTGGCAGGGTGAAATTCCTTGTAATTAACGCATTGCGCCGGCGCAATGCGATCTTTCTTGGGGCAATCACGCGTGAGGTGCGGCACGAGGCACTTCACGCAGCGAGGAATGGCCTCGCAGTAATTTCTCGTATGTCCGTAGCCCTGGCAGCGCTGGCACTGGACGATACCCTTAGGCTTCCTGTATATGGCGATAGTGATATCGGAACATCCCAGGAGCATAGGACTGGCTGTGAATTTTTCGTGATCCTCGCATTTTTCGAGGATCACATGAAAGACCGGAGTCAGTCGTTTGGGGAGAGTCGTTAATCCCGAAGCCCTATCGGCCTGGGTAGGCTTGGTGGTGGTGATCTGAGTCACTGAACGGACCTCCCAGCCGATTCTTTCCAGAGCCTGTTGCACCGTTTCGGCTTTCGCCTTAGAATGAAGCCTCCGAACGGTAAACTGGGGGAGGCGATCCTCCGGCAGCTGATAGCCGGAGTACGGCAGCCCGAGGGTCTTAAGGACTCCCCTGGCCGCTCGATAGTCACCAGCGCTCGCACACTGGATGACCATCGTATTCAACCCGCGGGCTTTACAGACGGGAGTGTTCACAAGCTCACTCTCAAGCTTGTGGTACGTATCCTCCCAGTTCTCAGTTTCCCTCAGAAGGAGGGGCGGAATTTTGGCGGGCTTCGGGGGAGTGGCCACCTCCATAGGTGTAGTTTCCCCTGAGGAAATAGGGGCAAACCTATTTTCGGTTGAGGTGAGGGACTCTAAAGAGGCTGTCCTCATCCTCTTGAAACTTGCAGCCTTGCGGGCGTCGACGACGGTGAAGCCGTCGCCGGTCTCCTGGGACGCGTTTGAGTGCGAGGGTGCAGCGAGTACTAGTGGACTAGTTTGCTGTGTCGTGAATGTTTGCAATGCCATCAGAGCCTGTAAAGGAACGGAGGGCACGGCACGACTTACCAAATTAGACGGGACACTGCCCGACTTGGAGGTGGTGGCTGCAGCAGAGGAAGCAGCAGCGGCAGAGGCGGCAGGTTTAGGGAGCGGAAGGGCGGGAGCGGCGCTCGTGGCTGGTGCAGGGGATGAGGCTGCGGAGGTGGAGGGGGCCGAAGCGGCCAGGAGGTGGATTGGGCCAAACCTAATAGTATCTCCCACAGTGGTGGCGGAGATGGTCTCCGACGTGGTGGACCCCTCTACGGGGAGCAGCCCAGGCATGCGGACCTTGTCCGCCGCCTTCTTGACAGAGGAGCCCTTCTTGCGCATCCTCGCAGGAGTGGAGGGTTGGGGGTGAAGAAGCACAAGGGGAGGGTCGGGAGAGACCCCGTCGGCAAAAGCCGGAGGCGGGAGCACGGAAATGGCCCTTAAAGGGTCCGTAGTCACAGCACTCAACACACTGACGATGAGAGGCAGAAACGCACGCTGTACGGATGCTGGCGGCAACAAATAAGCTCAAGAAGGCTATATTGAGAATGAAACAATCCAGAAAAAGCTCTCTTACGGAATCAAATCCTGGCTCGGCGCTTTATATAGGGCGAATATTACCCCTATTTCCCATGGTTATATAATGTACTCAAGAAATTAACCAATACTATAGTCGATCCAACATCGGAAGACTTATGGCCTCGAAAACGGGGCGTACACGAGTTAGCAGCAGCCTATAGGAGACTGTTTGTTTGGGAAGGTAGTGGGGAGGAAACCAGTCTCACTCCTGCTCTCGAAGAGATCGCATCGGACTGCGTTACCGTTTCTACCGCCGTTTCCTTGCTGTGGATCAAAAAGAAGGATGGGAAGTATTTTATTTAGAAACTGCGTAGTATATCAGCTGAGCAAGAGCTGGCAGGGCGCACCGATATCTGCTCTCCCGCACGAAAGTTGAGAGGGGCGATGGAAGGGGAAACGTTCGTGATTGGCTACTTGCTCTAAGTAGGCCATAAGTCTTCCGATGTTGGATCGACTATAAGTCAAGGAGTCGCCCGTTCAAACTACCCGCCGAACCTCCCCTCATCCGCTCCCGTCACACGACCGTTCGGCAGAACGAGAGGCAGATACTCCACAGGGGCCGCACTGATATAGCGGAATGAGGACCGTCTGAGGAGCCAGTGGGAAGCGATCCAAATGTCACGTGGTTCGTTGACGTCGCGATTCAAATTATATTCACACGTTTTAACCGTTCTCACCGTTTTCGTTGTAAATTGGAAACCACTGGAAATGATCAAGGTGAGCCCGAGGTGCTGTGTCCTCAATTGCGGCGAAAAGTTTATTAATCGAGTTAGGTAAGTTCTTTGACAAAATTAATACTTATTGTTACATAAAATCCCTTATATGTACGTACTTATTCGTTCGAAATTTTCATCTAGCAAGTCTACTTCTCCCATATTAGTATGAATGTAACAACGATTCTCATTGAGGCATCGTAATTGCATATATGTACATGTAATTTTTATGCAGTGGCTGTCAAAAGTAGTCTTACGTTGAAACATTTATGGAGATGTACTCGATTTTATGAAAAAGTATACAATGTATATTCATGTTCTATAGAATGTGTGAAAGTAAAACTCAAAGTAACGCAATAAATATGGGAAGGAACTCCAATAATCATGTGTTTCTGATAAATTACGTCTAAATATAATGAATTAAACGATTTCATTGTCACAAAAGTATTTGTATACATTGTTTGTTTTGCTTGTAGTATGACAATCTTTACAGACGAAAGTAAGTTCAACATTTTTGGATCGGACGGGAGGGTAATGGTGTGGAGTAAGGCAAATACTTACTGAAATGTTTGAAATTTGCGTTCCACAGTCAAGTATAGGGGTGGTTCTGTAATGGTTTGGGGATGTATGTCAACGTATGGAGTTTAATATTTAGAATATATTGCAGAGACAGATTCAAGTATGTAGGCATTTTAATAAAGAATTTGAAAGAGCTACAAAAATGGGTATTGCTAATACATTCAAATTTTATGAAGACAATGACCCATAACATAAGTCTTTATATTTTATAAATGATCCAGGTTCCCTCAGCCCACTTCGGACCCACATCGGCGATTTGATGTTTGGGTAAAGCTGGTTGGAGATCCGAACCTACTCTACATGGACCGAATGAAACTGTATAACAATAAAAGAAATTGCCTGAGACATTTTCATCAGAGGGCACAAGAGAGCGTCGCAAAAAGAAAACGAGGGCCATAGTGCTTGTAGTTAAGTAAATTGTTGTGTTGTTGTATTGTAGTATAGTGTATTGTTTATTATAGTATAGTTTACTATAGTTCTATAATTGTATATACTGTTAGGTTAAGATAAGTTAGAATTAGTAGGGTGGGCTATCTACAGCCCTTGCACTGTGACCATGACTGATACACTGTGCATCCCTAGCCATTTATTCTGCAAGCTAACCAGGACTTTGAATAAGTGGCAGTAGCTTGTTTGCTGCGATCCTATGATAGTCAGTCGGGTTTATAAAATGAAAACCCAAGTGACGAAATCTGAGTCCTTCAAGGGACTCATATTCACATGAAATGTGTGAGGTTGAGAGAATGTAACTACTCCTATTTTTATAGTTCCTTTTCATTTGCTGCCAAGGGTTATTTTAATTGGGTATCGACATGTATTTTATACATAGAAACAGCTAACAATTCTGTTTATCTATTATTCTTCTGATGAAGAAAATTGGAAATGTTTTAAGATTATTGATAAGTATAATTTCCGATAATTATTCTTGAGGAGAATAATGTTTAGAGCAATCATTCATTGTTCTGTATGGATGCAGCGGATGTATACTCTAGAAGGCCGACCCTGCCTTTGAATGTATGCACTTTTAATATGCCAATAATGTTTAGAATTTATTGTTTTTGCTTGTGATGTGCTAATAGAGAAGCTCTTATGAGATATCCATTCTTGTTTTTACAAAGTCAAACTTGACTTGTCTTATATCTGTTTATATAGACCGAAGGACTACTGAATACAACTGTTATTATTATTGTCATTACTACTATTATTGTTATATTTTGTAAATTTGCCTTCATTGTGTTTCAATAAATCTGTAAAGGAATATATGTTCTTTTCCTTAAGAAGTGTGAACCAATTCCCCACATCCTTATAAAGGTACAGGAAGTTTTCAGGTAACCAAATGGAGTTTCATTTGTTCATAAATTTGACGTTATAATTCCTTAATTTTCTTTTGGTTCTTTGAATAATTCCCGCTAAAACATTTGATGGGGTAAATTGTTCTCAGAACTTAAAAAAAATTGGAGGATCATAGCGTGAAATTTATGGAATAAATTAAACTCCACTTGGTTTACGGAAAATTCCGTCCCTAAGAAAAGCGGTCCGTATGACGGGAAGGGTGGGGAGGGGGGTAGAGTGAGGGGTGGGGGAAGAGCTGTTTCCGTAGCTAGTATCGGACCAATGGGAAGTGATCCAAACGGCACGTGACTACGCTTACTCCCGCCCACTCGTGCCTCGTTTTATAACGTTGAGTCGCGTGGAGTCGCGACTGTGAGATACTCCGAGAGACGGACAGCTGACAGTCGCCGGGCTAGATTACGCAATTGCCGTTTGACGCAGAGAGGAGCTTAAACTACGAGAGACGAGAAGATTTTCCTCGCAAATCGTGTGCTGAACTGTTCCTGAGGACACATTGTAACTATAGACAATACCCATGAAGTGTTTTACGTTGCGAGACAAGTTTTACGTCTCAAGTCTGCTTGCCTTTCGTTATGTGATGTATGCTTAATTACAATATATGCTATGTTATTCATGGAATTTAAACTACTAGACGTGTGCGTCTCAAGACCACTTGTTTTCCTGTTTTGTTATAATTTGTCTGTAAAATATAGCATTTAGTTAAGAGGTTGATGTGGCGTTTTGATTTGGTCGCCACATTAATTAATCTAACTATAATTTTGCTATATGTTCGGTTGGTTTTGGATCCAAAATTTGTGGGGGTATGCTGATGTTGGGGAGAGTTCTAGTTCTTCGTAGTATATCTAGCTTTTTCGTGGTATAGTTCCCCTGTATTTGATTGTATTGTGAATCATTCCGCCTTGTCATCTCATTAGTTCCATCCCCTTGAGATTTTTGCCACTTGTTGTTCGCTGAATATCCTTGTATTTCGTCGTTAAAAATGTCTAAGGAACGCGGTAAAAGGGGCGTTGGATTGCTTCAGAACCTGCAGAAGAGACCCGGTCGAACGAGGGTGAAATGAAGCCTCAATTCGCGGATTGTGTAAAAGTCGCCAATCAGCTGTTGCTTGAAATTTCCCCTTTCCAGGAAGCCACTTCTGAGATTTGGTTTAACTTTATATCTGCGGTATTCGATGTATTGTCTTTATCTCTTATTCCCGAACATTATCTGCTTACTCTGTTGCTGTCTAAACTTCCGGCTAATTGTCGCCAATTCTGGCTTTCGGTAGTTAACCAGAGACTTCCCTGGGATCAGATAATAACAAAAGTACGGGATACTTTCGTCTCAAAAAGGGAATACGAATGAATTTTTACCACTAAAGTCAGATTTCAGATGCCGCACGAGTCCCCTCGTGACTTTTATTACTCCGTTCAAGTTGCCGCTAAAGCACTCGGAAAATCGTATTCTGACGACGAATTTATTGAAATGGCATTGAAAGGGCTGAATCCCATTTCGCAATCCACTTTGACTTTCGCCTCGCGCACCCAGACGCTTGTTCAGCTGGAGGCGTTGATGACTCATGCAGCGAAGGGTCTCATGAATCGTCTGGAATATTCCGCGGCCCAGGTGCCGTTAAACTTAGCGAATTCACTTCCTTCTCCCAATTCGCAGCTGGTACCACTCCCACCTGTAACAATTTGTTCCTTCTGTAATAATCGCGGACATTCTTTCCGCGATTGTCGGCGAAGAGCGAGAGAAAATCGATCCGCGAGATCCTCCAGGAATCGCTCAGCCATTTCATTTTCGAATGTCGATGACCAACTTGATATGCCTTTCGTAAATTGCGATGTCCATTCCGCAAAAATTAAAGCTTTGCTAGATACCGGCTCCTTGTCGATGATTAATTTTGATACTTGGCGTAAAATTCCCCGCCCGGGACGTTTTCAGCATTGCAAGATTACGTGTCGAAATGTCACTGCAGCCCCGCTTATTCTGACGCGATGCATTAAATTGAGGGTCCGTCTCCAAAACTTATCGTGGAGACATACATTCTATTTGTCCGAATTGCCTGTTCCAATAATATTGGGTCAGGATTTCATCAAAAGAACGCGAATCGTACTTTTTCACGACGCGTTTTCCTTTGAAAGCTGCCCGAATAAGAAATTCTTTTTCCACTCCGATTCCGAAACTTCGTCAGCTTCGTCCGATTCGCCCCCGGCATCAGTTGTTCATATGCAATGCCAGAATGCGGCCCCATTTAGAAGCAGAACCCATTCCGCCTCGGAAAATGCTTCCTCCGATGGCGAAGTCAACCCTAGCCTTCCATCGAAGGAAATAAAATGTCTCGCCGATGTCTATTCCAACGTAATCTCATCCCAGCTAGGGCAAACCAACTTGATGTATTATGAGATTGAATTTCTCGATTCGACTCCGGTCAGATCCCATCCGTATCAGTACTCACCGCCAAAATTGGCCATGATGAGGGCTCATGTCGATAAGTTACTCACCGATGGTATTATCCAGCCTTCTCCATCTAATTGGAGTTCACCAGCATTTCTCATCCCCAAGAAAGATGGCTCCGAAAGACTTGTCGTCGAATATCGTAAACTCAATAAGGAGGTCAAAGCCGATAATTTTCCTACCCCTTCAATAGAACACACTCTACAATACTTGGGTTCGGCTAAATATTTCACAATTCTTGATTTAAATTCTGCCTTCCACCAAATTCCTTTGAAGGCCACTTCAAAGGAATACATCGCCTTCGTCACACCTTTTGGTCTGTATCAATATAATCGTCTTCCATTTGGGTTAACAACATCTCCTCAAGTCTTTTCGAGGTTGATTGACAAGGTGCTAGGTGATTTGAAATATTCTTGTGTGTATCCATATATTGACGACTTGTGCATTTATTCCAAGAGTCTGCCAGAACATCTTCGTCATGTCAAACTGGTCTTGGAGAAGCTAAGGGCAGCTGGTCTCGGTCCATCCAGAGAAGATGAAATTGACCCACGAATTACCTTCCTTGGACATTGGATCTCCCATGGTGAACTTACAACTGACCCAGAGAGAACCCGAACACTTTCTGCATTCCCCGTTCCTAAGTCGGTTAAGGAGGTTTCACGCTTTCTTGGTATGTGCAGGTTTTATTCCAAATTATGCGGAGATTGCAGCCCCTCTTAACACACTCCGCAGGAAAAATGTCATCTTCCAATGGACCAATTCACACCAAGATTCTTTTGTCAAACTAAAACTATGTCTCTCTTCTCCCCCTGTACTCCAACTTCCTAATTCTGAGGAAGAATTCCATTTGTTCGTGGAAGCCAGTCAGGTGGCACTTGGAGCAGTTCTTAACCAGAAGGTCGATGGGAAGTTAAAACCTGTAGCTTATGCTAGTAGGACTTTGAATAATTTCGAACAAAAGCTGCCATCTTACAAATTAGAATGTCTTGCTTGCTGTTGGGCCACTGAAAAGTTCAGGACTTATCTCCAGCCAAAACAATTCCACTCATATACAGACAATGGGGCAATAACCTGGCTGTTTAAATATCCCAAGCAACTAGGGAAAATTGGAAGAATGGTATTAAAATTGTCGTCTTTTCGCTTTGTAATCCATGTGCGTTCTAAAAATAGGGTTGCCGACTGTCTATCGAGAGCAGTTAATCAACCGATTGAGGATCCAGTTCATTGTTCGATGCTCTTACATAAAATACCTGTCCTTCACAAACATTCATGATCACCAGAATTCGGATCCGCATCTAAAACAGCTGATAGAGCAAATCAGACAGGGAAGTCCATCTCCAAATTATTTCTTAACTTTTATCCGCCGGATTTAAATACCCACTGGCGGGGTCCCGCTGCCGGATTTAATTTTGGACATTTAAATATTTTGTGTACGTCTTTTGCAAAAATCGCATATCTCGTGAACTATTGGTGATAAAATGTTCAAATAAAAAGCATTTTGTCGTCAAACTATCAGAGAATTACATCGTTCTGCCTATTTATAGAAATAAAAAGGGTTATATAACCCTAATAGACTAAATTACGATGCCAAAATAACTTATTGTTGATATAAATCAAAATAAAGTGCAAAAATACTGCATTTAGTCACTTTTTGGCAATGTGGTTCCTGCTCAGTCTGCAGCTGACACAACCCCAGTATTTACACTTCCCTGTAGAGTCGAGCTAGTGTGGTATTCCTCGAAGCAGGGCTCAACACATAGTCCCACGTCACATGTCTTGCACCTATATTTCGTCCACAGATAAGGGTCCCCGAAATGGGCCAATGCTTATTGTCCTTGGCCTCTAAGCACTTTATTTGCATTCCACTAGCACTAGGTCGCCCCCTTGAGAGAGTCTGGGAAGGAAGAGCTCTAGCGCCCTCTTCAACCATTTGCCGCACAAGTGAAAGTCGGAATTGCCGATGTGAAAATGCGCCACCGCACGAGGGAATGAGAATCCAACTATTTAGGATAGTTAGATCGACTAAATGAAAAAATAATTTCTTTGTCCATTTCCAATTGCGGCGACCGATGGTGTAGCTGTTAGCCATCCTATCTCAACTAGTATAAAAATAAAGGAATCACTAAAAAATAAACAGACGAACAGCTACAGATATTTTGAACGCACAAGTCTACATCCGCTCTACTACGTAGTCTGCAATTGAATGAACGTAAGCGTAGTAAAACATAGGTATATGCATATATGTGGAAAAGGAAGAAGAAAATAAGAAAGGGAAGGAAGCTTTGGGATAGGCCTTAGTCCCGGGGTTCAGTTTATTGCATCTCTTTGGGTTGCAACGTAGTAAAACAGAAATGCGGAAAAGGAAGACTAACAAAGGGAAGGGAAGGGACGTTTGGGGTTCAGCTAATTGCATCTCTTTGTGTTGCGAGAGAGTCTAACCTCAGCGGAGATGTACACTTTGAGTGAGGCACTCTCGATTGTTTGTTTACTCTCCCCTTCCCCAATACGCAAGACCTTCGGCCTTGGGAGAGCAGATGGAAAAGAAGGATGCCTCATCTTTCTTCTCCTCCAAAAATTTTGATTCTATGACAAAAACGACATCTGTGAGCGGCCTCGGAGCAAAGCGGGACACCGGTGTCCCTTTTGGCAGGCTTACCCAGAAATTTTCCGGGACACCGGTGTCCCTTTCGGCATTTAAAGGTTAAAGAATAATTTACTATATCATGGAACCAGTAGACTTAAGATGGGTAGAGTAGTCATTCCAAAGGCCCTTAAGTCTATGTTATTTTCCTATTTTCATTCCTTACCAACCGCTGGGCATATGGGCGTTAGCAAAACTTCTGAACAAATCTGTAGGGAGTTCTGGTGGAGCAACATGAAGTCAGAAATAGCCCAGATGGTTAAAACCTGTCATGACTGCCAAACCTGCAAACCTAGGAACACCCTTCCCCCTTGCAAGATGAGTTCTACTACTCCTAACTACCTACCCCTGGGAGAGGGTATACATAGATTTTGTTGGTCCATTACCCAGAAGTCGCAGTGGGAATACTTGTGCACTTACAATAATAGATGGTTTCACCAAATTTACTTTCATCAAACCACTGCGTTCTCAATTAGCCTCCCAAGTTGTTTCTATTCTATTTTATAAAATCTTTCCTAAATTTGGCTATCCCAAATTTCCAGTTTCTGATAATGGGCATAAAGCAAATCTTTACAGCACCCTATTATCCTCAGCATAACCAAGCTGAACAAGTCCACCTCAATTAAAAATATGCTTTAACCATCTTATCACAAAATGACCATAGGAAGTGGGATGAATTTTTGCCTAGTTTACCTTTTGCCTTTAATTCAGACAAGCACAGTAGTACAGGCTATACTCCAGCAAAGGTGCTTATGTGAAGAGAACTCCCTCACCCTCTAACTAATTTCTGAAGAATTCCTCCACAAGCTCTGTCGGAGACGTTAACCCAATCTGAAAGGCAAGATGTGTTGAAAAATCTAAAAAGGACAAGACAGGCAAGCGGTCGCTTTTAATAGAAGCCATTCAGGAAATCCATTCAAACTTGGGGATTTGGTGTTGTATAAAAGGTTCCCTACCAGTTCAAAGGCGCTCCACAAAACTGCCAAACTCACACCACAATGGGTCGGTCCATTTCCGCTTAAAAGCTTCTTATCCACTGTGACAGCTGTTCTGGAACTGTCACCCAATAAGGAGAGAATTGCCAACATTTCACATTTAAAATTGTATCATCAGTAAATTGTGTGCTATTATATGTTGTATGTCTGGCGTAGGGAATTAGCGACCCCATCGCCCAATGATTCTTGTCATTGCAATCAGCCCCCAGATGAGAATCTGGTCAAACATATTGATATTCGGCCTCATGCTATGCCTTTGTGAAAACAAGGATGATGTCAAGGCATAGGGTGACCAGACGTCCCATTTTTCAGCATTCTGTCCCGGTGTCCCGAGAAGGATTGTCGGGACATAGGGATGTCCCATATTTTAATATTTCAGGCATCTTATGAATAAATATGGAGAAAAGTGAAAGGTTCTATATAGGAAATGTTGTCTACTTTGTTTCTCGTTCATTTTTCGTGATGTCTTGATGAGTGGACGAATCTCCATAGGGATTCAAATTACATCACGTTTGTTCCTTTGTGAGTAATTCAATATTCTTCTTCTGGGCATAATATGTGTAAGTCTCGTCCACAATTGGAAACAATGTTGCGGAGCTGTGTATCGGGCAGTATACGAACTGTGTACATACTTCCAATACAATGTTTATCAAGTGTTTCGAAACTTCCGATACATCGTTCTGCAACATTGTTTCCAAGTGTGGACAAGGCTGATGATATTTCACCTCCATCTATCAGTGCGCGATGATTAAGCAAGCAGAACACTTCGTTTCAGTTCAAGTCTTAAAAGCTTTCTGAATAGCACTGTTTTAAAACTACGGTCTAGGTCGAAACACAGCCGCTCAATTGAAATTGAAGGTAGGAAAACTTTTAAGTATTATTCCAACTATTAGTGTCGTCATAAATTCTTCCACAGTTTCATTAATTTAGAACATCTGCATATACTAAGTACGTATCTGTAAATAAACGTGCATTCAAACTTTGTCTACTCTTAAATTATTATGATAAAATATCTTCAAGAGTAGATCACAGTTTTAATGTAAATACTTAATGTTATTTTTTATGTTTAAATTAATCAGTTTCGGATAAAATGCCAAAAAGATGATGCAATTACACAGAGGAATACGGGAAGGAATGGAGTTTCATTAAAAAAGGCCGGAATGCAGAGGAAGCTGTGTGTAGTTTATGTAATTGTTACATAAATACTGGCCATGGAGGGAAATCGGACATTAAGCAGCATATACCATCAATGTTCAATTGTAAGTTGTCTGGGAACATCAAAAGATATTACCACTTATTTCGACAACAAAAATTCTGCTGAGGAAGAGTGTGTGAGGATTAGCGAAATCACCTCAGCTTATCATATTCTAAAGCATTGGTCATCCTTTCCTTCTGCCGATTGTAATAACAAATTATTCTGTAAAATATTTTCAGACTCAAATATAGCAAAAAAGTATTCTTGTGGAAGGACTAAAACACTGGCATTAGTTAAAGGCGTCATTGCTCCATTCTGCCTTAATGAAGTTTTAAAGGACTTAGGAGATGCTTTATTTTACGGTATATCTACTGATACAAGCAACCACAAGGCAGAAAAAATTGTTTCAACGGTAGTGTATCATTTTTCTAAATTGGCTGAAATGAAAATTAAATTATTGAAAATTGACAGTTTGCCTAATGAAACATCAGAAACATTAGCAAATTTTGCACGTGATACATTATCAACAAAAGGTATTGACTTGAAGAGATGTATTGCTTTTGGAGCGGACAATACAAACACAAATTTTGGTGGACGTAAATGTAAAGGAAAAAACAATGTTTTACAAAAACTGAGAAGTCAAGTGAATGTTGATATTCAAGAGGTTGGTTGCTCTGCTCATATTTTACATAACGCTATCCAGTGTGGACTAGGGAGATTATCATGTGATATCGAAGTTCTTGCTATAAAGGTATTTTCCTATTTTTCTCACTATACTGTAAGGACAGAACGTCTGAAAGAATTCTGTTCATTTGTAGATACTGAATATAAAAAATTAATGTCGCATTCTTTACATACAGCTGTTGATGGGATATTAAAACTTTTTAACGCTTTGAAAATGTTCTATCTTTCAGAAGAAAAGGCTCCAAAATATTTTTTAGATTTTTTCAATGATCCTTTAAGTGAGTGTTACTTGCAATTTGCATACTCTGTGCTAATTCCTGTTCAGAATCAAATTTAAAATATCGAGAAGGAACACATTTCAATAATTGAAGTGATGAAATATCTTGATGAAACAATAAATTCAATACAGGAAAAATTAGTTGAAAATTTCGTTCCATTTAAGATAAAAGAAATGTTTGAGGAAAATGAATTGCCAGAAATTCAAAGAATTTTGTTTTATGATGAAGTTCAAGACTGCTATCAATCAATTATAGATTATCTAAAGGATTGGTGTGAGCCATTGAATAAATACAAAATATTTGAGTGGATGCTTCTAGAAAAGGTTCCAGTGTGAGAGCAGATACAAAGTGTGTTACTATTTCTAGCAAACTTAAAAATAGGTATTGACGAAAATGAAGTTTTCCAACAATTCTCTGTCTTAAAAGAGTTCTTATCCCAAAAACTAGAAAATGATGAAATTAAGTGGGCCTCAAAATCATGCATTGAGAAATGGCAAGAGTATTTTTCATTCATCGAGTCTGATGAGCAAAAGAGCCAACTTTTTAAAATTTGCAGTTATTTATTTGCATTACCAGCTCATAATGCAAATACAGAACGAGTTTTCTCATTAATCAATCGGGTATGGACTGATGAAAGAAACAGGCTGGGAATTTCGTCTCTGAATTCCATGGTTTTCATTTTATACAACTACATGATGCCATGTTATGACTTCTACAACCTTGTAAAAAATAACATAAAAACAATGAAGGCAGGCTATTCTACTAAATATGTTCAACTATCGGAAAGATTTTAGATCTTATTAAATTTTTTGTTGTATACATTAGTTATTTTTTCACTGTTGTGTATGAATATGAAGACTATCTCAGTTTATCTTGATTTTTCTTAAATAAATTTCAAATAATCGTTAAATTACATTTGTGTAGACGTTCATTTATGGTAGAGAGTTCCCTTTCACATTGCTAAAAAATAACGCTGCACATTCCATTTTTCTTGAAAACTTGATATTATAAGGGTTTATGTTAGCTGTGTCTCGTATTTCTTACCTTATAGTGCAAACAAGAAATACTTTTTGATATTTTCCGGTTTAACAACAGTGTAAACAATTAATAAACGTAAACTTGAGGCTTAAAAACTTTCATCATTTCATTCAGAGGCATGTAACTCTTGTCCCGTTTTTTTCCCCTACAAATTACGGCAAATGTCCCGTTTTCCCTGTGTGTGAATATGGTCACCCTAACAAGGCATCATAAAAGGGTAATTAGACCTTTATGTATGTCTCCATCGCTCTAAATTTTTATTATTTAATGTAACCTGGCCATGTGTTTCTTATGTTTGCTAGTAATAATATCACTATTACCACTATAGTTTTTGTGCTGTATCCCTAACTGGGATAGTGTACCTTACAATGTTTATAAACTGTATGCATCTCAAAACGGGGAAATATACTTAGATTTAAAACTGTTTGACTTATTATAATTATCTTTACTACTTTTGAAAATTAATTAATGTTATAATAATTATCCGTACCATTTGACTAATTTGAAAGTTGTTTATGTCATACTGATTACCTGCCTTGTCTTAGAAAATAATTGCTGCTAAGTTTCCAGCAAAGAATACTGTTTAATTTTACTTAATGCATTAAATTCACATGTGTGCATTTCAAGACCACTTGTTTTGTAGTTTAAATTCCATGAATAACATAGCATATATTATAATTAAGCATACATCACATAACGAAAGGCAAGCAGACTTGAGACGTAAAACTTGTCTCGCAACGTAAAACACTTCATGGGTATTGTCTATAGTTACAATGTGTCCTCAGGAACAGTTCAGCACACACGATTTGCGAGGAAAATCTTCTCGTCTCTCGTAGTTTAAGCTCCTCTCTGCGTCAAACGGCAATTGCATAATCTAGCCCGGCGACTGTCAGCTGTCCATCTCTCGGAGTATCTGCCTCTCGTTCTGCCGAAAGCCACGGTCATGTGACGGGAGCGGATGAGGGGAGGTTCGGCGGGTAGTTTGAACGGGCAACTCCTTGACTTAGTATTGGTTAATTTCTTGAGTACATTATATAACCATGGGAAAAAGGAGGAAATGGGAAATAGAGGTAATATTCACCCTATATAAAGTGCGTTGCTATAGGGCTGAGCCATTGGCGAGGAGAGCCTAGGCATTCCTGTTCGGCAATTACGAAGGGAGGCGATATTTGATGGCTGGCATTATTCGTCGTGTTTTTTCGACAAGTGCTTCGTTAAGTGCGTAGGTGCGGGGAAATTCACTGCAAAATGATGCATTTGTATACTAGATTATACCTCAGGGCAGTTGAGAAATAATCGTCTCCATGACAATAATCTCATTATGAGGGAATAAAAATTGCAAAATTGCAATTATTAATGCAAAATTCAAAGAAATATGATCGATAAGAAAATTCTACAACAAAAATTAGAATTTCAATTCCGCAGAGAACAACGAAAATCCCACACTGATATCATTTTTCTTATGTATTTTAGTGTGGGTAGGGAAATAGCCCTGCACGATGGGTTTCAGATTTCCTATTTAAATCAAAAGGAAAGGATGATTCATGGAATCGATCCTGGAACTTCAATTTTCGTCTTGACCTCTGTAGAAAGAGTTTCTAACCAATTGCCATGAAAGTTGGTGCATTGGTTCAAAATTTGATAGTGGGGACTGGCAAACAAAGACAGAATCATAGACAGTTACAACAAGGAAGCCATAGTCCTATTTTCCTTCTGTAAGGGCAAAAACAGTAAAAAAAGATGGCCTTTAAAAATCTCCGGGTCAAATTAGGAAATCTCCGGGTCAGACCAGAGAAATCTCCAGGTCAGAATTGAAAATGTCCGGGTTGGTAAGGACTTTGAGGTGGCAACCCTGGTCAGAGCCCCTTCCCGAAAACCCGTGTTATAACCAGGGAGAAGTGTATTTCACCATACAAGATCTTTTTTACTTTCTCCATACGTAGTAATGGGAAACCTTGTATTCATGAAAAAAATCGACTTCGAGATTTCAACGGAAATACATGTTTTGAGGTCCCTAGAACACGTTTAGACTATTTTCGGAATGATGTCTGTGTGTGTATGTTATTGTGGGCGCTCTAACTCAAAAAGTACATGCCATATCGTTACCAAACTTCATATATAACACTTTAACATGAGCATAAAGAACTGATTAGTTTTTCGACAATAACGGGTAACCGGAAGTCGAAGTTTATTCGAAACCCGATTCGGTTTTTGCGATATTTCTTCGTTAAAATATCATTATTGTATTTACAATTCTATACAAATGTTATAGAGAATGTAATTTCCTACAGTTTTTATAGGAGTTATTGTTTAGGAATTATTTATAAATAACCGGTTTTTCAGTTTCCGTTAAATATCTCCTTAAAAACATCGTTATTGGTAATCTTCCTAAGGACCAAAGTTGTAGAGAATAATATTTCTTCCACGTTTTGTTTGAAACAAATTTTCGTAGAACCATCCATTTCGGATATATTTCGCTTTATCTTAATACCAGTATGCAGCGCCAACACCATGTAGCGGTGAATTCTGTAAACATTCAAAATATACGTAATTTACGGCAACAAGGACGTGTCTTCTTTTACGATACGAAATAATAATTTTGCCTCGTAATATTATTTATAATAATTTAAATATCTATACCCCAAATATGGAGAAAGTCATGTGTTGGCCACATCAGATTTTTCTGGTGAAACCTTGATGAGCTGCAGCTTCAATTTTGTTTTTTAAAATAGATGTTAGACTCGATGGTGGTATGCCACATCTATTACATATTCTCTTCCCCTCATCAGTGGCTTGGAAAATAGCTAACTTTGTTTTTATTGTTTGCAATGTCTTTTT
Organism: Uropetala carovei; assembly: GCA_036926305.1. NCBI lineage: Eukaryota > Metazoa > Arthropoda > Insecta > Odonata > Petaluridae > Uropetala > Uropetala carovei. The sequence goes on along the minus strand of JAXCHB010000180.1, from coordinate 1,174,618 downwards.
CTAGTCTACCCATGTCCATCATGGATCTAAAAAATAATTTATTCATTAATGCCTTCATTAATTACTTATGTATTAGTTGTAAATCTTGTATTTAATGTGGTACAAGGCATAATGAAGGATATTGTAATACACATAACATAACTTTAATCAGTATCAGAAAATGAATGCATTAATAATTCAACGAAAGATGTGCAACAATAGTTAATATACGTACGTGATTTAGGATGAAAATATAGTTGAAAATAATATTAGTTGTAGTTTATGTATCCTCAATGACTCTTAAATGTTCAATCAAATCAAGGTGATTAAACTAGTAATTAAAGCAAGCTTGCCGAAGTATGCAAGCATAAGCACTGATACTTTCATAGAAGTGTAACCCTACGTCAACTTAGTAAAGACAATTAAACCAGAGTTTCTCAACCATCTGAATGCGATATTCTTATTTTCTCATAAAAGTTCTACAATGGACAGCAATGATTACCGTATTTAATTGATTGTAAGCCGACCTTTTTTACCTTTTTTCCATCTCAGAAATCGCCACTCAGTTTAGAATCGGAGGCAAAAAAAGTAGTCAATGAATTTATGTCCGTAGTTACATTATAATGCGAGATATAAGTGTATTAAAGTGGAAGTAAACTATATACTTTAAATATATGCAAAAAATGAATCAAATTGACTGAACACCTACGAAGAAAAATTATGTGAATAATACGTGGCGCGTCAAAGTCTTAAAAGAATGCAGCGATAGCGTTTGTATGTGTAAGGAGCTAACACTGAAACAAGATAGGTGGAGGAGGGAGGGCAAATGCTTCGATTCATGAGTAAAATGAAACGTGTTAGCTCCTTATGCATACAAGTGATATCGCTGCGTTCTTTAAGACTTTGATGCACCACGTATTATTTACATAATTTATTTCTTCGTAGGTTTTCAGTCAATTTGATTCTCTTTCGTTTATTTGTGAATCGAAGCATTTGCCTTTCCAACCCCTAGAGGTCTGCACGGGCCGAAATCTTCGACCCAAGCCTGGCCCGGCCCATTCATAAATGAGTCCAAGCCCGGCCCGGCACTTCACCCCATTTTCGCCCCGAGGCCCGAATTATTTTAAATTGAACCAAATTCGGCCCAACCATGGACATTTTGTACATTCTTCAGTAAACATATACCCTTTATAAAGTACCTTTTTGTGTGTTAAAATTTTGAAAGCATTTCAAATATAAACGCACTTTTAAAAAAAAAAATCCTTGATTAAATACATTCTGGTATTTTAGGGATTTATAAAAAGTTTTAATAACACAACATATATTTCAAAGCACAAATGTCTGAAGAATACAAATTACATCAATTTCTATCAGTATGGAAGACCAATATCATCTCTACCCAGAGCGAACTGACGACCAATAGCGGATACAAAAGGGAGGGTATTGGGATAAGGTGTAGGGGCAGGGAATGAAGCTTCGGATGTAAGACTCCCAAAGATCCTGCTATCTCCTAAGGCAAACAGAGCCCTTTTGATGGTGATATAAGTAGTTGTTTAATAGATGGTGGGTTGGTAGGAATTCGTGGGTGCTCTGGTGGCAGCCTGGAAGATGTGTCGCTTGTAAAGGAGAGAATGGAGAACTTCCCCTAAAAGAAATAGTGAAGATGAAACACTCCCTTTGCACAGAGGAACAAACATGAGGGGGGTCCACTGGGTCCTCAACTGGCCCGAACGGGAAAGGTGTCGGATAAATCGTCAAGGCCCAAGCCCAGCCCGAGTCCATTACTTTTCAGTCTTGCCCGGCCCAGGCCCAGCCTGTGCAGACCTCTACCAACCTCCCTCCCCTGCCCTCCCTCCTCCACTTATCATTTTTCAGTGTGTCAATGGTGCTTTTCAAATATCTTTGTGGCTGAGGGAGAGGGGAAAGACAAAGAGTCCCAAAATGTGACCATGCCAGAACCAATAGTAATGAAGGAGGTGGAGCGTCACTATGCTTCACTCACTCCACTTCATTCTCTCTCAGGCCTCCATTGTATCAACTTCGAGTCTCTCTGTGCTGTGTTGTGTTGCCTTCTGCTTCGCGAGTCCGCCGAAAGGTGCATTCCAGAGAGACCGAGTTTAATAGCGAATTTCGATCGAATATTTAAAAAAAAAATTCTTTGTATACAAAGTTAAGAAAAATCTGCCAAATACGATCTAAATCTTGTGTTTGCATGGTATACTACGTCATTTCCGAGAGAGAAGCCATCCAGTCAACATTTTCAGAGGTAAATTTGAAAGCGTATTTTCCGGGCGGCCCCGTGATCGGGAGTATAAAAATTTACGGGCATTCTCAGGCGGTCCAATTGTGAGAGGGTTAAAATAAATTTTTTTTTCTTGCGTGGCCTTGTGAAAAGTGGGGGTCGGCTTACAATCGATTAAATACGGTAATTGTCAAAGTGTAAAATTGTCAAATTGTTGGTGATTAAAAATTGATTTTATCAGTCCTTGGTGGAATATTCAGATAATACACCTGTCCGTGGTAAACTTTACATTAATAGACAACTTTTTTTCCATCTATTTCTCTGTCAAAAAAATCACTAAAGTTTTGACGATTTATTACATTGTAGAGAGATTTATATATAACAATTATCCACAGTTTTCAACCAATTTCATGCATTTTCCTATTTTCTGCAATTTATTTCGTCAATGGCTGTGCTGTTATGGTACATAAGTGGTCTAAATTAAGGGACACCTGCAGATCAACTGATTTTATTTTTGCAAACCCCGCCTCCCAATATTGCTTTTTCCATTATCTTTCTGAGGAATTTTATGCTCCTCCATCCACCATGGTGAATGACAAACCAAAGAAAATATTCCAGTGGCCTATCCTGATCATTGGTGGTAAGCATGCGATAAGTGCAGAAAAAAAAAGTTTTATGCAACCGGTACAACATCAGTGAATATCCAAGTGCCACACCTCTAGGCCTCTAGGGAAATAGTGGAACTACTGGTAAAGTAAAATGACAAACTGCCATCTTGCAGAGATTGTGCAAATTACATCTATGTAAATCAGGGACGTGCAACCTACGGCTTCCGGCATGGTAGAGCATTTTCTGCGGCACACAAAGCTTGGTGAATATATGGTCTTTGATATTTATTACAGACAATTTTTGTACATTTTTAGAACTACCGTATATCTTCAAGTATAAGGCGATTCGAGTATAAGTCGAAACAAAGAAAATGAAAACGATAATTTTGAAATTTACAAAAAAATTAAGATACACACACACACACACATGCATGTGCTCGTGCACGCACACACAGGTGAATCTACTTACGAACATTGAAGAAAAATACAATTTGTGTTTACGAACATTCCGCATACCAATGAATTGCACCTCGCACTACATTTACGAACACATCCTCCTGCACTTACGAACATCGGTTGCAGTAAGAACTCATAAACTTGTCAACACTTGTCATTTGCCATTTGTATCTGAAACTGTATGAGCGCATGTTTATGTATGTATTGTTTTTTATTACCCTTGAAATATGCAAAACAATCGTAAACATAGTGTTTGTGAAAGTGCTAAGAGTAGTAAAAAACATGCTTTCAATGGAAACTAAAATGGACATAATACATGGATCAGAAAAAGGTGAGTCGCTTGCTTTGATTGGTCGTGTTTATGATCTCAATTGTTCAACAATTGCAACCATTTAAAATGACAAAGGAAGAATTGGTGATCATATTCACAATGCAGGCTCTGTTCAGTCAGTGATTATAAGTAAAAAACGAAATGCCATCGTTGAAGAAATGGAATGGTGTTTAACAATCTGAATTCAGGATCAAAATAAAAAACCAACGCTTGAGTACAGAATTGATTCTTCTCTTCAATCCACTAATTTGGGCAAGTCTTTTACAGATAAAATATAAATTTTAAGTTTTCCTTTCAAACTACATAAGTACGGCAAAGCTGTATTATGTTATCATTAGCCTTCGCAATTTCTGCAATTTAGCGTGAATTTTTCATACTAATGTGCTTCAAGGCCAGTCAAATGTTGTTTTTTGCCGGTCATGTTTAATTATTGACCCAGAAAAATGTCCAGCTAGTTTGCGACCCAAATATAAGATTCCACGTGGAACCCGATGCTCTCCTGCCTAGCCGAAAAACGAGGCGCTCATTGGCCTACCTCCAACAGCCAATCAGAGGCCGAGCTGTTACGGCCGGCCCCCATAAATACCAGACCGAAAACTTGACTCGACACTTCTCCTTGAAGATGGCAGCAGAGACAGTTGCCAAAATGTCAGAAGCATTGTTCCTCACCACCCGGCTGGAAACCCGAGAAAACTTTCTCCATATCATTCGCCGGGAAAGACTCAAATCTTTTCTCAATGTCAGGAGTGTTACGGTGAAGGCTTCTGCAGGGTGTTGAGCATTGAATTTTTTGTTTTTTCATTTTTTGAGGACTACAGTTTCACTAGCTTCTTTGGGTCTGAAGGTTCGATGCAGGATTTGCCCGTCTTACATATAGGCACCCTAACGATAAGTTTTCTAGTTAAGGGCAGTTAAGACTATTCTTTGCTCCCTGATTGGCTGTTGGTCGACCAATTTGAAATACGAATTTCCAATTGTTGGAGAGCAAATAAACGTCTTCCCTGTTAAAGTTTTTCAAATTTCTATTGTCTCTCGGGTGAGCCTCGGGAGATTTTCTTTGGCTATTATTTCCGCTTCTTCGAAATTGATGTTGTGCCCGGGTTCTTCCCAGGCATGCTCCGCGATTTCTGAGAGGTGGAATTGTTTTTTGTTGGTCGCTCTTTGGTGTTCTTTTATGCGACATTTTAGGGCTCTTGAAGCTTTTCCACAGCTACATCACACTTCTGTTGGGGGTGATGGTGGCAGATGGTGTATTTTCTGTAGCATTTTTCTTTTGGTAAAAATAAAACCCCCGTTAACCTTTAGAACGCATGTATCTCAAAATGACAATTTTTGACCGCTCGTTATTATTAACACGTATAAATAAGGAAGTTGCTGTTAATTCGTTAGGTATAAGTACTAATTGGCATAAACAGAAACTTCCTTAATATGATTTTAAAATGACAAACATAAGCAAATTGTGATGAATGGTAATTAGTGTTGAATTTAAAGAAAAGCAGCATAAAAATTGCTCCACAAGTGATGAAAGAGCACTACGGTCACAGAGTTTCCTGCAGTAATGGGTTTGCTGTTTAATGAGGGTTCTTTGTCGATGGCTTCCACGGATTATCGAACTTGTTTCTAGTGTGCGAGTGACTCCTGAAATTTCCCACGGCGCCCAGAGTGTAACTAGAAGTAGAGACAAACCCAAAACATTAAATGATATTCCCTTGGCATTGTTGGGAAACAGTAATTGGAAGCAGGAACAAGGAATTAAGAAAACAAAAAATAACTTCCGAGAAAGAATTTTGCGGCAAAGCATTGCAACTGACCATCTACATATGTAACATCTGCGGCCCATTGGGTGGCTATGGAGGTTATTTCTGAGCCAGTTGCTTATTGCCTGGTTTAAGAATTCACGTAACTCTCCTACGTCTTTTGCGAAGATCTACGATATAATTAATAAAGCGGAAACAGGTAAACTGAAGATCACATTACTTCCCATATGAACGTCCCGCATTTAACTCAGAATGGCAGGGGACAGCGTTGAAGACCCCTCCCTCCTCTTCCGTTCTTCCTCTTGCTTCCAACCTCCCTTTATCCCCTTCTTCCATCCCCCACCCCTCCCCACCAAACCTTCAGCGTTGCAATTCGGTACCTCAACATAAAAAGTTCCCGGACTTCAAAGTGTCTCAAATTTATTGTCTGCAGTGGTACAAACTTTATCATATATAAATGCATCGTTTAGTTATCTTTTGAAAAATATAAACTATGTACAATCATTATAAACATCAATTTAAATAACTATACGAAATTTGATGAAAATCGTATGAGCCATTTTTTAGAAAATCCAACTGTTATTCAAGCTGCCCAAGAATAAACTAGCCTTATATTCATTTTGTGATAAATATGAACTATGTAGTATTATTGAAGATGTACACTTAACTGTAAGAAATTTGATCAAAATCATTGTAGCCATTTTTGAATAAAATCAAATTGTTGTTAAAATTGCATAGAATAAACTTCCCTTAATTATTGTGCAATGTCAACCTATTTTTCATAGCTTCTATTCTGTATGATAAAATGCCTAAGTACAAGATTTCATTCATTTTTGCTCTACCGTATAGGATCTAGAGCAGCAAACACACTGCATGCCAAAAACCACTTTTTCGGACTCAGGTACACCTAAAACATATTTCCATCAAAATCTCCAAATCGAATTTTTTTGCGATTACTACACTTTCTCAATATACTTCGTATATGAGAAGTAAAAATTCAATCAACTGATTTCTGTAATCCTTCAGTGTATTTGTTAATCAGGATGTAAAATTCCATCTGGTAGGTGCTATGGACGGTAACCTTTGGATTGGTATCATTTTCCCGATTATAACTTTCACGAATGATTGTTTTCCTGAAAATCATTTTCCCAAATATCATTTTCCCGAACACCAATTTTCCGAATATCATTTTTCCATATACCAATTTCCCGAATATCATTTTCCCAAATGATTATTTTCTTGAATACCAAATTCTCGAAAATTATTTTCCCAAACATTTTTTCACTGAAAACCATCCTCCGGAATATCACCTTCCCAAATTGATTTTCCTGAAAACGGATTATCCTAAAGTTATTATGTCACCAGTGGCGTAGGGACCATGGATCCGATGGATCGGTCGATCCAGGGCCCGGAGCTAGAGGGGGCCCAAAGGCCTGTGGTCAACATGTATAAAATTTTACCTTTTGTGTCATTTTAAGCCACAAGAGTTGCTAAATACAGTGAAACGAATCCGAGATCATGAGCTTCATTAAAATTTTCCCCTTAAAAAATAAAATAACCAAAAATATAAATTGGAGAAGAGGGGGGGCCCGTAACGAATTCTCCAGGGCCCAGCTTCACCATGCTATGCCACTGTATGTCACATAGTGTATTTCTCAAAATTTTCATTTTCCTACTATGTATTTTTCGAACATGGGTTCCTTGAGTGAGGGACATGGGGGAAAAAAGGCAATTATGAATTGTGACCTTTCAGTTTGCGCTAGGGGAACAAACCATTACTATGGTCAGGACTGAAAAATCCACAAGGTTTTGCAATACAGGGGAGGATTGAAACGCATCTGAATATCTCGAAGGGATGGGGTGGGGAAGGTAATAAGCAGACTAGACGTACACAGGATAAGGCTAACGTTAGTGTTAATGGTCTTTCTATTTCTTTTTAATAGCATAGTAAAATGCAATAAATTTAGCAACTTCAAATAACGAAGGTGGGGGGAGGAGAAACAATGGGGAGGGTGGGAGAAATACTTATGAAACACAAGCAATATATGTATCCATCAGCTGGAAATAATGTGTAGTTCAAGACTATGTAATGAATTAGCAACTTAAGATAACAATGATGGGGGAGGGGTAACAAGGGGGGAGGGTGGTAGAAATAATTATTAAACACAAACAATATAGGTATCCATTGAATGGAAATAACGTGTAGTTCAAGGTTATGGATTAAATTAGCAACTTTAGACAATGAACTTGGGGGAGAGGGAGCAAGAGGTAGAGTGGAAGAAATCCTCAGGAGGGTGTAGGATAAAATGGCTCACTTTCACTAATTTAATTTTCCTGAATGATTGTTTTCCCGAATACTACTTTCCAGAAAATCATTGTCCCAAACATTTCAGATTTCCGAAAATCTTTTTCCCCAATATTCAATTTCCCAAAAATCATTTTAAATATTTAACAATTCTTAGCCAAATATTACATTTTTGAACACAATGCAATAATAGTAACAGCAAAGTTGTATTTATTCCGATTAAAAATAAACTATATTAGTCACGAATACTTGCTTCTGAAAATTACTTTTCTGTAAACAGATCACATAACAATAAAGGCAAATTTGTATTTAATCTGATAAAAATAAAATTTATTATTCATGACAGTAACAAATAATTTTCCTATGAAATAGTCAAGCCATTATAAGTAGCAGGTATGGTTACCAACCCTCTTGCATTCGTTAGGAATCTCCCGGAATCAGGCATGATTCCAGAAATTCTCTCGACTCTCAGATTGTTTTCACTTAACAAGGTAATTGCCACGTAGGTTACATATTTGACCTAATAATGCTGTTGAAGAGCAACATTGGGCCGGGTGGGTCTCATACATCAACGTATATATTAATAAAGGGCAACATCAGTGTCGGTCACAACCTGCAGCAAACCTTCCCCTCCACTTACACTCGGCCACTCTAGAGGAGAATTGGAGGGGAAGGAGATTTGTGGGATGCGATAGGGCATGAGTGTAGTTTGAATAGCGCTTGGAGCCTCAGTGCGTGGCATCGGCAGAGACTTAAATGATTATTATCAATGTATATATATATTAATTAAGGGCAATTCCAGTGTCAGTCACAGCACAAAGCAAAGCTTCACCTGCACTTTCGCTATGCCACAATAGAGGGGAAGTGGAGGGAAAGGAGATTTGCAGAGGGCACAGGTGTAGTTTGAATAAGGTTTGCAGCCTCGGTGCTCTGTCGGCAGCGACTTAAATAATTATTATATAAGCGTAAGTATTGGCCAAAGCAGTTCAATTTGAATACTGAAACTGTAAAAATTTCGTAAGTAAAATCTCCCCTTCCAATTTCACTTAGCCACGCTTGAGGCGAAGTGAAGGGACAGGTAATTCACGGGGTGCAAAGAGGGCTTGCAGGTAACTAAAGTTGCTAATTTAATGCATAATCTTGAACTACATGTTATTTCCAGCCGATGGATACCTATATTGATTGTGTTTAATAAGTATTTCTCTCACTCTCCCCATTGTTACCCCTCCCCCCACCATCGTTATCTAGAGTTGCTCCTTTATTATATAATATTGAACTACACATTATTTCCAGTCGATGCTTAACTACATTGAATGTGTTTAATAATTATTTCTCCCACCATCCCCCTTGTTTACCCTCCCCACTCTTTCGTTATCTGCGCTGCCCTGCTCCACCAGTGATTCATCCCTTGAGGCCACTGACCTGTCTCATTTACGAGGTGTATTTTTCTGAAGTGCATCGACTTGTCCCTCTGCAGGTTCCCTACTGCAGCGGTGTGTGGGGCGGCGGACATTGAACGGAGGATTTGTTCCCATCGGAATGTTTCTGTGAGGTTGATTTGAGCAATTCTGTTTGTATATAAATTTAGTATAAAGTAATCCAAGTTATGATCAATAATAATGATATAGCTCAGTAGCCCAGGATACCATACATCATAAATTGCCACATCGTATAGAATATTGTTTTTACTATGAAAATTTATCAATGTTACAGAATGAAAAAATAATATACTGTTTTTTATCATAAAGTTAATTTTTTAGAAACATTCTTTAACTAAAATGATAGTGTTTAAATAAATTATAACCAACAATAATATGCATATATGATGAATCTGAAAAAACCTCCATACAAGGAACCTCCTTCCAACAAAGTGCCAAAAATTGGGTCCAAGTTCATTATAAAGAGGTTTTACTGTATTTAAATGATTATGTAATAGAGGATCATAGTTGTGAAGTACATTTAAAATTCTATATAATTACCTTTACTCATTGAATTCATAAACTCATCATGACCTTGCAAAGGAAGCTCTTGTTTAGATAACATATTGCATCAATGAGCCTTTTCAAAATATCTCTATTTTTATTCACTTGTTCATTATGCTGGCTTATTTCAGTTTTTTGTTGGTTGTCAGGTAAAGTTGGTTGGTTGCTACTAAATGGTTAAGATCAGAAAAACCATGCTTATTACATACACCAATCCCTTATAGAACAATAAACATGGCCAACAAAAAAGCCTAGATCGCGTTTCACAGCCAGTTAACCATTCCAGTTTCATATTGTGAAATGGAAAAATGTCTCGCATGTTCAGATTTTGCGCATTTATGCTTACAACGTAGATTTGGAAGAGCTGGACAAAATTCATACAATCAGCAAAGTTTTGAGTTGAAAATTGTATACTCAGCAAATCTTCAACACTATTTCCCATTGTATAAGATGGGCAAATATTTTGAAAATTGTCAAACAGTAGCAGAAAATTTTAAAGAAATATGCACAAAAACTAATATAATAGAAACCACAATAGAAGAAACAAATGCTTAGTAAAGCAATGCCGCATTCACTCAACTGCTTGCTTGCTGCTGAGTCAGTGCTGATCAAACCAGGGCATCGAACCGTAATTTTCTTCGCTCCGGTTTTCGTTCCGGTTCACTCAAAACACAAAATTTCAGTTCGGTTCCGGTTTCGCTCCAGCAAGCATCAGTGAACCGGTTTTTTTCGCTCCGACTTTAAAATATTTTTAGGAAACTTTCAAGAATTGATTTATTAAGTAATTTTCTTATTAAATCAAATACATCTTCAATATAAAAATGGTTATATTTAAAAAACATAATCAAAACATGAAAATAAATTATTTAAATGTGAATATTTAGCATGTATCTTATTTATTTAAGATTATATTTTGAATTGAAAATTTACAAACCATACATGTGCCACAAATGATTTCAACATACAGTGGAACCTCATAAATCCGGCACTCAAAAATCCGGAATTATCAAAAATCCGGCAGTTTTTGAAAAATGCACTTTTTAAAATTTTTGCCGCGGGTAGCCTAATCCACTATGGAACGATAAACGCACCGCTTCGCATCAAAATTTGCGAATTCTAGAACCAATTTGACGGCAGCAGTTACATTGTATGTGTGAGTGAGTCCAATTGTCAGCTGATCAATACATGTTGGTACGTGGTAGGGAATAGTTTCCACAGTATAACAGTATGAATAACTTGTATACAGTCGCGTGTTCAGATTCGTAGCGATCGCATGTGTCTTTCATTAGTGTGATATTGCTCAAGTTCATATTGGAATGTCTTAAAAAAAAAGCTGAAAACCCCTCCAGTAGTATTATGAAGCGTAAACATAAATCTCTTTTTACTGAACAAAAAGTAGATTTTTTAAGGAAACTTAAAAAGGTGCTTCAGTTGAGAGACTTTGTGAAGAATGTACCATAGGCAGTTCTGCTATGTATGACTCGAAGAAATGAAAAAGTGAGTTGCTGACATTTTATGCAGACAGTGACACTTTTAAGACCGAAAAACATTACACACTTCCAGGGTCAACGATGTCGATAGAGTATCATTTGAATGGTTTCGACAAAGAAGAAGTGAAAGTGTACCGGTATCAGGTCTATTGCTAATACAGCAAGCAAAGAAATTCCACGATGATTTGAAAATCAATAAAGCTTGCATTTATTCGCATGGTTGGCATCATCGCTTCAAGCTTCGCCATGGAATACAAAAATTAGCAGTGTCTGGCGAAAAACTTAGTGCCGATTCGGATGCTACCGAAACATTTGTAGAGGAGTTTACCAAGTTAATTTCGGATGAAAATCTTACTACAGAGCAAATATATAACGCGGACGAGACAGGATTATTTTGACGATGTCTTCCTCGGAGCACACTTGCAGCCGCCGATGAGGATATGGCATTTGGAGTGCAGGAGTCAAAGGAGAGGCTGGTGGTTCTTGCGTGCACAAATGCAGCAGGTACGCACAAACTAAAGCTAACTGTAATTGGTAAAAGTGCACACCCTCGTGCTTTAAAGGGTGTAAAGAATTTTCCTGTCAACTACCGTGCTAATAAACGTGCATGGATAACTTCTCAATTAATGTTGGATTGGTTTTTGAATTATTTTGCACCGGAGGCACGTGATCATTGTAAATCTAAGGGACTAGGTGATGATTGTAAAATAATTCTGACATTAGATAACTGTCCTGCCCATCCTGATGCATCACTTTTGGTATTGGGTAACGTGCGTGTGGTTTATTTATCTCCAAATTGTACATCTATTATTTAACCTATGGATCAGAGAATATTACGCTCACTGAAATGCTATTACAGACAGCAATTTATGCAGAAATTGCTTGTTTCTTGCAATAGAGGCCAAGGTGTTGACGGATTTAAAAAGGAATTTAACATTAAGGACTCGATTTGGACTCTAGCTAAAGCGTGGACTGATGTAACGGCCACAACACTGAAAAATGCCTGGCATAATTTGTGGCGTGCAAGCATGTTTGAATGATGTGATGAATCACCACTAGATTTTCCAGGTTTCAATGTTAGTGACAAAAAGAGATTGGTGTCTGAAATTATGGAATTTGCTAATGGATCGACGAATAACGCTTTCACAAAGGGTCTGGAAGAAGACGTTGAAAACTGGATGGAAATCGACTATGAAGTGCCTATAGTGAGTCAGCTAACTGACATAGAAATAGTTAAAATGGTTTTGGAACCCGAACGTGAGAATTATGAAAATGTGAATGTGACGATGATGACAATGCAGCTGCAAACAAGCCTTCAATAGACCATTGCATAGAATTAGTCACTGATACAATATTGGCTTTAGAGCAGCGATCATGCATTGAATCACAGGATATGATGGATTTGTACCTAATTAAAGATAAAATTATTAAGGAAAGATCACTATGTATGAAGCAATCTGTGTGGTATGTTCAAAACAATTTTGCAGAAAAAACTTCAAAAAGCTTCCAACACTGAAATGAAATGAAACTTGCATTCCCGCAACTAAAGACGCTGTCTCCTCCTTATCGTCTAGCCATCGAGAGTAGAAACGAGATGTGTAAATTGGTAAGTGTGCATTAAATTTGCTATGACCTTATTCCAAATTCGTCCACTTGTTAATGATTCTTTCTTTTATAAGTTTTGGCGTAAATTTTGGATTTTAATGTTGTGTATTTTATTTTTTTTATGTATAGGCCGTGATATGGTATGAAGGTGCAGTGGGGTAGCCAAGGGTGGCAAGGCGTCTATTATGATTTATTTAATATTTTTCATGTTTATTTACATACATTTTGTGTATGTATTTCATATTTTAAAATATTCTGGTGTGATTTCTGATTAAATTTTGAAATATATTATATAGATTACAAAAAACTTTTTGTTTTATCCAGCATTGGGCCGATTTGCCCCTGGAAACTTCGGCAATGTGCAACATTTTCAAAAAACCGGAATTTTCTAAAATCCGGCTCGCGCTAGGTCCTGAGGGTGCCGGATTTATGAGGTTCTACTGTATTAGGAAAGTATAAAGTAAATTATAAATGAGCACGTTTTCTGCGATAGAGTTATCTAAACTTATTATGTTATGTAAAGCATTCATCTCATTTTCTAATTTACTGTGCTTAGTCCTTAGTACTAAATGTTATCAAAATCCGCTGAATAGCTACGGAAAAAATTGCATCCTGATAGAAGGACGGACAGACCGAAGCTAATATGCGCTAAAGCTGGAATGCCTAATAATGAATTATTAATATTTTTATTTACAAATCGTGCGGTAAAATAAGAGATAGCGTTATCTCTATGGAGCCAGTAAGTTGAGTAAGATATTATGTTATTTTCATTAACAATTTGTAGATCACGTCCACTGTTCGTATTATAGCAAAAACTGTAATTGCACGGCTTAATTTTTTCATTCAAAGATTACTTAAATGGATGAAAAAATCTGTAAAATATCTATGAGGAAGTAGTCCGCAGAAATTGAGGGTCCGAGAATTCAGAAAGGCTGAGAAATGTTTATTAACATGATACAAATTTACGATGACTGAATATTTTTAATCACTTACGTAGTGTGAGAACGTTAAACTTCATTATTTCATGAAATTGAAATGATAAGTACCATTTCGAAAAATTATTACTAAGCGAAAGCATGTGATTTTCACCCGGCAGCAAATAAAAAACATCTACGTACATCTACATATTACCCTGCAATCAAACATGCACACAAAAAGAAAATAAGACTTACTTATTCGGCCTGTCATGAACTTTCTTCAGGCGGAGTCTTTAATGTGGGTTTCTGCAGTCGGCAAAATATTTCACTACAAATAACAAATTCGCATTCATATTTAATTTCTCTTCAGTTTTAAGCAACCAATACGAATGTGTGTGCTCATTTTAATATGCACTCTATAAAATAAATAGAAATTTATTAACCTGTAACAAAGGATAACCGGTAAGAATATCTCAAAACCACGACTGCGGAGCGATCCTTCCTGGATAAGTTTTAGAGAATGACTACCAGAATACAAGGGTTCAGTGGATATGGAGAGGGAGTGAAAGTATATGGGGACAATAACCTCCAACTTTAAGGAAAATCCAAGTTAAGAATCGGGAAATATTTTTGCCGGGAACACACACTACAGGGTATGCTCGGGGGAGGGTAGCAAGACAATTAGAGGCTGTCTTTAAAGTACCGCCCAAGTTCCTTTCCAGTAGCCTCGTTTAACAGGTAATCTCAGCAGGATGTATTGCAGACCCTCTCTCTATGTATTGAGATGCACATGGAAAATCCCACTATTGAGCCAACAGATACTATTATCACAAAGACACATCCTTCCCAAGAAAAACCTAACCCTTTTCTTATTCGGTTTCTAAACGTGAGGCTTTCAGAAAGACTCTAAAGCAAAAGGAAAAACCCTTCTTTCGCTCCCACATTTTATGCGAACCGAAAAATATGGAACGAAATGAATAACGGTTTTCGGTTTCGGTTCAGGAAAATATTTTTTTTCGGTTCGGGTTCACTCCAGGAAAAATAACGGTTTTTTTCGGTTTCGGTTTTCGGTTCGGTTCCGGTTCGATGCCCTGGATCAAACACGTAATTCACTTCTAAGAGCTGCAGTCTGAGGTTTCTTCAGGATTATCAACTGCGATATCGATAACGTGGTCGATAATCCCGAAAAAAACTTCAGACTGCAGAACATCGCCATGAAAGCCTCCAGGGGTGGCACAATCAGTACACAACTTTAAGGCAGTAAGCTACAACACAACTGAAGTACCTCTCCACTGTGCAAGGCTTTTCAAGGGTAGAAATCGATCAGGCTCAGATCACTCGCCTTCACTGCTAAGAGGTGTTGATTCATCACTCGGCTTCTAGATGGCAATCCACTACGCATAACCCCAGTCTCTCTCCACCATGCCGCTATTCTGTTCAATGCTTTGGAGGGGTAGTAAGCATATGGTGTCAGATTTCACTAGAGATCTTCTAGTGAATGTATTTTTGTGTGTGGAACTTTTTTGGCACAACAGCATTTCATAGTTGCCAGCATACGGTTTTCATAACATTAAATATATATTGTGATATTCAGTGGGTGTGCACCACATACCTAGCATACCCTGAATATATTCCTGTGATGTTTTTAGGCATGGACTGGTAATTTTTTCCAGCTCAGGAAAAGTTCACTTGACTGGCCTTTTGCTGACCGCATCCAATTTTTAAGTACAGTATTTTACCGATTTTATCAGGAGTTTGATTATTACAATACATCAATCATTTAAAAGCAAAAATTACTATTATGGTCATTTGATTCTCCACCTCTACTTATTGGAATTGAGATATTTGGAAATTTATTCGGGACCGAGTATCTTCTTTGTTATCATTTGTTGTATTTAATTGAGATTGAGAAAGTTGACACTTAAAAACGTATATGAGTTTATGACAATTGCTTGTTTCATGTGCCATTTTCTTTAGCTTTTTATCATGTTCTTTCAGAGCACCTCCTTTATACTGTTATTTCTTAACTTTTCCACGAGTTCATTAATAACTCAATAAACAATAGTGGTCAAATTTTGTTAATTAATATTAATAAGAAAATAAATAAGTGATGATTCACTATGTCACAGGACAGTAGATGTTTCTGCAAAAATGTGATTGGTTTGATCAGACATGAGTTAGAGCCACAAGAAGTCACACAAAGCTGGAAGTGCTCCTCATAGTGTTGAACACTAAGTTTGTGGATTAAATAAAAATAATTTTCATGATATCATCATAACAAAAATGATAATAATAAATCAAACTAATTGTTATGAATACCAGGGGCATATATTCTGGGTATGCTAGGTGTGCGCTGCACGCCCACCAAATATCACAAATCTAAGTACAGGTAAGCCCTGCTTAATGCGGGGGATGCATTCCTGAGGTCTCCACATTAAGCAAAAATCCGCATTCACCGGGGCACCATAACCTTTAGGCTCCCAGAGGGAAATAACTTCTCAAATGGTATTTTTGGACCCACATTCAATATAAAACATATTTCTACCGGACTTTTACAACGTAATTTATTAAAATAACTATAAAATTACCTAGTAAACAGTAAGACATAAAAGCTTTTTCGTGGTAGACATACATAATTTCACAATATTTCTCAGAACACCTAAGAAGTTTTATTAAAAAAAGAGTCCAGGATCGACTGCTTAGCTATTTTTTCGCTTATTACGTAAAACTTGTTAGTAGCATTCAAATAGTCTGTCACAGCCCCGCTTCATGGCACTCACTCATATGAAGTCATTGTGCTCCTCCAACAAAGTCATGCACTGATTGGCGATGCTCTTGCAGCTCCGCTTATAGATCAAACCCATAGTAGTGCGTGTTGCGTTTTCTGTAATTTATATATCATTATAAACAGTGATGAGCTGAAGCTGGCTTCCACCAGCTCGCTTGATCCTGTTGTTAAATTTTCTCAGAATTTGCGAGCTGGCTGTTAAATTTTTATAAAATATGAAAATTTATCGATTTTGTCCATTCAAGTACATTTTGCCGTATCTGATAGTCAATTACCGACAGTGTATGAAATGGAATATATTACGAACTGAACACTTGCTAAGCTAGCAGACCGGTATTTCTAAAAAAATCTGATGTGGCCAACACTTGACTTTCTCCATATTTGGTGTACACATATTTAAATTATTATGAATAGCATTATAAGGCAAAATTATTATTTCATAATATAAATGAATACAGTCGTCCTTATTGCCATAAATTATATTTTGAATATGTTTACAGAACTCACCGCTACATGGTGGCGGAGCTGTATACTGGAAATTACGAAAAATTATGAAAAAGTTAAATATCTCCGAAATAATTGGTTCTACGAAAATTTGTTCCAACAAAACTTGGAAGAAATATTATTCTCTACAACTTTGATCCTCACGAAGATTACCAATAACGCCGTTTTAAAGGAGATATTTGACGGAAATCGAAAAAACATTATTTATAAATAATTCCTAAACAATAACTGCTGTGGAAAATTTTCAAATAAAAGTTGTAAGAAATTACATTCTCTATAACCTTTGTATAGAATTGTATATACAATAATGATGTTTTAACGGAGAAATATCGCAAAAACCGAATCGGGTTTCGAATAAACCTTGACTTCTGGTTAACCCTTATTGTCCAAACGCTAATCAGTTCTTTATGCTCATGTTAAAGTGTTATAAATGAAGTCTGGTATTAATATGACAAGTACTTTTTGAGTTAAGAGCACCCACAATCACACATGCACACACACATACACACAGACATCATTCCGAAAAGTCTAAACGTATTCTAGGGACCTCAAAACGTGTATTTCCGTTGAAATCTCGAAGTCGATTTTTTTCGTGATCACAATACTTTCCCATTACTACGTATGAAGAAAGGAACTAGAGGGATATACACCTCCTGCCACCATTCTCCAAATTTCCTAACCCCCCTTTTTTTTAGAGAGTCGGTTCTTAATTTTTTCCAGCTCATCACTGATTATATATTACTAGCGTAAGTGCCCGTTGAATTTCAACGGGTTTAATGAATCTAAATTTTCATCACTGCAACGTAAAAATCGCAAGAATAAAATTGTTCCCTGTTTTAACCATAGAATATTTCAATAAGTCTGTTTTAATTAATTAACTAAAATCTCACAGAAATTCCTTGTGAATAAAATAGTACCTTTCTTTCTACTAAAATAGCCATTGTAATTAGTTTTAAATTGATTATAGCATTAGGATTTCAATTTCATTAAATAAGCAGAATTCCGGTTCTAAAAAATTGGTTCAATCTTCAATTGCCTCTGATAATACTTTAAATAGATTTTGGAATAAAATGTACCTCAATATCGTTTATCGTCTGCTCAGCACTCTTGCCTTCTCATTTTCTGAAACAACCACTTTCACCAGTTTTATATGGATTTCAAACTTAGAAGAGAACTTGATTCAATTCAGTTAAAATAACCACATAACAAACTTCTTATTCCAAAGAAAATCCTTTTATAATATGCAATGTTAACCTAGAATTCATTCATTCTGAAAAGTGAATAAAAGTACCATGTACATATATTTCTTTCAACTAAAATAGCCACTCTTAACAGATTTTAATGGATTAATGCATTAGCATTTCAATTTCATGAAATATGCAGAATTCTGGTAACAAAAAAATTTGTTGAATCTCCAATTGGCTCTGATAATACTTTAAATAGATTTAGGAATAAAATGTACCTTAATATCGTTTAGCGTCCGCTCACCACTCTGGACTTCTCAGTTTCCGAAACAACAACTTTCAATAGTTTTAAATTGATTTTTGCTTTAAAATATACTTGAGTCAATTCAGTACAACTTCCACTTTACATACTGTAAATTCCAAAGTAACTCCTTTTATAATAGGCAATGCTAGCCTGATATTAATTCAATATGTAAAGCGAATAAATAAATTTCTTTCTTTAAACTATAATAGCCACTGTTATTAGATTTAAATGGATTATAAGCCTTAGAACTTACTCTGTATCAAATAAGCATGAAAATTCCTTTTATAAAACAAAATCAATTCATTAAAAGATCCACTGTTGTTTCTTCGAAAATTGCCTGTTAACAGTTTTAAATGTCCTTTTAATTTTAACTGAATTTTAATTTGTATTCGTTTTCAAACTTCGGCCATTGTTACGAAATTAATTCGATGAATAACAATATAAATTCGTAAGCACGTATGGTTTACAAAGAATTTAATTTAAGAATGCTTTTTATTTCTAATTTTTCTAAAATGACACTGTTGATACTTAAATTTTTTTATATTTGCGTTAATATACTTATTTTCCACAAAACACGCCGATCTCTCCCCTTCCTTCCTCTCTCTCGTTTTCAAGCACTCAAGGCACGCTTATTCCCAGAAGGATGTATACAATAATAGTAATTTAAGGTGTAACAATGATAATGGTCGACATAGCAACGTCACGTTAAAATGGCGAGATTTTCACAAAATATGCAAATTAAACGTTTAACATGGAATATTTTGAACTGTGGGTGAAAAAAGACGAACGGAATAAGAAACTTCATAAATTTTTCTTCAAAATGGTTCAAATCCAAAGGTCGCCTGTTAATTTCTTCTAATTTTAATTGCCAAATGAATAAAAGCCTGCACGTCGAAAAAACGCGTTTTACATGTTAAGTAATGGGAAATGGAAATGCCACTCTTGGAGATGAACCAAGGAATTTTTTTGCGATTTAAATTAGTCATTCTCTGAATAAGTGTTAATCAAGCATCCCTACCAAATTTCGAGTTTCTTATTATTTCTCGAGTTATTAGCGTTTGCATAGCGTGACCAACCAACCAACAGATGACAGCTATTATTATATTAAATTATAGATTATATGCATTCAAACATTAACATCCCTCCACGCAAACCACGTTTTTACTTTCTCCATACGTAGTAATGGGAAAATATTGTGTTCATGAAAAAAATCAACTACGGAATTTCAACGGAAATACACGTTTTGAGGTCCCAAGAACACATTTAGACTATTTTTGGAATGATATCTGTGTGTATGTGTGCGTGCGTGTGTATGTGATTGTGGGCGCTCTTAACTCAAAAAGTACATGCCATATCGTTGCCAAACTTCATATATAACACTTTAACATGAGCACAAAGAACTGATAAGTTTTTGGACAATACTGGTTAACCGGAAGTCTAGGTTTATCCGAAACCCGATTCGGTATTTGCAATATTTTTCCGTTAAAACATCATTATTGTATATACAATTCTATACAAATGTTATAGAGAATGTAATTTCCTACAACTTTCATTTGAAACAATTTTCCATAGCAGTTATTGTTTAGGAATTATTTATAAGTAATCGGTTTTTCCGGTTTTCATCAAATATCTCCTTAAAAACGTCGTAACTGGTCATCTTCTTAAGGACCAAAGTTGTAGAGGAGAATATTTCTTCCAAGTTTTGTTTGAAACAAATTTTTGTAGAACCATCCATTTCGGAGATACAGTAGAACCTCATAAATCCGGCACCCTTGGGACCTAGCGCGTGCCGGATTTTAGAAAATTCCGGTTTTTTGAAAATGTTGCACATTGCCTAAGTATCCAGGGGCAAATCGCCCTATTGCTGGATAAAACAAAAGAAAGCTTTTGTAATCTATATAATGTATTTCAAAATTTAATCAGAAATCACGCCAAAATATTTTAAAATATGAAATACATACACAAAATGTATGTAAATAAACATGAAAAATATTAAATAAATCATAATAGACACCTTGCCACCCTTGGCTACCCCACTGCACCTTCATACCATATCACGGCCTATACATAAAAAAAATAAAATACATAACATTAAAATCCAAAATTTACGCCAAAACTTATAAAAGAAAGAATCATTAACAAGTGGATGAATTTGGAATAAGGTCATAGCAAATTTAATGCACACTTACCAATTTACACATCTCGTTTCTACTCTCGATGGCTAGACGATAAGGAGGAGACAGCGTCTTTAGTTGCGGGAATGCAAGTTTCATTTCATTTCAGTGTTGGAAGCTTTTTGAAGTTTTTTCTGCAAAATTGTTTTGAACATACCACACAGATTGCTTCATACATAGTGATCTTTCCTTAATAATTTTATCTTTAATTAGGTACAAATCCATCATATCCTGTGATTCAATGCATGATCGCTGCTCTAAAGCCAATATTGTATCAGTGACTAATTCTATGCAATGGTCTATTGAAGGCTTGTTTGCAGCTGCATTGTCATCATCGTCACATTCACATTTTCATAATTCTCACGTTCGGGTTCCAAAACCATTTTAACTATTTCTATGTCAGTTAGCTGACTCACTATAGGCACTTCATAGTCGATTTCCATCCAGTTTTCAACGTCTTCTTCCAGACCCTTTGTGAAAGCGTTATTCGTCGATCCATTAGCAAATTCCATAATTTCAGACACCAATCTCTTTTTGTCACTAACATTGAAACCTGGAAAATCTAGTGGTGATTCATCACATCATTCAAACATGCTTGCACGCCACAAATTATGCCAGGCATTTTTCAGTGTTGCGGCCGTTACATCAGTCCACGCTTTAGCTAGAGTCCAAATCGAGTCCTTAATGTTAAATTCCTTTTTAAATCTGTCAACACCTTGGCCTCTATTGCAAGAAACAAGCAATTTCTGCATAAATTGCTGTCTGTAATAGCATTTTAGTGAGCGTTATATTCTCTGATCCATAGGTTAAATAATAGATGTACAATTTGGAGATAAATAAACCACACGCACGTTACCCAATACCAAAAGTGATGCATCAGGATGGGCAGGACAGTTATCTAATGTCAGAATTATTTTACAATCATCACCTAGTCCCTTAGATTTACAATGATCACGTGCCTCGAAACCATTCAAATGATACTCTATCGACATCGTTGACCCTGGAAGTGTGTAATGTTCTTCGGTCTTAAAAGTGTCACTGTCTGCATAAAATGCCAGCAACTCACTTTTTCTTTTTTTCAAGTCATACAAGGTAGAACTGCCTACGCTATATTCTTCACAAAGTCTCTCAACTGAAGCACCTTTTTCAAGTTTTCTTAATAAATCTACTTTTTGTTCAGTAGAAAGAGATTTATGTTTACGCTTCATAATATTACTGGAGGGATTTTCAGCTTTTTTTGAAGACATTCCCATATGAACTTGAACAATATCACACTAATGAAAAACACATGCAAACGCTACGAATATGAATACGCAACTGTATACAAGTTATACAATGTGACTGTGGAAACTATTCCCTACCACGTACCAACATGTATTGGTCAGCTGACAATTGGACTCACTCACACATACAATGTAACTGCTGCCTTCAAATTGGTTCTATAATTCACGAATTTTGATGCGAAGCGGTGCGTTTATCGTTCCATAGTGGATTAGGCTACCCGCGGTAAAAATTTTAAAAAGTGCACTTTTCAAAAACTGCCGGATTTTCGAGTGTCGGATTTATGAGGTTCTACTGTATTTTGCTTTTTCTAGTATATCGTGCTACCACCATGTAGCGGTGAATTCTGTAAACATATTCAAAATATAACTAATTTATGGCAATAAGGATGACTGTATTATTTTACAATAGGAAATAATAATTTTGCCTTATAATGCTATTCATAATAATTTAAATAACTATACTGCAAATACGGAGAAAGTCAAGTGTTGGCCACATCAGATTTTTTCATATGTAGATCAAAATTATATAATTTTTTTGTAGCGTTATTGTTTTAATATTGTTTATAATAACATGTTAATACAGTAAATTAAAATTTGTTGTAGATAAATGAGGAAGCAACTTCCTTTATACTCGGTGCTCGAAAGAAGACTAACTCTTTATTGCTGAAGGTCCCAGCAAGACAAAAGAAAAACAAAAAAGAAACGAAATCCAAATGCAACAAATTGCAATACATCCAACACTGCCTCAATTTTTTGCTATTTACACAAACAATATTTTCAATATAACAAACAAAATATGTGTTACATACAAATGTTTCAATTCTGATCTCAAACGTACAAAGAGATCTCGACTTAAACCTTTGGTCAAAATATCTTCCTTCTGATCTCTTGTTGAGATATAATGCACATCAATGATTTTATCAATATGCAAATGTTTTACAAAATTATATTTGACATCAATATGTTTCAGACCATATAGTGATTTCAATAGCTTACAAGCTGTTCCTGGTTTTACCTGATATCCTGGGGGTGGTTTCATAAAAATTTCTTCACTATGATTTTCATTTAAAAAAGCATTTTTTACATCAAGATGATTAGCAAACAAATTTTCTTGGTTTATCACTGAAAGAGGAATGCGAACAGTAGTCATATGTGCGACTGGGGCATAAGTTTCTTGATAATCAAAACCTTTCTTTTGGGAACAACCTTTTGCTTCTAATCTTGCT
The DNA here is from genome assembly GCA_036926305.1 of Uropetala carovei. NCBI lineage: Eukaryota > Metazoa > Arthropoda > Insecta > Odonata > Petaluridae > Uropetala > Uropetala carovei. The sequence goes on along the minus strand of JAXCHB010000180.1, from coordinate 1,151,483 downwards.
TTGTATTGGCCAAGATTGCCAGTTTCATCAGTTTTTATTTCAAATACCCACTTATAGTCTATTGCCTTCCTTCCTTGAGGTAACTCAGTACAAACCCAAGTCTTATTTTCTAAAAGTGCATTCATTTCCTCTTTTACTGCCCTATACCATTCTTCTTTATCATCTCTTCTTTCAATTTCCTCATAAGATTCTGGTACCTCCAACAGAAAGGATTCAGCATTAAGTCATCAAGATATTTTGGAGGTACTCTATTTCTTTCACTTCTGCACAAACCCTGTTCCTCAATTTGTTCTACTACAAATTTTTCTCTATCTACATTTTTATCTCCGCCTAAATCCTGCTTTACCAACTGATCTACAACTGACGAAGTAAATTCATCATTTTTACTCATCACATTCGTATTTTCATCAAACTCATATATAGATGGGCTGTCATCAATCACAAATCTACTTTCATCAAACACTACATCTCTTCCCATAACAACCTTCCTTTCTTTGGGACTCCATAACCTATAACCATTTACACAATATCCCAGCATATAACATTTCTTTGTTCTAGTGTCAAATTTTCCTTTAACTAATTCTTTTGGAATATGCCACACACCCAAAGACTTTTAATTTATTAACATTTGGTCTTTTGCCATGCCACAATTCTGTTGGTACTTTATTATTCAATGCAACCGTAGGACGTCTATTTTGCAAATATGCAGCTGCGAGGACTGCTTCTGACCAAAATGATTTTTTAAGTTTACAATTAAGTAGCATACATCTAGCATGTTCCACTATAGTTCTATTCATCCTTTCTGCCACGCCATTCTGTTGCGGAGTATAAGCAACTGTAAACTCAAATTGTATTCCCCGTTTTTCAAAATGATTTTTCATTTCATTTGCAATATATTCTCTACCATTACCACATCTAAACCTACTTATTCTGATACCAAATTGAGCAGTTACCATTGATTCACAGACTTTAAAATGTTTAAACACTTCTGCTTTTGATTTCAGAAGATACAGTACAACAAAATGGGTATAGTCATCAATGAATGTCAAAACAAACCGTTTGCCATCATAGGATTCAGGTGTAACAGGACCAAACAAATCACTATGAATCATTTCCAATGGACGAGAGGCTCGAACTCGTGTCTGATTATGAGGTGATTTAGTCTGTTTACCCTCCATACAAACAGAACACACTTTATCCAGTGTGCCATCATTTACATTAACATCTAAACCATCTACCAATCCTTTTAGCTTATTTAGCCCCTTTTTTCCAATATGACCTAACCTTAAATGCCATAACTTGGTGCTATATTCGCCATGGCAAACATTGGCACTTTTTTTATTGCAAAATAATTTTAATTCGTACAATTCCCCTTTCCTATAGGTGATTGCTAGCACTTTATTTTCTTTCAAGATACTTCCTTTACCATCAGAAAATATAACTGTATACCCATTCATTTCTAACTTGCGTACTGACAACAGATTATATTCTAATTCGGGTACAATTAATGCATTTTTTATAATTATATCATTTACCACATTTCCTACCACAGATTTTACAAAGATATCACCACTCTTAACTGCATTTAAAAAGTTTCCAAACTTAGCAATCTTAATTTTTACTGCACTATGCAATTGTTTCGTATTCAATACAGGTACACCCTCATTTACCATATGTTCACTAGCACCTGAGTCAAGATACCACTTAATATCTTTAGCATTTCCCAGCTTACTGGTTTAATGTGAAAATACTGACCCTGTTGAGGCGATAACCACTTCCCTCATACGCCTGCTCTGCTGATTCGGCTGCATGAGCTTGCTTCATCTCCTTCTGAAGCTGCTGCGTCTTGGGTCACTGCGATCTCTTATGACCGTTCTGCCCACAGTTGTGACAGCTGAAAGGGAAGTTTCCAAAGGTTCCGGTTGGATGCACCTGCAGAGTTCCCGATTGTTTCCGGTACCCTGTTTGTGATGCAAATGCCGTTGCTGAAGAAAGATCCTTCGATCTGGATATGCCGTTTCCCTGTTGCTTGGTCTCCTCATCAAGTAGTCTTCTCTTCACAAATGACAGAGTCAGACTGTCCTTTTCGGAGAGTGTTTTCAGGGCAGTAACGATAAACTTGTATTCTGATGCTTTGGAGAGCAGGAGATGACAAACCACATCTTCTTCGTCTACCTTTGCACCGCTTGCTCGTAATTCTCGGATGAGACAGTCGAACTTTATGAAGTGTGATTCCAACGTTTCAGTGGCCGGGCAGAATTTCAAGGTCAAAATAGCTTTTCTAACCAACAGCTGACTGGCCACACCTTTCCGTTGATACGTATCTGTCAGCAACTTCCATGCCTCATATGCCGTTACCTTGTCTTTCATGTACTCTAAGTGGCTGTCTGCAATCCGCTTTACTATTTCAGACTTGCACCTTTTGTTATTTCGTCGAGCTTCCTCCACCTTCCGATTTTTTAATTCGGAAGTATCACCTGCGAGAATCACAGGAATCTGTTCTAACGGCTTCTTTACATGATCCAACAATTCTTTCTCGTCTAATATCGTTTCTACTTGATATTTCCAGTATCAAAGTTCGTACCATCAAAAAGTGGTACACGATACTTATCATCTTCCTCCATCCTGTAATTGCCAAATGTCCAGCCGAATGCAGATAATTGCATGATTGAACCTTAACGTTTAACTAGGCCCATAACCTGTTGTAGATAAATGAGGAAGCAACTTCCTTTATACTCGGTAGTTGAAAGAAGACTAACTCTTTATTGCTGAAGGTCCCAGCAAAGACAAAAGAAAAACAAAAAAGAAACGAAATACAAAAAGCAACAAATTGCAATATATCCAACAAAATTGTAATAAAGTAATTGTCGAATATTATAGCTTTTAAAAACTTCCTTTATACTCGGTAGTTGAAAGAAGAGTAACTCTTTATTGCTGAAGGTCCCAGCAAAGACAAAAGAAAAACAAAAAAGAAACGAAATACAAAAAGCAACAAATTGCAATATATCCAACAAAATTGTAATAAAGTAATTGTCGAATATTATATATTTTAAAAATATAAATCATCAAAACATTCTTTACAATCCAATGATGCCAAAGAAACATGAAGCACGAATCATATTTCTATTTCCATTTTTCAAATGTTTTCCGCCTTAGGATATATATTTTTTGTGTTAGACCCGTGAAATTTACAGGGAAAATAGTGAAACTGGCCACCAGATGATGAAATATTATGCAACACTGCTGAAATATCACAATATTTAGGATACTTTATTAAAATTTGATTAGTGCAAAAGTTAAAAAAATTATAAGATATTAGATTGCGGTCACACTGTGCATAAGACACCTATATTTTTTTTAAAATTTTTAATTTGAAATAAAATTTGCATTATAATGAATCCGTGTTGGCTGGGTCCGCATTAAGCGGGGATCACCTGTATATGTAATCTTATTAAAACTATGGCAAATATGAAATGCAATTGTGCCGAAAAAGCGCACGAAAATACGTTCACTGGAAGATCTCTAGCGAAGTCGTGCTATCGGACATCACACGATATACAGCGTTCAGCTAAATAGCTGAGCGGACTGGGGTCATGCGTACTAGACTACTGCCTGAAAGTCACGTGATGACTCAGCCCTCAGGGCGAGTGGCCTGTCTCATGAACACCCACGTATAGCAACACAGTGGAAAGAAACTGGAAGTTCTTAAGTCAACACTCCAGATGGGAGCTGCTCAGTGATCGCACATCTAATCACCCTGAACCAGCTTGCATAGTAGACAAGCGCAGTGGAGAGATATTTGGGTTATGCATGTTAGGATATAGCCATCTGGGCATGCTGCTATTTTAGCGCACCCAAGTGAAGTTGCAGTCTTCGGGATTATTAACTGTGCTATCGATCACATGGTCAATAATCCAGCAGAAACTTCAGACCAGCTCTTAGGAATGAGATCGTTTATTTATCAGTATCATGCTGTTGAGTGAATGCGGCACTGTGTTGCTAACATAAGCTTTTATTTCTTTCTGTCAAGCGAATACGGCATTTTGTTACTAAGCATTTGTTTCTTCTTTTGTGGTTTCTATTGTATTACTTTTTGACAATTTTTAATATATTTGCCAATCTTATACAATGGGAAATAGTGTTGAAGATTTACCTAGTGTACCATTTTCATCTCGAACATTTGCCGATCATATGAACATTGTGGAAGAAGGTAAGCCTTGTCCAGCTCTAACAAATCTACTTTGTAAGCATAAAGATGCAAAAACTGAATATATGAGAATTTTTCCATTTCACAATATGAAAGTGGAATGGTTAACTGGCTGTGAAATGCGATCTAGACTTTGTTGGCCATGTTTATTGTTCTCAAAAGAGAATGGTGTGTGGAATAATCACGGGTTTTCCAATCTTAACCATTTAGCAGCAGCACAACAAAAACATGAAAGATCTCAAGCACATGTTCAGTCTTTTCTTAATCTTAAACTTCTTGGAAAACAAAGAATCAACACTTTAATTGACAACTAACGAAAAACTGAAATAAGCCGGCATAATGAACAAGTGAATAAAAATAGAGATATTTTGAAAAGGCTCATTGATGCAATAAGTTATTTATATGAACAAGAACTTCCTTTGTGAAGTCATGATGAGTCTAAAAATTCAATGAATAGAGGTAATTATATAGAATTTTTAAATGTACTTCACGACTATGATCCTCTTTTAGATAATCACTGAAATACATCAACTGTGTTTCAAGGAATTTCTTACACTGTTCAAAATGATCTTATCAAGTCCATATCTAATGTCGTTAAAGATGCAATAAAAAATGAAATGAATGAATAATGAGAGGTTTTAATAGGCATGTACTTATCAAGCAAAGAAAAGAAGAAAGAATTACGGGATTCATTTTTGAGTCAATGTGATCTACATATTTTATGGTGTGCCATGGAAGACAATTAGGGCTATCATAATCAATTTTTTTCAAATTATATTGAGAAGTGAATGTTTTTAAATTTAGGGGAGTTTAGGGATAAAGTGAATCTATATTAGTATTATTTGTTGTTGACCTTAATTTTGTACATTAAATATAATTGGATGAAAATGCTCTTTCTGATTTGACACTTGTTGGTGGAATACGAGGCGTGATCAGAAAGTTCCGAGACTGGTCCTGTTAAAAATAAACTTTATTGGTTATCAGTACAAACAATTAATCCCCTTCAAAATAGTCTCCTGCACCTATACACTTATGCCAGTGGTGCTGCCATTGTTGGAAACATTTTTTAAAAGAATTTTTTGGAATGCTGTTCAGGTGCTTCAAGTATTTGCTTGGATTGTTTCAATGTCGTTGAATCTCTTTCCTTTCAACATTTTCAGTTGAGGGAACAGCCAAAAGTCGCAGGGAGCCATGTCAGGTGAGTGGGGTGATTGTTGAACCAAAGGAATGCCGTGTTTTGCCAAAAAAAAACTGAACAGAGTGAGCTGTGTGCGAGAGCGCATTGTCATGCAGTGCCCACGCACCAGATTCCCATTTCTTTGGTCTCTTGTGACAAACGGCGTCTCTCAGTCACTTTAGAACTTCAACATAGTAAACCTGATTCACTGTTTGACCTTTGGGAACGTATTCGTGGTGAACAATCCCTTCCATGTCCAAAAAAACAATCAGCATGACCTTGATATTGGAGTGCACCTGACGCGCTTTCTTCGGTCTTGGAGACTCAGGCGTCTTCCACAGCGAAGATTGACGTTTTGTTTCAGGATCGTATCCGTATGACTACGTTTCATCACCAGTAATGATCCCTTCCCTGAAGTTTTGATCCGTTTCTGCTTCTTGGAGAAGATTAGTGACCACAGACAAGCGGTGTTACTTCTGCTCATTGGTGAGGAGGCGAGGAACGAATTTTGCAGAAACACGTCGCATGTTCAAATCCTCTGTCAAAATGGTTTGGCACGTGCCGTAGGATATGCCAACCTCTTCAGCAAGTTCATGCACAGTTAATCGCCTATTCTTACGGATTAATTCTCGTACACACTCGTCATTTCTGCTCGTTGATGGTCGCCCAGATCGTGGATCATCATCGATTGAAGTTCGGCCTTCTTTAAACCTCTTAAACCACTCAAACGTGCATGCACGACTCGAGGACTACTCACAGAAAGCTGTTTTTAACATTTCAAAAGTCTCCGTACCGCTTTTTTCCAAGTTTAACACAAAATTTAATGCAGCCGGCCGGGTTAGACTGGTAGGCAGTGCACCTGCCTTCTAACCCAAAGGTCGCTGGTTTGAATCCCGCTTCGGGCATGGATGTTGTGATGTATGTTGATTTTCTCTAAGAGAATTTGACAGTGCAAAATAACCTTAGCTGTTGATGCACCTAAAAAACCTAAGTACTACTACTACAATTTAATGCATATGCGCTGCTCCTTCTCTTCCGACATTTTGAGCATGGACAGAAATGCGACGAAGGACTGGTACACATGTTCATTCAATGGGAGCTGGATGGGCAATAACAAAGGATTTCGCGCCGTCCTTTGTGCCATGCGGAGGGGAAAGTCTAGGTTATATTTACGCAAAGAGACTCGTCACAACTACATTTACTTACAAAGTTGCAGAGCCAGTTTCGGAACTTCCTGATCACACCTCGTAGTCAAGCTGAGATAAAGCGCATAATCATATATTAGTGCAAGTAGAACATAATGCATAAGAAAAGCAAATACCATAGTTGGAAAAAATTAGTGTGGGATACCAAGCAAAAAATATGGGCTCTGGCTCTCCCAAACACTACGAAAATGGCCAAACACTGGTTTGGTTTGTTTTTAAACCTTTATCAATGGATTTAAATTCCCACTGTAGGGGCCACTGGCTGGACTTATTTGGGATATTTAAATGCCTTATGTTTCTTTTTGAATAAACTATCATATCTCAGGAACTAATAATGATAAAACCTTCAAATAAAAAGTATTTTATAAGAAAAATATTGACAAGTTAAAGTTACTAGCTCAATCAATTCATAGTAAAATCAAATTTTTATGGTAATATAACTAAAACAAGAAGAAATGTAACACTATTTTACTCTCTTTTGCAGTTGTTTCTACACACCCACAGATGTCATGAACGCTACTGAAGATCAACCAATTCCTTCAGTGTGATATTCCTCAAAGCAGGGAATGACACTATCCCACGTCACACTTAGTGCATCTATACATGCAGTGTGTTTTTTTCCCTTCGAGGAGTACATATGGCATCACAATGACTTCCTATTTGCTGTCATATCTTTTGTTACACTATTACTGTCTTTCCCTAAGTAGTCTTTCATCTCATATGTATATTCTCTCAAGTCACAGAGTTTGTAAATCTTTATACTGAAGGGTTTGTGTTTTATTTATTATTCGCTGCCGCATAAGTCAGGCACTGGCCGACAACTAAATGAGACTGACCAAGAAATACCCTAATACCATTTCACAATAAAACAAAGAAAAAAGAACACGAGAGAAACACAGGGCCTAAAGCATGAATCATGCAATAGAGAGGCACAGCATAGCTTTACGAAGAGGGAGAATTGAAATCTAGAAGCATTCTTATGAATTGGACCTCCGATTAATCATCCTTTCAAGTGGTAAACTATTTCGTCGATAATTCGATCCTTACACTTTTCAGTCTTTACACAGAAAGCAATGTTTTACACTCCTCAAACATCATGTCACTCCAAGGAGTCTGGGTATCATGAATTCAAGAAGACTGTCTGACTCCCTGGCTAGTATTTAAGTGTACACATGACCAAGGGCCACAACAATTTGTGTACAATATATCGTTCTCAGGTATGATAAAGATTAATAAAGTCCTATACAGGCCATTCCCGACTTACGACTCTTATGCATTCCTGAAAATTGCATTGTAAGTCAAATTATTATAAGTCTAATATCAATTTCCCATACACTTACATGTTATAAATTGAGATGTGTTCCAGGATCTTGGAAAACATATGTATCAAGTCATATTTAGTCTATAAATTAATAGTTTAAGAACAAATGTGTTATTTGATAATATAATAGCCCAGGTCTGTTGGTTGGTCACACTTTCATGATGGCCGATATAGAGCGTTTTAACAAACTTCCCGAATAGGTAGAAGATTGAAATTTGGCAAGGATGCTTGATTAACATATTTTAAGGTAATGACAAAAATAAATCTCCAAAAAAGTACTCCAAGACATTTCCATTTTCCATAAGGTAACGTAAAAATCAATTTTTTGATGTGCAGCCTTTTATTGTTTTGGAAATTAAAATTGGAAGGAATTAACCTACTATCTTCGGATCTGAACCATTTTGAAGAAAAAATTAGTTTCTTATTCTGTTCATCTTTTCTGCAAACAATTCGAATTCGCTCATGTTATACGTTTAATTCACATATTTTGTGGAAATATTGCAGTTTTAATGGAATGTTGCCTTGGCTACCAATTCCATTGTTATACCTCGATATCATATTGTTATTTCAATCCTTATGGATGTAAAAGTGCTTTGAATGCTTTTAATAGGAGAGAGAGAAGGGGAGGGGGGAGAGGTAGTGAGGGAATGATGGGAGGGGGAGAGGTAGAGGGGGAACGATGGGGGGAGAGGTAGAGGGGGAATGATGGGATGGGGAGGTAGAGGGGGAATGATAGGGGGAGGAGAGAGGGAGGGAGGGGGAGAGGATGTGAGAGAGAGAGGGGGGAAGAGGGAGGGAAAGAGAGGCAGCTATTTTAAATTTAACTAAAGATAGCCCGTCAACAACAGAATATTCACTAGAAATGTTGTGTATGACAAAATATTTCATATGTAAAAGTGTGATATTAATTATTTTAACACGTTCCACGCGAGTGCCGTTCTGAAACGGCGCCTGGAAGGTATGTAGCCACGCGGCCGCCGTTCCTGCACGGCACCTGTCATTGGTTGGAAATGTAGCGGTGGGAGAGATCGCACGGTTTGGGTAACCTTTTCTCCTCCATCCTCGTGACTGGTACGTGTCTAGCCTCCGTCCAGAGCGGTCCATTTTTTTCTGTATACGAAAATCGTTTTTTTTTTTGTAATTTTCTATCGAAAAGTGAACTTTTTTGTTTTTCTGTTTGAGTGCAATTTAGTGGAGAAACATGCCGAAGAAGTTTCCTTCGAAAAGAAAAAACGGGGGAAGGAAGATATCTCGCTCAGTAAAGGTAAATATTTCATCCATTATTTTCTTTTTTTCTCTCTGTTGTTTCTGCTACGTCTTTCGCCAATTGAAAAATTTGATACTGTCTTTCAAACCTTTTTATAAATTGTTATTATAATTACACACATTATTATAATTCATATACTATTTATATTTTCATGTTTTATAGTCGCCGATCACACACCTAGCCCCGTTGCAGGGCCATCTGGCCTTCAGAAAAAAATACCTTCCGCAAAGGGAGAGAAGCAAAGCGAGCAAGGTATTTCACATTTTTTTTATTTTTTTCCTGCTATTATTCAATATGACGCTATCATAAGTATTTCATTCCATAAAACTGTTATAATAATATAATATATTGTTATATTATATTGTTGTCTCATTCATATTTTTACTTTTTTAGAAATTGATCAAACTACCCCCGTGGCTGGTCCTTCTGGTCTTCAGAGAAAAAGAACTAGCCAAGAGGGTGAAGAAGGGTCCACAAAGAAAACAAGATATGACAAAAAACGTAATTATTTAATTTCAGTTATTTTTTTTATTATTTATTATTTCTTCTACTTGTCATTTCCTTTACGCATTTGGGCAATTGTAATTTATTCATGAGCAAGCGTAGTCGAATGTTCAGTTACCAGCAATGTTTGATTTTTGTTACAGTTCAGAATCTGCTCGAGAGGTTGGGTAGGGGAGGAACTGTAAATATTGAGGAAATTGATGACGAAATGCTCCCCGAACTTCTCGCGGGATTTGATTCAGATATCGAATTTGACGATTTCACCAGCGATGAAGAGGAGGAGACCGAGGAAGAGACCGAGGAAGAGACCGAGGAAGGAGACATTGACGACGCTATGTCGCAGGACCCAGGCTTGGAAGGTAGTCTGTTAGATCCTTCTTCTGTTTTCCTAACTGGCCCCGTTCTCGTTACATTACCTCAAAATGTTATCGAATCGGGTTCTGTTACAGCACCATCTGCAATTTCTCCCTCGACTTCTTCTTCTTACCCTGAGGTTCAATCTCCTGAACCTCTCACCCGTGAATTACCCCTTTCTCCACCATCTCAAGCTCTTCCTCCCACTCGTGGAAGGACTCGAAGTGGTTGCCGCGGACGTGGTGGTCGAGGGCGGTCTCGTAGGTTTGAACATGAGCCCAAGTACAAGTGGAGCGAAAATAGGCCGCGGAAAGAACCTATTCGTTTTACTGGGGTTGAACAGCTCAAAATTATACCCGATGGCCAGATCCCGTATCATTATTTTTCAGTAATTGCCAATGCTGATTTTTTCGAGTTGGTAATTAGGGAGACGGAAGATTTTGCCGAGGAAATTTTCCTCCATAATGTTAACCCCAGAGCTCGTATAACCGATTGGAGAACCCTAACTAGGGAAGAATTTGAAAAGTGGTTGGGGCTCCTGATCCATATGGGCAATATACAATTACCACGAACTGAACTTTATTGGAGCACTAATGAGCTGTATAATATACAGATATTTCGCCGCGTCATGGGGAGGGATCGTTTTCACGTTGTAATGCAGGCCTTACACTTCGCTAAGAATCCAGGTGAAAACGATCCCTTACCCACTGACCGGCTTTATAAAATTAGCCCCCTAGTCGAGTGGTTCAACAACCGAATGAAAGCCATTTATTCGCCCGGTAAGCAATTGAGCCTCGATGAAAGCATGGTGTTGTGGCGGGGCCGACTTCTTTTCCGTCAATATATTAAGGGGAAAAAGCACAAATATGGGATAAAGCTGTATATGATTACAGATCCATCAGGTCTCATATTGCGCTTTTTCATATACGCAGGTAAAGGCGACAAAGAAGTTGGTGGGCAAGGGCATGCTCAGAAGGTAGTACGCAAGCTAGTGCGCAATTTTGAAGGTATGGGCCATTCGGTCTATATGGACAATTTTTACAATAGTGTCGACCTATCCCACGACCTCCTGGAACAAGAAACATACACCATGGGGACATTGCTTGCGAAACGGAAGCATGCACCCCGTGATGTTGTTTCTGCTCGCTTGAATAGTGGGGAGGTTGTGCACCGATACTCAGAAAAGGGAGTGTGTATATTAAAATGGAAGGATAAGAGAGACGTTTTGGTCATCTCAACAGAATTCGGACCAGAGCTGGTCGAAGTTCCAGGGAGAAGGACCAAAATGAAGCCAACTGCCGTGGCAGAATACAATAAATATATGTCAGGAATTGACCGACAGGATCAATTCCTGGCATACTACAATTCAGAACACAAATCCTTAAAATTTTACAAAAAACTAGGGGTCCATACCTTCCAAATGATAGTGTTGAATGCGTACCTTTTATATAGAAGATATTCAACGGAAAAATGCCTAGATTTTTTGGGGTTCCGAAATATACTCGTGCGGCAACTTATTAGGGTGGAAGAACTGCCTTCTGAGCCTGCCCCTACCCGCCTATACCATTTGCTACGGCTTACCGAGCGAGGTGAAAAGGGGAAAAGAAAGCAGAAGAGATGCAGATGGTGCTCGAGTAAGGAAAACAAAAGGACGGATGTAACGTACTACTGCGCCGCATGCCCTGACGAGCCTGGGTTCTGTGTAGACCCATGTTTTGGGAATTATCATATAGCCAATAGGCTATTGTAAATATTGTAAATAATTTATTGTAAATCTTCATTTTAAATAGGTACTACATGTAAATTGTAAATATTGCAAAGAATTTATTGTGGATATTCATTTTAAATACTTGATAATACTTACTGATAATTTACTATTTACATAATACAAGATTATTTATTATAATTCTCCTTTATTACAAATTAAATTTAGTTTATTAAAGTCATTTTACAAATTTTGAAATATAATTTTTAAAAAAATCATAATGCGTGAGTTTGATTTATACCCTACCCTAATTTCATATTCAATATTTTGGTAGCGGGAGCCGCCACTACCACTGTCGTAATACTGATTCACGATAAATCGGGTTATGATTCACAGACGGCAGTCCAATAAAACTTCGCCCAACGTGGCTTCCCGCAAAGCGGATTCGAATTTACGCGGTATTCAAATGTGCGATGAGATTCTCCTACCGCGAGGGTGTTTCACTTTTATACGGTTTCCTCAAATGATCATTTTCCCTCTGAAAAGATCGTTAGGGTGAAAAAATTCGTATGGTGGGGAATTAATCTATTGTTATTAACAATTAACTAAATAGTCTATCAATGGCATAATTTTATATAATTTTGGGGAACCTGCATCTGTATCGTATGCTTCTTCGTCAGCGAAGTGGAGAAAGAAAACTCTTATTTCGGACATTATCTCGTAAAATGTAGGTGTCGCTAACAATCTATTTCGGGAAAAAATAATGGCTTTTTCTGGATTTCATTGTGATTCCTTGCAATAATATAATTCCAACAAACAGTTTTCTCTCCTAATCGTTCTCGCGGCTTCTTCTTTTTAATAGTTTCAAACTTCCTTTATCCTGAATTTTTTTATTCGAATAAATGTTTGTTTGCCTGGCTATTTCTTCACCCATTTCCCCTCGAGTACTCGCGTCTGGGTCGAATCGACCAAGATGAACTTTAAAACGTCCATATCTTTTTATTTAAAAATTCAAATAATTTCTTTCTCCTAGTAGCTGAGTTTTACAATATTTTGAACAAGTCGCATATGCCTACGATCTCGGCACTGAAAATTTAATGATGAAAAAAAGCAAATTACTCTGGTAGGCGGCGCTAGGCACGAGAAAACCTCTCACGTAAAATGCTGCGCCCTTCATTTATTTTCCGCTTTACTCGATAGAAATATTTTGTAATGTTCTGTTAAATTTTGTTATGCTACTGATGAAGTGATACGAGATTTGTGGTTTTATTTGTAACATTTCTCATATACCAACCATTTTTTTCAGTTATGAAGAGAAAATAAGGCACTTTTACATTACAAATTTTACTGATGGTTAGTTGTAATCTCCACAGCTAGAAAACTCGCCAAATCACCTTTTGTTGCACTGGTCATCTATAAGTTTATAGTCTTTACGCGAGTGCGTGCCAGCCCGAGGTGCATTGCACCCTTACAGCAATCCAAGTGTGATGGCAACAAGAAAATTTCGGCCGAGGTCATGGTCAGCGATGGGTCTTTTACTCACATTCATTTCTGTCTCTGCGTTGGTTTTCACACCTCTGCTACCCCACCCTGCTCTCATTTGTTTCCCAGTGCGAACAAGACCCATCATAAAATTTTATGGTTCCACGTGTACACTCTGTGCTCAAGTGTGAAATTCTACAATAGCATCGGCAAAAATAAAGATGTTCGCAGGTGAATGGGGATGGAAGGGGAATGTTTGTTATATTTCCTTTGGCTGAGGGTATACCGACTGGCGAAACGGTCGGTCATCTCCAGATGTGAAAATGGAAAAGCACCCCGAAATGGAATTTCTCTCTCAGTTATAGCAGAATGGTGGTTGAAGAAACGTCAATCGTATGGTGTGCGTCTTCCTCCTGTTTTGTTTTGCGAACTGACTCGTTGATTCAATGTTCCAAAATCACGAGCAATAAAATCAACACTCCTTGGTTTTCAAAAGAAAACTACATTTTTATCGTACGTACCAAAACAAAATAAATGTCTTGCTTCTATTAACAATGCATCATGGAGATAAAATATCATAAGTTCCGAATTCTCTCCAATATTCATGTCGTAAATTTTCCAACAAATTAGAACAAGACTGCGTACCGCCAATGAAGAAGAAAAGAGCAGAAAAACCATCTCAGTGTCAACTGTGCGAGACAAAAAACGACCGTAAAACCAAAACAAGTTGTCTCAATTGTAATAAATTTATATGCAAGTGGCATTGTTTTACGATTTGTGTTAATGTGTTAATTGTTTTGAAAGGGCAAGATTTCAGGATACTGAAAATTCCGATGAAGATGTGAATTAGAATTCTTGATTTGCATGACAAACTTTCAATAAATTCTTTAATAGTTTTTATTTTTTCTATTGACATTATTATCATCTCTAATAATTTTTAAAAAATATTCTTGAATTAAAATCATTTTTTTAGCTATTAAAATACACGGGGTCGATTCCACCCAACGCGAGTGCTGTGGTGATGATTATTAACGCGAGAACTCACGGGTTAAAAGTCGTCCCTTGCGTCAGATTTGGCTCAGCGTAACATGAGTTAGCGTGGTTTCTCTGGTGTTTGTGTGTGTGGTTTTCGGTAGATCACATTCATCTTACTGCGCAGTTTCCGAAAGTAAGTGATTTGGTTGGTATATTGTGTTGCTGGCAAACATTGTACACGCCGTCCTGAAAAGGCAGCCGTGCGGCAAGTAAGGAAATGCAATCCCTATTAGCCACGCGGCTGACGTTCCAGAACGGCGTGTACAAAATTGGCCACCCACGCGAATTTTTGAGAAGATTTTAATTTTTAACATCATACTATAGAGTTAACACACTTGAATAATATATTTAAAAAAATACATTTCCGCGTGGGGCAACTGTTTTGTTTTTTTTTTGGTTTTGCGCACACGTTGAATGTGTTAAATGAAAATATTAATAATATATCTATCTATAATTCTTCCGTTGATATTTCAATGGGCACTACACTAGTATATTGTATAATAAACATTTTAAAGACTTATAACAATCAATAAATTAATACAGGGCATTCCTGACTTAGGACTCTAATGAGTTCCTGAAAATCACATTGTAAGTTGAATATCATTTTCCCATAGGTTAATATGTTATAAATTGAGATACGTTCCAGGACCTTGGAAAGAAATATGTACCTAGCCGTATATAGGCTATAAATTAATAGTTTAAGATCAAATGATTGTTGTATATTGCATAATAAACATTTTAAAGACTTGAAACAATAAATTAATACCTACAGTGCGGACAGGTCGTATCGTCCAACTGAATATCGACCAAAAATATGTACAAGATAGTACTCAGGGCACATCGGATGTTGAATATCGTGTGTCTGGGGTACGATATCGGATGTTGACTTCAAGGTATCAATGTATTAATGTTGTAAGTCCAGGTTTATTGTAAGTCAAAACATCATAAGTCAGGAACATCCTGTACCAGTAGTCCTCAGCCTAAAACCCTTCTGCTTACGATGCTCCAAACCTACAATATTTTCTAATTAAGGAAAATGCTCTTAGCAGAATATTAAGGGACATTTTTGTGAAAATATATTATCTGGCCAATGAATCAGGAATGTAACCCCACTCTATAACACTGTTCCTATGGGAAAATGTACTTTGACTTACAACCTGATTTTCAGGAACCAACCGTGTCATAAGCGTGAGAAATGACTTTACTTTAAATAAAACGAGAAAAATTACTTGGTATAAGTTCCACTTTATTAAAATAGATACGACCGGTTTTGACTAATATCTAGTCATCATCAGGTACAAAAACAAGAAGCAACGCAAATATATACGGAATCGGAGGGGAGTTGGGGAGGTAAATGTGTAGAGGGGACCAATGAATGGGAGGGCGAGGAGGGAAGGTGGAATCAAGGTATTGGGGAGGGGTGGGTGTTAGGAAGAAACAAAGTAAGCAAGGGAGAGTGGGTGGAAGGGAATAAATTTGTTAACGAGGTTGAGTGTGTTATCATTGTGGTGTAAAAGTATTTCTAACTGTTCTAAAAGATATAAACTGGGACCTTTAGTTGCGAAATGAATTACCTCTGGGTTAAAGTTGGAAGAGTAAGTGTTTGGCAGTGTGATTTGAATGAGCCTTGTAAGAAAGATTTTCTATGTTCGGTGGTCCTAACGTGGAAATTTCTCTGTTTGCCCTATGTAAATGGCATTACAGTCATTACATGAGAGTTTATAGACACCGCTCCTGAATAAATTGTCAACCTTATCTTTATTGTTAGATAACATTTTCCCTAGATTAGTGAGGATGCAGAAAGCTGGACGTAATTATCTTTGGGAATGCAAATCGCAATCAGCCAGGAAATATGGTGGATATATGGTAATTTACACCAACGGTGTTTGTTAACAGAAGAAGGAGTATTATAACAATGTTCAAGAGTTAGTTTCCTCTGTTTTCTACATAAGAGTGTGTCGATTAATTTCTGTGGAAAACCATTGGTGGTGGATATTTGTTTAACGACATTAAATTCTTTATCGAATTCTACCTGTGAGAGAGGGATGTGGGTTAACAGGTGTATTAGAGCGTGATAAGCCGCATGTTTGTGCGGAGTGGGGTGAAAAGAAGAAGAGTGAATGGTGTGATCAGTATAAGTCGGTTTCCTGAAAATTCCGAATTGTAAGCTGTGTGCGTGTCTATGTATGGTTAAATCAAGGAAGTTGAGGGTGTTATTTACTTCAATCTCTTGGGTGAATTTAATGGACATATGTAAGCTATTGAGGATAGATATATTTTGTATTTGGAAAGGTTCCCTCAGACGACTGGACCAATTTTTATTAGATTAGGTCTGTATGGCAAGGGAAAGAAAGATTCTGATAGGGGTAGGGATTTTCAAACTACAGGGTTGTTGGTAGGTGGAGGGGCGACTGCTCTCCTCCTCCTTGATAAGTTTCTGAATCCACCCCTGCAGCCCATCCCAAATCTCTTTAATGGCCATAATAATAATTCTTTATTATCAGTATGACCATGGAATCAATATTGCAGGTATAGGAGTTGTCTGGAGAAAAAAACTGGGTACATATAATTGATAACATAAAGAAAGAATTAAAATATTGAATAAATCAGAATACAAAGCAGAGCTGGGAAAGTTCCGGAACAAGGAATGGTTCCAAAATGGTTCTGGTTCCTGGATCCGGAACAGAAATATTGTATCAGAACCGGAACCTGAACAATTGAAGAGTCGGCCGGAACAACGTTGTAACTTACAAATTTTCATGAAATGAGTTTCCGATGGAGCAACGTTGTACATATAATGTAGAATACCCTCATAGCAACAATGTAGGGAAATATTGATTTTCAACTGTTATATTTTAGCTCCAACAATTGGTTCAATCGCATATTTACACGGAACAACGTTGTAACTTACAAACATGGCGGCATCTAACAGTGTGAATCTGAGTGCAAATACCATTTCCCATTTAAATAGAGGTAAAAAAAAGAACATACATTTCGAAAAGTGGAAGTGTAATGTTCGTAAAATGAAGAGAGATCGTGGAGAACCTTACACATCCTCAAGAAAAAAGGAAATACCAGCCCTACAACCACCAATTGAGGTGAGTGGAACAATGTTGTAACTTCATAGGCTATACAACCTTTTGCCACAATAATATTATTCCTACTATTGAGTCTTTTTCGTTATACCCCCATCCTCTATACACCCCAGACTGATTGTATTTACCGGTTTATCTCTGGAAAATGTTTAAATAAATTTTTTATTCGTAAGACGTTTAGTGCATATATTATAGAAATCTGTATGTGTTAAAATATGCGGATTTTAGGTTGCATTTACCTTTTATTGGGGGTATGGGGGAGGTGGGGGGTATATCGAAAAAGGAGTAAGAATCTTTCTCGTCTTACATGCACACACATACACACGAATGCACGCGCGCACAAATTCAAATGCCTTTTTAAAAACTTTTTCCTTGTTAGGGTCCTGTCTGCAAATGCAAAGGGAACTGCTACGCTGAAAAACTTTCGCATGAACGTACACTGGTACTTTTTCGTCAATTTCGAGGCTTGAGCTACAATGAGCAGTCCCAGTTTCTATCCTCCCAGTGTGTAGTTCTGGAGGAGCCACGAAGGAGAGTGCAGGATGAAGCTGTGTCTAGAAGGCAGTATACTGTTAAATATTACCTACCTGCAGAACAAAGCAGGGAGCGGGTCAAAGTTTGTATGAAAACTGTTTGCAACACATTCAGGATCACATCATGGCGGCTGCAAATTTTAGTTGAAATCGTGACCTTTCAGATCAGAGAGGCTTACATAAAAACAGGCCGCATGCAGTACACGAAGAAACTAAAGCTAAAATCCATGAACACATAAAATATTTTCCTAAGCAAGAAAGCCACTACAGTCGTAGTAAAACTACTAATGAATACCTATCGCCTGAACTAAATTTGACTAAGATGTTTGACTTATTTAGGGAGAAATACCCTGATATTGCTATTTCATACCGTGTGTATTCAGATCTTTTTTACTCGGATTTCAAACTAAAATTTGGCCTACCTAGAAGTGACACATGTAAGACCTGTGATGCTTATTTTGTAAAGATGTGTGCTGCACAAAATGATAATGAGATGAAATCACTGCAGTTAGAGAGTGATTTACACCACATGAGAGCAGATGCGGCGTATTCACATCTTAAGGAAGATCAAGAGAAAGCTAAAGTAAATCCAAACACTGTAGTGTTATTTACTGATTTGCAGCAAGTTTTGTTTTGCCCTGTCTTGAAACATTCTTCCATGTTCTATCAAAGGCAGTATGCAACATACAACTATGCAGTGCATGATGGTGGGTCAGGAAATGCATGCATGATACTATGGCATGAATCTGTAGGGCAAAGAGGTTCTACTGAAATTGCATCGTGCTTTCTTAGATACATTACTAAGATTTACAAGCCTCTCGAAAATGGTGAAGACCGTAAGCTCATCGTGTGGTCGGATCGATGCGTCGGCCAGAATAATAACTGGAGAATGATCACTATGTTTCAACTGCTGATTGTTTCTAAGTATTTTACTGAAGTACATCAAAAGTTTTTGGTCAGCGGTCACAGCTTTTTACCATGTGACCGAGATTTTGCACTAATTGAGAAAAAAAGAAGACTGCTACAGTGCATATTCCTACTGACTGGGAGGACGTTATAGTTTCAGCTAGGCCTAGCAATCCATTTGCTGTCATCTGGATGGATCAGGAGGATTTTAAAGACTTCACTGAAGCTGAAAAAATATTAAGAAAACTGGTAGCTTTAAAATCACCGAGTCCATGTGGTTACGGATTGACGCAGACGATCCAACAACTATAAAAGTGAGGAAGCAACACAATATTTTGCAGCCATGGATAACCTTCCCTCTAACTAAACCTCAACTTGGGCGAGGACGGAGGAATGAACCACCATCGATTCCACACATTTCGGGGCTGAAGGCTATTTATGATGGACCTCTCACAATAAAACCAGAAAAGAAGAAAGATTTATTAGATATGTGCCAATATCTACCTTCAGAGAAAAGGTTTTATGAGGAGCTTACTGAGACCTCATAAAAGGAAAACATGAGCTCAATACATAATACAGTCGTTAAAAGATTTCTTTTAATTTTCATTTCATTTCATTCATTATTAAGTTCATTTGAACTTTGAATATTTTTTTATTTTTCAATTAAATTTTTTTTACTTTCTAAAATTAGATATATTATTCAAGGTATGATGTCACAGTTATGTTGTTTGACTAAATATGTTTGTTAAAACAACTTCTTTGTTACTTTCTTTCTTCCAACCACTTTCTCTTTCATTAATAATAATGTGCATTAAATGTTGTACTGGAACAACGTTGTAACTTACAGTAAGATACAACGTTGTTCCACGGAAAAAAATTTCATTAAACCATATTTAAAATATTACACATTTATAACCCGTATAAACTATCAAAACTAATTGTTGTATCTATGTTACATGTAATATAAATATAAAATATGAAGATTTTCAGAAATTTTAATGGGAAAAATGTTATTTGCATTTCCTGTAAAATTGCAAATTTGTTAGTTACAACGTTGTTCCAGCCAACTCTTCAATTGTCAAAATTTTGGTTCCGGAATGGTTCCCTTAAGGCGAAAGGTGGGTGAGGTGTAGTGTGATTCTCGACCTGTAGTGCCGTGCCACCATCGCTCAGGTACTGGTTCAAATATTTCTACTCATGTCCGTTGAAGTCGCTAGTATCGCGGAAAAACGGGTGGCGGCAGTTCATATTACATTTTTGCAATGACATCTGTCTGTCTGTTACTGGCTCTGGAGCCTAGACGGTTGAGCAAAAATGAATGAAATCTCGTACTTAGGCATTTCATCATACTGAGCAGAGTATACATAGAAATGGTTGTCATTGCTCAATAATTAAGAGTAGTTTATTCTATGCATTTTTACCAACAATCCGATTTTCTCAAAAACGGCTCTAACGATTTTGATAAAATTTCGTACAGTTACTTGAGTTAACGTCTTCAATAATACTGTATAGTTTATACTTCTCAAAAATGAATATAAGGCTAGTTTATTCTAGGCAACTTTAACAACAATTCGATTTTCTCAAAAACGGCTCTAACGTTTTTGATAAAATTTCGTACAGTTACTTGAGTATACATCTACAATAATACCACGTATTTCATTTTTCTCAATGCATGAATATAAGGCTAGTTTATTCTTGGGCAAATTTAACAAAAATTGGATTTTCTAAAAACAGGCTAATACGATTTTCATTTTCTAAAGATAACTAAACGATGCATTAGTACCCATATATGAGAAAGTTTGAACAATGTATTTTGTACCGATATTTTCTTAAAATGTGAACGACGATAACGAACACATGGCTGTACTCACATTGTTGAGAAAATTACGGCATATTGCGCCATATCTCCACTCGCTGAAGAAGACCACCATCTTCCGTAATTCAATCGGGAGATGCTGCTAAAAAACTATGCTCCAAGTAAACAAAGAGATCGCAACTGGTAACTTTTCTTCCAGTTGGTTTTGTGTATTCTTTAATGGCCTCACCTTCGTTCTGGAACTCATATTTCGTTGCAGCATTTCGAAAACAATCTGAATATAGGAATCGATTAACAAGAGGAGTCCATTTCGAATTTTTCCTTCGTTTGCATACAGGTCTGAAATTAGAGGCGGTTACTCGATTTTTCCTTTCTTCGAACCATTTCTCACACTCTACCTGGCCTTGTGTGCATTGAAGTAAGTAATTACCTGATTCCTTATTATCATTTTCCTCTACTTTCTGTACTTCGATGGAAACAAACGACCCTTCTTGCTTCACCGGTTATCTTGTTTCTGGTTCTCCATTGTAGTCTTCCACACTACCGATGAATCACTATACTCCTTATAAGGTAATTCCGGGAGAGATGCCACACTTTTCGGAAAATCAATATGACCTTGTTATAACGAAACTAAAAGAAACGCGATTTGTGGTAGGCAGACCTTTGGTAAATGAAGATTTAAAAAGTACAAAAAATGAGGTAGATATTATATATAAAGGCAAAAATTTGCATTAAAAAAAAAGGT
This sequence comes from Uropetala carovei, assembly GCA_036926305.1. Classification (NCBI taxonomy): domain Eukaryota; kingdom Metazoa; phylum Arthropoda; class Insecta; order Odonata; family Petaluridae; genus Uropetala; species Uropetala carovei. The sequence continues at coordinate 1,130,131 of JAXCHB010000180.1, read as the reverse complement.
ATTTTGTGGCGTCTCTCCCTAATGGGTTGGAGATATATGCCACACACTTAGGGAGAGATGCCACGGTCAAAATGTTTCATGATAAAAGTTTGGTTTTCACGCAAAAATAAAGAATTAACAGTAAAATACATCAATAAGGGCTTAAATAAAAAGCTAGGCTATTGCTATTAGAGAAATAATATATTTTATGTTGTTTTTTTCATTCACATTACGTCTGTTCTGCTATTACTTCGACTTTCAAATGCGATACGTTGAGAATTGAAACTTCGCCTTCTTCTCAAGATAGATATTGTTTCTTCTCAGTAGGTGCTCTATCGCAAAGCGAGCGACGTTGCCGCGATGGGGTTTTACCATAGTGGGTTTTTACCATGGAGGGTTTTACCATGGCGGGTAGATCCGAGAGATGAGCGATAAGCTGAGCATCCAACTGAAAGTCCTCTCGATGGTAGCACAGATTTGCAAAATTCTTTTTGTTTTTATACTGACCGGCACAACCATCCGAAAAGTAAACGATCTTTTCAACATAGGAGAGATCTCTCTTGAAGTGATCTAGGACACTAGCCTGCAATGCGCAAAATGTCGTTGTATCATGCGTAAGACAGTCACTAATAACGCAAAATGATGTTTTGCACGATACCCTCCTTCTGGAAGTATATCACGAACGGGTGCACTGTGGCCTGTAAGTTGGACCAATGAAAACTTTGCACTTCGTCCTGTACAACAAAACTGAAGTTCTCAGCAAAATCTACAATTATAATACATTCCTTATCACTTAAGGGGTTCTTTTTATGTGTCAAAAAAGACACTGTTTTGCAATGAAATGATGATCTTTAAGGTTGGCGAGATTACGCAACAAATTTTCAGAGAATTCCATTCCCTCTTCCATAACTTCGATCATAGAACAGCGAGGTGAGATCACTCACTGTTTGTATCTTATTTCCTGGCTCAACATATCCCCTGTGGGGAAGAGCAACCTAACACCATCTTCACCCGGACACATCTCACAATTTCGGTCTTCTAGCATGCAGTTTTCAGACATAATATCACATACCATTGACTGAAGGTAATCATTGCAATTCCGCATTGTCTCACATGCCCCAATCATGAGTTTCACGTTCTGGTGCTGTGCACGCACATACGGTATGCGTGCCCGGTGATCCGGCTAGCACGCAATACTTGGGACGCAAAGCAGCAAATTTACTAAATCCGATCTTCAAATTTGGATTTTGTCTTCTAAACTCTGCATACAGTTCCCGGAGATTTCCCAATATAAGGCGCTTTTGAGTTTTTTCCTTTCCATTTTCGGTGTTAATGCTCATAGTCTTTTATTCCAGGAAAATGCCGAGACATCTCATCATCCTCAAAAAATTCCCTCACCTTTTGAGTAACTTCTTTCATTATTGTATTCGTCCCTTGTCTAGATAACACTATCGGTAGGACTCCCTTCTCGCTAACAAGTCTACGGGTTAATTTTATTAAATATTCACTCACGTTTATCTCCAGAACAGTTTTTTGTATCGACCAAGATTGTGGAGTCAAACTGATAATATGAACTTTTTCTTGAGTTGTCTTTGCTGAGATAAGCTTAATTTTCAATTCGGATATGAGATGATCATAATCCGCGCAAAGATCATCCCCTTTCCCACGTCCTTCCTCATCTTCAAATTCCTCCAGACTGAATCCGTACCCAATGCTAGTTTTTCTTTTTACACGTTCTTCTATTCGCTTCACATTTCGCTTGAGAGCTCCTGCCCTTTTCCTGCAACTCAGTCTACTAATTGCAACAGGTGACATTGGGAGTGCACAGCAAACTATCTGCACACAGTCTTGGCTTGCCTCCGGAGAATCCTCTTGCTCTGGACAGCTTGCTTGAACAGCAGATGAGTCTTCAATATTTTCCTTGGTGTTAACTTGCTGCTGCTGGGGCAGTGCCTGTCAACAGCGCCTGCATAACACTTGTCCCGGAATAATAAATCTTTTAATGTGGCCCGCTGTAGAATTTGCAAACACCAGTGCGGCCCGCCATGCAGAAAATTTGCCCACCCCTGAACTAGGCGATTATATAGGAATGCAATTGCCCGCCTTCCTTCACCCGACCGCGGCAGGAATCGTTTCCCTTCGTGGCCAAGGGACTTCAAACAAGGGGAGGAAGGTCTCGAGCGAAAGCGTCATAAGAAGGGTCGGGAGGGCAGGTCTGAAAGAATGACTTAACTAGCGCTCGTTCCGCTAGGATCGCCAGTGAACGATACATAAAAATTGATTTTCTATTTCCATGATAACTCAGTTAATAATTAAAATAATTGCACCAAACCTTTTTTACTTGCTTTTTTGTAAAAATTAGGTATTTCCCATTGGAAAGAATTTTCGTTTAACGCGTTGATATAAAAAATAAAGTTGTTAAAATTTTCCTAATTTGTTATTTTTAGAATATGCTAAAATACGGAAAATTTGATTATAAATTGAAATATAACTGTGAAAACTGCAAGTTGATAACTTCAACCGTTTTGCCGCAATCTTGGAAATACGATTTCGGCCGACCCACCTTTCGCCTTAAAAATCAATAAATTATTATTAATATTTTTACATTTTTTAAATTTAAAACGTATTTTAATTTCTACTATTATATTTGTTATACAAAATTGAAAACGTACTATCTCTGTTTATTCTTCTTCCTTATTAAGTTTGATCTACTGTTTGGAGTTTAGTATCCAATCCATCTACATTTGGTTTCCATATTTTGTATAATAGATTCTGGTAAAAAGCTGTACAAAGATTACGTAAAGCAGGGAATAACAAGTAACATTCAATTATTTACTGGAATAAATTGTAAGACCTCACTTTCTAATCAGTTTCATCATCTTTCTTTGCATAGTCATAAAAAAATATTCTCTACAGTTACAGGATACAATGAAATTATGGGTTTGGAAGATCGTTTCTTGATATTTCAATATCATCCGTAATCGAAAGAAAAAAACCCATTTAAAGAATATTATTCAGAAGTTGAATATGTTGTGTAATAGATCAAAATGTCTTTTTAAGATGATGATTCAAGAAAAGAGTTATGAATTTGAAGATGAAAATATAAATCCAACGTCTTGATGGTATTGACAAGATAAAACTATATCTTAACCCATTCCATGCGGCATGACTGGAATTCCAGTCATCGTGGTTCAATCGAATGGCGGCATGATTGGAATTCCAGTCATAGCACTACATCTGGTTCTAGCGGTCTGGGTAAGGGACCGCCGGCGGAATGAGTTTCCTATGCGTCTCCAGCCATCAGTTTGACCCTAACCAGCACTTGAGAAAAGTCCGTTTTGCAATTGGTAGATTTTCTTCGGATTTTCGACTTTTTCTTTTTTGGGAATGTACTCACTCTGATTTTCCTATAGTGATTGAGAATTAGTTTTATTATGAAGTAAAGGTTATTTTATTTTCTTTCCAATTCCTTTTTGTATTATAAGAAAATTCATTTGTACATCGATAATTTTTTCGACGATTTGCGTGTTTTTCCTCTAATAATTTTTCGGTAAGTACTCGATTCAAATTACCGTCAGTGAATGAAAATTAGTCGTTTTATTATCGATTAAAGGTTGTTTTCTTTTCTTTCCAGGTCCTTTTTATATTATAGGAAAATTCATTTTTATATTATTACTTTTTTTCGACGATTTGCGTATTTTTTCTCTAATAACTCGTTGTATCGGTAAGTATTTCAAAAAATCGCTAAAAATCTATTTTTGCGTTTTTTCGTTAAATTTTTTCATATCTGCATTTCTTGCACTAACAAGGGGAAGGCACTACTGACCCCCAACCGATTTGGCTGAAACTTCGTAGAGATAATGTCCATGACGTCCGATTAACGAAAATATATACATATCAGGGCCAATACCCAGCCGTTTTTATTTTATTAATAAAAATAAGTTATTATTTCCCTAGTCACTGCTTAACTACCGTACACGGTAAAGGATCTCGTAGATAACGGTGTTGGCGGAGTGTCTAGCACGCTTGGCTGTAAATCTGAAGATCTGATGTTCGAGTACTTGTCCCGAAACTTTTTTTCATTTTTTCCCGCATTTTCACTTTCACCATTTAAAGTATTTATTACCTAATTTCCTAATATTGCTTTAAGTTTAAATATCCATTTATTTCTAAATAAAATTCCTAATCACAATGATAGTATATATAACTATAAGCTAACTCTATTTCCTCATACCCGTGAATTTCGTCGACTTCTTCGGGCCCCACCAGATCGTAATCTTCATGGAAGTTCATCTCGCCAAGCATATCCACAACACGTGTATAAATTTCTTGGGCCATTACAACACTACGGCCACATTCACTTTCGGGAACTTCTTTATCCGACATCAATCCATTTTTTCAGAGGAGTTTCATGCATCTTTCGCTGTTTCTTCGTCCAAAGGAGGAGACGTAAAAGATGTAACATTTTTGCTCGTTACAGGATTCCCCGCTGAAGATGTTGAAGCAGTATATTCCATTTTTGAATCAGCAAAAACTGTAGTATGTTAGAAATACACTTCGAAACACACTAGCTAAAATGCTCACAATGCTCTGATGAAAGAAGTAACACTGATCTTGTAGCACTTGAGATCGCTCCTATCTGATCCTTTTCCAAATGCTTTCAAAGAATTTTTCGACAATGTCATGATTGTGAAACAATACGTGCAAGACAATAAGTTTCTTTTCATTGTTTAATCATGGGGAGGACAATAATAAATAGCTTTACAATGAAAAATTTATTAACGAGGAAAACCAACCGCTATGTACGCTACAAGTAATTCTTCAAAACTGCACATCAGTATATTAAAAATATTAACTATTAAAAAATAAAAATATATAGCGTTATTAAGAAATAAGCATTTAAAATGAAAGTGAAAATGTGGAAAAAAATGAAAAATAATTTCGGAACAAGGACTCGAACAACATACGTTGACATTTACAGCCAAGCGCATTAACGGCTACGCTAGCGCCGCCTATGAAAAGCAACGTTACCGTGTATGGTAGCTAAGCAGTGACTAGGGAAATAATAACTTATTTTTATTAATAAAATAAAAACGGCTGAGTATTGGCCCTGATATGTATATATATTCGTTAATCGGACGTCATGGACATTATCTCTACGAAGTTTCAGCCAAATCGGTTGGGGGTCAGTAGTGCCTTCCCCTTGTAAGTTCTACTGGAAATGTAAGGAAACTGGATTCAGTCACCGGCAAAGAACTCGGATTTTCCGTGCCGCGTTGAATGGGTTAACCAACTGCCAAATAAAATTTTCTCATACAATATTTGTATTTATTGCATAAATTAAAAAGAACAAAAAATGTCATAGAAAAATCGTAAATGATATGTTGATATGTTATTTAGACCTGCAATATGATATTATCTTTTAGGTAGAGTGATGGAAGTTTTAACTTCATGAAAGGTCAGTTTTGAATGTGGTCCCAGCTATGCACCATGACCCTGATAATTTTAAAACAATTTCAAATCTTTTCATTGAAAAAACAATAAGTAAAGAAAATTGTTAGATACTGCTATGATTGACAAAATATTGATGTGCAATTAAATCACACTTGGCAGCATACGCATCGCTATCAACAATTACAAAATTTTTCCTAAATACATACTTAACTGAATCCGAAATGGGAATCCATACTCTGTTGAAGGAATAGTTAACATGTAGTGAGCTATTTTTGGTTCTCCAAAAATTAACAAATTTATTCTTTTGGTTAATTTATAGTTGTCATTCCTTACACCACACTGAAATACCTTTTTAAATCATTTTGGAGATACTGATGGTCTTCCAGATTGTTTATTTCTCTATAAATGACGTTGTTGTCTGCGAACAGCCTAATTTTACTTCTAACTACTGAGTTTGTTTATATAAATTAGAAATAATCACTTAGCAAAGTACTTCACATAAATTCTGATGAAAAATCAAAATATCTCTTAAACAATCGGTATTATAAAAAAATGTTTAAAAAACTTATAGGAAATTACAGTCTACAACTATAGTAGTAACAAATATTTGCATACATGAAGTTCTAAAGGATGTATTTGGAAAATACTGAAAAATGACAAAGTTAGAGTGCCCACAAAATTCTGTTGTACAGGCATCATTGAGAAAATAGTCAAAACGTACTAAGGGAACCTCAAAATATGTATTTCCGTTCAAATCTCGAATTTGATTTTTTTCATGAATAAATACCTACTCCTACACTACGTATGGAGAAAGTAAAGAGAAAATTTTCTTTAAAAAGATGACATTTGGTCACACTACTTTTAAGAAACTTTCATAATTTTTTATGTAATTGAAAAAAGTTGTAATTCATGTGAAATTCTATCAATAAAAAAAATTTTTTAGACCAAGTAACAGTTCCTGAACTGGAACCAAACCTTCTTTTGAACCCAGAACAGAACGAGTAGGAACATTTAAGTTTGGAACCGAACCGAAACTTCCCAGCTCTGATAAAAAGCAAAAAAAATACAGTAAGTCCCCAACCTACACTGTTAATTCGTTCCGAAGGTCACCATGTAAGTTGAAAACGTGTAAGTCCAACAATGCTTAAATACAATATATTTTTTGTCTTATACGTTCGTTTCAATGGATAGTTAAAGCTAAAAAAGTAGTGCTTATAAAAACAAAATGTTAAGAAAATGAAAATATACTCAGTGCAGTACATATATAAAACCGTAATTGTAAGAAAACTTACACCCACGGGATAACAAATCTAAATAGCGAAAGTGACGCTGTCAGCTGTGCTCGGTTTACGAGCTTAATTTGTTCCTTGAAAACTGCTCATAAGGCGAAAACTCGTAAAACGAAAATTAATTTCCCAATGCACCCCATGTTATAAATTTTATAAACAATACATCATTAAAGTTAGGATGCCATGACGTTCTGCGCATTTGAGAAGATTCGGGAACCGACGAAAGTCTGAATAGGTGCCGGGAAAAACAATCGGTTTGTGAGAGGAAGGAGATCGTATTATACGTGAAAATTGGCTCGTAAATTGAAAAACAGGTATAAATTTTTGCATCTCGTATAAGCGAAAACTCGTACACCGATTGCTCGTATACCGAGGGATTACTGTACTAGTAACGCCATGCATTGAGCAGCAGTTTAACTAACGATCGAGCACGCTGATAAGTTACATCATGTATCCATGTATCTACGGATCCATGTGTCGTGGACTTACTGTACTTGATAGGAAAAAACCCTCTAATTCAGAATGATACAAAGTAAAAACAAAAAATTGAAGTGGCAATCACAAATTAATAAAGAAATACACAGGATCTCAACAACATACAGTGGAACCCCCATTTAACGTTTGCGTCGGGGACAAGTTTTTTGTACCTTAAATGGGGGTTATCTAAAATAGAAAGACTAAACAGCAGTTCATTAATGTCAAATATGTTTTATTAGTTAAAACACAAATATTAAGTGTATAGATTAATTACGATCAATTTTTTCATTTGTAAAATTTCACAGAACGAAGATGGTTGAGAATAATACCAACTGTAAGTCATTCGGCAAAGGTGATTCTTCTAGCTTATGGTTTTTTTGCAAAATTAGTGGTCACTTCATGGCTGTGACCCTTATTGCACCTACTAGCAGTGAATTTGCAATCTTTAATTTTTCCGAGACAAACTTTCTTAAAACTTTTAAGCAAATAAACACAATTGAAGCGCTCCTATATAGGAGGAATCAACCAAGCGTGCAGATCCTTTCAGTTTTTTAAGTTTGCATGCGATAATGAATACATGATATAATTGGGCTCGCATGGGTTATATAAGATAATACAGTAAAACCTCGTTATAACTCGAGTTTCGGGAGACAGAATGTACACCCGCATTATCGGCAACCCGTGGTATTTCGCGAAATAATTTTAAAAACGTGAAAGCATATGGGTTATAACAAATTTAATTGCAAAATACTATAAAAACTTATCGTATTTTGATTTAAATGCATACCTTACTTTAATCGGTGTCTTTAAAACAGTCTGATATTTTCTTTTGGAGTGACAGCTGATGGCGTTTCTTCGTCACATACGTCTTAATATTTTGCAAATGTAAAAGATGAAGATGATCACAATCACTCTCTCTCCATCCAATTCATCACTTCACTGATGTTATCCGATACTTTGCTTATTTAAGGTGTCTCAACCTCACACATCTCTTCATTCTCGCTGTCATCTTCCGATAATTTTTCTGCTCTTCCATGGTTCTGGACTTCAGCTACAATTTCTTATCATTCTTATAGACAGCGACGGAAGTTTAGCATCGCAGTAAAATTTGAACCAAGTTGCTTACTAAGAAAATAAATCCCGGTAAATTTGAACCAAGTTGTTTATGAAGAAAATAAATCGCGGTAAAATATGAATCAAGGATGTTTACGAAGAAAATAAATTGCGGTAAAATTTGAAACAAGGATGTTTACAAAGAAAATAAATGAAATCATTTTGGGGGACATGACTAGACCCATGGTATATCCAAATCCACGGTATAGTGAGGCGCGTTATAACAGAGTTTTACTGTATTTACGAGTTTCGAATAATTATCCCTCAGTGAAGCAGTTTTTAGTCTCATTTGTTACATTTCGGCCATTTATGCGAAGTGGGCTCACAAATTTGACTGCGTGTCTTGTGCGGTGTAGGGAAATGCTACAGTGACTGACGAGTAAGAACATACATCCAAAGTTTTAACAACATCGCCGCCTCGATGTAATAATAACATTGTTGTGAGTAAGTCTTCCCCTTTTTTGGGGAATTGTCTTCCTTTCGGGTTAACAAGGTAAATATGGCTGTGGTAAACGCGGGTGGCCCAACTACGCGACAAGTTAGTGAGCGAGCGCCTACGAAATGAAACGTAAAAAAAACCGTTCACGTGATGACGTCATCGCAACTTTCGTGAAGAACGTACCAGATTAGGACATTTAAGGTGGATTGACAAAACAGCACGACTAAATATTAATTCTTTTGAGTTTATTTAATGTAGTAACAACGCCAGTATGTGTTGTGTCATTGATGGTTAGATTGAATTAATATATTACATCTCCACCAAATGAAATATTCTCGAGTCACGGTGTAAATGTACCTGAAATCGAGGTGATGCCCCGCAAGGGACCAGAATTTCGTCCCTTAATTGCGGGCAATTCACTAAATCGAGGAACACTAAATCGGGTGATACAATACATTATGTACATGGAGCTTTGGTCGGGTAGGCAAAAAACCACCTTAAACGCGGGTAAACCTTAAATGGGAGAACCTTAAATCGGGATTCCACTGTATATTCACTCACGCCGTAAAACATTTTTTCCAGTAAAATGTTTTTTTTACACCTCAATCTTGAATCTACTGATAATAATACCATATTAACCTGAAAGCAAGTTGATCTCGAATTTAAGATGACCACAATAAAAAACATGGTCTGTTCAGGAAAAAACTTTGTAATACCAATTTACCATCAATGTACAATAAAGACAAAAACAGTTCAGGTGTTAGTAGTCAGAATACATAGGTATTCAAGATGCAAGTAAAGTGAAACAATAATTCATGTCTATAATCATAAAACATACAAATATATTGAAAAATAAACATTACTTGACTGAGAGATCATTACATCTTTTTGTATGCAATACTAACAATTAAATTCCAGTTTATGTAAAATCATCAAGAAATTAAAAATTACATGTTAGAATACCTACTGTACCTACCGTATTTCTAAATGTGCTAAAATTATGAAACTTTTTCTAACGGTAGAGTTCACTAAATAACAAGTACAGGATTATAGAAATATAAATACCTTTATTTATTTGGCCGTTAAAAATACATAAATGTTAAACAAATTGACAAATGTTTATATACTTTTGGTTGAGCTAGGGAGCTGAAAATTTTCAGAAAGTTAGAGAATGGTGTTCCACCTAAATCAACATGTACAGGCGATGCCCGAGATTCGACAGGGATGTGTTCCTGAAAACGTGGTCAAATCTTGAAGTTGAATGTCGAGCGCCATTTTCCCATAAGTACGTTATTATTGGGGGATGCGTTCCAGCATCTCGGGAGAAAATTATTAAGTTCCGTATCATATAACATAAAGTTAAAATAACATTACTAAATCGCTAAGGAAGCAATATTAAATCATTAAAAAGCATAAAATAATTTAAGACTAAGGAAAACGACTTAAATAAAAATATTTTCATACCTGAAATGAGCACAAACGATAGTTACTACATTTTCGCTTTCAAGGAATTCATGAACTATCATGAATGTCTCTTTTGATCAAAATTACTTTTTGAAACAAGTCTTTGTCTTGAGTATTCAACTTCAATCCCAACTGAATGCAAAGAGCACTCCCCAAATATTTCAGTAGTTCTTCTGTTTGTAAACAAGAAAGATGCTCTGACAGCAAAAGAAATCTAATATGCAGAGACTGTAGAGATTAATTCTTGGTCTGCTAATCAGGAAAGATGTGGGAGTTAGCTGATGGGCATAACCCAAACATTAGCAGTGGCCTCACTGAAAATTCATCGGTAGATGTCATTATAAGTACACCCTAAAAATATTCTTTTTTTCATGGAAAATTAGATTGATTCTTCAAACAGAATCACAGGAACTTACATAATTATATGTAGCTCCAAATTCGATCGATCGAATAGGAGAGCTTCGTCCAGTCAAAAGTTGAGTTGGGGTTATAATGTGTAACGGTTGAATTTTCAAGTTAGTCAAATGTCGAATAATTAAAAGCTGCAAATATCTACTGCAGGTCTTCAATGCAGACGAGGCAGGCCTCTACTGGAAACATATGCCGTCTCGCACCTGCATTTCCACAAAAGAAAAAACAGCATCTGGTTTCAAAATTTCAAGATTCTTTTAGTCTTGGACAATGCCCCTGCTTATTTGCTTGATTTTGAATCTTTGTCTGAAAACATTAAGGTAGTATTTATGCCATCACGGATAACAGCGATAATGCAACCCATGGATCAGGGCATGATAAGGGTTTTAAGTCGTATTATTTACAGCGTACATTTAGGCAATTAATAATAGAGATGGATGCAAGTGATGAAGTGACTACACAATTTTTGGAAGAATTCTGATATTTTGGACTGTGTTAAAATTGTAGGTGAGTCTCGGAAAGAAATGTCTCATCATCAGATGAATGGTTGCTGGAAGAATGCTTTGCCTGAAGCTGTTCATTCGTTTGAATGCTTCAAATCTTCCCAAATTCAAAAGGAAATCTTCGATCATGCTAAGGAGGCATGCTTCAACAAAGTCAACAAGGATGACGTCACAGATTTGTTGGAATCACATGCTTTGCCAATGAAGAATTGGCAGAATTGAACCAACAAACATTGGAAGAAGCAAAGACTGATGATGATGAAGATAGTGCTATTGTAGAAGAAAAGACCTTAACAATTAAGGGTATGAGAGAACTCTTTAAAAAATGTGGAAGAAATGGTGGATTATGTTAAGCGCCATGACCCTCCCTACGATCGTGCTGCCAAGTTTGAACGTGAGCTGAACGAAACAAACAACATTAGACTCATTCTTTGCACAGAGACCAGTCACGGAAGAATCCTAGCCTCAGTCAGATCTTTTTAGTCTTCAGTCGCCAACCATGGGAAGGTGCATGCAAAAATTAAAATTCATTTTCAAATGTCGACAGTGTACAGGTAGAGTACAGTTTTCAAGTTTTTGATTTATGCTTCTGAGATACTGAATAAATGGTAAAATATTAAACCCAATTAATTTTGAGTGTTATTTTATATTAGCATTATTTAAAAAATACTTTAGTATTTATATTCTGGATTGTTGGAACATTATTCCTTCTTAAACAGTGCCTGTACAGTCCCATTTTTATGCGCATTTCGCTTACAGCGTGAGCGCCTAATATTGTCGGTCGGTCCGTCCGCCTGTCTGTTCATCTGTCCGTCCATCCGTCCGTCCGCATGTTCGTTCTCGGCTTCTACCAAACGGATTTTCATGAAATTTGATATTAAGGACTTACAATCAAATATAAGAAGAAAATCGAAAAAATGAATCTCGTACGCCAATCAGTTTTATTTATTTTATTTATTTATTTTATTTATTGGTGACAAAAAATTAAATTTCCATCATATCTCTTAAGTATTGTTCATATCAAAATATTTTTCAAATAAAAGTTGTAGAACTGGCAAAGAAGAGTATTTCCTTTTGTATACATTTTTATCGTAGAAGTAGCCGTTATCGAGAAAATCAAACAAAAACGTCTTAAATCGAGTTGAACTTAGAAAATTTCTTGCATAGTTACTTCTTCATTGTTGCTGACATAAATAATCTCACAAACCAATGTTTAATTTACGTGTGCAAGCAATATTTTTAAATAGGAAGAAAATGGATTATTTATGATGAAGAAAAGAACTTCAAAATGCTATTTCCCTTACGTACAGGTATATAATTTCTTTCTAATACTCCATTGCACAAAACGCGCCCATCTGTGATACGTTGTACACTTTCCTAACTTGTTACTTTCTCCATACGTAGTAATGGGAAAGTATTGTGTTCACGAAAAAAATCGACTTCGAGATTTCAACGGAAATACGTTTTGAGGTCCCTAGAACACGTTTAGAATATTTTCGGAATGATGTCTGTGTGTGCGTGTGTGTGTGATTGTGGGTGCTCTAACTCAAAAAGTACATGCGATATTGTTACCAAACTTCATATATAACACTTTAACATGAGCACAAAGAACTGATTAGTTTTTGGACAATAATGGGTAACCGGAAGTCGAGGTTTATTCGAAACCCGATTTGGTTTTTGCAATAATTCTTCATTAAAACATCATTATGGTATATACAATTCTAAACAAAAGTTATAGAGAATGTAATTTCCTACAACTTTCATTTGAAACAATTTTCTATTGTAGTTATTGTTTAGGAGTTATTTATAAATAACCGGTTTTTCAGTTTTCTCCTTAAAAACATCGTTATTGGTAATCTTCATGAGGACCAAAGTTGTAAGGAATAATATTTCTTCCAGGTTTTGTTTTAAACAAATTTTCGTAGAACCATCCATTTCGGAGATATTCAACCTTTTTCTTAATTTTGAGTATACAGTGCCAACAGCATGTATCGGTGAATTCTGTAAATATATTTAAAATATACCTAATTTAAGGCAATAAGGACGACTGTATTCTTTTACGATACGAAATAATAATTTTGCCTCATAATGCTATTCATAATAATTTAAATATTAATATCCAAAATATGGAGAAAGTCATGTGTTGGCCACATCAGATTTCTTCATAATACCATTATTTCTTATGGGTGAAATTTCCCACTTTAAGAGGTTTTGCTTTAAGTCATTTTTCCAGTCCCCATTAGCTTTGGATAACGGGGACGGGATGCACTTACTAAAAAATGTTCCTATATGGCAAATGAAAATTTCCCGTTACGCACGAAAATAGATATATCATACCTGATACATTTGAAACATGAATAAAGATGATAAATGTTCTTAATATTTGTTAAAGTTGTAATATTAATTTACTAGGTTAACAAAAAAAATAAATTTCATATAGGTACTTTGAAACTGTTTTAAAATTATACGTTCATGTTAGATAAATACTTACATAACCAATGTAAACAGCACCGTAACCAAGCTATACAGTTTATCCCGATATCTGATTGGCTGGCTAGTCAACCAATAAAAACACCCCTGAGTGTAATGGAGGATGGACAAATTATTAATAGATAAACGTATCTAAAAATTGAGGGTTTCCATTTTCACCGGTAAAGCAGTCAGCTATTAATATTTGGACTATTGTTAATTAAGGGTAGATCATTAATCTATATATAAAAGTGAAACACAGATTGTTTGTTCTTTATACAAATCTACACTTATGAAGATATTGGCATGAAACTTAGCATAAGTATATAATTTTACCCTGTGGTAACACAGGATATATGGCAATAAAAAATTTAGAGTGAAAGGGTGCCTAATTCTATAATTATTTCCTATAAGTTTACACGTAATTTTCCATTTTTCAGGGTGCAAGGGTTTTTTACTTCATTCATTTAAATACTTAAATATAAACCGATTTTCTTCATTTTCGCTTTATTCGATGTGTACTATCTTATTCTTGCAATGTTTAGATGTTACATGGTCAAAGTTTTCAGAAATATGCAATTTGTTTAGAAAGTTAGTGGATTTTTCGTACTCTTTCTGGGCATTGCCAAGGTGGCCATAATTGTTACCTCCGATTCAATTAGCTTCAATGAAGCCTTCAAATAGATGAAAGAATAGCATTATTCACTTTGCACTAGTTTAAATAACAAAATGATTGATGTAGCAATCTTTACACATAGCAACATAAATTGATACTGATAATTATTCAGGAAACATCATGTGGGAAGCATTTATAACGATTGACCAAAGTAACTGAACCTTTTGTCATCTACTGAATGCTGGAATCTTACCTTTTTCATAAGTAAAATCATTATACTGTAGATCATTGATTATCCGGCATCCTCGGGGGTTGCCGAATTCCCAAAAACACCGGATAATCATATCAAAGTTTTTGTACAGCTTATCTTTTAGTACAGTGGGTTCCACTTATTAGAATCTGTGGTTAATTGAATCAGCCGCTTTATTGAATCAAAACCAGAAAACCAAAACCATTTTGTATCTAACGTTTTCAAAAACCTCCCCTTATTGGAATCACCTATTTTAGTTTATTGAATCACGTGGCGATGAACAGATGTAGGGTTGTATAACTAAGGTTGCTAAATGTTCCAGAACAGCGGATTTTCTTCACATGGAGCAGAAATGAAAACCGAAGAGGAAGAAGTTGAGGAAGAGTTCAGTGGATTGAATTCAATAGATGAGGAAATTGTTGTAGCTACTATTGACAGAAGACAACATTGTAGATGATGTTCAAAATAACAATTCAAGTGCTGATGAAGAAGTGGAGGAAGATGTATACTGTTTACTGCTGAAGAAGTCAGATGTGATTTGGCTGTCCTTAGAAGAAAGCTAGAATTGACAGGACTGGTAGCGAAGTTTGGCCGTTTATACATGATGGAAGATGACTCGATTCCTCGTCTTAAGGAGAGCTTGATTCAAAGGACTTTGGATAACTATTTTAAAAATAACACGAAAAGCGAAATTCGTGTTTCAAATGTTATTTGTTATAATCCTTCTTATATCATATCTAAAAACTTAACATAACCATGAAATTATAATATACAAGCTGAAACACCAGACTTTACTCGGGAAAGTTTTCTTTTAAGTAGCACACGATTTTTATTGTCCATTCCTTAATTACGCAAGCGATGTTTACATTAACATTTACTATTTTGTGTATTGTATTGTAAGTATTCATAGACTATATTTAGGCATGAATCCATTTGTACCCTTTATCTTGGCATTAGCTATGGCGTGCCTCGGCATGGGTTTTCCTTGCATTAATCTTTACGTGTATATCTCCCTTTGAAGAGGACAACAATAAAGAAATTTAGCTTTGTTGCCGTCTAGAAAATGGACATCTAAACCGATAAATTTTGCGCTTAAAGGAAAATTTCGAGCGATTTAGCATGTAATACCATGAAACATGAACAGAATTCAAATATTGTCTTTCGTGCGCAAAATAATCCATTTCCCGTGATTGTAAGTTAATGTTTAGGTATATTTATATCCACATCAGTGAAGGGCTGCATGGCATTTTGGGGTTTCTCCACACCATTTCCCATGAATTCTTATGGAAATAGTATTTTGTTGACCCCATGGGGTATAAGGGACCCCACGGTCTGCAAACCTAGATCAAGTTCTTCCTTTGGTCCATAGGATGGCCAATGAAACTTTTGAATTCAATAGCTTCAACAGTGTAAAAACGTATAAAGAACATACACACACACATACTCTAAAATATGTATAAGATGATGAAATGGATGTGAACTTTATTTTAACATTTTCTTATTTGCCATAAATTAAAATACGCAGCCTTTGGGTTATTGAATCAGCCGTTTAATTGAATCAAACAACTGTTTCCCGACTTCATTCTAGTAAGCCGAACCCACTGTATTGTGTTTTTGTGTGTTTTCAACTGTGTGTTGTTTACTGTACAAAGATGTTATAAATAAAGCATGGAATATTTAAAAACATACGTACGGTACTGTAATAGAAAATGTGGTAATTTTGCGGAAGTTCTTTTTATGTTAAATCTGTTCATAATGCCCGATTTCCTTCATTTTTTCTCTATTTTTATAGTTTTACGCATTACGTGTAGGAAAGCATATTTTATGGCATTTCGAGGCATCAGTTTGGAGATTTTTCACTTTTTGGTGCGTTTCATGAGGAAAAAGTGGCAATCATTACCCAAAATGATAGTTCCTGGGCAGTGTGATAGGTGGGAGTTTGTGCAGGAAATCGGTTGGATGACGGTGTAAGCTGGCATAGAGCTTCCATGCCATTGATAGTTGCAATGCCTCTAACCGTAAAGTGCGGGGAAATGAAAATGGATGAGGGAAAACTCTTTCAGTGCTCTTGGCTTGGCTGACTTCCCAACAACAACACTTTTTAGACGGTGGCTACCATCAACATTTGCACCTAAGAGTGCTGAAATCCTCTGTTTGCTCTGCTTACCACCCTTCACATTCTTCTCATCCTTAAATACCTGAGAATTTTTGGGCAAAGACTTCCAGAAGAGCCCTGTTTCATCAATGTTGTATATCTGCCACTTTTGCAGCCCTTCTTTATCCATGAGATCCTTCAGCTGTTTGCGGAATTGCTCTATGCCATCAACATCTGCACTTGCAGCCTCCCCATAAATTTTCTTATTTGATACGCCATGTCGTCTACAAAAGTTTGACAGCCAGCCAGTTGTTGCATTAAAGTTTTGCACATTCATGTATTCCACCAGCCTTACACTTAACTCCAGCACTTCTCTGCTGCTTACACCACATAAGTATAGCATCATCTAATTCCAGCTGTGATGGCATTTTTACATTTTTTCTTTCAATGACACCACCTTTTTTTCTTTCTCGACACAACGTATTTCACAAAATAGCCTTTGATTTTTTCTTTATTTTTCCAAATAATGTCTTTTACAGTACTCGCACCAACACTATACTCGCCATAAATATGGTAAGCAGAGAAGGCAATTATTGGATTATAAAAAGTATCGGATGATATAACGTACATAACATAGTGGCGATACGGGAAACACTTCCGCCGAAACGCTGACGATATGGTAAGCAGTGAAGGCTATTCACCCTCATGATCAAGCAATGGCTTTTCATTATTTTAGCTAATCAGTAAAACTCAAATTTCAGAAAAAGAATTTCCGATTACCAAACAAAGGTTAGAAAAAAACAAACTTCATGAATAACACAGATCAATGAGGAACCCTCAAGAATAATGGGTACAAAAATATTTCGAAGAAAGAAAACACATGGAAGACAATAGCGAATGAATTTGTCTGAAGAAATGTGAAATAAAAAGCATTAAAATCATTCATTAATTATATACATATAAGTGAGAGAAAAACTCTCTCAGGATGTAAGAAGTCCTGCATATAAATGAAAATTAAATACAATTCAGTTATGTACAAGTCAGTATGTGTAGGTTTGATTTTGCATAGTGTTTTGCCAAAACTTAGCATAGGTCAGGGCTTCTCAAACTGTAGGTCGCAACCCCCTGGGGTGTCCTTTCACGTGGGTCACGAAGTTCCGAAGAATGATTTTGAAATCGAATATCACTACCAGGAAACTCATGACAAATAATTTAAATTAATTGAAGTTTGAAATTTCACTAGTGATACAACACTAAACCGCGTTCTGATGCAACATAAATGTTTGTATGGTAAATATGTTTTATTTATCTCCTCTCTGATCTTATTGTTAGTCATGGGGGTTGCAAAAAATATGGCATTATTTTAGGGGGTCGTGAAATCAAAAAGTTTGAGAAGCCCTGGCTTAGGTATACAATTTTACCCTGCAAGTAACATTTGATATATGGCAATAAAAAAATTTAGGGGGAGAGGTGCTTAATTAAATAATTATTTCCCATAAGTTTACACATAATTTTCCATTTTTCAGATTGGAAGGTTTTTTCTCTTCATTCATCAAAATACCTAAATATGGACCAATTTTCTTTGTTTTTGCTTTATTTGACAGTTAAACTGTATGCTATCTTATTCTTGTTTTGTTTAGATGTTACACGTCGAAGTTTTAGATTCACTAAATCCGTTTAAATTTAACGGGCACACCTGCTGGTATATATTAAAAACAATATGGGGCCTAATATGGATCCTTGTGGAACAACACCAGTTGAAATGCTTTGAGGATCCGAAAGAAATCTTGCCTTGTCAAACATGAGAGCTACTTGTTGCATTCTCTTTGTTAGATAAGGGTTTATCCAGCTGAGTGCAACACCTCTGGTTCCTATATTATAACACTTCTGCAATAGTAGTAATCATGTCAAAGGCATGACTCAAATAAAAAAATAATGCAAGAGTTGAGTACAGTAAAACCCCCAGATTCACGGCTTCCAAATTTGCGGGCTTCGCAGTTTCGTGGTTTTGGACTACTGCTGTTATCTTTGAAGTGAAGAGAAAAAGCACTAAACAAATGAATTTCCCCATCCCTGAGGTTTTTTTATCACCCTGTGACCCCGTTTTCCGAAAATGTCTACCAAGAGGAAAATAAGTGATAATACAGGAAGCAGAAGCAAAAAGAAGACGTTGACTTTAACCAGTTGAGTGGGTATGCCGTATATATTCATCATGGCCGGTCGTAATCTGTACGCTGTATATGTCCATCACGCCGTTTTTTGGGTCATCCGCTATGGTTATGCCGAAATAGTCCATCATGAAGCATCTCTGGTATCTAGCTGTGTCCTTCTAGTACAGATGGTGTTTTCTTCCTTTTGCTGAGAAAAAATATGCTTCATACAAAACCCTGCATGTGTAATGTGGGGATGCCTATACCTGCCCCTGCGGTAGTGAAAACGGAGGTGTGACCTCTAATGCCTTTTTTGCATCCCCTTGTAAATTTTAACCAGTAGGACCACTTTCCTCTAACTGTATAGGATATTTCTAGGCAACTGGAGCAATAAACTCCTCCTCTCCATTGCAGTGAATGTTTCATATGCAAAACATACGTGAAGAAATATTCTCAGAAGATTGAGAGGGACATTTGTGATATTATGGATAAAAGTGAAGCTTAAGTGAGAAAATTGAGTTGCGAAATAAACATGCTAGTCACCAGAGTGTGGCATCAATGGGCAGGCAATATGCGATAAACTGTGCGGCTACAGCAGATTTAAATACCACATTGTATTGGTTCAAAACCACTTTTAGCCTACCTTTTCATCATTTATTGTTGTCATAATAATGGAGAGCCACGAACCTAACCCCCATTTTCTCGTAAGGCCTTTGCTTCTATTTTCGTGGATTCGAAATTCGCGGTGTTTTTGGGAACGTAACCTCTGCGAATTTGGGAGTTCTACTGTTTTTATCATCAACTGATTTTGAAATGAAGTTAATTGCATTTAAAAGTGCAGATGCCTTTTCTATAACCCTACTGAGAATTGGGGAGTAAGTCATGCTTGTTAAGATATCCTTTTAAAAAAATACTAGCTCGAATAATTTGAAAAATTGGGAAAGGAGAGAAATTGGTCTATAATTCTTGATACAGTCTTTCTCACCCTTATTTTTTAAGACCGGAATAACCTTGCTCACCTTTAGGGACTTGGGGAAGATTCCATGCTTTAAAGATTCATTAATTAAATACATCGAAGGCTTCAGTATAAATTCATTACATTCAAATAGCAATTTATCAGGTATCTCATCTAGTCCCGATGATGCACTCCTGCCTAGTTTATGAAGACAAAAAACTAATTCTTTTTCATCACAAGGATGAACATACAATGAGCTAATGTTCTTTTATTACATGTTGAATTATATGATTTATTGATACTATTTAAACTCGGAGGGGGATTTGGAAGAATGAGAAATTCCTCATTACTAAAATTAATGAGGTATACTGGTTGAGAAAATTTTGTCTGCAATATTTATTAACTGGAACTAATAGAATGCAAACTTTGTCACTTCTTCACATTATGTCATAGATATAACTTTAAGATTGAAGCATAAAAACAATCAGATAATGTCAGAAGTGCATATTCCTTAACTATCCTAGAAGTCTATGATATAAAAATTACCCTTATTCGAATACCAGATCATGAGTAATGTGTATTTTCTAATTATTAGGGTATAAGTATTTAAATTTATCATACTGACTTACAATTAGTTGTGGTTTCTTCATCATTGCCCTCTACTGATGACGGCTGCCTCATGAGTATTTCTTGAAGATCTGACATCCACTGCGTAACATGACAACTTTGTACACAGTTAGCAAATGCAGGGAAACATGCTGATAAAACTTCAATGAATGCCTCGGCATCAAATGCCCCTTCAACTGCTTCTGCCCCACCGGTTGCAGCAACTTCCTCTACGATACTCACAACATAACTCAAAACAAACTCATCCAAGCAGCTGAAATCAAAACGTTAGCCATCATTTACACAATTTAAAAAGTTTAACATTAAAAAATAGCATAACTTTCCCCTGCAGCAATGACAAAATTTTATTTTTTTCTTTTATGAAAAAAATATCACCTCAAGTTATTCTATAAAACATTTTACAGAAAATAAATGTTTTATTAAAGTACATTAAGCCATTAACCCTAAGTTTTTCTAAGCTCAGACTTTTTGTTTATTTTCATTTATACAGCCATTGTCATGGCAGTCCTACAAACTATTTATTTTAAGACAAACTTTTATAAATTAATTCACAGATAGTTTTGCTGAAGACTTATTTTTACTTTTTAATGCAATGGAATATTAAATTTGATTAACCCTTCGTGAGTGGTAGCAGAAGATTCTGCAAAGTTAAAAGAGTTCTAGTGGGAGGCTATTGAATATTTCCACAAATTTACATTAATTGCCAGGTTGATAATTATGGTTCACAAAATGAACGTTACATGGCTCTTGATTTCTTTGTGGATACATCTGGTAGCCACCTACTAGAACAATTCTAACTTTGAGGAATATTCTGCTACTGCTCAGGAAGGTTTAAATCAAAAATTGATTTCAAAATTAATTTTTATTCTTAAGTTCTTAGTCATAAAACAGAATAGTTGCTGTGAATTTTATTTAAATAAGTTCTTTTTGATTTAAACATTTTTATCATAGAATTTCATAACTTATAATGGATATAGAAAATCCTACAGATATACAATAAATGCATGCTCCTATTCATATTATAAAAAGAAGAATGTGTTCCTTATGTCTGTGGTACCCAACCTTTTTTTGGTATGATCCTAAACTGACTACCAATAGGACCTTGCAACCAGGGCTGTTTTAAGACATTCGGGAGCACTCTCCTATTCGGGTCCCTCCACCCCCTCCTCCCTGCACGATTCAGCATCACGTGCATAGAACGCAAGTGGTTGTGGTTAATAACAGAACGAAGATATTCGTCGAAACAGTTGATCTCCAGTTTGTTTCGTTCAGCAATTGTTTACGTTCAGCCGCATATGCAGCTATTCCTCGAAGTTGTTTCGAGTTCTTTCGAGCTGTTTCGTGTTGTAACATGCAAGGGTGGATGCTTTGCCAGAAGAAACGTGATTCGATTGTAATTATCGGGGCAGGTTTATGAACTCTCTTCTTTTTGTATATCACTTGTGTGTGAGGCCCGGGCCTCGTCATCGCCCGGGCGCGTTGCCCGGGCAACGGCGGATCAAATTTTATAACTGCTGTTTTTATTAAGTAGTTAATTTTTTAATTAATATTTTTTATATAATAGGTATATAAAATATCTGGACGTTGGACTAGAAAAATGTCTGATGGACGTAAGAGAATATATCAGTCTGGATTTGAGAAAAGAAAGAAAAAGGAAGAAGAAAGAACCATTAAAAAAGATAAAAGGCTCTTTACTTAAGTTCATGATCGAAGATACGAAAAGCAATAATGACAGTTCTTGTGCTGGTCATAGTTCCGCATCCGAAACAACGCAAGACAACGCCGATGCCAAACAGAGTGAAACAGAAGTTACTGAACATGAAAAAATGAAAAACAAGTGGAAGAGTGTCAGGCTGATTCAGAAGTAACTATTCCAATGGATGTGATGATCGCAGTACCAGAGACAACGAATAAACAATCTGATTTGGTTCTGAATATAAAATATAGTAGTGATCCAACTGAATGGGAGATCACTGCAGATCTCATAAAATACTATTCAGAAAATATCCCTTCATAGAATTTGGAATCAGATTTTGTCTCAAAGGGTATACAATTTGGTGAAAAGATGAGGTATGCACACAAAGAATATTTTATCAGGCGATTGACAAATGGAGAGATAGTCCGGAGAGACTGGCTTATTTTTTCTCCGTCAACAGGCAAAGCGTATTGTCATATGTGCAAGATATTCAGTGACAGTGTCAATGAATTTAATAAGAATCAGTTTGCGACAGGTTTTGATGACTGGAAAAATGTAACTGCAAGAATTAGCTCACATGAAAAATCAAAGGATCAACTTGGCACTCTATCAGTGATGCTACAATGTCAGAAGTCTACTAGAATTGATACAGAGTTACGGCACGTGAAGGAAAACTTGTGCAGATATTGGACTGAAGTTCTGAAGAGAGTAGTTTCTGTAATAAAATTTCTTGCTGAACGAGGATTAGCTTTCCGTGGTGAAACTCATTTACATAACTCTGCTAGCAATGGAAACTATCTTGGATCCAATGACCTTCTAGCCGAATGGGATCCGTTTCTTAAAGAGCACATTTGAAGATATGGGAATCCAGGAAAAGGGAATGTATCTTATTTTTCTGCAAGTATATGTAATGAGTTCATTGATCCATTAGGATCCACAGTTATGATGCAAATAATATCGGAAATTAAGAATGCTAAGTATTATGGAATCAGTATCGATTCAACTCCCGATATTACTCACGCGGATCAGCTTACTGTGATCATTCGTTATGTACTAAAAATGGAAAAGTGGTTGAGCGATTTCTTCAGTTTATTCCTATTGAACAGCATGATGGAAAATATTCATTCGATGTTTTACTAAATACTCTCAATCTCCATGGTATAGATATTGCAAACTGCAGGTCACAGTCATATGACAACGCCAGCAATATGAGTGGAATATATTCTGGTGTTCAAGCTAGATTTTGAGAAATTAATAATTTGGCTGAATGGGTTCCATGCGCTGCTCCACAGTCTAAATTTGGTTGGATCAGCTACTCTGGAGTGTTGTTCAGAAGCAGTAAACTTTTTTGGAATTTTACAGTCAGTCTATACATTCTTCTCAGATTCACCGCAGAGATGGTCCAAATTGATAGGAAATATGAAGGGAAATACGTATGTTGTTCAAAGTTTGTCAGAAACTAGATGGTCTGCACAAAGCGATGCTGCCAGAGCTCTTTATATGAACTATTTTGAAATTCACCAAGCATTGTTTGATATAGCTGAAAGCGAAAGACAACCTCCAGCAGCTGTACATGAAGCAAAAACAATAATTAAAAAACTTGATAATTTTGAAACTGCATTGATGTGTGTTAATTGAAAAGATTTACTCCAAAAAATAGATATTGTAAATAAAGCTCTGCTGAAGACTGACATTGAATTGTGTATCATTGTGAAATTGTACGATAGTCTTATAGCAGATTTCCAGGATTCTCGCAATAAATTTGATCTGTTTGAAGCCATGGCAAAAGAACTTACATCACTGGACTATAAAGAATGTACGTAACGCAAACAAAAGAGAAATCGATTCTTTGATGAAGTTACGGATAATACTGATTCTACTTTGAATCTGAGTGCTAGAGACAAATTTTGTACACAGTCTTTTATCTTATAATAGACACTCATAATGGAGATGGGAAATAGGAGAGCATCATATGTAACACTATATGAAAGGTTCAATTTTCTTCTTGACAGATCTATGTCCAGTGTTTAGTAAAGCAAGGGCATTAATTGAACTATATCCTTCAGACCTCTAAGATACATTTATCGATGAGTTTCAACTGTCTCACGGATATATACAGATAAGAAACCTGTGGCCAAAATGATCATTGCACAAATAGAGGATAAGCTGGTTATAAGTTTTCCAAATGTAAATATTGCATTAAGAATATATCTGTCCATTCTTGGAACAAATGCAGAAGGTTTTCGAAATTGAAACACAAAGAATTGTCTTCGATTCACCATGGGACAAAAAAAAACTATCTTCTCTTGCACTCCTTTATATTGAGAGAGATTTGTTGCGGGAAATGTCATTTGAAGAGATGTAGTGCATAATTTTGCTCACAAGAAGAGCTGCAAACATAATATATATATTGAGTTTTATTAATTTTAATGAGAATATGAAACATTTTTACTTTCTCCATATTAACACCAAATTTCATATATAACACTTTAGCATGAGCACAAGGTTTATTCGAAACCAGATTCGGTTTTTGCCATATTTCTCCATTAAAACATCATTATTGTATATACAATTCTATACAAGGGTTA
Organism: Uropetala carovei; assembly: GCA_036926305.1. Classification (NCBI taxonomy): domain Eukaryota; kingdom Metazoa; phylum Arthropoda; class Insecta; order Odonata; family Petaluridae; genus Uropetala; species Uropetala carovei. The sequence continues at coordinate 1,105,556 of JAXCHB010000180.1, read as the reverse complement.
TAGAGAAAGTAATTTCCTACAACTTTCATTTGAAACAATTTTCCATAGCAGTTGTTGTTTAGGAATTATTTATAAATAATCGGTTTTTCAGTTTCCGTCAAATATCTCCTGAAAAACATCGTTATTGGTCATCTTCGTGAGGACCAAAGTTGTAGAGAATATATTTCTTCCAAGTTTTGTTTGAAACAAATTTTCGTAGAACCACCCATTTCGGAGATATTTTGCTTTTTCTAGTATACAGCGCCAGCACCATGTAGCGGTGAATTCTGTAAACATATTCAAAATATACGTATTTTACGGCAGTAAGGACGACTGTGTTCTTTTACGATACGAAATAATAATTTTGCCTCATAATGCTATTCATAATAATTTAAATATCTATACCCCGAATATGGAGAAAGTCATGTGTTGGCCACATCAGATTTTTTTAATGTCACCCAGATTTTGTTCATTGACAGTTGAGACAAATTTTGTATAGATAATTAATTAAAAACTTTTTTAAAGAAAATTTTGATTATGCTGTTTCCTTTTCCTATTTTCGGCAGAATAATTTTTTTAGGTATAAAATTCTTTCGGGCCCCCAAGTTCTCGGGGTCCTAGGTACTGTGCCTAATGGATAAAACGGCCCTGCTTGCAACCCATACCACATAGTTGTCTAACCCTCTTACAACTTGCCACATGTGGTAAATAGATGCCCTTCCTCAGTTATAGTATACAGTAGGACCTCGATAGCCATCACCATCGATAATCGTAGTTTGATCAACAGTCGTTTGTCACCAAGTGGTACAAAAAAACGAAAAAATTCCATCACCATTTTTGAATGAAGCAGATAAATGAATAAGATGACAATTACATTGTGATTGAGAGAGAAAGATTGCTGTCACAGTGAACCCTTAGGTGGGTCACAATGGAAACGGCTAATGAATTATAGTAAAATCGTAAGTTATCTAGAGATTCTTAAGGTATGTACACACTGGACGACATTGCTTCAACTCGGCAACTTTCAACAGCCATTCAACACAGTAACATCGTCGCCAATATTGTCGGCAACGTCGATCGGCAAAGCTTCAAAGGAATTGCCTTGTCCAAAAGGTGTATGGTCAAAATGGGAAACAAGGTGATTTCCGGACTCTTCAACCTTACCCCATCTACATCCAATGCTTGCTGTGCATGTGTCTCAGTCAGTTCTGTACCCCACCTCCTCCCAATTCTCGCTGCGCACATGTCTGAGTCAATACCCTACTCCCTCGTACCCCACAACCACCCAATTCTCGCTGCACATGCGTGAGTCAGTTGCATTTTGCCTTTCACTCGCTCAGAACAACTGTTTTCATTCTTCCACACAAAGGCCATGACGAATACTGGCCTGAAAAGTTGAAACGTTGAAAATGAAATCGTCCGCTGTGTGGACGCGCAACAAGCTGTTCAACGTCAGTCCAACAACTTTCGATGTTGACGGACGATGTTGAAAGTTGCCGAGTTGAAGCAATGTTGTCCAGTGTGTACATACCTTTAGGCAACATATATGTGGAAATCAACTTAGAATTAGCTTTTTAGGGTTAACATTTCAATATTAAAAAACATGATGGAATTCAATTTAGAAATATCTTTGAGAAAAAAATCAAAAACGGCATTAAAAAGAACTTACTTGAATTGATAAATATTTACTAAGAGGTCACAATTCCACATTAGATATCTTAACAGATTTTGCTACATGGAAAACAATATTTGGTAGTTAATGAAAATAAATGAAAAAGTTTTGAAAACTATGAAACACTGGCAATGGGCCGCATAAATTGCTTAGTGGGCTGCAGGTTGGGCATCCCTGATCTATTGAAATGGTGTGCTAGTGCTGTTCTCAGAGAACATTTAGTCGATCATGTTCGAGTGAAAAAATTTCGTGTAAACTGAAACGGTTAAACAAAGACTAATAGTATTTAGAATTTTGTCTTCAAATATAAGAATCAAACAGTGAAACATTCCTTCACAGATTGCTGCATCACAACTGTCAACAGTTAACATTTTTCTTCTTAAATATCTTATAGCTTATTAAACCTCAAGTGCTAAAAATGGTCCCAAGACGCAGTGTTAGTGACAATGTTGCTAAAAGGTCCAGAAATGTGACTTCCCTGCAAATAAAACTAGAAGTGAATGAATGAAAATGATGCAATCTAAAATTTCAAGCAAACTGAGGCCTAAAAATTCAGATTTATATGATGCGTGTAAGGTGTTTTTGAACAAATTACTGACCTATGACATTGTTCCTACTGGCTATCATCATTTTTCTAATCGTCAGGGATTCCAGGAACCAATTAACAATGGTTATCAAGGTCCTTGTGTGTACTTCTTATTTTTTTATGGACTTTGAATTGTTATCTAGGCCATGCTGGAAGGTGAAGTAGTATGGCTTTTGCTTAACAGAATTGAAATAGCTATTTAATACAGGCAGTCCCTACTTTTTGTAGTTCCGCTCATACGTCAATTCGTAATTAACAACATTGTTTCATTCTTACATCCTCATGATCCATTTATTCAACATATTGACGCTTTCCGTTGTCCCAGTTTTTTGTTGTTTTGCTCATATGTAAGTGACAAACAATGTTCAGACTTTTTTTACTTTGTGCTCCACAATACGGAAGGTGCTTCATCCCCTATTTTAGTTTGGGCATGTCCCAAGCGTCACGTGACAGCAAAGGAGACCGATGCGTCAGTAGCCTGCAAGGTAGCATGGAGAAGGTTGTGTGTTGTGCTGCTCTGAGTTGTTGGGCTTCTATTCCCGCAATTTGTAACTGTGTATTATTTGTGGTGCCATAGACCATAGAGATCCAGCAATTTGTTCCAGCGACCATTTATTAGTTAGTTGGTTTCCATCAGTGTTAATACAGTCCACTTTTTACGTAGACAAATGTGTTTTTTCTTTATTACTATTTGTCACGAAACAAACAACATTGTTTCATTTTTTTAATGGAAATATTTCACATAGTTACCCCAGGAATAGTGAATTTTATCTCTCAATTTAATGTGGTGTCTATGGAAAATAGTGATCTGCTTTTCGTCGATCCGCTTTTCCTCGCAGTTTTCAGGAACATAACCTGACGTATAAGTGGAGACTGCCCGTAGCTTTGATCGTTCCATAAAACAATGGCATAAGAGTCTTTCAAATATTGTGGGACATTCAAAATGGAGTACATCTCACTGTTCTGAAATTCATGCTTTCCCTTCCATTTCTGCAATTAGGTTATAAGATACTAGGTTTGAGTGTATGACACTATTCACTAACTCATTAGTTAATAGTTAACCCCTTGGGATGAGGTCTCATGTAGTATGAGGCCAAGCACTATGTTCACTTTCTTTCTCTCTCCCTTACAAGATATTTTTTCTGAGCATTGGATCATTTTTACAATACCATCAGCCACTATTTACAGATAAGGCAGCCTTTCAAGATGTCTGTTTTGTCTTTGTTACTATGATTTTTTCTGAGTATCAAATGAAAGTTGTAGGAAATTACATTCTCTATAACAATTGTATAGAATTGTATATACAATAATGATGTTTTAACAGAGAAATATGGCAAAAACCGAATCGGGTTTCGAATAAACCTAGACTTCCGGTTAACCAGTATTGTCCAAAAACTTATCAGTTCTTTGTGCTCATGCTCAAGTGTTATCTATGAAATTTGGTATTAATATGACAAGTACTTTTTGAAGTAGAGCACCCACAATCACATGCACACACGTGCACACACACAGACATCATTCCGAAAATAGTCTAAACATGTTCTGGGGACCTCAAAACGTGTATTTCCGTTGAAATCTCGAAGCCGATTTTTTTCGTGATCACAATACTTTCCCATTACTACATATGGAGAAAGTAAAAATGTTATATTTTTGCAAAAGAAAGCGCTTATTTTGTAAAAATGTGTACAAATGTATTATCTTTTGTATGAAAGTGCCTGGAAACCCTATGTAAACTTCATTATTCAAGGTAGTCCCATGTGGTATGAAATGTGTAACAAGAATACCTTTACAATAAAAAATTATGTGGTCAGCTAATGACCCCATGTTGTGAAGGGACAGATGTGTGAGCTTGGAATTGGGTCTCGACCTCGAGGTTTGAACTCCTAATCTTGAGTTAATAATGGTCGGGGGGTCTGTCAAGCAGTCACTTTTCAATGTGGCCCCAGCTATTTAATATGAGCCAAGTATTATATAAATAATAATGCCAATATCTTTAAAAAAATCTGATGTGGCCAACACGTGACTTTCTCCATATTTGGAGTATAGATATTTAAATTATTTTTTTGAATAGCATTATAAGGCAAAATTATTATTTCATATCATTAAAGTATACAGTCATCCTTATTGCCGTAAATTACGTAAATTTTGAATATGTTTACATAATCCACCGCTACATGATGGTGCCGCTGTATACTGCAAATTAAGAAAAAGCAAAATATCTCCGAAATGGGTGGTTCTATGAAAATCTGTCTCAAACAAAACTTGGAAGAAATATTATTCTCTACAACTTTGGCCCTCACGAAGATTACCAATAACGATGTTTTTAAGGATATATTTGACGGAAACTGAAAAAACCGATTATTTATAAATAATTCTTAAACAATAACCGCTATGGAAAATTGTTTCAAATGAAAGTTGTAGAAAATTACATTATCTATGACCTTTGTGTGTGTGTGTGTGTATATCGGGTTTCGAATAAACCTAAACATTTGGTTAACCGGTATTGTCTAAGAACTACTCAGCTCCTCATGCTCATGACAAAGTGTTATATTTGAAATTTGGTAACGATATGGCAAGTACTTTTATAGTTAGAACCCACACAATCACATTCAAACACATCATTCCAAAAATAGTCTAAACGTGTTCTATGGACCTCAAAACGTGTATTTCCGTTGAAATTCCGTAGTCGATTTTTTTCATGAAAATAATACTACCTCTATATTACGTATATGGAGAAAGTAAAAATAATGAAAGCATACAGTCGATTTTATTGTGTTATTTTAATGGGAGATGTAAATGGTTTCCATTGGAATCGAACCCAGCACTTTTTTCGAGATTTTTTTCCTCACCACTTTATCATATGTGAATCGAGCATTCTTGCCAAATTTAGAGTTTCTATCTCTATTTTCTCTCGAGTTATCGATAGAGGGGTGGTTAGCAATGTTATGGTCGTGGGTTTGAATCCTGCCGAGGTTATGTCAAAATAAAAATATCATTATTCTCATTTTTTCTAGCGAGCAGGTTTAGCGTTCCATCCGACAAACAAACCAACCAACAGATCCCGGAAAATATCTATAGAAGTTGTGAGCTATATAAGCATAGGGGCATTCGGTGTATGTTTGGTGCAGTAGAGTATATATCGCTTGGCAGAAGAGCGTGGGGAGTTTGATACATCTAGGGAGGAATATGTTATAGCGGCAGTCAATGCAAATTGGGTGGCATAAATCAGGGGGCAATTTCGTGAGTTGGGTGGTCTATATCGAAGGCGCAATCACGTGATTGATGGTCGTATATATATTAGGCCCTAATAATTAGGGGTTTGTTGTGCAAGTTGGGTGGCATATATTCCAGCTGATTTTTGATGAGTTTTTTGTGGCACACACTCATACCCACGCACTCCCTCACATTCCCTCACACACACACACGCACAACCACACATACACAACCTCAAACACACACAACCACAACCTCACACACACAAACACACACAAAACCGCACACACACACACACAACTGCACACTCAAACACAACTGCACACACACACACAACTGCACACACACACACAACTGCACACACCCACGCACGCGCACACACACACATAACCTCCACACATACACAATCTCACGCACACACACAACCTCACACACACCACCCAAACGTCATCTCATTCACCCAACACACTGTTTTCTCTCACGCATTTACAGGCAGTCGTTTTCGCTCATTCAATCACTCACGTATACATCCCTTCACGTACTTCTTTGTACGTGCTGGGATATCAAAAGAAATTTTCTCATTCTATTGTTACCGTAATATCCTCAGGCTATCTTAACCCATCGATACGGCTAAAGCGACAGCGTAAATTAACCTAATACATCTCTGAATATTCCATTTAATCTTCTTCTAGATACTTCTCAATCTACAACGTAGCAGCGAAATTATATGGACCATGTTTTCATCATTTTATAATTCCTTTATATCAACCTACAAATCATTCATTGCATTATTTATCCTCTTCTCTGGTCACATTAGCAGGTATAACATGCTCCCATGGCGGCGAGCTCTTATGGGCGCCAAATTTGAAAACTCGTTCGCTTGCGTGTTTCGGATACCGTTGTCGTCGCCTGGTTGATGTAGGATGGGCTTGGTTGGGCAAATCGCAAAATTCGACGCACGATGCGTAGAGGATCCCCCGTGTAATTACACATACCTCATATGATGGAAAGGTATTAAAGACATAAAAACAATGTATCGCAGGAAAATGAATGGCGATTTTAACATAAAATATGAGCCATCAGTTTCAATTCACATCACTGCTTTTTGACATATTTATTAATCTTCCTTTGCTTTGAGGCCGTATTGTATTTTAAAATATGATATGAAATTGAATAATTTCGCCATTCTTTGACTACACTGTCATCTACATCAATACGTCATAAAGTTATTTGTGTAAAGCAAGCGCTCTGAAGGCCTCTTTGCGAGCTCAAGGAGTCTCTACTCGTCATCATCTTCTCTCTCGATCGCTGGAGTTTCTTTGGGATCATTCGAATCTTAGCGATTGCTAGAATATCCATTTAATTGTCAGGAAGTTGCTACCATGCAATCGTCGAAATGTGCTAGATGGTTAGTTAAACAGAAAAATATTCTTTCTTCAGAACTTGCTATTAGCTAATTACAGGTTTTTTGGAAGTGCAAATGATCTATTGTATTAGCAATTCCACTTCTTGTTAACAATAAAATACAAACACCAAAAACAAGCTAGGGAAATACGGTGAAAGTAGTTATTATAAGAAATATTATAATAATATGTTATAAGAAATATTAGAAGAAATATTATTTTCTACAAATTTGGTCCTTACGAAGATTACTAATAACAACGTTTTTAAGATGTTTGACGGAAACCGAAAAAACCGATTATTTATAAATAATTCTTAATAATAACTATGGAAAACTGTTCCAACTGAAAGTTGTAGTAAATTACATTCCCTATAATGTTTGTATAGAATCCTATATACAATAATGACGTTTTAATGGAGATGTTTCGTCTAAACTGAATCGGGTTACGAATAAACTTCGACTTCCGGTTAACCGTTATTGTCCAGAAACTAATCAGCTCTTCGTACTCATACCAAAGTGTTATATATGTAATTTGGTGTTAATATGGCAAGTAATTTTTGAGTTAGAGTGTCCACAATGGCATACATCCACACACACACACACACATCATTCCGAAAATAGTGTAAACGTGTACTAGGGAGCTCAAAACGTGTATTTCCGATGAAATCTCGAAGTCGATTTTTTTTGTGATCACAACAGTAATAAATCTGACGTGGCCAACAGATGACTTTCTCCATATTTGGGGTATAGATATTTAAATTATTATGAATAATATTACGAGGCAAAATTATTATTTCGTATCACAAAAGAAGACACGTCCTTGTTGCCGTAAATTACGTATATTTTGAATGTTTACAGAATTCACCGCTACATGGTGTTGGCACTGTATGCTGGTATTAAGATAAAGCGAAATAGTATATCCGAAATGGATGGTTCTACAAAAATTAGTTTCAAACAAAACTTGGAAGAAATATTATTCTCTACAACTTTGGTCCTTACGAAGATTACCAATAACGATGTTTTTAAGGAGATATTTAACGGAAACCGAAAAACCTGTTATTTATAAATAAGTCCTAAACAATAACCGCTATGGAAAATTCTTTCAAATGAAATTTGTAGGAAATTACATTCTCTATAACCTTTGTATAGAATTGTATATACAATAATGATGTTTTAACGAAGAAATATCGCAAAAACCGAATAGGGTTTCGAATAAACCGCGACTTCCGGTTATCCGTTATTGTCCAAAAACTAATCAGTTCATTGTGCTCATGTTAAAGTGTTATATATGAAGTTTGGGTACGATATGGCATGTGCTTTTTGAGTTAGAGCGCCCACAATCACATCCACACACACACACAGACATCATTCCGAAAATAGTCTAAACGTGTTCTAGGGACCTCAAAACATGTATTTCCATTGAAATCTCGAAGTCGATTTTTTTCATGAATACAATACTTTCCCATTACTACGTATGGAGAAAGTAAAAAGTAAAAAGCAAAATATCTCTGAAATGGATGGTTCTACGAAAATTTGTTTCAAACAAAACTTGGATGAAATTTTATTCTCTACAACTTTGGTCCTCACGAAGACTACAATGTTTTTAAGGAGAAAACCGAAAAACCGTTTATTTATAAATAACTCCTAAACAATAGAAAATTGTTTCAAATGAAAGTTGTAGGAAATTACATTCTCTATACCTTTTGTATAGAATTGTAAATACAATGATGATATTTTAACGAACAAATATCGCAAAAACTGAATCGGGTTTCGAATAAACCTCGACTTCCGGTTACCCGTTATTGTCGAAAACCTAATCAGTTCTTTATGCTCATGTTAAAGTGTTATATATGAAGTTTGGTAACGATATGGCACGTACTTTTTGAGTTAGAGTGCCCACACTAACATACACACACAGACATCATTCCGAAAATAGCCTAAATGTATTTTAGGGACCTCAAAACATGTATTTCCGTTGAAATCTCGAAGTCGATTTTTTTCATGAATACAATACTTTCCCATTACTACGTATGGAAAAAGTAATAGCATTTATTTCAAAAGTCATATTTATTTAGTAAAGCTGAATAAGTATTTTGCATAAATTGTCTACATCTTTGGAAAAATTATATCCATCCACAACTTTTGAGCAGCTCTGAAGTACTTTAGTCCATTCCATCATTTCTGTTCGGTACAGGCTCTTATGGGAGATTCACCCTCACTCTCTATCCCATGTTACCTTCCGTGTAGTTCTATCTCTCTCTCAAGCTAGCCTCTACCCAAGGTGCGGATAAGCAAATTTTGCCACCAAAATCATTAAAAACATTATTTATTGCTCTCTTTTTGTTTTTAATTTCATTTTTTGTGATTTATAGAAGTACATTTGTTCCTTGATAGTCTATATGTCTATATTCATGACTATGTTTATATTCATGACTGATGAATGGAAGTCTTACTGTTCAAGAGGGGTTTGAAAAATCTCAGACTTGTTAACAACCCTATATATGAATTAACCCAACACCCAGGGTTTTGAAGCCCTTTTTTAAAGGAAAACAAAAGGAGATGGAATAATCACAATAAATATTGATAAAATCCTTTTAGTCACTAAATTTCTGAAAGTCTCCACAGCACAGCAAAAGAAAGGACAGACATTAAGAGCCACCAAAGACTTACCGTATTCACCCGAATCCAAGACGACCCTGAATCTAAGACGACCCCCCATTTGGATGATTCCAAAACAGAAAAAAAGCTCCAATTGACCTTCATTACTACAGAAATTATAAATCTTGTCAAATATTTATTTTCTCCTATACTTTTCTTGAATGTCATTGTCTTTTAACATTTTAAAATCATAAGATCACATCACAAATAGAACCATTCAGGTTTTCAAACAAATTAAATGGTAGCATTCATTTTAAGATAACATTAAAAATAAAGTAAATACATTGAAGGAATATACTCATTTCAGGACAACAAAAAAACATTTCAATCCAAGTGCTGCATAAAATCATTTTATTGTGTTAGTCATCATCACTGTCTATGCAACCTTCACTATTTTCCTCATGCTCACTATCTTTATCACTCTCAACTTCATCATCAGTCTCCCACAAAACATCATCCTCACTCCCATCCATGGCATTAGATAAGCAGCATTTCTTAAATCCTTTCACTATTACTTTTGCATTTATTTGTTGCCACGATGCCTTGATCCATTGGCAGAGCATTGCAACTTCAGGTTTCATAAGATTTCCTTTTGGTGTTAAAGTGTGAGTTCCACTTTGTAACCACTCAGAATACAAAACCTTTAAATTATTTTTAAAACACTTATTGACAGCAACAACTAAAACTTGAAGTTGCGATGTCATTCCTCCAGGTATTACAATAAGATCAGTATTCATCGCACTCATTATGTTTTTAATTTCAGGAGATAAGTGTCCTTTGAATGCATCCAGTGAAAGCATTGTTCTTTGTTTTAGTAAAGCTCCTGGCCGTCTATTCCACACCACAAGTAACCAATCTCTCATTAGTTCTTTAGTCATCCATCCCTTTCTTGACACCTAACTATCATTCCACTTGGCAAATGTTCCTTTGGCATTACGTGGTAATTTAGTCCCATCTGCTAAAACCGCCAACATTACCATGACTCGCATTTTTTCATTGCCTGTAGTTTTAATTAGGATGGACTTCGCATCTTTTTAGTTCACAGTATAATTAGATGGCATGTCGAAGAAAACCAGAGTTTCATTGGCATTTCCTATTTGGCTCAAAAGGTAATTATTGGTTTTTCTAAGTCCAATTACATATTTCTGGTAAGCGAGAAGTTTTTCAGCGTAGTCTTCTGGTAATTTCTGATAAAGTGAAGTTCGTCGCAGTAAAGAAAAATTATTTCGTTGCATCATTCTCACACACCAACTTCTGCTGCCCTTGAATTCTTGCAATGATATATTAAGCCCTCTAGCAATTTCATGAGCTTTAAGTATAATACTTTCAGTCGAAACAGGCATACCGTTCCGCCTCATGGTGCGCACAAACTTTACTACTTCTTCTTATATGCCATGAAACCGGCCTAATTTTGGACCACTGAACGACTTCCTTGTGGCTTTGGCTTTTTCTAGTTCCTCTTTTGAGAGTTTCCATCGACGCACATTTGCCTCAGATACACTGAACTTTCTACTCGCATCAAAGTTATTAGTTTTTTCGGCGTAATTTATCACGATCAGCTTAAAATTTGCATCATAGCTCCGTCTAATTCCTTTTGTTAACTTTCCCTTTGCACTCGTGCCACGTGCTTCAACATGATCTGTCATTTTAACATAAGGGTTGTGCATTTAAAACAAGAATGCACAACTGTCACACTTAGTGAGTCTTTGAAAGGGTAATCCCAATGATTTCCACTCTCATTTGTTTTTACCTTGCGGTTGCCATTACGTGCAAGATAAAAGTACGTCGTGTGTGTTATGATCGTCGACGATGATTATTAGTCTAAATAATTATTATTCCCATTATGTTTTACTTATTGTTATTACTATTTGTTTATTTCACTTGTTTATGTACGTACTTAAATTTGCTGTCGTAAATTGTTTACTCTTACATATCATTTGTTGTAAAAAAACATCGATTAAATGTGTAAATATACTTCGTATTCAAATTTAAGATCTCTTGCTATTTACAGCTGATAATTTGAAAAAAAAGGTCGTCTTAGATTCAGGTGAATATGGTAATTAACCCCTCAAGTGTGATTTTAAAATGGGTCCCTCAGGTATTTAAATGCTCCAGAATGCTGTGTTATTTTAATTTAATTCTTAGAAAATATTTTTTTAATCTGAAAAACTTTTATAATATAATAGCCCAGGTCTGTTGGTTGGTTGGTTGGTCACGCTATTCCATAGGCCATGCCTCTGGTAGCAAATTATGGTATTAACTCAAGAAAGAATTGAGATAGAATCTCGAAATTTGGCAGGAATACTCAATTAACATATTTTAAGGTAATGACGAAAATAAATCTCGAAAAAAGTCCTAGGTTCGACTCCAAGGAAAACATTTCCATTTTCTGTAAGGTAACACGTAAAAATCGATTTTCTGGCATGCAGGCTTTTATTGTACAGGCGACTCCTGAGTTTCGTTGAGGATGCGTTCCTGAAAACGTGTTCGAATCTCGAATATTCGAATGTCGAACGCCGTTTTTTCATATACTTGCATGTTATAATCGGGGGATACGTTCCCGCATCTCGGGAAAAAGTCTCCCCTCACGTTCTATAAAGATAAAATAACATTACTAATATGTTAATACAATAATATTAAATTATGAATAAATTATATAATAAATATTTTAAATGTATAACTTATTTTTTGCACTAATAAGGAAAAAATAAATTTTTGTTTCGAACTTCAAAGATAGATGTATGCAATATACTGTGCAGACAGCCCGGTCCGGATCGCGCGAGTCGATTGTTACAAATGATTCGTGCGAGCTGGATAACATACCTGCATACATCTATATATACATACAACTATTTATCGCAGTGAAATTAATATAAAAGTCATTAAAAAAGCACAAAATAAATTAGAATAAAGAAACAATAAAATTAAAAATATTTTCATACCTTAAATTTTTTTCAACTGCGCTTACTGGACTTGGTTTATTAATTGAGAAGTTGGAAGAAGAGGAGCTATTGGGTGGGGAATTGTTTATTGTTGTTATCAAATTACCTGAATTTATCACGTTCGAGAATTTTCTCCTTCTGTTTCACATAAGTGCTAATAGTTGAACGACACATTCCCAACGATCGTGCGATTTTAGTATGGCTTTCACCTATCTCAACACACTAAAATTTCTAATTTCAATTCATAACTATGAGTCTTATGCACTCTTTTATTTGATTCCCTTACATTATCACTATTACATTTCCTTTTAGATGCCATGTCAAGTGATAAATTTATAAATAAATCAATTAAATAAATAAAGTTAAATAAAAGATTAACAGAAAAAAGAGTGAAATCAGCACAAATTCAAACAATTAAAGCAGATATAACTACGTCTACACGAAAACTAAACCTCTCGTGGTTGGTCAGAACCAATTACTCCGCGTAAATTAGTTCCGAATTTGATTGGCTGGATCGAAATCTCGAATTAATCGAAACTCGAACAAACAAAACTCTGGAGTCGCCTGTATTGGAAATTAAAATTAGAAGGAATTAACCTATGACCTTTGGATCTGAACCGTTTTGAAGAAAAAATTACAACGTTTCTTATTCTGTTCATCTTTTTCCACCTACAGTTCGAAACCGCTTGTGTTAAATGTTTGTTTTACATATTTTGTGGAAATCTTGCCATTTTAAAGGGATTTTGCCTTGGCTACCAATTATATTGTTAGACCTTAAAATCCTATTGTTATATCAATCCTCATGGGTGTAAGCGTGCTCTGAATGCTTTAAATACAAGATAGGGAGAGAGAGAGGGATAGTAACAGAGTGGGAGAGAGGGAGGGAGGTGGGGAGATGTGGAGAGAGGGAGGTGGAGAAAGAGGGAGGTGGAAAGGGAGGGAAGGGGGAGAGGGAATGAGGGGGAAGGGGTGGAGAGAGGAGGGGGAGTGAGGGGAAGAAGGGACGGACAGACAGACAAACGACTTTATTCAGGGAGGGAGAAAGAGGGGGAAAGAGAGGGAGGGAGAGAGAGGGAAAGAGAGGGAGACAGACAGACTAACGACTTTATTGAGGGCACAATTGAGACTATATAGCCCATTCTTATATTTAAGATAGAGAGTGAGGGGGAGGGAGTGAGGGGGAGGGAGTGAGGGAGAGGGAGTGAGGGGGAGGGAAGGAGAGGGAGAGAAGGGAAGACGAGGGTGGAAGGGAGAGGGTGGAAGCCAGGAGGGAGGGAGGAGGAGGAGAGGGAGGGAGGAGGAGAGAGAGGGAGGGAGGAAGGAGGAGAGAGAGAGAGGGAGGGAGGCAACTATTTTAAGGTTAACTAAAGATATCCCATCATATTGACGGGCTTTTATACTAGTTATTAATACCAGGGTCACTCCAAAAGTAATGCACCATATTTAAAATAAAAATCCCCTTTTATTCTACCGTGTTACTATTCACACAGTACATAGATATATTCTTCCCGCTTCTATTCAAATTTAGTTCATTCTTTTCCCGCAAGTGGTTCAGGTGTACCATTCGTTAAACATGGCTGCTGTCATGGAAGTTCGTCAGAAACAACGCGCTGTTATCGAGTTCCTTGTGTGTGAGAACGAGACTGTGGGAAACATCCACAAGCGATTGCAGAAGGTTTATGGGGAAGATACTGTCAATCGCAGCACAGTTAGCCACTGGGCACAAAGAACATCAGGAAAAGATGGACATGCAAACAATCGCGATTTGCCGCGCAGTGGCAGGCCACAGTCAGCACGGACGGATGCCAATGTTGAAAGGATGAAAAACATGATTACGGGGGACAGACGCATAACTGTGAAACAATTGTCACTCCTGCTGGACATTGGAGAAGCAAGTGTGTGCAGAATATTGGAACAGTTGGGATTTTCAAAGGTCTGTGCAAGGTGGGTCTGCAAACCATGGAGGCGATCACAAAATTGAGGTGGGCAGTGTTACCACACCCACCATATAGTCCAGATTTGGCACCGTCAGATTATCACCTGTTCGGTAAACTGAAAGACAGCATTCGAGGAACAAAGTTTGAGGATGGTGACTCCCTTGTGACATCTGTGAAAAAGTGGCTCAAAAGTGCTGATCCCGAGTTTTACCGTGCAGGTGTGCATGCCCTTGTTCCGAGATGGCGTAAGGCAGTTGAGAGAGACAGGGACTATGTTGAAAAATAGCATTTCGTTCCTAAAGGCTGTACCTATCACTTTTGGAGTGACCCTTGCATTGACCATGAATGGTTCACTGTTTGTTAATTTTTTTAGACTTCTACTTTATAATTTCAAATGTATATCATACTTTCAACTTTATTATGTAATACTGGATAATGTGTGGTACATTTCAAAACATGGTACAACACACACGAGGATTTCCAGGGCAGTTTTTACATCAGTAGGCTGTCTCCTTCCTTATTCCTTTCTTTGTGCAAACAACGGACTTCCTTTGACTGACTCTTCTCTCACCTGAAGAGGGATTCTCTTCTGAGAAGTGATGCCCTGTTAGCTCTTATACACTCACGACTTATTTCAGATCATTTTCCATTATAAATTATAAAGTTAAGCAAATATCCAGATGGATCGCAGAGCTCAAAAATCTTCATCCCAAATCTAGCAGATTTCAATGGGAAATGCTGTCTCCAGGAAAGTCCGCCCTTCCACAACAAAAGAGATTCATCAACAAAAACTTCACTACTGGGCAAATAAGCAGCTTGAAATTTTACTTTAAAATAATTCACTATGTTAATTATCCTGTAAATTTTGGGATAACTACAGATTGTATTTGTCATTATTATCCACAAAATGCAGAAATCACGATAGAAGAGAAAATCTTTTGTCAGAGATAATACCTGGTAAAAATGGAGTTGCTAAAAGATATTTATGGGTGAAATACATCTTTGTTTGATTTAGATATGATGCTCATTAGAAGATGCATTCCCAACAGAACTCTTATTTCATTAGGAGAGTTGGGATACCAATTCGAAAACCTAGACTTATGAAAGGAAAATATTTTCTCTTTCTCCAAATACCAGCTTGCGTACCAATTAGTCTCTTCAACAATTAGTTTATTAAACTTTATAAACACTTTCAAAGCACTCTAGCAGGCTATCGCTTAAAATTTTAAGGTTCACAGCACTTTCACATTCACAATCAAAAGGACAAATTACATTTGCACTATTAATATCATTTCAATGAAAAACATGGGCAGTCAGTTCATTTCTATTATCTAATCTCTCTAAACTAACATCCAAATCTTCAATTTCACTTTCTGAACTTAACAAATATCTTTCTGAAGTCTCACTCTAAAAGAAACAATACTCTCGTCAGTTTCATCATCAGCAATAAAATTCAGCGCTTCTACATCAGTAAGCGACTTATTTGTTGATGCCATGGTCACAGACTGAACGAGGGGAAATATCCTCTTGAAAATAATCTTCAAGTGGCAAAAGAGAGATAATGTTTGTTTAGGAAACTTCCCTGACTCATGTTTATGTGGATACATCATTTGCTGATGTGACTCAAAGAACAAAGGAGACAGGAGCTGTAATAGAAGATGCTGTGTTGGATTACATATGCCGTTGTACATGTTTGAGAGGTTAAATCATACTAGAACTTCCATTGGAAAAAAGGGATCATTAACCTTTATCTGGTGGATATAAATGTCCACAGGTGGGATGAGGGACGGCCCGAGGAATTTCGGCGCCCCGGGCGAGATAGCACTGCAGTGCCTCCCCTCCATAAATTTTTCTTGATATATTTACAAAGCACATGTTAATTTAATCGTCGCTCTGTAAAACTTACTGATAATGAATAAATAAAAGAAATTTAATCAAGAATCCAGTCTGTTCCACGGTATAAATTAGTGTCCAATATTTATTCACTTGCAAGTAATGCACAGATAGACGATCGCCATAGTGCCCCCAAGACTTTTGCACCCCATGCAGTTGCTCGGCTCACTAGTACCTCGGGCCGGCCCTGGGTGGGATCCCATGCCAGGCATTTTGGGATATTTAAATAATTTTTGTATGAATTCTGAAAAATTGCATATATAATGAACTATTAGTCTTAAAATGTTCAAACAAAAAGCATTTCACGGCAAAAATGTTGATGAATTACTTGAGGAAATAAAAACTTCAAAAAAATTTCTTGGCACAAATAATCGAACTAACTCAATAAAAATGTAAATACAGGCGATTCCCGAGATTCGACCGGGATGCGTTCCTAAAACGTGATCAAATCTCGAACGCCGTTTTTCCATGTTATAATCGGGGTATACGTTCCCGCATCTCAGGAAAAAATTATTAAGTCTCCCCTCACGTTCTATAAAGATAAAATAACATTACTAATGTGTTAATACAATAATATTAAAATATGAATAAATTAAATGAAAAATGTTTTAAATATTTAACTTATTTTTTTCACTAAAATGGAAAAAATTAATTTGTTTGTACTCGTATGATTATTTTATGTACATACATACCACTCACGCTGTTCCCTTACGGGGTAAGCAAGCTAATTGCCTCTACCATTCACAATATTTCTCCACACCTTTCTATCCTTACAGACCGTATCTGCCTGAATAGAAGCCGACCCTGGATTTCATCCGATCCCCCTAAAATTTCCACAATTTTATGGCAAAAACGTAAATTTCATAGATTTTATGCTGAAATGTGCCGGGCATTCATGCACATCTTAGAATACATTATTCGAGATCAAAGAAATGTGTGGGAAATGGTTTAGTTGTTGACATTTTGAAATATTATTCCAATTAATAATTTTGAGTTGCTGAATAATGTTCCACATTCAATGACAATAATTTCATTCATCTTCATTTTCACAAAAGGTCAAATATAGTAACAGTGATCTCGCCAAGATATTTTTTCATCCAAGTCTACTTCCAATGAAATTAGCATTTACATTGCCTTAAGAAATTGAGTTTTTATAATTATACACGTTCCATGTAAAGTTTTACCGAAATTCAAACAGTTGAGCATTCAAAGCCGTCAACGCATTTTGCGTAATCGTCAATTACGCAAGGATCTCGCCAAGATATTTTTTCATCCAACTCTATTTCCAATGAAATTACCATTTACATTGCCTTAAGAAACTGCATTTTTATAATTATACACGTTCCATGTAAAGTGTTACCGAAATTCAAACAGTTGAGCATTCAAAGCCGTCAACGCATTTTGCGTAATCGTAAATTTACGCAAGCGATCTCGCCAAGATATTTTTATATATATTCATCGTAGGTCAAATATTTACTTTACAAAAATATAGTACTATCATTTGAATGTGAAGGGAATGAGAGACATCGAGATTTAACCATAACCCAAATTTTCCTCGGACTCGCATTTAAGCCGAGGGGTGATTTTTTCATGATAGATTTTGAAAAAAAAACATCGGCTTGTATTCGGGCAAATACGGTACTTCTTTCGCTTCAAACACATCCATGCATCGTTTCATACATCATCTTCTATTCCTTAAACTTCTGATCTCTCTTTTCTTGAGAGTCTCCTCCACCGCATTCAGCCAGCTTTTTCTTGGTCTTCCTCTCCCTTTTGATCTGCATACTCTACCATCATATATCAATTTAGTCACCCGGTTCTCATCCATTCTCTCCACATGCCCAAACCATCGCAGCACACCCCTTTCATATTGACCTCTTAAAGTTTCTTTCATTCCACATTCATTCATCACCCAAGTATTCCTGACTCTGTCTCTCCTGGTTTTCCCAAACATGCTCCTCATATAACCCATTCCAACTGCTTTCACCTTACTCATGTGTTTCTCCTGATACACCCAAGTTTTGCTACCATACAACAAAGTGGGTACAAGCGCACTTCTATACACAGCCATTTTTGCTTCCTTAGACACTTCTTCACGATTTAGTACTGACCACATGCTATCCACCACTTTTCTACCTGCATTCACAGGCCTTTCTGTCTCTCCATCTATTCTTCCATTCTTAGAAAACATTCTTCCCAAGTACACAAACTCATCCACCTGTTCAACAACTTCACCATTTATCCGCAGCCTGCAGTCATTCAATTCACTCATTCTATCAAATACAACAACCTTTGTTTTTGACACATTGATCTTCAGATCCATTCTCTCTGTAACTTCAGCCATACTATCTAACATTCTCTGCAACTCATTCAGCGTTTCAGATATCAACACAGCCTCATCTGCATACAACAGCACCCACACATTCACTTCCCCAATCCTCAGACCATTCGTATTTGCACAGGCTTCCCTCACACATTTATCCATAAACACAGTAAATAACCAAGGAGACATTACACACCCTTGCCGAACACCACTTTCAATCTTAAACCAGTCACTCGGCATACCATTTATTCTTACGCGAGCCTTACTTCCTGAGTAGACTGCTCTCACTGCATTCACTAACCAGTCATTCAGTCCATACTCAGTCAGAACATTCCACAGGTCATTTCTATTGACTGTCAGAGGCCTTCTCCAAATCCACAAATGCACAATACACTTTCTTTCTCACATTCATACACTTCTCGATTACTTGTTGGAGAGCAAAAGTCTGATCAGAACACCCCCTACCTGGCATGAAACCACACTGTACCCCCCAAATTTTACTCATATTAGCCATTCTAACCTTTTCAATAAGTACTTTACCAAACACTTTCCCAGGTATACTCAATAAACTAATAGCTCTGTAATTCTTACATTCTATTTTACTACCCTTCCATTTTTTGTACAAAGGAACATTGATGGCATTCTTCCAATCATCTGATACAACTGAAATGTTAACACAAAAATTAAATAAATCGATCTTCCAACTCATAAGTAAGCTACATCCATATTTCAGCATTTCACCCGTAATTCCATCCAAGCCTGCAGCCTTCCCATTCCTCAACATTTTCACACATGCCTTAATCTCACATTAGTCAACTCTGTCTTTACTGGAGACATTCATATAGTCAGTATCACTTTGGATGCCAGAATCTTCAGAACTACCTCCATACAAGTCTTCAAAATTCCAACATTCTGTCACTTCACATTCATTCCACAATGTTTCTCCATCCTTATTTACAATCCCATTCATTCCATTGTTGCTGCCCTGTCTCGCTCTTTTTATCCACTTCCAGAATAACTTCTTATTCCCTTCAAAATCATTCTGCATCTTTTCAGGCTCATTCAAAAGCACTCATTCTTTGCTTTCCTTAACTGCATTCTTAGCAGCCTTATTTTTCTTCCTGTAATCATCATGCAGACTCCTTCTTTCATTATCATTCCTTGCAGCAATCATCCTCTTATATGCCTCCTTCTTCTCATTAACTGCTTCACTCACTGTTTCATTCCACCAAGCATCCTTTTTCATACAGCCCACTAAAGTCATTCCACACACCTCTGAAGCACACTGTGTAACATTCTCTTTCAGTCTATTCCAAGCATCTTCCACATTTCCTTTCCTTATATCCTCTTTCCATTCAGTCTGCTGGACAGTTAATTTACCTTCCAACACATTCATATACTTGATCTTTACCTCACACTCTTGCAATCTCTCTACTTTCACTCTAGTCTGTTTCACACCCTTACTCTTCCTCCAGGTCCACTTCCTTCCAAGATCCACTCTATTGACAACCAAAAAATGGTCTGTCCTACATTCAGCTCCTCTCATCACCCTTGTATCCTTCACCAGATCTGTCAGTCTTTCATCATACTTTTTGAGTCACCCCTCTGCGATGTATACATGTGGATGTTCTTATGCTTATACCCTGTATTTGAATCAAACCAACTTTTCCATGCAAATTCCAATCAAACTCTCGCCTTTATCATTTACTCTGGGGTCACAGAAGGGGCCCACCACTTTCTCAGTCCCCTTCCATCTGACACCTACCCACCCATTCATATCACTGAGTACAATTATTCTCTCACCTGCATCACAATTATTCAATACATCTCTCAATTTCTCCCACAACTCATCTCTAACTGTTTCACTCTCACCAGCCATAGGAGCATAACATGCAACCAACAGAATTCTACTAATTCCTACTTTCATACGAACCCACAACAATCTGGGTGACACAAATTCATACTTTCTCACATACATTTTAGCTCTTTCATTCAGAATCAAACCAACTCCTTGACTCCCATATGTACTGTATATACCCGAATATAAGATAACTCTGATTATAAGACGACTCCCACATTTTTAACTCCTAATGAAAGGATAAAATTTATTATGCACACAATGACAGAAGTTTATTATACCATTGAGTAATAAACATTGAACCAATTGAAATAAGCAATTTTGATTGGAATTTTCGATTGAATATTTTGGAACAAATATTTGGCACAAATGTTATTAACTGGTCCTCTAAATTTTTATGACGTCCTTCCTTAGGCCCACGAAATGCTTTCCGATTTGAACTTGCACACTTTAGCATTTCCTGCGATTTTTTCCACCGCCGCACATTTACCTAGGTGACACCAAACCTTCTTGCTGCTGCACAATTGTTAGTTTCATCAGCATATTTCGCCACTAAAAGTTTAAAATTTCCATCATAACTATTACGCAATGATTTCGATATTTGTGAAGGTGTAGAACCTCTCTTCTCAACGTGGTCACCCATATTTTTACATAAAACTGGATAGTTAACAATCTCAAAGACTTTAATTCACATGGAATTTACTATAGTTCACTTTGTCTGTGGTCAACACACTATGATATCGTGACAGGATCAAATTACTTATGTTGGTGCAAAATCTTTCGCCCATTCAATCTACTACTACAGGCAGTCCTCGACTTTTGTATGTTCCACTTTTGTACATCAGCTGACGAACAAACATTCAGATAGTGCCACTATGCGATAGCATAGTGGCACTATCTGTCAGTCAAGTCAACACTTTTAATAAATTACCAAATGAAGCAAAATGCATAAATATAATAAAATTCAAAAGAATACTTGTATTCGAATACATATGAATCGATTCATTTTCTACTACTACTTTTAATAATCAATTGTTTTAAATGATTTTAAGAATCCAACACAGGCAGACCTCGTCTTTCACGGGGGTTACGTTCCTGAAAACACCGCGAAAGACGAAATCGCAAAAGAGAAGTAATTAAGGCATGGTTCCCATCCCAGCAAAAACGGATCATTTGTCCTCTGTATTGGTGATCGCAGTAAAATAGAGAAAGATGGAAAAATTAACTTCAATGAAAGTGAGACTTAAACAAGTTAAAAGAAGACAAAAAAAGTATCAGAAAATAATCTTATTTAAGTTCCGTAGTAGAATCGAGAAAAAAAATGAGCGGAGGTTGCCTAATTTGCAGGGGCTAATTCCCCAAATATGGCAGACTGCATCTTTCTTGGGGTTACATTCCTTAAAACCTCTGCGAAACTCCACCAATAATAAATGATGCGTAAAATGCAAAGCTTAAGCATTTGAACTAGGTCAAACCTGAGCAAATAACCCAATGATCCTGAATCGAAAGGGTCAAGAGTGCAGTCTTTCCCCTCGGGACTTCCCTCTCGTAATAAAGACAGAAGGCTCCTGAACGGTGATGCCAGCTTATATTCTGCAACTTTCACGTGCGAAGGGACACAAAAGTGTGGGAGGATTGCATCCTAAAAATATTTAAAAGTTTATATAAGACACGTACACGTGTCTTATATATACTTTTAAAAAATAGATGCACGTATCGATTTTTTTAAATTAGGTAAATATTTTTACATATCAGAATACCGTAACAACATTTTTCAGGCCTGACTATGAGAGAAAATATGAGGAAAACGCGATTCATTCCATATATAGAAAATTTCGCGCAGCCTTTTCCGTGATTTTTTCTGCGAAAGAGTGAAACATAAGACCGCGAAAGACAAAACTGGTCGCAAATGCGGAACCGCAAAAGATCGAAACATGTGAAAGATAAAGCCGCGAAAGACGAGGTCTGCCTGTATTTCAATTATAGCTATTCGATTCTTCTCATTTCTACCTATCTCTGCCTTCTGCTCCTCTGTCAGTCAAACTATTACGCACTGCGCGATTATAAGAAGACTAGCGATTTTTCGGTCATAAAAATTGGAACAAAACCTCGTCTTATATTCAGGTATATACGGTACATACATCCACACCAGACCACACAGCCAAACTAAACTACCGTCATTCATTACCACAGCATCACTCCCCTTCCTTTTAGTCTCACATACACACAGCACATCCAATCCTCGTACATTCATTTCATTCACCAACTCGTTCTTTGCCATACACTCCTCTAACATTCCATGTGCCTAACTTCCACTCGAGTAAGTCGTCTAATGATGGGCCAACCAGTTTTGACCTCTGCCGCCCACCATGGCTTTGGTCATCCGAGGGTTTTTGTATAGCTTTGTTAGTAATGGTAAATTAGAGTAGACTAGGTTACCAGCATGAGTCATACCCGTGCCGACGCAGCATTCTCTGCTAACAGTAAGGCACATTACCAGTCAGTATTGGCACATTTTCGCCAGACTGCCACAAATGCAACCGAAGCTCAGTATTACCCCAAGCACGCTTACGCTATTCTGTACAAGCTAGGATCCGTATAATAGAGACTATCTAGCAAGCAAGCTATCTGTTGCCCGCATCCTACCACTAGGAGGTACATGCAGTATACTGACACACTCAGGATTATTTTATGTAATTTTAAAATCCAAATGAAATCAAATCCGCCTAATCAATTCCCATGTTATATAAATGGAGGAATGAGTAGTATTAGTATTTTACCAACAAAGTTAACGGAAGAGTGACGTGCAACTTTCGACTTGTCGAGCTTCAAAGATTTTAGCAAACGACTCGAATGAGCCAAACCGGACACATCCCTACATACATCTCTCTATTCATACAACTACATATCACAGCGAAATTAATAACTTGAGGCAGCATCAGTATTTGCACTTGCACAATGCAAACCTGCCTTTCTCTTAAATCTGTCAACACAGCCATGACTTGCACTAAATGGAGGCTCATCAACAGAAATTTCATCCGTCCTTTCCTTCAAATCATCATACAGATCCTTAGCCTTTGCTCTAATCATAGCCTCACTAATAAGAATGTGTTTCTGACACTGACCATCTACCCACAGTTTTTCCATTTTAGGAATCACAACACCGTGCCTAGGACTGTTTATTGTTGTTATCAAATTACCTGAATTTATTACGTTCGAGAATTTTCTCCTTCTGTTTCACATAAGTGCTAATAGTTGAACAAGACATCCCCAAATTCGTGGGATTTCAGCATGGATTTCACCTTTCTCAACACACTTTAAAATTTTTAATTTCAATTCATAAATATGAGTCTTATGCACTCTTTTATTTGATTCACTTTCATTATCACTATTACATTTCCTTTTAGATGCCATGTCAAGTGATAAATTTATAAATAAATCAATAAAATAAATAAATTTAAATAAAAGATTAACAGAAAAAAGAGTGAAATCTGCACAAATTCAAACAATTAGAGCAGAAATAACGATGTCTAGACTGAAACAACTGAAACTAAACCTCGCGTGGTTGGTCAGGCTGAAAATTAATTCACGTAAACTAGTTCCTAATTCAACCGACCGATCAGATGGGTCGAATAAGTGGGCTTTGACCGGTCGAATTCTCGAGTTGGTCGAATCTTGAACTGTCGAATCATGGGATTCACCTGTACAACAATAATTATTTATTTTTGGCAGCATGGTTCCTACTTACTCCCAAATCTGATGCGACCTGGTTGTTAAGTCTTATTTACTCCCCATCGTCACTTTTATTTTCCTTCTCAAAAGCATCCAAAACAAACTGCATGCGGTATCTTATGCTTCAAAGTCATTTCTCCAAATATCAAACAAATAAATATTTATAAAAGTAACAATATAACAATAAAGAGAAGATAATTATTACTATAATATCCTTATTCTGTTGGTTAGTTGGTCGGAATGCTCTATGGAGTTATGGGAGAATAACAAAAACGGCCCATAAATCAAAAGCTTTTCAATCTTTATCGATCAAGCTTTCAGGAATCACTTAGCTTTTCAACTCTACAATTTTAAACTCTTTCCCATATACATAGTAGTCCTGGGTTTGACTCCTGAACAACTTTTAAATTAACTTACCACAATAAATAAAAAAATATATATATATACAGTAAAACTCGTTTATAACGATCACGCCTAAAACAAAATCTCGGCTATAACGAAGAAATGTCTCGGTCTCTTGAACTTCTCCATAAGGGCATTGGTTAAATTTCTCGGATGTAACGACCACGCATTTTATGAATTCTCGGCTGTAACGAACAAATGTTTGGTCCCGTGGCAAAAGATGCCCCATATATAACGAATTTTGGCGAGCAGAGCGATAAGTAATGAATAGTTTCCGCCCGTTTATCGTGCACTTATTCGTATAGGTCCCCTTCCTCCATCTACCCCTTCCATACAAATTTCCACGCTCCCTTTGTTTTGAAATTGATATTAAAAATGTGAAATGTTTATGTAAATTAAGGACCATAATAATAATATTAATTGACCATTTAAAAAATCGTATGTAATAGCAGTCGAACATTTTACATGCCGCGAAGTTGATAAGCATCTCTTTGCATATGTAAGTATGGCATTGAAGTCCACTCACTGTAAATACAGTAAAAGCTGTGTTATCAGGCTATCTTGGGGATTGTGGAAAGCCGATTAGGAGAAATATCCGGTTAGGGGAGCGTTTTTCGATTCTGACATCGTAAATTTAGCAATAACCAAACAAAATTGGGCTTAGGTTCACTATCGTACTCCCCAAACATAAATATGCATGGGGTTTGCATTTTCCATTTTAATTCTTCCACACGTAGTTGGATATAGACACTATTTACCCATTCTTATTTAATACGTTGCTACGCTAACATGCAAAACAAAAAGACTATTGAAAAGTTTAGGGTGTCTGGGAAGTTTGGGGATTACGGCAGTGAACCTGTTCCCAAAATTGAATTTATTGGATTATATCTTTCTTATTTATCTTTATTTACTCTATTAGAAAAGGACGAAATTATTTAATTCTTCTGAACATTTCTGTGAAAACCAGTCATATAATATTTTATCCAGTTCCTCCATTTTTGGCTTATGTAGCATATGTTTATTAATTGATTTACTCGCCTCAGAAGATGACACAAATTTCATTAATTTAACCTTATGAGCCTTGATATCGTAGAGCAAGGAAGATCTGATGTTGAATTCTTTTGCTATGGCTGCTCTATTTTTTTTCCTTTTTCAATTCTTTTGATCAGCTCCAGCTTTTGTGTTAGCGTTAAACCAGCCTTTTCTCTCCTGTTCCTTGCTTTTAGGTATTTATTTTGATGCCATATTCAATGGATGGGTAATTTTTTAAATAATAAAAAGCAATAAAACTGGAAATTGTAGAAGTACACCAAAACATCTAGACAATGCAAATGGCTTACGTAACCAAAAACGCCATGCTTACTCGGCAGCCACAGAAGTATACGGAGAAAACACATAATATATACATCTTATATTTTAAGAAATTTTAAAGTGGAAGTTGTGGTATTACACATATACAATTCACACAAAAATTCATAAAAAAATAAAAAGAAATACAAAATGAATTGTATTTGTGTAATTGCCGGTATCTAAGGGTGGCCGGTACTAAATAGCCGGATAGCACAGCTTTTACTGTGTGTATACGTGTTATATGGGATGTATAGGCCAAAAACCATGTTTCTCGTATATAATGTAGTCACGCTTATAACGAAGCAATGAGTCGGTCCCCTCAAATACGTATTAAACGAGTTTTACTGTATATATTATATATATATATATATATATATATATATATATATATATATATATATATATATATATATATATATATATCATCATCAGCCTTTTTCAGTCCACTGACGGACGAAGGCCTCCCCCAGACTCTTCCAGTTTTCCCTGTCAACTGCCTCCCTCCTCCAAGTTTGCCCCAAGAACTTAACAAGCTCTCTGTCCCACCTGTCTTTCGGTCTTCTTTTTGGTCTCTTGATGTTTCTTGGGATCCATTCGATGACACTGGACGTCCAACGCTGGTCATTTCTTCTAGCAATGTGGCCCGCCCACTGCCATTTTAACACCTTCACTCTTCTAATCACGTCACAGACTCCCGTCTTCTTTCTTACCCAGTCGTTCCTCTTTCGGTCTCTTCGGGTGATCCCTAACATGCATCTCTCCATGCCCCTCTGTGTTGTTTGCAGGCGCTATATCATTCTGGCATTCATGGTCCATGTTTCACAACCATATGTCAGAACAGGCAGAACACATTGGTCATACAGTCTCCTTTTTAGGAAGACTGGAATATTTGATTTAAAGATGTTCGCATTCTTGCCAAAAGCACTCCATGCCATCTTCACTCTCCGGTTGATTTCTCCAAGAAGCGAACCATCAGTAGTGATGAGTTGACCTAAGTAAACATAGCTGGTTACTTCTCCAAGTTCTGCTCCGTTGATATGTATCTTCTCAGAATTTGTGAAGGAGTTGTACATAACCTTTGTTTTATTAAGATTCATCTTAAGTCCAGCTTCTCAGCTTGCTTGCTCAAGCTCTTCAGTTCTTCTAAGGAGCTCTTCTGGGCTTCCTGCGAACAGTATGATATCATCTGCAAAGCGCAGGTGACTCAGATATTCTCCATTTACCATTATGCCTTTTTCCTCCCAGTCTAGCATTTTGAATACTTCCTCTAGAGCTGCTGTAAATAACTTAGGGGACATAGAATCTCCTTGTCTCACTCCCTTTTCGGCCTTAAAGGCACTCGTCTCTTCATGCAGCTGGACAGATGTTGTCGCATTTTCGTAGATATTCTTGATCAAGGTTATGTACGTTTCTTCTACTCCTTGTTTCTTTAGTGCACGTAACACCGACGAAGTTCGGACAGAGTCGAATGCTTTCTCGTAGTCGATAAAGCACATACATAGAGGTAATTCGTACTCGTTAGTTCGACTGATTACCTCTCTCACGACTTGGATGTGGTCCATCGTGTTATACCCACTACGAAATCCAGCTTGCTCTCTGGGTTGGGCAGCATCAAGATGGTTTTGAAGGCGCATAGTGAGTATTTTGGTGAATATTTTGTAGACTGTTGGGAGTAGGATGATCGGTCTGTAGTTATTCAAGTCTTCTTTGGAACCTTTCTTGTGCAGAAGGATAATACATGCGTGGTTCCATGTTTCTGGTATCTTTTTCTTCCTCAGACAGGAATTAAAAATCTTAGCGAGAATTGTTTCCGTATGATTACCCATTGCTTTGAATACTTCCGCTGTGATACCATCCATTCCAGATGCTTTTCCATTCTTCATACTTCTGATTGCATGTCCCACCTCTTCCGGAAGGATACCTGGGACCTCTTCGGTGGGCATGTTTGCATCATCATTTACTTCATCATTTCCTAGAGGATCCTCATACAGCTTGGTGTAAAATTCTTGTACCCTTTTCAGGATCAGTTTCCTACTATGGGTTATGGAGCCGTCTTCTAGCATCAAGGCCATCAGCTGTCTCTTTCCGATCGAGAGATGTTGCTTCATTTTCTTGTAACTTCTATTGTTTTCTATGGCTTTCTCGATTACCTCATAATTATATTTTTTCACATCTTCCTTGATGCACTTCCTTATAGTTTTGTTTAGTTCTGCAAAATGGATCATTTCTTTAGGATCATTAGTAATTAACATTTTCCTTCTTTTTTCCATCAGCAGTCTTGTTTTTTCAGTCAACTTTTTCTCTGGCTTTGTTTTAACTGTTCCTCCTATTTCTTCAGCAGTTTCCTTGAATATCTCTATAAATTGGGATTCAACTTCTTGGTCTTCCAGTGCACTGAATCGATTTTTCAGTTGGAGCTGAAATTCTTCTTTTCGTTCTTTTAGCACCTGTGTGTTGATAATAGACTTAGGCTTCTTTAAAAGCTTCTGTCTTTCTAACTTTGAGTTGAATTTTATTCTGCATCTTACCAAGCGATGGTCGCTTCCAGTTTTAAACTGGTTGAGGACGGAACAGTCTTCAGCCAATTGCTTCTTATTGACTAGTATGTAGTCAATTTCGTTTTTGGTACCATTGGGTCCTTTCCAGGTCCATTTTCTATTGGGATTCTTTTTGAAGAAAGTGTTCATTATATATAAACTAGTACATTCAGCAAAGTCTACAAGTCGGTCCCCTCGTTTATTTCTGTCTCCATAGCCCCATTTCCCAACTGCGCTGTCGTCTTCCTTTTGTTCTCCTACCTTGGCACTGAAATCACCCATGACCACTTTTAGATGGCAGCTTCCTTTGTCGTGCAGTTCTCCAACTTCTTGGTAGAAATCTTCCACTTCCTCATCCGAGTATGATGACGTTGGCGCATAAACTTGGACTATTTGAAGTTGATATCTTTTATTTATTTGAAGCACTAGTCTAGCTGCCCGCTCGGATGAACTTTCCATTTCCACGATATTATTCTTCAATTTTTTGTTGATGATGAATCCAACACCTCCTGTTCTTCCTGTGTCAGTTCCCCTGTAATAAAAAATATGTCCACTCTTCAACTCCAATACGCCTTCACCTTTTCTTCTCACCTCACTAAGTCCTAAAATGTCCCACTTGATCTTCTCCAGTTGTTCTTGGAGCTCTTGAAGTTTATCTTCATTGGACAAAGTCTGGCAGTTAAAGGTAGTTAGGTTGAGGTTAAAGGAATTGGGTAAGGATGAGAAAGAGTGGCAGTGGGTGTTTAACCTCCGGGGATTCTTAGCACCCTCTGGCTTCCTGCCTTGTTCCTGACCACTGCCACGGTCAGAGGCAATCCAGCCTCCGGTGAATGAGGGCCGTTTTTTATGGGTGTACATGTCATGGGGGGATTGGTTCTTGTGACCATGGCACACTGGGATAATCTTGGAGGTAGCATGTCCAGAATATATCCAGGTTGTTTATTTTTAAAAACAGCAAATAGAAATAGTCCGAGAAAATATTTGCGTCTTGAACTTATGCTTAGCCAACGTAACTTATTAAAATAAGGAGTTAAATGTTCATCCTTTCGGAGGTTAAAGATAAAGCGAACACAGGAATTTAGAAGTCGCTGAAGCTTGAAATTAAGCTCATCAGTTATATGATTGTACGCAAGACAGCAGTAATCCAGACTAGGGAATATAAGGGAAGTTACAAGCAGCTTCCTGGTGGTAATTGGGAGATAATATTTGTTCACTTTAATCTAGTATAATGTCATGTTAACTCTGTTGGAAATGTTAAGTATATGGTCATGCCATGATAAATTGTTACACAATAATAATAATAATAATAACAATAATAAGTGTTCTGCCAGTTGGCAGGTTTGCTTCAAATGCTAGTCCTCTCTTCTCCATTCCTCTCTGTCCTCAGCCTTTCTCTTCAGTTCAGCATAGGTAACACCTCTTTTCTTCAGTTCCTCCAAAATCTGCATTCTCTTCCCTCCTCTACCACGCACCCCCTCAACCATTCCCTCTATCATATCCTTTATTAAACAGTCCCTTCTTAAATAACGTCCCAACCAGTTCTTCTTCCTTTTTTCTACACATTTCAGTATTAACCTCTTCACCTATCCTTTCCATTACTTCGTCGTTCCTTACTCTGTCCCTCCAACTTAT
The DNA here is from genome assembly GCA_036926305.1 of Uropetala carovei. Taxonomy (NCBI): domain Eukaryota; kingdom Metazoa; phylum Arthropoda; class Insecta; order Odonata; family Petaluridae; genus Uropetala; species Uropetala carovei. The sequence goes on along the minus strand of JAXCHB010000180.1, from coordinate 1,075,440 downwards.
CCTCTCCATTCTTCTCCAAACCCACATTTCAAACGCTTCCAGCCTCTTCTTTTCCTTTTTCCTCAGCGTCCAAGTCTCTGCTCCATATAACGCCACACTCCAAACATAACATTTTACCAGTCTTTTCTTCAAACTTCTATATAACGGTCCACAGATTAATTGCCTCTTCTTATTGAACGCTGCCTTTGCTATTGCTATTCTAGCTATTACCTCCTTATCACATCTCATATCGTCACATACCACACTCCCCAGGTACTTGAACTGCTTAACCATTTCTATTTCCTCTCTTCCAATCTTCATTCTTGCTCTCTTGCCCTCTTTGCTGATGACCATGCCTTTTGTCTTTTTCACATTTAATTCCATCCCATACTGTTTTCCCTTGTTTCTCAACTCCTCCAGCATTCCCTCGATTTCTGCAATTATAACCATGTCATCTGCAAACCTTATACAATTAATATTTCTCCCACCGACCTTTATGCCTTGTTCTTCCTTAACACACCTTCCAATAGCATGCTCTATGTAAATGTTGAATAAAGTTGGCGAAAGACAGCATCCCTGCCGCACACGTCTTCCTATCCGACTCCCTTCTGTCATTTCATCTTCCAACCTTATTCTAATCTTCTGATTCATGTATAAATTCCTTATAAGTCTTCTCTCCTTCCATTCCACTCCAACCTCCTCCAGAATATCCATCAGTACTGCCCAGTTTACTCTATCAAAAGCCTTTTCAAGGTCAATAAATGCCACATACAGATCTCTTCCTTTCTCAATAAATCTCTCCCCTATAATCCTCAACACTCCAATGGCGTCTCTAGTGCCCCTTCCTCTTCTAAAACTAAACTGCTCCTCCACAATCATCTCTTCCATTTTTCCACTCAACCTACTGTTAATCACTCTTAAAAGTATTTTTGCCGTATGAGAATCAAGCTAATAGTCCTATACTCCTCACACTTCTTAGCATTACAGTTTTTCTCAATCGGTATCATGATCGTTTCTAGGAAGTCAGTTGGCCACTCACCTGTTTCATAGATCAAGCAACAAAGTTTCATTATTTCATTCATTCCTCTTTTATCCAGGTTCTTAATAAGCTCCACCGGTATTCCATCCACTTCCAGAGCTTTTCCATCTTTCATATCTTTTATAGCTATTTCTATTTCCGATCTAATCACTTGGAATCCTCCCTCATCCTCATTTACATTTCTCTCCTCTTCTATATTTATCTCTCTTGGTCTTCCTTTTGTACTGTACAGTTCTTCTATGTACTCTGCCCACCTGTCTCTAACTTCATCCCTTCCGTTCAGTATCCTCCCGTCCTTTCCTTCTATTGTCTTAACACTTTCTCCCTCTTCCCTTCCCATGCTCCATCTCTCTCGCTTCCCTATACAGCAGCTCATACTTTCCCTCTCTTTCAAGCCTTTCCATTTCCCTACATTTATCCTCTAACTCTCTTGCTTTATCTGTCTCCCTGCGCAGTTCATTATTTAATCTTCTGTACATTCATTTCTCTTCATCTGTTTGTATGTTTTTCCACTTTCTTCGTTCTCTCATTTTATCCAACACTTCCTGTGTAACCCAAGCTTTTCTTATTCTGTTATCCTTTCTGTACCCTATCGTATCTTCAGCCGCCTTCTTCAAACTCTCTCTTATATTTATCCAAAGTTCATTTGGTCTATCCTCCTCTCGTCCATATTGATTAATTTTTCCTTCAAAACACCTAGCAAAGTCTTCCCCTTTTTCTTTCAAGCTCTCAACATTCAGTTTCTTTTGTCCTTTCTTTTTCTGTACTCTCTTTAACCGGATTTCCACTTCTGCCCTAACCAGAATGTGGTCAGAGTTAATGTCAACCCCGGTAGAGATTTGACATTCTTCAAACAGTTTCTAAATCTTTTTTGGATAAGTACATAGTCAATTTGGCGCCTGCTCCCATCTAACCTCGACGTCCATGTGTACCTTATCCGTTTATGATGGCTAAACCAAGTGTTTCCCACAATTAAGGAGTTTTCCTCACAAAATTCCACCAACCGCTCTCCTCTTTCGTTCCTTTTACCCAACCCGTATTTCCCAACACTCTCTCCCTCCCTTCCCTCTCCAACAGTGGCATTCCAGTCTCCCATAATAATAATGCATGACTTCCTTTTCTCTCTTTCGATAATCTCTTCTAGTTTTTCATACATCTCTTCCACTTCTTCGTCAGGGTGCTGGCTAGTTGGCATGTATACCTGTACTAACACTAGATCTTTCTTATCTCCTCCCAACCTCACCATGATCATCCTTGAACTAATGAATTCTATTCCTATCACTTCTCCTTATATAATAGCCACTCCATACCTTCCACCTTTTTCTTCTCCAGAATACAAAACCCTATACTCTCCACTCTCAATATCCCCTGTTCCTCCCCATCTAATCTCACTAGCTCCCAAAACATCCAGCCTATTTCTTTCCATTTCCTCCTTGGCATTTTCTAGTTTCCCTGGTTGTAGTAGAGTACGGACATTCCACATACCGATGCGAACTATTTCACTTTTCCTTATCTTCCTTCCATCGCACCTTTCTTCTTTGCCTGTTTTTGACTCTCGCATAGTATATCTCTCCCGGAGATCTGAATGAGAGGGGGTTTTACCTCCGGATGAATTTGCTACTCTGCGAGTATCCATGTCTAGCAGTTGAAATCTTGGGAAAAGATAATGTGGTGGCTTCCCGTGACCTTCCACATCCTATTTCTAGGGAGAAAGATAGCCGCCCACTCTGGGTCAGACGCTATTGACAGCTGCCCAATCTGGGTACAGATGCTGGGTGCTTTTTATACCTACAGCCAGGTTCTCACAGTGGCCACCCCTAATATGGGAGCCGACGCCGACCAAGACACCGCCCGATACGGGAACAGACGTGTCTGGGTTTTGCTTCTGTTTTGGTCCACAGGTGGTATTTTATTTCCCACCTACCCTGCATATCTGCCGAGCATTCCCCAATCCGCCACCTGGGGACGTGCCCGATGGGGGACAGAAAACCCCACACAATGAAACACCTAAATTCTGAACAGTATTAGCGTATGGTATAGTAGTGTCATGGACTTTAACTTTAGGAATAAGATCAAGGTTAATTTTATTTAATAACCTTGAGGTACCAAATATAATACCTTTAGTTCTGCTACAATTTAGACTCAGAAAGTTTTTGCTGACCCACTCAGAAATAGCCGTAACATCTTCATTCACTTTGGATACAGTTTCTTTGTTTTCATAGGGATGGCAATGGCAAAATATTTGGAGGTCATCGGCATATAACATATATTTGCAGTGAGTAAGGCAATTAGGGAGATCAAGGATATATATAGAAAACAAAAGTGGACCCAGGACGGAGCCTTGGGATACACCATGGGGGACTGAGATCCACCATGATAAATGGCCATTAGAATCCTTTACTGCCTGGCGGCGGTTGTCCAGATATGAATGAAACCAATTTAACACAAAACAAGAGAAATTTAATTTTTTCATTTTCTGAAGAAGGTTGGCATGGTTCACCCTATCGAATAGCACCAGGATGGTGAGCATTCTTTTATCCATCGTGCAACGTATGTCATCCGTTACTTTAAGCAAAGCCGACTGTGTGCTAAAACCCTTACGAAACCCAGATTGGTAATAGTCAAATTTATTATTGAGAGAAAGATAATCAGTGACTTGTTTGTAAACAATACTCTCTAAGACTTTAGAAATCCCACATAAAATGGAGATTGGATGATAATCTGAAGGAGAGGAAGGATTTTTCACCTTTTTTATCGGTCGAACTAATGATGATTTCCAAAGAGTAGGACATTCGGAAGACAGTAATGAATGATTAAAGATTTCTAGTATAATCAGAAATGTTGCAGGAAGTGATTTTTTTATAAAATCGATAGAAATATCGTCAATACTCATAGTGTTAGATTTTGACTGGAACAGGGATTTGTTTAAAATCTCAGGAGTGATGTATGGGAAATAAAAATTATCGTCGTTAAAGGGCATAGTAGGGTCTATAGAAGCAATAGAAAAAGGGGCAACGTTGTTGATAGATGAAGTAGTAGAAGATGAAATAAAATAATGGTTTAGTTGGTCAACTGTCATGTTTGAAGCAATGGAATTGTCTCTCTGTCGAACGAGACCAAGATTCCTCAGTTCACGCCATATCTGATCCGAGTCACTCAGACGTGAGAAAGTAGTGGAATAATGGAGACGCTTTGATTCTGTTACCAACATTTGAACTTGATTCCGAGATGTTTTATAGAGTTTATAGATAGTTGGATTTTTTGTACGAATGAAGTTCCGACGAAGTCTATTTCTTTCCTTCATATGTTTTCTAATATCATCAGTTAACCACGGAACAGAAGGACGCTTAGGGTAGCAGGTACGTCTAGGAGCATGAGAATTTACAGATTCCAGGAAGTAGGAGTTGAAAGTTAGTATTTTGGTGTCGATCGGGGTGGAGCGAGAAACATTACTCCAATCCAAAGCAAACAGATCCTCTTGAAAGCTTAGAACATCAAAGTTTCTTAAGTCTCGATAGATAAAAGGAGGTAGCAGGAGGTGAGACAATTTGAACTTATATGAGAGTTGTATTTGGTCATGAGCAGAAAGGAAAGGAACTGGAGTTAGAGAATGGGACGAGACTTTATCTAAGTCATCGACTATAGAGAGATCGAGTAGTGTGTGACTTTTTGATGTATGGTGAGTTGCATCAGATTGGACTAAATGGAGATTATTGCAATAGAAGAAATTTCTCAGGTAGGAGCTATCATAGCTGTCTCTGAACATATCCGCATTAAAGTCACAGAGAATAACAATATTTTTGTAGGTTGGACTGAATTTAAAAAAAGTACTTTCAAAATCAGCGATGTGGCCCACTTTAGGTAGTAGTAATTTTGCAAAATTTAAACAGGAAATTTCAAGTATAACAAATTCGGGTTTAGAACAATAATATGAAGGGGATGAGGCCAAAACAGAGAATTTCAGACGACGGTGGATAAAAGCACCGACCCCACCACCAATTTTTCCAATCCTGTCATGTCGTATTAGATTGAATTCCAGTAGCCCAACCATTGCGTCAGAAACATTTGGCTTAAGCCAAGTTTCGGTCATGCATATGATATCAACGGATTGTGACAAAAAGAAAGATCTGAATTCATCTATGTGGCGTAACAGAGATTGGCAGTTCACAAGAGATACACGAATTTCATTACAATGTAATTGACCATCCAAGTTTAAACAGGGCACCTTATCCTAATTGAACTTATTTAAATCTTCTTCAGAAACAATAGAAATTCGTGCACATCCTTCACTTTTCCTTCCATAAATCCGGCCGTTCCGCACCCACAGAAATTTTAGTTTACAGTCTTTCTTCAGTCCTCTTGCAAGCGCGTATAACTTCCGATTGTATTGAGTCAAACACTCATTCACGTAAATGGGAGGGTTGTGAGGGCCTTGCTCGGCAACGATATCCCTAAGGAAAAGGTTATGTTTAGTACGTCGAGCTTGAACAAAGTCTGACGCGGAGCAAACCCTGACAAATCGAATGAGGATGGGTGGGGGCCTCGAGTCTCCACTGGAGTATGAGGATTGGCGCGTTCTAATCCTAAAAGCATAGTCAATGTCACTAATATCGAGTTTCACGCCGAGAGCCAGCCCAGTTTTACAGACTAATGACTGTGTCACTTCACCTACAGTGAATGGAATGCCACGAATCTCCACAACATTCCTAAGTTGTTCTTGCTCAAGGCGGTTTAAACGAGACTCATATTCATTAACTTTGTTTTTTAGCAAGATACTTTCACTAAATAAGCCATAGAGTCTGTCGTTCGTTTTGGTAAGCGTGGTATTAATTAAGGTAATTGATTGGGCTTGCTCGCTAATAGAGTCTTGCCAGGTGGAAATAAATGATCTGATTACACGTTGTTCGTCCTGTATTTCCTTAACACTCTTTAAGAGATCACGTAAAATAACACTAATTGATTCGCTCAGTAAATCCAGTTGGGTGGATTTCACAGGTGTTTCGTCACTACGGGTGAACCGGGTCCTAGTTTGACAGGTTCCACAAATCCAAGTCTTCCGGAGATCAGTCAACATCTTCAAATCTTCATCGGAGACAGACTGGCATGAGGAATGGAAAAGATCCTTGCAATCTCCACATGAGATGGAGCTCTGGCCACGCTTCACAGCCTGACTACACTTAGAGCACTCACTTGGCATTATGAAAAGTTTAGGTAACAGTAAGAGAAAAAAAACTAGTGGATTGAAAGGGAAAAAGTATGAGTGACGAAGCAGTTACTCAGACACGTCCGCACACTTCGAGCATTCAAACTAGACTATACAATACAATAATGACGTATTATCGGAGAAATAACGCAAAAACCGAATCGGGTTTCGAATAAACCTCGACTTCCGGTTAACCAGTATTGTCCAAAAACTAACCAGTTCTTTGTGCTCATGCTAAAGTGTTATATATGAAATTTGGTATTAATATGACAAGTACTTTTTGAGTTAACAGCTCCCACAATCACATACATCCACACAGACATCATTCCAAAAATAGTTTAAACGTGTTCTAGGGACCTCAAAACATGTATTTCTGTTGAAATATCGAAGTCGATTTTTTTTGTGATCACAATACTTTCCCATTACTACGTATGGAGAAAGTAAAAAAGGCAATAAAAAGAACCAATTGTTATTACAAATGAGACTAACAGATTAAATATTTGGAGTGTGGAGTTGGAAAAAGGGCAATACAATGCACATTGACTCAATGCAACAAGAAGAACGGAACATCAATTCTTGGCAGAAAATCCCCTTGTGGAATGATAAGAGCAAGATTACAGAATTGTGTTGTTTGCTCAATGAAGGATATAATAAAAGAGACATCCTACTGTCATAGCACTGCAGTACCATGCAATGAAAGATATCATACATTATCCAAACTTGAAGAATAAAGTTATAAGTACAAAATCTATTCTAAATTAAATATTCCCAGCCTAAGAAAATAATTTATAGTGAATCAATGATGTTAAATATTGCTTTATATTGGATTTTTTGCTATAATAAATTAAAATAGCACGTTGCTTTTTGTGGCATTTAAATTACATACATGGCCATTTTAAAAATCATGCTGTAGGAGTTAATCAGTTCTCCAGTACAAAGGTAATATGAAATACTATTTCTATAATAAAAGCCTAGATGTGTTTGTGTATAACACTCGACTGTGATGCCGCTCTTAAACAGCCGTTATAAAAGAGCATGAGAATCCAGAACTATTTGTTATATGTGAGTGTAGCGTAATATTTTGTGATAATTGCTTTGTAATCCTAACTTCAATATACCGTCTAGCAATTATTCTGCTGATTGATTAATTAGTAGTGGTCTAAATCGGTACTTTTTTGTTTACATTACGACCGAGTTTCAATGTTATAACATTTCAACGGAGTTTGATTTAGGTATCGGAATTATCATTAGCTAACAGCCATAACATATTTCGTTGCGATCGTGGTTCTAGAGGCGGTGGTGTTCTTCTCGTGATCGGCCATTCTTCATGCAGTAAATGCCGATCAGACCTTGAATCTGATTGTGAAATCCTATGGATGGAAATCAGCTCTCTGTTAAATGCTAATGAGTGCAGCAGAACTGTTCCTTCATGGTCAAACAAACTATTTGTGGGATGTTTCTACTGTCCACCATCTAGCGGCATCAACACATTGGAAAAGTGTTTTGATTCGGTGCTTCGAGTACGTTCTATTGGGAGAACAATATTGTTCAGTGATTTCAATCTGTCCATAAAGTGGTCTTCCCCTAATGATGGCATTTGCTCCGATTTGCATGACGAATTTTTCATGGATTCTTTCATACTGGGTCTCGAGCTCTCCCAAAGCAATTTAAACTACATGCGAAATATGGCAACATTGGACCTCATCCTCGCCTCCGAAGTCATGGATCCCGTTATCCCCAGTAGAAATATTTTTGAGTCCAACCATGAATCGCTAGAATGCTTGCTGTCTCTGTCCCACCAATCCATCCCCTCACTCAACTCCCAGACTCTTAATGCTTGGAACAAAGCGGACCGAATCACCATTAACCGTTCCCTTTCACTTTTACCTTGGAACCTCCTGGAGAGTGGCCCCATTGATGATGCTCTCACCCTTTTCTACGACTTTCTAAACAGTGCGATTGATGATTTTGTGCCCGCACGCAGGATTTCTCAGAAGAGACCCCTATGGATGTCTGCCAAAACAGCCCTTAGTCTCAAAAACAAACTTGCGGCTTGGAAACTCATAAAAGTCCACCCAAGCATCCACACCCGGGCTTCCTTCTCGAATCTCCGACGCCACTGCAAGTGACTACTCAGGAGGGATCACTCTAACTATATTGCTTCGATCTCCACTGAGATGCGCATCAATGGCAAGAGGTTCTGGACTCCAATCATAGGAGAAAGATGACTAGGATTCTCAATTCTGTTAACTTTAATGGTGTAACGAGTTTCAACAGTGGCAGACCTTCACTATTCAACTCTTACTTTTTCTCTAAATTTTCCGTGCCTTCCACCTCCACTGTTATCCCACCATTGGAGCCTGTCTCCTGCCTTTCCCTATCAGCCATCTCGACCACTCCTCGCGAAATCCATAACATACTTTCTTCTCTACCTTATAATAAAGCCTCAGGCCACAATAACATTGGCCCCTTCTTTCTTCGTCGTACAGTGGATACCCTAACAAATCCAATCGCCATCCTGTTTAACAGGTGCTTCTCCACCGGCTATTTTCCTCCTCAATGGAAACATGCCAACATAACACCCATTTTGAAAAATGGTAACAGAGTCTGCATCGAAAATTACCAACCAATCTCCATTCTTCCTACTCTCTCCTCCATCTTTGAACGAATCGTTCACAACCATCTTCTTCATTTCACCTTTCCTTTTATTTCCTTACATCAGCATGGCTTTCTTCCCCATAACTCTTGTCTCATGAATCTCTTCATCCATCATCATCACATTACATCTTCTTTTGAACGTTCTTCCCAACTTGACGTGTGTTACATCGACTTCTCTAAAGCAGTGACTCTCAACCGAAAATATGTCGTGGACCGGTTAATGGTAGGAACATTCCACCAAGGACCGGTAAAATTAGCAAACTAATTTCAATTGAAACATTTTAAAATTATTTTCTTCAATGAAATTCCATTACAACATAGAAAATTTAAGAATTAAAGACTTTCATTACCTCTGGAGGTGAACAAATTTTCATGAAATAATTTCAAAAGAAATGTTCTTTCTAGCAAAATTGTGGTGATAATTGTATTGAAAGTGAAGATAACAAGAGTGTCATTTAACTCTCAATTTGTGAGATAAAGTAGGGGTGTTTTCCACTGTGCCTCAGTGAGGACATTGTGTGCTAAGGTTTACTGAGTTAGTCATTTTTTCACTGTAAATACCCCAATTCGAGAAAGGAGAATTAGACTAGCTTGATAGCTTAGTTGGTTAAAGCACCTACCCAGCAAGTAGGAGACCTGGGTTCAATTCCCAGTCAGGTTGTATTTTTCTCCTACTCTATCTTCAGAAAGTGAAGATGATGAAAATGAACAATACGAATGTATTTTGAACCAATTTCAATTCCTGTGCATTAAAGTATGGAGACAGTATCTGAGCTACAAAATCTTTTAAATAATAAAATAATCAAATGTTAGATTTATTATATGAATTTGAAAAGTCTAGAAAAGGAAATTTTTCATCAAAAATAAAAAACATAAAACTGTGTTGCAGGATTACTTTAAAACGCAACTTTTTTCGGTACAAGTTGGTTACCTTGGACCTCTTTAATTTTCGACATTTACCAATCCAATCACAGCCCACATGGTGAGGGTTTCTTTCATTTCAGGGTAGCGAAGGGTGCATCAGCGCCCTGAGTGGCCTACACTCGATTAAAGACAAAGTGATACAATTTACATTGCCAATACAAATTGAAGTGGTCCAGGATAACCGACAAGTACCTTTTTTTCTGGGAATTCATTATTTTGTTATTTAGAGCAGCAGTTCCCAAAATTTTTTTCACGTACCACCGAAAACATGACAAAATTTCTTCATACCACATAGTACAGTAAAACCTGTCAAAAGCAGAAACCAAGGGACCAACACTTTTTTCCACCTTTCGCAGGTTTTCCACTATTCATGAGTTACTGTTTTATGAAAACGATATACATAGATAAAGTATAATATTTATTTGTTATTTAAAATCTGACTTACATCTTTCTGTATTTTACTATACATACTTGCAAACATAACGTAAATTTATTAGTGATCATACCAGTAAATACACTAAGATGTGTTACAAATAACCTCTTATAAATGGAATTAGTTAAATACAAATTCAACGTAAAACACTTCTAATCAGTAAATTCTCATATTATATGGTTTACTGTTTATGAAAATCATTCATGGTAACCTGCTTAAATATTTTCTTACAATGGAAAATTTTCATGAAATACAATTTTACATCGGCAACCTTTTAAAAAAAAATATTCTCTCGCTCATTTTTAGCCAAACTTTTTAAAACTTCCAAACTCCTCATTGCATCGGATTTAGTTGGGACATAATCACTATCCTCATCAGTGTCAGATGAAGCAATTTCAGCAGACACTTCGTCATTTTTTGCCTCAACAATTTTTTTCATTGAATTGTCTATCTCAGCCAATTCAGTGAAAACCTCTCTATCAACATTGATAAAATCAGTGGCACTACACTCATTGTTTCTGTAAATTACATCAATCATGTTTTGTACTTCCACGGTTGTGTTTTCGTTGACATTTGTTTCATTAAGTTCTGTATCTATTATACCACAATTCTTGAAACATTTTTGAACAGTTACTGGTCGAACATTTTTTACAGCTTCACTGATAAACATAATTGCATCCAACACATTAATTTCCCTACTTAAGTCGGCACCTTCTTGACAGTGCTCCATTTTCAGTAACAATTCCTTTAACATGTTTTCTGTAATTCATTTTTATATTTTGGATGATTCCATTATCCAACAGTTGAAGGACAGCGGTAGTATTTGGTGGAAGAAAAACCAATTTTATATTTGAAAGTTGAAAATTAGGATATGTTGCGTTATCAAGAAAAATCAAAATGTGCCTTCGGCTCACTTTCTTTTTAGATTATAATGCCTTTTATATCAGGTGCAGCCATCTCCAGGCGCTATTGCACCCTTCACCTCTCTGGAATGAAACTATCCCTCCCCATTGGCCAGTAATCTGGTGGGTAAATGTCGCCACAGGCAGATCAGATAATTTTTTGAGATAACCCTTTTATGCAAAACAAAAGCTAGCAAACCCATGACTGATCTGCCTGTGGCAACATTTACCCACCCGACCACTGGACAATGGGGAAGGATAGTTTCACTCCAGAGAGGCAAAGGGTGCGATAGCACCCGGAGACAGCTACACCCAATATAAAAGGAATTATAATCTATAAAGAAAGCAAGCCAAAGGCTCGCCAATATCCTCAGTCACAATATAAAGCTCTGCCCCCAAACCCCTATATGCTTCGGCTCGCTTTGTTTTCATTGTTATTGTTGGGTTAATAGGTTTCAAGAAAGTGGTAGTGCTATAACAGACTAGATCCAAAATTTCTTTAAATATTCTGCTAGTCATCCATGCCATACAGTTAGCAAAATATGTCACTGGAAGTCTGTTATTGTCAAGTTTCTTCAAACAGCGCGGATTTTGGCTCTTGCCAATCACTACAAGTTCATAGATGGTCCCATCAGCAAATGCATTAAGCAATAAAGTGATATGTTCCTCTCCCATGCAATGTCATATTCAGCAATATTTTAAAGAATAAGGTCGTTTCGTCACAATTAGCTATGTTTTTCAGTTCTTATCCCCTAGTTAATTCTAGCAATTTTTGTTTCCATTCATCAACAATGATCAAGCTGACATTACCTGCCTCCCCCGACAAAACTTGAAAGCTTATGCTGTGCCTCTTTCTAAAACTCCATAACCAGCCATTGGAAGCTTTAAAGTCCTCAAATTTGAGAAGTGCTGCTGTCTTCAATGTTGTTTCCTGTAACATTGGTCCATAACGTAATCCTGTTCAGAACGTAAAAGCACTACTTGATAGAACATATTGTAAGTAATTTTCTGAAATACATCAGGAGATTCGATCGATTTAAAAAAAAAGAATAAGTAGTATATACCGTTTTCAGATTAATCAAAGAATAAAGTTAACTTGGCTAACTCATTGTAGTTACACGAGCAGCAATAAAAGAACGAGGTTAGTTCCAAAGGAATGGTCGCAGAATTTAATTGCAATTAGCAAAATAACTGCCATTCTTTTAATTTCACCAAGTGTCGACCTTGTTGCATCTTCTTTTTCTGCCTTTCACAAGTTTAAAATGTACTAAAATATTCAAATTAAAATCATAATTGATTTTCCATCCACATCTCACAAGTTTCCGCCTTACTGAATTCAAAATACATGAAAAATTGGTCCAAGGGAATTTTTTTTCTGGCATTCGCAGGTTTCAGCCTTAATGGATTTCCGTCTTTGAAGAGTTTGACTATATTAGGTATGAATGTAGTAGTGAATGCTGGAACTAAACTCATGTACCACTGGTAGAAGCTTCACGTACCACTAGTGGTACACATACCATAGTTTGGGAACCGCTGATTTAGAGTATTACAAATTTTCCCCGTATGTATTAACAATACAATCTGTATATCTGGAATTTTTAAAATGTAACTGAAGTACTTATAACTTAAAAGTTAACTTCATATCTAGTATTCTTTCCAGCCAGTATTTGTCACAGAATTTTTGCTTAAATCAATTTCATTACATATATATTATTTTATAACTCAAAATCAAAGGGTTTCCTCATTTTTTATCAGAACACCCGAAAGACCATGAAGAAGACTCAAATACCTAGTTTGCATTTCATCCATAATCCTTTTTACTCTTATTTTAATTTATATCGCGAACTTTTTAGGGAAAACGAAACCAAAACACCAAATGGTAAATTAACCCATTGGATGCATTAGTCACTGAATAAGGGTCCTTCGAAATTCGTACTTTATGAGACAAAAGAATCACTTGTTGTGGCATACTAGTATTCTGAACATTTTGGGTTTACGAATCGTCAGACGGTAGTCATATGCATACCTAAAAAGCAGTGATATAGTTTCTGAGAATTCATTTTGAAAACAGATTAAACTGATGCAGTACTACAGCGTAAAATGAAAAATAATCTAACGTGCTCTTTTAAAACGTTAATTCTACAGTTATATACGCGCACTCGCGAAAAAGTACTTCGTTTAAATCAGTCAATTATGGAAAGGGTATGTAAGTCAATTTTGAAAAATTGATTTTATACTGATCACACCGTATTGAGAAAAATACAAAAATAGTTACCTCAGCTGTGCGTTCGGAATATGCTGCTTCAAAAACCGAAAAAGTGATTCTTTAACGAGTCCTTCTTGCTCCACTGCAGTGCTCATTTTATAACCTAAAAATAAACAATCAAATTCAGTTTTTCGCGCACGACTAATATGGATAATCTAACAATACTTCGAAAATAGCATGAATCTTAAACAACTTTTAATGCAAGAAATACTGAAACCGTTTTATACACTGCGTATATAACATTACAAGAACTCATCGCCTGACCGCTAACTTACACCTTGTACTTAATTGAAGCCAATTTTATTTAAGAGAATTATGAAAAAAATTTCTTTGAATGAATTTCTAGTTACAATTTTGCTAGGAGTAATACCTACTGAGACCTTTTTTTAAATAAATATATATCGACGAGATACCGCGAACTGTAAATAAAGCCTCGTATTATTCGGCGCCGCCGACCTCTACCGAGAGCATGGGGAAGAATATAAGAACAAAACAATAACAATTACGACATCTCAGAACAGGATGAAAATTTTTGAAATTATAAACAATACACTGGCATGCGTTTAGGATTTGGAGTTATACAGAATCAAAGAAGTAGTCTAAAATCCTTTCGGAAGGAACATGGTAAAAGATAACGTCTCGTATACTTATGGTGAAAAGGTACTTTAGTAGACAAAAATAATGGCGATGTGACCAAACCAGAGTGCTGTTTGTTTTGCAAATAGTTCATGTTGCTCATGAATAGGTAGCGTAACACGTCTTTAAAATGAAATATTTCCTTTTACTGCCAAGAGGTAATGCATTCCAAGTGCGTAACCACACCTTGGGTCATCCCAGACGGAAGGTTTGTCTACATGTTCTACATCAGGGTTTCGTAAAGTGAGGTACGCGTACCCCCGCAGGTATTAAAGGCGTTAGGGGGTACTTGAGAAAATTTACGTAATGGCTGACATTATGACACTCCAAGTCAGCTTTTACTGTTGTTATAGAATATATTTTACAAATTTCTTCGTAATGTGTGCACATAAGCAATATAGCGTAGCGATTTTTCGCCCAATTCGCTACAACAGTATATTTATTCTCTAAAAATAATGAATCTATACATTACAGTAAACTACAGCCTTATCACTAAGGGTATTTTGTTTGATGCCGTTGCACAAGGGAACGCAAGGGACGACGTGTTATGGATCAAGTCATAAAACCAGGTAAAATGAAACGCGAATTAAAAATACGTACAGATTTCTATTACTCAGTCGTCAGAAAAAAAGGATCGTTTGGGAGGACTCAAGGAGCAATTACGATAATATTTTCCAGAAACGGGCGATTCTAATAATTGGGTGAGTAATCCATTTGATGTAGATTTTTCGCTTCCACATCTAACAGGAAAAGAACAAGAAAGTCTCATGGATATTTCTACTGACGGTGAATTAAAAATTAAATTCTCGAGGGTATCTTTGATTGCTTTCTGGGGACAATTAGCACACGAGTACGGGAATTTGCTAAACAAAAGCAATCCAAACATTCATTTCCCCACAACGTGCATGTGCGAAAATCTGAATTTTCGTCTTTGTGTTTCATTAAGACAAACAAGTTAGGAAAGTGTACAACGTATCACAGATGGGCGCGTTTTGTGCAATGGAGTATTAGAAAGAAATTATATACCTGTACGTAAGGGAAATAGCATTTTGAAGTTCTTTTCTTCATCATAAATAATCCATTTTCTTCCTATTTAAAAATATTGCTTGCACACGTAAATTAAACATTGGTTTGTGAGATTATTTATGTCAGCAACAATGAAGAAGTAACTATGCAAGAAATTTTCTAAGTTCAACTCGATTTAAGACGTTTTTGTTTGATTTTCTCGATAACGGCTACTTCTACGATAAAAATGTATAGGAAAGGAAATACTCTTCTTTGCCAGTTCTACAACTTTTATTTGAAAAATATTTTGATATGAACAATACTTTACGAGATATGACGGAAATTTAATTTTTTGTCACCAGTAAAGTGGTACCCCTGATTGGCGTACGTAATTCATTTTTCGATTTTCTTCTTATATTTGATTGAAAGTCCTTAATATCAAATTTCATAAAAATCCGTTCGGTAGAAGCCGAGAACGAACATGCGGACGGACGGACCGACCGACGATAATAGGCGCTCACGCTGTAAGCATGTCGAACCTGAACTTTCTTCAATCGAGCCAATGATTGATTCTTTATGTCAGGGCTGGCCAACACGTCGATCGCGACGGAATTACATTACACGAAAAAAAATTATTTAATAATCCATCTGTCAAAGTGATCTATTTGAGATTATGTTCAGGCAGTTAGATAATTCAGGCAAAGATAATTTCACACCAACTATAAAGATAGCGCCGTAGGCGTGCTTTGAGCACGTAGTTCCAACCTGGCAGGTCTAACTGTAAGGCGGGTTAAATATTTTGACCACGCTTGCAATGCCGTTCGAGTTCTGGGACCGCATCGTAGGTAGCGCTGGGCACTACTCAAGCCAAATAGTGATACCCAGAAACCGCTAGATGGCAGTAGTACAGTATCCCGCTTATAGCCATGGGGTTCCTTATAATTCCGTTTATTTCTTTGTATGTTACTATTCACTTGCAGAGGCAAGGTAGCAGAATGAACAACACAAAAGTATGATTTTAAAACATGTTATTTATTGAAAAAGATTAAATTACGAGAGATTGACATATTCACGAAAAAAAATACCTAATGCTCTAATTGTTGACAAAATGTCGGTAGAACCACACCTGGCCTCAGTACCGTATTTACTCACAGACAGACCGACAAACGACTATATTAGGGCGGAATTGAGACTACATAGTCCCTTCTTACATTTAACCCTGCATCAACAATTACAAATTTGAATAAAATAGTAATAATAATTGGTACTACTGGGCTATCCCGGACGCCTTTTGAAAAATAATTTTTTGACATTTCATTACATTTTAATAATTGATTCATTCTAAACAGCTCTCAACATTATATAAAAGATAATGACTTGGTTGACATTGTTATAATGCATTATTATAATTTGCCAAATAATGAAGAAGATGCAGTAGCTTTCCTAACCCATGACTGATTGGCCGGTCTCGACATTTACAGACCCGATCACTGGGCAACGGGGAGGGATACTTTGGTTCTGGGCGAGGCAAAGGGCATTGTAGAGCCCGGAGACGACTACCCATTAAAACAAAGCGAGCCAAAGGCCGGGTTAGACTGGTAGGCAGAGCGCCTGCCTTCTAACCCAAAGGTCGCGGGTTCGAATCCCACTTCGGGCATGGGTGTTGTGATGTTGTTTTTCTGTATGTTTGTCTTTGTTACTGTTAAAAGCTCTTTGTAAAAGGCTGTATATGTGCTGTTTAAGAGCTATTGAAAAATAAGTAAATAAATAAAAATAAATATCCTCCTGACTGTAGCACTGGAAATTGAGAGGATATAACATTGAAAGGATGTATTGACAAGCCTTTGACTCGCTTTGTTTTAATGAGTAGTCGTCTCCGGGCGCTACCACACCCTTCGCCTTGCTCGGAACAAAAGTATCCCTCCCCCTCCATTATCCTATGATTGGGTTTGTAAATGTCGAGATCGGCCAATCATTTTCTGTTAATGGGGTCCGGGATAACCCAGTAGTACCTAATAATTTTACAGAAAAGAACCAGAAAATAAGATAAATAGAAAAACATACAAGCAAAATAGCAAATTACAAATTAAGCAAATTGCTATAAAAAGACAGAGTAATTGTGGTAAAAACCTAGGAAAGACCTGACTTGGCTATCCTAGTAAAAGACCACATAGAAAAACACCCACAAAGGGAAGGGGGTTGGAAAAAACTTGCGAAAACCCTAGATACATAAAAGAACAATAGTGGAATTACTATAATACATACAAGATAAGATTTACAAAATATATTTTAATGTTATGAGATATGAACAAGATAATTGGAAAAAAACAAGATGAAAACACATTTAACAGAAGGGGAGGGAGGGAGAGAGGGAGGGAGGGAGAGAGGGAGGGAGGGAGAGAGGGAGGGAGAGAGAGGGGGAGAGAGAGAGGGAGGGAGGGCGAGAGAGGGAGAGAGAGAGGGGGGGGAGAGAGAGGGGGGGGAGAGGGAGGGGGGGAGAGAGAGGAGAGGGAGAGAGAGGTTTGGGACCCCCTTGTTAGATTTGGGAAAGTTGGAGTGCATGCAGCTCTCTTCTGTTACTGTTATTCGATATATGAAGTTTCAATATACAAATGAAGTTTTAGAAACGCATCAACTCTTGCAGAGCTGATAAAGGAAGCTTGGCTGCAGAAGTATTCAGCCAACAAGATTTAATGTAACTGAATGTTTTTTGTTTACATGAATGCAGAACTGAATAATGGAAATTTCCGAAAAGAAAGCTATGAAAGTTAGTCTGAACAACTTGTGAATTTCACACTTATAGAATTCCAAATTTAAAGCCTCCATGACTACAGGATTAAGGTAGGTGGACAGTTTTTTGTGATACCCTATCTCAATCAATTTAATTTTTGCGGCATTAAAACTGAATTAGCCGCAGAAACTAATCCTTCAGAAGGACATATTTCCTGAGGACCAAATCCTTCAAGAGAAAATTCAAAAAATACATCCTCCAAGGTAGAGGCATCACCAAAAAGGGATTGCTTGCAATGAGTGCAGGAGATTTTCAGAAAGTGCTTGGCAAAAAAAGCACTCACTTGCACAAGTGAAGAAAACTTCTTCTAAGGCATGGTACATTTCAAATGCTTTCTTTTCACAGGTGTTTCACATACACCTGCATCATCTTCCTCTCTAAAAAAATTAGCGAAATTACATAGCACAGAGCAGCTACCATCCATTGTGTTACCTGGGGTCTGATTTGACATTAAATTGTTTAGAAGTGAAGTTTAAAAGCAGATTGAAACTGTTCTGCATCTGGAAAGTGATTACCCCCACAATTCTGACGGACAACATCAAAAAAAAGTTTTAGAGAGGATCCTGATTCAAATTTTGAGTGTTCAAGTGCAGAAAGTTTTCCTTCTTCAATGTTCTCCAAAGCATCTGAGTTGCAGTTATGGTGGCAACCCATCCATCCTGTGATGGGGGATGTATTACTTTGTTTTTACCTAAAAATTCCCAGGTTTTAATTTTATCTACTGCTGATTTCCAAAACAACAGATGAGGGCTGTCATCTGATAGAGCCTGCTTCATTTTATTTTTATTATTCTTCCCTTTGTTGCTGCCATTGAGACTGTCAAACATCTTATCAACTTCCATCAGAAATTCCACAGTCACCAATCCATCCATGCCAAGGACATCTAAATAGAGTGGGGAGAATTACAAGAACACTTACATCAATGAAGAAATACATTTTAATCATTTGTGGCTCAAGTGCATTCGTTGATACTTACTTTTCCCCACCAATGCATGTATTCCAGCTGCAACATGCCTGCTGAATACTTCTACAGCCAAGTTGACCCTCATTTTCTGGAATGACATGGGTGCCAAATGCTTCTCGGATAAGTTGAAAAGGCTGAAAGCAGAAGGAATAGTAATTTTTCAATTTTTCTACGGTAGATGACAAATGCTTAAAAATATCCTGATTTAAACCAGTTTGAAATAGAACAGATTTCAGCAGTGAAAGCTAAGTCATCTTTGATAGGAGAGGCATTAGACGGCAGAGAAGCCTGTAAGTTTTTGGACTTTTTTTGTAAACGGAAAGGGCTGAAATTTTTTCAGAATGTGTCCTTTAGGTTTTTTCTTTTCTTGTTTAAGAATTGAACAAGCTAAAATGAATGCTGAAGGGCTTAGCTGATTTTCCAACCGTTGCACTAAATTACCCTTAGCGAGATCTGATATTTGTTAGACGTCTGATTTTATGCTTCAGCTAACTTTCCTCAATCTACTTATTTCTCTATTTTTTTTACTGATGCTTTTCACCAAAAACCTTTTCCTGGGTGTTAAATTCTCCAAACGGGTGATACCCACACTTTTTAATATTGATAGTCTGGCTTTCTTAGGTCTCACATTGCTATGCTCCAGCTGAGAAAAAGAAGTATCCAATGAAGATGGGTCATCACAAGACAGAAATGGATCATCAGGTAGGCTCTCAGACAAATTAATGGGTCTGGTGGCAGATGATAGAGATTCAGAAGAGGACGTAGATGGTAGTGGTTCTAATGAGGATATGTGAGGCTCTGAAAAGGATGACAACTG
Organism: Uropetala carovei; assembly: GCA_036926305.1. NCBI lineage: Eukaryota > Metazoa > Arthropoda > Insecta > Odonata > Petaluridae > Uropetala > Uropetala carovei. The sequence continues at coordinate 1,055,823 of JAXCHB010000180.1, read as the reverse complement.
TGTTGGAGAATAAACAACTATCACACTTGTACTTTTTCTACTATTTAGTGGAAAAACTACAAGTGTGATAGTTGTTTATTCTCCAAAATGGATAAATTCAACAATATAATGACAAAAACAATGGATTTTATGAAAACTGTGCACTATTACCAGATGTATGTTGTGGAGAAATTTCAGTTAGTGGGCTGATTGGCAGGAAAGGAGTGGGCAATGCAGAATGAAGTAGCCTCTGTGAAGATGGATATGTGAAGCTGTCCTCGGAAAAATGTTGGATACACACTTAAAAGCTGTTGTGCAGCTTTTCAATGGGATACCCATCCAAAATTGGGTTACTGCAGAATGTCGTCCACTTCTCGGCCCTGTAGGGAGATTTAATAATAATTGCAGCAACACAAGTTTTGTCCTTTGTACGAATTTAGATAACTTTAATGTATTTTATTACTGAACTAAAATCAAGAAGATACCTTTTCTACTCTTTAGTGGAATAAATTATTGAATTGACACTATCTTTAGTTATGAACAAGAATTGGCTCTAGCCAGCAGAATGATAACATTGCATATGTGCATCAAGCCCAGAAAAGGTCAAGTGAAAATATCCAAGGTAACGATGGAAGAAAAAAATCGTGATATCGACCCAAATTAATGTTTTGAAATCACTGAATGCGAGAGTGACATTACATTAATGTCCACAAACCTGCCTGTGTGATATATCAGCACTCGACGCCCAAACGCGCATTACACTTTCACAACTCTCTCTCTCGCGGTATCAAGTGTCCTTAAGGTTGTACCTTACCGTGAGTTCATCGGATAAAAAAGTAATTCAATCGTTTACTGTAAACACTCCAACTGGTATTTATCTTCGCGAAAAAATCACGCAAAACAAAAATGAAAGAACTCTGAGAATCCCCGGGCTACTAAGTATTTCTCTACCATAAGCAATGCAATGGATCGGGCTAGTAATGCCAAATACTTGAATATCATTAAGCTGACCCTTTAAGAATTTATCAAATGGCAGTAAGTTCGTCATCTTACCATGCTTTGGAAACTGGAATCCTGAACAACTTCCCTCCAACTGTTGAACATCCACGCACATAACACTTCTTTCTTTCTGTTCACGCCATTTAAAAGGATTGAATACGTGCGGTATACTATTTCCTTGGACTGTCGTAATATATGCACGAGAGCGCGAGAGGGAGCCACCCAGGGCATGAGTTCACGGCTCATGGGTTGGTCGCTGTTGGAGATTGATGAAGGCACCACATCTCGGAGGAAGTCTGTCGAAGGTTGTTGTTGTTGGATACCGGAGGAGTGCGGATCGACAAGGAGGAGCCGAAAGTTCCCTAATACTGAAGGCAAAGGACCCAAGAGAAGAGGTGAGTGGTGGATTATTGTCGCGGGTTTGGGTTCCCATCTCAGTGTCTCTCGCATAGAATTAATATTAGATTACAGTCCAATTCGTTCTCGTGCAAATCGCAAACACTTTCCATGATTTCTGTTTTACCTAGTCAGACCGTTTCACGTGATTCAAACTGACACACATTACAAACAGCGGCTCACTTGATTCAAACAAATGAACACAATTAGAGAGGAGGGGAGGATTCGTAGTTTTGGGACCTGTATGTAGGTGGCATGAAAGATTGTCAAAAGAGTGCCTATAAGAGTTAGCCCAGGCTGGTTCCAACCGTTCCAACATTTGACCAACAGACGGCTTTGCTTCAAAATCAAGTCGAACCAGTCGATACAAGTTCGACATATTCAATATATGAAAAGTTTCGCCCATGGTAGAGGTCTGCACGGGTCAAAGTCTTCTGCCCAAGCCTGGCCCATTCATAATTGAGTCCAAGCCCGGCCCGAGACTTCAACCCATTTTCGCACCCAGACCCGGCCCGAGGCCCGAGGCCCAAATTATTTTAAACCGTGGACATTTTGTACATTCTTCAGTAAACATATACACTTTATAAAGTATCCTTTTATGTTTAAAAATTTTCAAAGCATTTCAACTGTAAACATACCTTCAAAATAAAATTCCTTGATTGAATCCATTCTGGTATTTTAGGGATTTGTAAAAAGTTTTAATAACACAAAATATATTTCAAACCACAGAAATTCACGAAGAATACAAATTAGGTATGTCAATTTTTATCAGTATGGAAGACCAATATCATCTGCTACCCAGAGCGAACTGACGACCAATAGCGGATAGAAAAGGGAGAGTAAATGGGATAAGGTGTAGAGGTAGGGAATGAAACTTCGGATGTAAGGCTCCCAAAGATGCTGCTGTCTCCTAAGGCAAACAGAACTCTCTTGATGGTGATATTAAGTAGTTGTTTAAGAGATGGTCGGTTGGTAGGAATTCGTGGGTGCTCTAGTGGCGGCTTGGGAGATGTGTCGCTTGTAAAGGAGAGAATGGAGAACTCTCCCTAAAAGAAATAGTGAAGATGAAATACTCTCTTTGCACAGTGGTGCAAACAAGAGGGGGGTCCACTGGCTCCTCAACTGGCCTGAACGGGAATGGCGTCGGATAAATCGTCTAGGCCCAAGCCCATTGCTTTTCAGCCTTACCCGACCCAGGCCCGACCCACGAGTCCGGCTCGTGCAGACCTCTAGCCCATGGAGCCTATGAATGTTTGTTCTGTTCTTCAATATTTCGCTTAATCCATATTCAATAAATTTATTGTGGCTTTGGTCGACTATGAAATTCACTCTATAGAGGATAGATAGGTGGAGGTAAAATTTGGACTGTTTTTCAATATCCACAGTATCTATCAGGAATTGTAGTGCCTTTTACTTCGGTTCGGCTCCAGGCATACATTACAATATCCAAAAATATAATCAGTACATCTAATTTTACTTATGGTAAATATATGCGACATTCAGTATTTTATTATAATACGAAATGAGAAGATTATTACAAAATACAGGCAAACATTTGAGACGAAATGTAAATGTTTTCACTGAAAGTATTACACCGTCATGTAATATATTTATGCCTCATTTTTTTCTCAAGCTGACTATTATTAAAATTTCGTAATATATCCAGAAGGTATTTTGTCTGAAATTTGACATTTCGAAATGCTACGCAGTAATATTGTCACATTAAATACGAACGTCATATTTGTTTTGGTAATCCAATGAGATATTTTATAGTAAAAGTAAAACGGGAATATGAAATAAGAACACAATGGCATTTTAAGTGTATTAAAACCGTTTATTTAATAAAGATCAAGCATGTGGGAAAAAGCTATAGAACCTTAAGGATTCTCTAGAAAAACCCACAGTTGCAGGAAAAACCCACAAAGGAAGGGGGGTTAAAAAACCTGCGAAGGATAATAGAAACTAAGCTAACCAAACTACGATACACAACTAATTAACCAGCACCTGAAAATAAAGGAAGAGAATTACTTAAAAAACCAATTCAAATGACCAAATTCAATGATGAACAATAATATAAAATAAAATAAATAAGTGCAAATAAAGTTGACCAATATTCTATTTGTCCAGCTCCTGAAAAGAAAGAAAGATGATTACTAAAAATATCTATTCAGAACACTAAAAACTGTAGTGAAAACTAAGTACATATAAAATAAATTACTGCAATTAAAGTAGATACATATACATTTAAAAATTTTAGCAGGAATGCTGTGCATTCAAGCCTCTTCCAGACTAATGTTATCTATTCTATTTATGCCTTTGCTGGCTAAATGCATTCATTCATTCATTGAAAAACGCAATTCAACTGAGGAAGCACACCTGAAAAGACAGAAAGATAATTACAAAATATACAAAATCACAAGAACAAAAACTATAATGAAAACTAATAACACAAATATATATACATACATTCAGGGTCAGTTACAGGGCTAGGCGACTTAGGCAAGCACCTAGGGCCGTAAGCAGAACACCTAATGGCACACATGGTCAGACATTGTAAGCTGTAAGCCTTGTAAACAACATTCGCCTTAGGCTCTCGCATTCTCTATGTCTGCCACTGTTTACATTAAAAAATTTCAGAAACTTAAATTGCATTCAGTATACATAAAATTCAACTGAGGAAACAACCTGAAAAGAGAGAAGGATAATTACATATAAAAACAAATCACTAGACCAAAAACCACACTGAATACCAATTTCCCATAAATATATATACATACATTACATAATTTGAGGGACTTGCAGTACATTCAGTATACGTACAATTCAACTGAGGAAACAACCTGAAAAGAGAGAAGGATAATTACAAATAAAAACAAGTCACTAGACCAAAAACCACACTGAATACCAATTTCCCATAAATATATATACATACATTACATAATTTGAGGGACTTGCAGTACATTCAGTATATGTACAATTCAACTGAGGAAGCAACCTGAAAAGAGAGAAGGATAATTACAAATAAAAACAAATCACTATACCAAAAGCACATTGAATACCAATTTCACATAAATATATATACATACATTACATAACTCCTCCTCCTCCATTTCTGAAGCTGAGCTTCATTCTGAAAGCAAACGATTTAAATATGACATTATCAACTCAATTAATATCCTTTCTACATTAAATAAATTTATATTTACTGACTAATGTGTACTTACCCTTGCCTTGAAAACACTTCAGACGCACCCTCCTTGGCATCTGTCCCCAGGGCAACTTGGAATAAACCTCCAGTACCCTCCACCTCTGCGGCACCGGCATCTTCGGGCCCAGCCTCTGCCTCGGGCAAAAAGAGGAAGGGGAAGAAATCTCACCCCTCCTCTCCTACTCCTAAGCAGGGGACATCATCCACAGCGCCCGTGACTGCTCTGGTGGCTGCTTCTATCCATCCGCCTTCTCCGGCTGTGCTTCCTGCTACCGGTTCAGCTCCATCCCCCTCAGATGTTGAGAAGATGGAAGCTGATAGCTCTTCTTCTTCTTCCCTTAAGTAGAAACTTTCCGCTTCGGGGGAAAACCTTGCTCCGCTTCTGCCGCTCCTGAAGCCTGCTACCCAGGCGGCGTCTGTGACTTCTGAGGAGCCCTTCCAGGAGGTCAAGCAGAAGAAAGCCACCAATAAGCCCTCTGACCCCCGTCCTGCTAATGGTCCCAGGCCGTCCACCTCGGCGGGGCCCAAACCCAAGCCTGTTACCGTTTACGGCATAACAGACCACTCAGGGCTCATCCACCTCCTTGAGGAATCCTTAGGGCAGGACTTTGAGCTCAATATCCAGGATCTCTCGACACAGATATTTGTCAAGACTCCCGAGACACATCGGACGCTCACTGAGGTCTTGGAGAAGGCGGAACTTCAGTTCTTCTACCGTCCATTGGATCATTGTAGGACGGCCTGTCGGCCAATATGTCCACAGACAGGGTTGCTTCCGGCCAGGCCACCATTGGCCTCACCGTCATGTTGGTCAGGCAATTCATACATTCTAAGGAGGCAGGGCAGAGGATGGTTCCAACCAGGTGCTTTATCGCTATGGTTGATAAGACGCCTGGTCTCCCCCCCCCCCCTCCATAAATCACCCACTTATGTCACTGCCGAATACAAATGTCCTATTCAAGAGAGGGGTGGAGCCGCTGGTATGTTATAACTGCCAGAGGTTCGGGCACACAGCTCTCGGGTGCAGAATGCAGCCCCAGTGCTTAAAATGCGCTGGTGCTCATCGCTCTCGCATCTGCACGGCACACTCGTCGGCCCCCAAGAAATGCTGCAACTGCAGCGGGGACCACCCTTCCACTTACCGCCAGTGCCCCACATATTTGAGGGCAATGGAGACGTCAGTTGCTGCCAATCGGCAAAATGAGGCGGCGCAGAGTTCCTCGCAGAAGATGCGGGACGTGGCTCCGACTGCTTCTTCTTCCCGATCCTCGACAGCTGTCCGAGACACACTATCTTTCTCGGACGCTGTCCAGGGCAAGACTTCCTTGGCCCCTCCATCTGACCCGGCCCTTTTGCAAAAGGCTGAGCCAGCTATTCCGGCCGCTCCAACCAAGCCCTCCGCCCAGCGCAAGGAAAAATCAAAGCGTCCTGCCTCCATCGCTCCCGACGGTTCTGCTGCCAGCGTGGGGGAGGGTGTCTGCCCGGAGACCCCTGCTCCTGCCACTGCCGGCCCTTCATCCTCTGGGGAGGGGGAGAATGTCTCCCTTCCCTCCACTTCCACTTTTGCTTCTTCTTCTTCTGACACCGCTGCCGAGGACCGCGAGCTATGGGCTACGATCTCTTCCATTGCTCGCATCCTCAGGCGTCATGTGACTAGCCAGCAGGGGTTACTGCTTCTCTCTCTGCTGGAGGAACTGGCTTCGGCGAAGATCCCTAATGGAGTTACGCCGTAGGAGGGGATGTCTAACCGTTGTGGAGTGGAATGCAAATGCCTGCGTCGCCGGGTCGATGAATTGCTTCCACTCCTGCACGAAACGGGTGCCTCTATCGCAGCCGTCTGCGAAACTAAACTTTCGCCGGATGTGACCTTACGCGTCCCTAACTGGGTGGCGCATCATGTGGACAGGGAGTCGCTTCCAGGTTGGGGAGTCAAACTCCTTGTCCACTCCACGGTTGAGCACCATGTTTACCCACTACCTGGTCTGTCTAAACTAGAGGCGGTCGCGGTAGGTGTCAATATGGTCGGTGGCAGATTACGAGTGATCGCTGAATATTATCCACCTGGACACAAGTTTGAGGAGGAGGACATCCGGGCCCCGTTCCCGTCTGACGATGTCCCGACCGTTGTGCTTGGTGATTTCAACGCCAAGCACACGGATTGGAACTCCATCACGTCCAATAGGAGGGGGTACCTTCTGCGAGACTTGTTGCTCGTAGAAGACCTGACGGTCCTGGTTCCCACCTCCCCTACTTTTCTCTCCTCTGGCGACGTCCTGGACATCGTCCTAGCAAACTTGTCCAGGCATCGCTTAATGTGGCGGTCCTCAATGAACTGTCATCCGACCATCTTCCTCTCCTGCTCTATTACAGGAATCTTCGCGTCAGACTTCCTCCCCTACCCCGCAGGGACTTCGCTAAGGCACGCTGGGGGAACTTTCGTCTTGACATTGCCGCTGCCCTGCCGGCTGAGCCGTGGGCACCTGTCTCGAGGGCAGACGCCGACCGTATGGTTGAGTCTCTCACACATACCCTCCGTAACGCCATGGGTGAAAACATCCCCTGGAGGTATGCCCCCAGGGTGATCTCCCGTCGGCTCCCCGAGCCGGTGCGTCGCCTTGTTTCTTACCGGAGCAAGCTTCGGTGTCTCTGGCAGCGGCACCGGACACCAGATCTCTGGAGGCAGCTGGGCCTCCTGAATAAGGAGGTTCGGACTGCTATACGGGAAATCAAGATGGATGCCTGGGAGGAATACCTCTCTGAGGCATCCTTTCGGGATAAGTCCATGTGGCACTTCTGCAGGTCACTGCGGGCCATGCAGCGTCGGGACATGCCCATCAAGCTGGCTAGCAGGCTGGCTTGTACTGCCCGTGAGAAGGCCGAGGCCTTTGCCAGGCACTTGGAGGGATTCTTCCATTCTAATCCCTCCAACCCGTACTCTGAGGCTCAGAGATGGCTGTCTTTGCGGCGTCCTTGAGCTTTCCCACAGCGTGCCTCCCTCCCTGCAGGCTCTCCCAGCCGTATGAGCGAGGGACGTGGTGAATGTTATGCGAAGGCTTCCCACCCACCGATCCCCAGGGGACGATGGCATTAACAACTTTGTTGTCTGGCAACTACTGGTGGCGGCCGTCGACTATCTGACCGCCATTTACAATGGGTGCCAGAGGCTGGGATACTTCCCCGAGGAGTGGAAGAGGGTGAAGATTGTAGGCATTCCGAAGGCAAACAAGCCGACGGATGCCATCGAGAATTTTCGCCCGATTTCACTCCTCAACATCTTCGGGAAGATATTCGAGCGATTTCCATTGCCTGAGCTCCAGAGACCACTGGCAGCTGGGAACGTACTCCCTGGGAAGCAGTTTAGTTTCTGCCATCAACATTCCACCATAGAGAAGTTCGTACGGATGTCGGGCTTTGTCACTGATGGATTTAACTCTCAGCGCAAAACTGCAGCAGCATTTCTGGACCTCAGCAAGGCGTTCGACAGGGTTTGGCCAAAATGATTTGGGTTCAGATTCCAAAACCATTAATCACTCTGATCCGCTCCTACCTGGAGGGCAGGCGATTCTGGGTCAGTTGGAGTGGGGAGCGCTCTGCCATTTACTCCATCCGTGCAGGGGTTCCACAGGGTTCGATTGTTGGGCCAACCCTGTTCAACCTCTTTACTCACGACTTCCCTTGGATCCCGGACCAAACATCGCGATCAGCCTTTACGCTGATGATGATGATGTTCTGGCACAATCTGCTAATGAGGCCATGGCTATCAAATACCTGCAGCGTGCTCTCGACTCCATCTACGAGTGGTACTGCAGGTGGAGAATTGCCGTTAATGCCAGCAAGACGGTGATGGTGCTGTTCCGCAAGGGTCATCAATGCCCACCACCAGCAGACATCCAGCTAGGGAGCCATACCATTTCTTGGTCCCCACAGGCTGCATACCTGGGTGTGACACTGGACAGGGGTCTACCTGGACGCCACACCTGAAAGTCCTGAAATCTAATGGATCTCGTGTAGTACATAGGCTGGCTCCCATCCTGCGCTTCAGAGAAATTACTCTGGAAACCAGGGTGCGAGTGTATAAGTCCTTCGTACTGCCTATCCTATTGTATGCCTCGCTGGTGTGGTCCGGAGCAGCATCCAGCCAAATTAGCCAGATTGATGTCGTCCAGAACTCTGCGCTGAGATTGCTCCACAGAGTGACGAAGCTCCACTTCGTGAGAACGAGGGAGCTGCAGTTGGCCTCTGGGGTGGTCCCTCTCCCAGAGGCCTTAGAGTCTAGAGCAGTGGTTCCCAACCTTTTCCAGTCCACGTACCCCTTTTGTGAAAAAGAAAAATTTTGCATACCCCTAAATGTCTATAAATTTGAAATAGTTGAAGAATATTGTCAAACGGTTTTCAAAAATTAATTTAATTTTTTAAAATAAATTTTAATAAGAAAAAATGGTTTGTAATTAAATACTACAATAACAACACTGACAATTGTTCACAATGCTGTATGCTAAGGTCTGGACTAAGCACTTATCCCCAGGGATTATCATTAGTACTGCATTCTAAATACCTGTCAATATATTTCAGAAAAAAATCAAAGTTTATTTTGAATAAAATCAAACCAAAACGAATAGAAATTCTATGATACACTGAAAACATTGAACACAATGTTTTTCTTTGGTTATACATGAACAACTTAACTTGCATAAGTAACAAGAATAATCTTGTTAATTGGTTAATCATTGTTTGTTAATGACAATAATTAGTGTGACGGCTGCGCTTGTTTTAGTTTGCACAGTTTCTCAAAATCTGGTAAACCGATGAAGACATAAAGTCGTAAATTTAGTTCAGCATTGAGTCTATTTCTATACTTGGTCTTCAGATTTACATACGATGAAAACGCTCTTTCGCACACCCTTCCCTCGCCAACCGCAGGGGTTAAGTTCCTGAAAAGTACCGCGGTTGGTAAATACTTAAGTATATTGGAAATTGGGGGTTAGGTTCCACAGTTCGTATTACTATACCATATATTATTGATCACTTACATTACTCGCTTATTTCTCACTTAAATTATATAAATATTACGAATACAATAACATGTTGTTCTTTTTTTAAGAGTTCTCTGGTTTGGCATAGTCAAAACTCCCGTATATGAAAAATGTGTGACAAAAAACAATCACCGCCATCTATGTGCTATTAAATGCGAGAAATAGCTTTCCGCTGTTCGGAACTACATACAGTAAAACTCGTTTAATACATATTTGAGGGGACCGACTCATTGCTTCATTATAAGCGTGACTAAGTTATATATGATAAACATGGTTTTTGGCCTATACATCCCATATAACACGTATACACATACAGTAAAAGCTGTGCTATCCGCTATTTAGTACCGGCCACCCTTAGATACCGGCAATTACACAAATACAATTCATTTTGTATTTCTTTTTATTTTTTTATGAATTTTTGTGTGAATTGTATGTGTAATACCACAACTTCCACTTTAAAATTTCTTAAAATATAAGATGTATATATTACGTATTTACTCCGTATACTTCTGTGGCTGCCGAGTAAGCATGGCGTTTTTGGTTACATAAGCCATTTGCATTGCCTAGATGTTCCGGTGTACTTCTACAATTTCCAGTTTTACCACTTTTTATTATTTAAAAAATTACCCATCCATTGAATATGGTATCAAAATAAATACCTAAAAGCAAGGAACAGGAGAGAAAAGGCTGGTTTAACGCTAACACAAAAGCTGGAGCTGATCAAACGAATTGAAAAAGGAAAAAATAGAGCAGCCATAGCAAAAGAATTCAACATCGGATCTTCCATGCTCTACGATATCAAGGCTCATAGGGCTAAATTAATGAAATTTGTGTCATCTTCTGAGCCGAGTAAATCAATTAATAAACATCATACGTTTCATAAGCCAAAAATTGAGGAACTGGATAAAATATTATATGACTGGTTTCCACAGAAATGTTCAGAAGAATTAAATAATTTCATCCTTTTCTAATAGAGTAAATAAAGATAAATAAGAAAGATATAATCCAATAAATTCAATTTTGGGAACAGGTTCACTGCTGTAATCCCCTAACTTTCCGGACGCCCTAAACTTTTCAATAGTCTTTTTGTTTTGCAAGTAAGCGTAGCAACGTAGGTATTAAATAAGAATGGGTAAACAGTGTCTATATCTAACTACGTGTGGAAGAATTAAGCCCTGGCAAGTAAGCCGCGTTAGAACGCGACTGAATTGCACTGAGAATCTGAAACAAAGTTATCTGGTTTATTTACATTGTGACGCAGTCTGTCTGGCAAGTAAGCGGCGTCAGCAGAAGGCCGCGACGGAACTGCGCAGCGGTAGTACGCGGTGATCTACCTTGTTCGGATTCCAGCGTAATAACGCCGCGGTAGTTTGCTCTTTTTGTGTTGTGGGGAGTAGATATACTACCTATAATGAATTCATTTTTTACCCTTGAAGAGGAGGATACCTTGATCGATCTGGTCAGTAGGTATCCTCCTATATACTGCCTAACAGACAAAGGTTTTAAAGATAATCAATTGAAATCCAACATTTGGAAAAATATTGCAGAAACGCTGAACAGAAATGGTAAGTTGATTTTTATATAATTTTTAAATTTTTTATATTTCTAAGTAAACTATTTTTTGAGTAAAAAAACTTTATTTAAGGCATATAATTAAAACCTTGCACAAACATTATTGTAAACGGCGCACTTTACTCAGTTGCCATGGCAGTGATGCAATTTCACTATTGAAATAGTCTTTGAAAACATTGCGTATACGTTCCGCTTCATGTGAGCCATGTCTATGATAAGTCGGTGTTAGAGAGATGAAGCTTTCAGTAGGTGTAGATAAAGAGTCAAGATCTGAATCAGCCATGATGTTGTGTCCATCTATTTGCATTCTTAGTAGATTATGCAGTATGCAGGCACTAATTACTAATTCGTCCAATGTGTCGACGGATACAGCAATTGGCTGGAAAAAAACTCGGAATACATTGCATAAAATCCCAAACGCATTTTCGGTAGTCCTTCGAGCACGACTAAGACGATAGTTATAGACACGCTTTGCTTCATCCATTCTCGATGCTGCTTGGGAATATGGTTTCATCATGTTCGTACTTAGCGGAAACGCTTCGTCTCCGAGAATAACATGGGGCACTGTAACATCAGTTCCAAGTATACGTGCAGGTGGAGGAATATTGAAATCATTAGCCATTATTCGCTTCCCGAAATTCGATTTGGAGAAGATGCCAGCATCACTTTACTTCCCATAAGCACCCACGTCTACAGCCACAAACTTATAATTCGCATCGACGATGGCGAGCAAAACAGTTGAAAAAAAGCTTTTGTAATTAAAAAATATCGATCCACTGTTACTTGGACAAACTATACGGATATGTTTGCCATCAATCGCACCAATTGTGTTTGGAAAATTCCATCGAGAAAAAAATATTTTTTTATTTCTTATCCATATATCTGTTGTTGGTTCAGGAATGTACTTATGTAACATTCGGCAACGGATACTTCTTAGGACTTGTCGAACACATACAGATATATGTTGGTGGCTTGTTCGAAATTGAAAAGCAAGAGATCTGAAGGATTCTCCAGTTGCCATATACCTGAAACAAATAAATGAGTTAGAAGTTTTTCTAAACATATAGGTACTGATAAAAAATATCGATATAAAATTGACGAGTTTGATTTTAAATACATTTCCACATGTAATATTAAACTAATTGTTGCTTGTTTGTCCTTCTAGAGGAAATATGTAAAGCAAAATGGAAAAGTTTACGTGATTACTACATTAGGAAGAAGCGAGAAAAGAAATTGTCAACTGGTTCTGTTGCCCCTAGTGGTTCTCGGAAATCAGATAGATTTCTGAAGATGAGCTTCCTAGATACATTGACCGAAGGAAGAAAGTAATTCAACATTTTATATTGTTTTCTTAATTTAACTTTATTACCATTGATTTCTTCCGTTTGTAACCATCAATTAATTTTTCATTAGTTAATTCAGCTTTTGTACCCTTTGTTTTTTTAGGACTGTCAGTAATGTAACATCTATTACAATGACTGACCGAAAAGAAAATAACCTAGATCAGGAAGTATTTGAGATCCACCTTTAAATGAAACTGATTGTGAGAATATGGGATCAGATGAACATGATGTTCCCAATTCAAAAGACGTTGCTGAGGACCCATTTAATTCGGACTTATCAAGACCAAATCCTCTCCCTTCCCATAAGAAAGGTTCTAACACGAAATCGACTCGGCAACAATTACTGATGGAATATCAGAAATCATCGCGTGAGAGATTGGAAATGATAAGAGATATAGTAACTCAAAAGACAAAAAATGATCCAATGGAAGATTTTTTTCGGGGAATAATAACTACAGTGAAGTCTTTTCCTCCGCATTTACAATTAGAGGCAAAGCGAACTATTAGCAATGTAGTTTTTGATTTAGAACAGCGGAACCTTTTGTTTCAAAGTAGTTCGCAAAATACAATAATACCGTCATTTCCTTCAAGCTCGCAGTCACAGGAATTGTCATCACCTGACGGCAATCCTGCCATAGCTTCAGAGGAATTGAGTGACTACATACAATTGTGAAGGAATTGTCAATTTTTTAAGCAAAATAAATAATATTTATTTAAAAACTTACCTTAATGCTATGCATAGCTTCTCTTAGGCAGAAATCGATTTCCGTATCTATTACAGAGTCTTGGTTTCAAATCTTCCTTAATATGTCCAAGAACTTCCTCAAATTGTGATCGCGACAATCTAAAATATTCTTTGAATTTAGTTTCGTTGTCGATTAAATGCCGAAGCACTAACATACTATAGGCTCCCTCCTGCGGCCTGTCTTGAAACATAGGTTGCATTTCTTCATTACAACTTAATTATAACATAAAATAATCTTCGAAGGCCTGTTCCTCTTCTAACAAGAAAAGCTGAGCGATCTCATCCATTCTGGAAGACATCCGCGTTATAACTGTTCAACGCTGCCTTACTTGCCACCACCTCGCGTTATTAAGCGACGCAATTCCTTTTCACCAAATCTGCTGCATTCTAACGCGCGCAATAAAGCGGCTTACTTGCCATAGCTTTAAAATTGAAAATGCAAACCCCATGCATAGTTATGTTTGGGGAGTACGATAGTGAACCTAAGCCCAATTTGTTTGGTTATTGCTAAATTTATGATGTCAAAATCGAAAATCGCTCCCCTAACCGGATATTTCTCCTAATCGGCTTTCCACAATCCCCAAGATAGCTGGATAACACAGCTTTTACTGTGTTTGCAGTGAGTCGACTTCAATGCCGTACTTAAATATGCAAAGAGATGCTTATCAACTTCGCGGCATGTAAAATGTTCGACTGCTATTACATACGATTTTTTAAATGGTCAATTAATATTATTATTACTAGCATAAGTGCCCGTTGAATTTCAACGGGTTTAATGAATCTAAATTTTCGTCAATGCAACGTGAAAATCGCAATAAAATTGTGCACTGTTTTAACCATCGAATATTTCTATTTTGTGTCTGTTTTAATCAATTAACTTAAATCTCACAGAAATTCCTTGTGAATAAAATAGTACCTTTCTTTCTACTAAAATAGCCATTGTTATTAGTTTTAAAGTGATTATAGCATTAATATTTCCATTTCAAAAAATAACCTGAATTCCGGTTCCAAAAAATTGGTTCAATCTTCAATTGACTCTGATAATACTTTAAATGTATAATGTACCTCAATATCATTTATCGTCTGCTCAGCACTCTTGCCTTCTCATTTTCCGAAACAACCACTTTCACCAGTTTTATATGGATTTCAAACTTAGAAGAGAACTTGATTCAATTCAGTTAAAATTACCACATAACAAACTTCTTATTCCAAAGAAAATCCTTTTATAATATGCAATGTTAACCTAGAATTCATTCATTCTCAAAAGTGACCAAAAGTACCATGTACGTATATTTCTTTCAACTAAAATAGCCACTCTTAACAGATTTTAATGGATTAATGCATTAGCATTTCAATTTCATGAAATATGCAGAATTCTGGTAACAAAAAAATTTGTTGAATCTCCAATTGGCTCTGATAATACTTTAAATAGATTTAGGAATAAAATGTACCTTAATATCGTTTAGCGTCCGCTCACCACTCTGGACTTCTCAGTTTCCGAAACAACAACTTTCAATAGTTTTAAATTGATTTTTGCTTTGAAATGGTACTTTCCTGTTAACGGGAATTCCTCAAAAAATAAACAGGTATTGTTGTGATATGTTGTGATATTTTGTTTGTTAACAATGCGTAACAAATCTCGTTAAGATATTTACGTTGATCCCTTAACGATGAATTTGTGGAGATTGCCGAGGAGTGGAGCTTCTTGCTCTATCTTTGCTTCAAGACCATAGTATTTTATCTAAAGGGCGAATGTGCAAGAATATTATGAAACTTTACTTCTGCGACAGAATATTTTGGAATTGCAAAGCGATAGCCTGTCAGCAGAATAATTCATGCGGCGACAACATAACAAAGAAATCGACATATTTCCAGCTATTTTAAATGTCCTAGTAACATAAATTTAGATTGTATTAGTAATTATGTTACTTTTATTAATAAATAAGTTTCAAAAAGTGTGATTTTTAAGTAATTCCCCCGTTGTTACGCGTTGTTAATAAACAAATACGTCGTAACATATCACAACAATACATGTTTATTTTTTGAGATATTCCCGTTAACAGGAAACTACCCAAAATACTTGAGTCAATTCAGTACAACTTCCACTTTAGATACTGTAAATTCCAAAGTAACTCCTTTTATAATAGACAATGCTAGCCTAAAATTAATTCATTCTGTAAAGTGAATAAATGAAGTTCTTTCTTTAAACTATAATAGCCACTGTTATTAGATTTAAATGGATTATAAGCCTTAGAACTTACTCTGTATTTAATAAGCACCAAAATTCCTTTTATAAAAACAAATCAATTCATTAAAAGATCCACTGTTGTTTCTTCGAAATTGCCTATTAACAGTTTTGAATGTCCTTTTAATTTTAATTGAATTTTAATTTATATTCGTTTCCAAACTTCGGCCATTGCTACGAAATTAATTCGAGGAATAACAATATAAATTCGTAAGCACGTATGGTTTACAAAGAATTTAATTTAAGAATGCTTTTTATTTCCAATTTTTCTAAAATGACACTCTTGATACTTAGAATTTTTTATATTTTCCATAAAACACGCCAATCTCTCCCCTTCCTTCCTCTCTCCATTATCATTGAAGCTAACAATGATAATGGTCGACATAGCAACATCACGTTAAAATGGCGAGATTTCCACAAAATATGCAAATTGAACGTTTAACATGGAATATTTCGAACTGTGGGCGAAAAAAGACGAACCGAATAAGAAACTTCATAAATTTTTCTTCAAAATGGTTCAAATCCAAAGGTCGTCTGTTATTTTCTTCTAATTTTAATTTCCAAATGAGTAAAAGTCTGCACGTCGAAAAATCGCGTTTTACATGTAAAGTAATGGGAAATGGAAATGCCTCTCTTGGAGACGAACCAAGGAATTTTTTCGCGATTTAAATTTGTCATTCTCTGAAGAAGTGTTAATCAAGCATCCCTACCAAATTTCGTGGAAATTTGTATGGAAGGGGTAGATGGAGGAAGGGGACCTCTACGAACAAGTGTGCGGTAAACGGGCGGAAACTATTCATTACTTATCGCTCTGCTCGCCAAAATTCGTTATATATGGGGCATTTTTTGCCATGGGACCAAACATTTGTTCGTTACAGCCGAGAATTTGTGAAATGCGTGGTCGTTACATCCGAGAAATTTAACCAATGCCCTTATGGAGAAGTTCAAGGGACTGAGACATTTCTTCGTTATAGCCGAGATTTCCTTTTAGGCGTGATTGTTATAAACGAGTTTTACCGTATTCTACCCCAGAATGAATTCTTTTTTTAAGAATTTCTTCAAACGTATCACACTATGCATAAGCCAAACTATTGAGTAAAACAATTACCGACTGAAGGATTACAAATTCCCCGTAGGTAACGGAGAAATTATGTGCATACTACGACGTGCATCACATCATTTTATACAATTTACTACGGTCTTCTAATCTTACCCGGCGTTTTTTTGCATTTAAACAAATATTATTACACACAAATTTAGAAAAATATTAAACGTTTAATGTATTTAGTATGCTGATATGAATAATACACAACTAAACACGTGTGTGTGTGGACTTGCGGTGCGCGGAAAGTATGCGTATGCTGATGTGAATAATACACAACTGATCGCCTCGTGTGGAATGTAGAGAGTTGTGGCGGGCGAAAAGCGTAATTGTACATTATGGCAACAAAGTAATAGCAAGCAAGTTAGAACAACAACATAGCCTTAGTGAGTGAGTGCAGATGACAACAAAGTCATACGATGCGCAGGATTATCGTGTTGAATGCAGTGACTTGTGGCGCACGAAAAGGATACGTAATAATGTCAATACGGCAACAACGTTATAGCAAGCAAGTTAAAACAACAACAAAGTCTTTGTGAGTGAGTTAAGATGACAACAAAGTCATAAGATGCGCGTTATTTAAAAGTTTTCATGGTCCGAACCGTGGACACGCAAGGGAAATGTCCGCGGTTGGGAGGGGTGGGACTCAATATGTAGACCGCGTATATTCGAGAGCCGTGGTTAATAAATCCGCGGTTGGAGAGGGAAGGGTGTGTTTGTAAATGGCAACAAGACTACAATGCTTTATCTGCCAATGATGAGTATTCATTTCTTAAAGAAATCCAAAAATGAATTGATGATTTATTCTTGAAATCCATCTTCAATTGAAAATCATAAGATATATCGATCAATTTCTCTTTCTTCTCCACACTTTGCATATTTATCGAGTTGATAGTAATAGTATCCAAAAGGGTTTCTAATCCAATTATTATCATCTGGCATTGATGGAAAATATTCAATGAACGTTATACAAAGACCTAAATGTGCAATTATATTATTTTTTATTTCTTCGTCTAACTGAAGTGTATTTTCTTTTAAGAAAGCATGTAATATACTAAAAATCTCTGTCTGATTCGATTCTAAGCAATTTTTCCAGAACTGTTACTTTCTTATTATAGATCCAACTCTATCTTGTGCATTAAAGATAGATGTATCAAGACCTTGAAGGGACAAATTTAATTCATTAATTTTTGAGAATATGTCTGCTAAGTAACTCAAACTCTGAAGAAAGCATTGATCTTTCATACAGTTGGCTAATTTAAAAGGTTTTGTGTTGGAAAAAGCTAGGACTTCATTTCGAAATTCGAACAATCGTACAAGAATTTTTCCACGGGAGAGCCACCTAAATTCCGTGTGAATTAACAGACAATCATGGTTACTACCCATTTCTTGACAAAATATCTGAAATATTCTAGAATTGGTTCCACTGGCCTTTATGAAATTGACTATTTTGACTGCCTTATCCATTACTTCCTTTAAACTTTCGGGCATACGTTTTGATGCAAGAACTTGTCTGTGGATACAGCAATGTGTCCACAAGGCGTTTGTTGCATATTTTTTCATTCTGGCTACAATTCCAGTATGCTTTCCAGTCATAGATGAAGCTCCGTCTGTACAAATTCCAATACATTGAGACCAATCTATTTCTTTGTCGCGAAAATAGGTATCGGTAAGATTGAACAAGTCTTCTCCGGTTCTGCATTCCTTCAATGGGCGACAAAATAACATATCTTCTGTGACTTTATAATCATAAATATATCGTATAAAAATCAACAACATAGCTAAATTTGCCACATCTGTTGATTCATCCAACTGTATGGTATAGTAGGGACTCTTTCTTACTCTCTCTATTATTGTTGCTTCAACATTATCTGACATGTCGTGTATTCTGCGTGATACTGTATTATTCGAAAATGGTACTAGGTCGATAATTTAGCAGAGTTATCACCAAGCATACATTTGGCCACATCTTTTACACACGGACCAATCAAGTTCTCTGCTATAGTATGGGCTTCAGAGGCTTTTACTACTCGATAACTTATTCGATAAGATGATTCAAGTGCCTTTTCATTGTCATTATTTACTTTAGCAACAAAACTTGTTATTGAGGTAGTTTTCGATGCAACTAATTTTCGTTCGAAAAACTCGATTGGTTTGTTAATTAATGTGGGGTGTTTTGTTTCTAGATGTCGTCGAAGGAGAGGTTTTAAACTGTTATTGGATAAAACACTGCCACAAATCTTACACTTTGGTTTTGGACAGTCTTGATCACCAATACATATAAATCCTAATTTTAAATAATCATCGTCATTTTTTCTTTTCTTAGAAAGCGGTTATTCTGCACTTACTCCATTTTGATTACTAGAAGTTTCACGTTCAACACTTGATGACACTTCACTACACATTGGTATATCGTTTGCATTTTTCTTTGAAATGTTTCCCATTTTTAACCATGTATCCATAATGACGGACGTGCTGCGTCTAACAATGACGGACATGCCCGATCGCCCTTGTAGCGTGCAGGAATAAAGATATAGGGGAGCCACTCAACGTTAGAAACCATTGTACAGAAACAGAATGTAATGGATAAAAAACAATCTTGAATTAAACGATTACAAAAGTAATAAGAAAGCATTAATTGGCATCATAAAAACAGAATGCGTGAATTCATTCACAGTAAGTACTCCAATTCTTAACACAAAGTCTAAACTCAACCAAAGAAAAACACACCAAGGAGCAAACCAACAAGCCACTGAATTTCCAATTTCCATTCTGGAACCAGATCTGAACCGTTCCATCTTTAGATCACTTGGAACTAAACCCGGAATTGAATGAGCTGGAAAATTTCAGGTCGGAACCTAACTGGAACTTCCCAGCTCTGGCTGAGACAATTCAGGAAAACATTGTTGAGCTTGGCAAGCAAATTGACTTTGATGAACTTGATCCTCATGACATTCAGGAGCTTATGTAGAGCCATAGAGAGGAACTGACCAATGAGGAGCTTATGGAAATGGAACAGGAGAGAGCTGTTGAAGAGAGGAGAGATAAATGTGTCGATGAGAATGAAGAATCTGCCAGATTCTTAACAACCAAAGGCTTTCCAACATCTTGAAAGTTTCCTTTTCTACTTTAGTGACAATGACCCAGACATAGAAAGCTCACAGGTTGTAAGAACTGTAGAGAATGCTGCCAATTGCTACAGGCTCCTTTATAATAAGAAGAAGAAAGAAAAAATACAAATGTCTGGATTCTTTCTTCAGCTCTAAGAAGGATAACCCAACAAAAGGAGATCCTCCATCTTGATGGAATGAATGCTTAATTTTATGTGTTTTGGTAAGTATATTGCTAAGTATTTGTTCATATCTTTATAACACTTCTATAAATTATATATACATGAATATACATGAAGCAGGAAGCAGTCTTGAGGATAAAGGATGCACAGACCAAATGGTTTGACCTAGGAAGAGGAGTGAGGCAAGGGTGCTGCTTATCGCTTACCTTGTTTAATATTTATATAGAAGATATGCTTAACAACGGACTAGATGATGACAAAGGAATTAGTATTGGAGGTAGAAAAATAAATTGTATAAGGTTTGCTGATGATATGCTCATCCTGGCAGAAGAAACGAAGGTTATTCAAGAAATGATTACCAAGCTAGAAAATAAGATGATGGAATATGGTATGAAAATGAACATTAAGAAAACCAAAGTAATGAGAATAGGGGATGAGGAAACTATGAATGTGTTAATGAAGGATGGAAGGATTGAGCAAGTAAAACAGTATAGACAATTAGGATGTTTGCTGGCAGACGATTGGAAGAGCGGAAAAGAAATAAGATCAAGAATAGCAATGGCAAAAGAATTGTTTTATAGGAAAAAACAGTTATTGTATGGTAAAATGGAATTAAATTTGAGGAAACGTCTTGTAAAGTGTTATGTTTGGAGTGTGCTACTTTATGGATGTGAAACATGGGCGTTAACAAAGAGAGATAAGAAAAGGTTAGAGGAATTTGAAATGGGATGTGGAGACAATTGGAGAAAATTAAGTGGACTGAAAAGATAAGAAATGAAGAAGTATTAAGAAGGGTGGAAGAGAGGAGAAGGATACTTGAAACAATTCAGAAGAGGAAAGGTAATTGGTTGGGGCACATCTTGAGAGGAGGAAGTTTGTTGACGACGATGCTGGAAGGATCAGTAGAAGGTGGAAAGAAGAGAGGACGTAGGAGGATAAAAATGATTGATGATCTAAAAGGAAGGTGTAGATATCAGGAAATGAAAGAACTGGCAAGAAACAGGGAGGAATGGAGACAATGCTGGTGCCAGAGACCTGCCCAAGGGCAGAGAACCTGATGATGATGATAAATTAGAGTTAGAGGTTTCATCATAAACCAGTTATAGAATGCATTTACAGAAGTAACATGCAGAAAATAAAAGAAATGCCAATAGTTCCATTAAGTTAACATTAAGCATAATAACAAGAAGAAACCACATATACTCAAGCATTGGAAATTTAAAAAATTAACAATAAATGTGTCTTTTGAAATTCACCATTTCATTAACAATTAGATTAACAATGTAATCTTTATAATTGACCAATATAGTAAACAAATACAGTAAAACTCGTTTATAACGATCACGCCTAAAAGGAAATCTCCGCTATAATGAAGAAATGTCTCAGTCCCTTGAACTTCTCCATAAGGGCATTGGTTAAATTTCTCGGATGTAACGACACGCATTTCACAAATTCTCGGCTGTAACGAACAAATGTTTGGTCCCGTGGCAAAAGATGCCCCATATATAACGAATTTTGGCGAGCAGAGCGATAAGTAATGAATAGTTTCCGCCCGTTTACCGCACACTTATTCGTATAGGTCCCCTTCCTCCATCTACCCCTTCCATACAAATTTCCACGCTCCCTTTGTTTTGAAATTGATATTAAAAACGTGAAATGTTTATGTAAATTAATGACCATAATAATAATATTAATTGACCATTTAAAAAATCGTATGTAATAGCAGTCGAACATTTTACATGCCGCGAAGTTGATAAGCATCTCTTTGCAAATGTAAGTACGGCATTGAAGTCGACTCACTGCAAATACAGTAAAAGCTGTGTTATCCAGCTATCTTGGGGATTGTGGAAAGCCGATAAGGAGAAATAGCCGGTTAGGGGAGCGATTTTCGATTTTGACATCGCAAATTTAGCAATAACCAAACAAAATTGGGCTTAGGTTTTATCACATTGTTTTACAAAAACATATTCGTCAGTCCAAGTAGACTGAAAACAGCGGATATATTCTTTATCTTTTTTTGAATTCTTAGCTGCTGACATTTTTCCTTTAATAAAAACTGTCATTATGTAAAAATAAAAATTACAATTAATATTATATGAAAAATGTAATCCAATTTCCAATTTCAATACACAAAGTATGTTAAAGGCACCAACATATTCAATGTTACTTACAAGACTTCATCAATCTTACTGAGAATAAGTGCTGGTGGCCACCAGTATTTCCAGAATTTATTGCATTCTCTACCTCAAACTTAAAAAATCCCAATGCCTCCTACATAAGGTGGCCATATAGTTAAGACAAAATTAAAATATTATCGTATAAAAGAAAACGTTTTTTTCTGTTAAGTGATTTTTCACCCAAGGTGGAATGAAAATTGCCTATGTATTTGGTTTTACCATTAGTAGTTTTCTATTGTTTTGAAATTTTAAACATTTTTAAGCATTGTTATTAAATTTTTAAAAAGGAACATTTTCATTAGTATTTAAAAAGAGAAAAAATAACATTTCTTCATTAAAAGTAAAAAAGACCCGAACAAAAAAGAGAGACCTTCTGGCCATCCTACTTCTACATTTCATATCCGCATGCATAATAATGCTTCATAGCACAGCAGTGTCAAACTCGTGGTTCAAACCGGACCTCAATATGCTTCATGTGTACCAAAAAATAATAATCAAAGTATACAAACAATACTGAGTAAGATTGTAACATAATTTCTGGAATGACAAATAGTGATAGTAACATCGTTAATACAACTAATAAAAATGATAAGAATTGATTGTTATGAAATGCATCTGCAATTACTTACTTTATTAACTGCTACCGCTGATTCCTGATGGCACCAAAAATCACCTAATGACTCTCACTCACAATTCTTTACCAAGTGCCTGCCTACCCTGCCTACTGAGTCCCATGTCAGTCCAGGAGACTGGAAGGGGCATTTCCCTTACATCCCAAGTCCTAAGGATGGCCAACATAAGGCTTTTTTAGAATGACATTACAGATGATTTTGAGCCTACTGCAGAAAGGTTGGCCACTACTGTCATAGAGGGGTTTCCCCAGCTTCCAGTATTCCACGTGTCCCCAATTCTTGAGTAAGAATTGACGTCAGTTGTTTGTTTCCACAATATGTTTACAGAACTCAAGAATATCCTCACCTCCGAGGGTGGAAACAGAAAATTCGAGAGAGTGTACCGAATGGGTCAAAGAGCAGTTCTTGGAATGGAAGACTGGGACTTCCAAATGGCAATGCAATCACCAGTATCTCTCTCACTTTGGATCCGATGCTCAACTCAACACCCTTACAAGAAGATTTCGATCGAATAGGAGGGTGAGTGCTCATTGGGAAACAAGACCATCATGCCTTATGTTTGAGACTCATGTCTTACTACATATAACAAAAATAACCCATCAGAAATGCTCCAACGGACTCCCTCAAACGTGTAAATCCGTCAAATCTCCAAGTCCTATTTTTTTCACAATTACAATTCTTTCTCTATAAACTACATGTATAAGAAAGTAAAAACATCAATTCATAATTTCATTACGTTATGTAAATTATTTAAATCTATATATTAAAAATCCATTGATGTCTATGTATGTGGCTATCTGGCATCCACCTAATTCCAGTGATAACTCAACAACTACAATAACTAGAGAGATGCGGTTTTCACATATCGTTTCCAAATTCCGTGTAGATTTGTCCCTTCTTATTCTAATTTTGAGAAAATGCGAGGGTTCGAGTCCAGGCAGCCATTCTTTTTTCCCATTTAAAATGCATTGAGACGCATAAAAATAAATAAGTCATAAGGGTAACCATGGAAACCAGTATTTACTGTTGATCGACATTACAAAGATTGATCTGGGTATCTTTCCGAGCACAGTAATATTAAAACGATTGTTTTGAAGAATTAAAACTATTGTTTTGAAGAATTTGTAGCAGAAATTGTAAGTATGGCATATTATTTTCATATTTTAAACTTGTACGCATGTATTAAATGATAGTGAATGAAATTGTTCATCTATACATCTATAAAATAAAGTGTTTGTATGTAATTTTATGGCGCATTAACTACAGCACGTAGAAGCAAGAGAAAGGTATCATTATAACCAGAATAACAAGTAAGGGTGTGTAGTAACGTTTTTATATCGATTTGATTGACCTTTCTAATTTTAAAAAATATTTTCTTTTTTCATTTGAATAACATAGGGATGAGTGCAGCTTATTTTTCATTTGAATTTTAAAATTACTAAGAAACATGGTATGAACTTGAGATTTGAATTGTTCTATGAAGAAAAGAACAAAGTTTATTTTTATTGAAGACAGAATTCAAATCCTGATTGAATTAGCATAAAAATGCATTTAGAATCAATAAAATATGTGATTTTATCAGTTTTATTACAATACCCATTATAAGCTACCATGACAACTCCCATTGTTGCCTAAATTGAGAGTCCAATGCATTTATATTGGAAAATTTATAACAATATCGTTTTTCAAATTCTGTGTGCAATTTTGCTTTGTTTACATGACAACCTAATATTTCTTGATTATAATTGAAATATTACTAATAAATAGTTTTTAATGATATTTTCGTGTGGCGTAGGGTTCTCCAAAGCAAGATGTTATTAAAACTACGTAAGTAACTTAAATAATTAGACGTAGATTTTCCACAAATTGTGATTGGATAAATTGTTTGATTGTTTCCAGAGTATTGTTGATTTAAACAATTTTCTTGTAACAGAACTCGTGGATGAAAGAATCGAGCTAAAGATCTGAGGGTTATATTCACTCTGTGATTCTTAAACGTTCTCTGTTTACTTATTTGTCTTTCGTTAAATTAAATCATTTTGTAAGTTCCTTTGTTCATTTATATTTTGTTGATTATTGTGGACATGCTGGTTTTACTTACAGTCTTCGTTTTGAAGAAATTGTCACGAAACTTCGCATAGGTATTTAATTTTACCCTGCAGGTAACATAGGCTATATGGATGGCAATAAATATTGCGAAGAAAGAAACACAAAGCGTGGCATAGAGTTCTACAAAGCAAACTGTTTTTAAAACTACGTAAATAACTTAAATAATTAGAAGTAGATTTTCCATAAATGGTGATTTTCAAACCTTCGAAGATATCGATAGAGGGAGTGAGGGGGAGGGAGCAAGTGGGAGGGAGTGAGGGGGAGGGAGAGGGGGGGAGGGAGAGAGAGGGGAAGAAGGGAAGGAGAGGGTAGAAGGGATAGGGAGGGAGTTTATATGTTGTTTTTGCAAGATTTTCTTCCTTACATGTTACACGAGCAAAGTTTTAGATTCACTAAATCCGTTGAAATTCAACGGGCACTTCGGCTAGTATTGTATAAAATGTAATTTTTACAATTCGAGGTGAGGTTATAACACATCTGTGTATTTGCAGGTCTTCTGGTTCTTGTTTTTATTTAGACCTTTCGATCTCTCGACTTGGGAATATTAAAATCCAATTGATTCTCAAATTTTTCCTCAGTTACTATAAGTATTTCGTTTACATTTTCGTAATATCGCCTTTATACCAGTTATTTTCAGTTACAAATTTGTTTATTTGGTTTGATTTAATAAGTTAAAATTATTTTTAGTTTTTCTTGTATATAATGGCCCCAAGACGAAAACGAAGCTTAACTGGAAGAAAAGAATCTGATAAGAAACAGTGGTAAAAAAGAGCAATGCAATTGAGGAAGGTGTCTCTTATAGAGATTTACTTATGAAAACACAGTGTTTAGTCTTGTTTAAGACTCTCTTTCATCGAAATTCATTTTACGTCTCTTTCTCAATTTTTTTGTGGTCACCAATACAGAGGACAAATGATCCATTCTTGTTGGGATAGGAACCAAACCCTGTTTTTCCCATTGTCTTAATTACTTCTCTTTTGCAAGGTCTGCCTGTATGTATAATTAAGTATGAAAATTTATTAAAAACACGTAATAAAATATAAATTCTCTTTTATAAATAAATTTTCTATAGATAATTTCTCGTTAATAGATCTTTTTGGTAAACGTTGAAGGCCAACAATATGTAACTTTTATTTAAATAAAGAACTTAAAAATAGTTTTTCATTAATATTTTTGGGCTATATTTACATTTACCGTAATTTTCAGATTTTAATACGCAACCTATATAATACAACCCCATGTTTGCAAGAGCGAAATGTGAAAATTCTCATATCACTTCGTATAATATGCACCTATTTTTTGTAAAAAATCAATGTAACTTTGCTTGACTATGTGCAGTATTGGGACGGTTCTCTCCTTGCCGTCAAATGAGATACGTGTGAGAGAGTTTACAAGAATATCACGGTACGTTCTGACTCTCCCATTAAAGATCGCTACACTGTATAAAAACACTTCGTCTCAATGTCGCCTTTTGTATAAATCTGGTTGGTTGGAATACGAGTTTGCGCTCTGCTGCCAAACTAGATATGTGTGAAGGAGTTTACGGAAAATTCACCTACCTCAATTCACCGAAAGACAATTCACCGACCACAATTCACTGATTTGCAATTCACCGAAACCACAATTCACCGAATCGCAATCCACTGAATCGCAATTCACCGAAAGGTAAATTCACCGAAAGGTAAATTCACCGTCCGACAATTGATCGAATGTAGTATTCATCGAAATTTCCAATTCACCTTATGAAGATGGGGAAGAGCAGAAGTAATATAAAGGGAATGTTGGCAACAATGACACGTAAAAATAAACCATTAACCTTTAAGGAGGAGTGGGTATGGGGATGAGAGAAGGAAGATAGAATAGTATGACAAAATGAAATAATGGCATCATGGATATCCTTCCATTGCAAATAACTCGTACATGAATAATAAATAAACAAATTATGCTCACGGGAGTAGGGGAAGGAGAGGGGGAAGGTTAAACATTTAAAAACAGAATACGAGCACCATGGGTGTCATTCGATTGCAAATAACTCGTAGCTGAATAATGAACAATAAATAAACAAATAACGCACACAACACTTCTGGTAGGGGAAGGAGAGGGGGAAGGTTAAACATTTATAAACGTAATACTAGAACCATGGGTGTCATTCGATTGCAAGTAACTCGTAGATGAATTATTAACAATAAATAAACAAATTACGCACTCAAGGCTTATTGTAGGGGGAGGAGAGTGGGAAGGTCAAACATTAAAATACGTAATACTGTCACCATGGGTGTCATTCGATTGCAAATAACTCGTAGATAAATAATAAACAATAAATAAACAACTGTCGCACACTACGCTTATGGTAGGGGGTGGAAAGGAGGAAGGTTAAATATTTAAAAACGTAATACTGTCACCATGGGTGTCATTCAATTGCAAGTAACTCGTAGATGAATAATTAACAATAAATAAATTACACACTTAGGGCTTATGGTAGGGGGAGGAGAGGGGGAAGGTTAATCATTTAAAAGCGGAATACTAGCATACTAGCACCATGGGTGTCTTTCGGTTGCAAATAACCCGTAGATGATTATAAACAATAAATATACAAATGACGAAATTAAGACTTATGGTAGGCGGAGGAGAGGGGGAAGGTTAAACATTAAAAAACGTAATACTGGCACCATGAGTGTCATTCGATTGAAAATAACTCGTAGTTGAATAATAAATAATAAATAAACAAATGACGCACTCAACGCTGATGGAAGGGGGGGGTTTAGCGTATCTTACTAGTGTTTATCGAAAAAGTTGAATCAAAGCCGATGTTCAATCCTGGACAACTTGGGCGTCAGTAGAAAATTTTTCAGGGATGGGTAAAACACAAAAATATCTATTACCCACGTGCGGACGCAATTTTTCCCAACCCGGGAAAATTTTACTTAACCGGCCCCCAACTGACCACAAATCCTCACCACAGAATCATTGTGAATTATATTATCACAGTGTTGAATATCCTCTTGAAATTAACTCAAATTATATTTTAAATGGCTAATTTATTTCCCTTAAAGCAGCTTAGAATCAGATCTCGGAATGAGCCGAAACGCACCGGTACGCCGCTCCGTTCTCTTTCGACAGACATTTAGAAATACCGTCCCTTATAACAAGCGTCCCGTTTCGCAAAAATTTCCGTTCCACAACCAATACAAGCGTTCCGTTTCGTAACATTTTCCATTTCGAGCACTGGTTAAAATCCACTCCGACCTGATTAATACATTGACACAAATACCCTACCTCCCTACACCCGATCTTTCTTCCCCTCACTTTCCTCTTCCCGTCTACATCTCGGTGATATTCAACCCTTTTGATCAGCGTGCCCCTTGGAAAACTTTGAAGACGTGCATACCCACTTGTATGATCACAAAATACGAACAATTCCACAGAAAATCTTTAAATGATTAGAATTAATTTTGGTCGACTAAATTTGTATTCACTGCACCTAATCGTAAAGGTTATGAAAAATGTATCTTTTGCGTATCCTGAAAAAACCTTCCGTATTTCCGGTTGAATACCAATATTTATCTCCTTCCTCCTCGCCATCCTCCCTCTACATCTCTTTCGAGCGCATATAGACAGCGCATTGACACTTTTGCATTACACACGTGAAATGATACAACAATTGGCATGGTTAGTTAAAAACGCGGAATTACGCCCAAATTTGAGCGAATCCGAATAGAAGGATAAATTGACTTTCAAATTAAGAAATGTTCCTTTTTCTTTAAAATATTCTTGGTCCGTAGAACGCATGTCAAATTTTCCAATTTTCATTTGCAATAGGGTTGTTGAGCGGAATTTTAAATATTACATATTATCTTACGAGAAATGAAAATAATTCCTAGAGGTCGATCTCGCGACATTTTTCGAGATATATTAGGCCGTTACCTTCATATATCCCATTTAAACATCCTGCCAAATTTTCGATCCTCTGTGTACGAGTACACCATTTAACGAATTATCCGAATTTCTATGCAGCGTGACACACGGACCAAACAAACAACCAGTCAGAGGACAAACCAACTAATACTGCCTTTTATTATAATTGGAATCTTGCACATGGGCAGACGGACGAATAAAGTGAAAATAGAAGTTTAAAAAATAACACGAAATAAATCCAAAATCTAAGAAATCGGAATTACAAAGTGGTCATAGGATAAGTATATATGTACTTCGATTTTCAAAGACGCAAGCATAAATGAACAGAGAATGATAACTCTCTCTACTAAAATTCGAAACAACAAGGCAAGCTTCATTTTTGACGTTCAATAATCATAATAAAATTCGATGTATAATTTGTACATCGAGAAGAATACCTTAATGGTTTATGTCTCAGATCCGAGGCCATGTTTTGGAAGACTACCTGCTCTTCCATTGCGACGCTCATTAGAGAGGATTAGCGACCCTCACTAGGACTCGGTGTAGTCTATTCTCATAGCGGGTGGTGAAATTCCCGATCTATCATTGCAAAATTGCAATACTTTTTGCAAATAAGACGATTGAAAGCAGGGGCGGTCGCAGCCTTCGAATATGAGGGGGGTCACGGAGCAAAAATCGAGGGGGGGGGGGGGGGGCGAGAAAGTAGAGAAAATTTGTCAAAGTTTAAATCTGCTTCTGGACATAAACTTTTCATTATTTGTATTTGTATCAATATGTTTCCCACTAAAAGAGTTATCAGTTATCAATCAAACATTCAGCAACATTCGCTTAAAAAACCTTTCTTTCGTTTTGTTATCGAGCACCAAAGTGAATATTTTTCTTAGCGAGGAAGGCCTTTTGGGGGGGGTCATGACCCCCCCCCCCCCCCCCCCCCCCCTGCGACCGCCCCTGATTGAAAGTTACATCATTGCATTGCGGTGAAAATCCTGATTATTGGCGTTTTTTAAACGAAATTCTACGATACATATTAACGGAATTAGTATTCTTTTCACGATTACAATATTATCTCTATACATACGATATACTACATATATAGGAAAGTAAAAAATCTATTCATAATTTCATTATGTTACGTATAACGTTTTTTTTAGCACTTTGCTCTACGAGCATACGAACTCATACATGACGCATTTGGTCGACTCGTGAATGTGAATCTGATTTTTTTGGGGTTTTGCTTCGCCCCCTGGATTCTCCACTGATTTCTATATGAGAAAGTTTGTACAATGTACATTATACCGATTTTTTCATTTTGTACAGCAGTGAGCTCTTGGAAATCTGGTCACTTAAATTTTGCTATTAAAAACAGTTTTTAATTTCCTTTCATGTTCCTAAGAATCCGCTAGGAACAAAAGTTTCTCTCCCATACCATTATTTTCATCTCAAGCTCAGGGGCAGTCGAATTTACAGCCCTTGTGACCACAAGGGGAAACAAAAGAGAGGGATGGGAGAGGAAGGTGAAGGATGTAAGAAGGGTGGAGAAAGAGCCCGTGGGAAGTGTAACGAAGCCAGATGCGGTGGAAATAAGAAAACCCAAGTGCCGCCTTTTATTATCGGTCGCCGGGGTAGGTAGAAACTGGAGGCTTGCACTGATACCGACTTTCGTGTCTGCATCTAAACTTTAGCCTCGCCATATTTTTTCGTATTCGACGGATATGAATATGTTGTCTTTTTTCAACGACAATGAGTTATGACTAACTCAATTTGGCCGAATATGAGACCAACTCATTTGTCGCACCCAGTGAGGTGCCGCCCTAAGGCGGTGTCTACCTGCTTACCGCCTATGGACGGCCCTGGTGGTATCAATAAATAAGGTATTTGTTACAATAAAGTGACGTGTGAATGGCGAGAATTCTCACCATCCGTACGTAACGTGATAAGTTTTTTTGCATGTCTAGTTTTTTCACGTTTTAAAATAATATATAATATAATATTTACATTTTTACACATTTCCAGGGGGAGCAGCTGCCCCCCCTCCTCCGTGCCGACGCCATTGATGGACAACGTTGCCTATTCACTAGTTTCATGCTTACAAAACATAAAAGTTAACATTTCTGAAAGGAGTAATTACAAAAGAAATGATGATAGACTTGGCGAAAGTGATACGGTCGTAGATCAAATTATCGTTATATTTGAATGCCAAACACTTGGAAGCGGTTTGTATACAAACAAATTTGGTTGGTAATTAACTACTAATGAAAATATTACATTTGACGATTCAATCACGTTTAAAAATGTTTAAAATTTCGGAACAATAGAAAACTATTAACGGTAAAACCACAGGTGATTTTCGTTCCAACTGATTGTGATGTGAAAATTCACTTAAAAGAAAAGAACGTTCTCTTTTTTACAATAATGTTTTAATTATTTTTCTTAACTATATGGCCACCTTATGGTGTATCGTCAACCCGTCGCAGTCAATTCGTCGCGCGTCAAGTCGTCGCAAGACAACTCGTCGCACGTCAATTCGTCACATCACAAACTCGTCGCGCATTGCCCCATAAGGAAAGCCCGTAAATCAGTGTAGGGGTTTTTAAGTTTGCTTTTTAAATTATTTCCCGTCAAGTTTCGAACTCGTCATTTAAATTATCATAAAGATTTAGCGTAAATTGTTAGTTATTATCGGAAAAAGTTGAATCAAAGCCAGCGTTCAATCATGGACAACGTTACCTATTCACGAGTTTCATGCTTACACGACATAAAAGTAAACATTTTAGAAAGGCATAATTACACAAGAAATTAAGCGGGGTTTGGCGAAAGTGATACGATAGGAAATGAAATTATCGTTATATTTGAATGCAGCACACTTGGAAGCAGATTGTTTACAAATAAATTTGGTCAATTGTTAAGAAAAGCTAACAAGGGAAGGCACCCAAGTGTAAGTGGCGGATCACGACCAAACTTCACAGGATGAAATAAAACGAAAAATAATTAGACACGTATTTTCGGAAAGGTGTCTAACGAGCCCGCGCTTTCGAGATATTTGCAATTGAAAAACAAGTAGCTTGTCCTCTAATACAGTGCTTCTCAGACTTTTTGTTGTGGCGGACCGGCAAATTTTTATTTTAAGTTCCAGGGACCGGTAGAGAAAATAATACTGTTATAATAAATATATAAAAAATCAAATCTGCAAAGTGTTTTCAGAAATATATTACAAAAATGTATATTTAAATATTAGAATAAACAATTTTGCTAAATAAAGTAGAACGAAAATTTTGATTATTTATTTTAAACGTAAGCTTTTCTAATTTGAAAGATGAGTCTGCTTATTTTTTGCCATCTTATCCAGTCGTGGTTCGATGGAAGACAGTACCACGCGTAATGGAGAATGATTATACAGACTATTCCTGTACTTGTTCTTAATAACACACATGGTTGAAAAGCCAACCTCGCACAAGTATGTTGAAGGAAATGGGAGAAGATTCTTCAGAGAAATCTCAGCAAGCTCTGGGTATTCTGCTTTCACTTTTATCCAAAAGGAAGCTAGTGAGTCTGTAGTCTCAAAAACCATCTTCAAACCTTCGTCAGCAGTCAGCTCCAACAATTTATCCTCCATAGAGACAGTTAATTCATCTTTCAGTGGGATAAATGGATTTCGGATCCATCCATTCCCTTTCCGTGGATCTTCTTCTGTTGGAAAGTAAAACCCAAAACGTTCTGCCAAATTCCTCAAGTGTTCACTGATAACCTTTATTAGAGATGCAATATTAATCTCTTCGCTTGCATCGGAGATGACTGTTGCTAAATTGTGAAACATGTCATAGCAATCTCTTGAAACTCGACTATTCCATGCTTCTAGCTTTCGTTTCTGTCCATCGATCTTGTCAGCCATCGTAAAGCATGAAGCCATCCTTCCCTGCATGGAGGTGTTGAGATCATTCATGACGGCAAAGATGTCAGCCAAATAAGCCAGCTTGGCTATCCAATCCACATCTCTGAATAACTGGGACCAATTTGGTTTTTTGTCTTGAAAAAACAGGGCAAGCTCGTTTCGTAACTCAAATACTCTTGACAAAACTTTTCCCCTCGATAACCAACGTACATCGGCATGCAACAGGAGCTGTTTATGATCAGCTCCCATAGCATCACATAATGCAGAGAATAGTCTCGAATTTAAAGAATTCGCCTTTACATTGTTAACAATTTTCACAACTTCGTTGAGCACACTATTTAGTTCTGGTGACAATTTTTTTGTTACAAGACTTTCTCGGTGAAGAAAGCAATGCGTCGACTTGCAACTTGGAGCAAGCGCCTTAATCTGGGTAACAACTCCTGAATGTCCTGTCATTGCGGCAGCGCCATCAGAACATACGCCTACACTAAATTTGAAGCCCAACCCACATTTATTAACGATGTAGTCGTTCAAAGTTTTGAAAATTTCAGAACTAGTTGTTTTTGTCGGTAGTGAAGCAGAAAAATAGAACTCTTCCTTCAAATCACCATTAAATTCAAAGCGCACATACACCATCAGAATAGCCGCATTTGAAATGTCTATACACTCATCAAGCTGTAAAGAGAAGTACTTTGCTAATTTAATCTGTTCTATGAGCTGATCTTCCATATCTTGAGACATCTAAAATTCGTCTAGCTATAGTGTCATTTGAAAGTGGCACCTGACTCACTTTCTTTGCAGCCTGCTCTCCCAGCATTTCCATGCAGACGTCATTAATACAGCCTTTCACTAACGTCTCACCAATTGTGTATGGATTTTTGTTCTTAGCAACTCGAAGCGCTACTTTATAAGAAGCTCGCATAGCACTTATATTTATGTGTGACACTTTGAAGATCTGTTTGGTTTTTAAATAAGTTACGGAGGCCGAAGTTGAAAATATCGCTTCGGTCTATTTATCGGTCGACGCAGACCGCGCTTGTTTGTTAATTATTCATATACGAGTTAGTTGCAATCGAATGACACCCATGGTGCTAGTATTCTGTTTTCAAATGTTTGACCTTCCCCCCTCCCTCCCCTACCATAAGCATTGAGTGCGTAATTTATTTATTGTTAATTATTCATATACGAGTTAGTTGCAATCGAATGACACCCATGGTGACAGTATTACGTTTTTTAATGTTTAACCTTTCCCCCTCTCCTCCCCCTACCGTAAGCGTTGAGTGCGAAATTTGTTTATTTATTGTTAATTATTCATCTAAGAGTTATTTTCAATCGAATGACACCCATGAGGTAAGTATTCTGTTTTTAAATGTTTAACCTTCCCCCTTCCCTCTCCCTACCATAAACCTTGAGTGCGTAATTTATTTATTGTTAATTATTCATATACGAGTTAGTTGCAATCGAATGACACCGATGGTGCCAGTATTACGTTTTTTAATGTTTAACCTTCCCCTTCTCATTCCCCTACTCCTGTGAGCGTAATTTGTTTATTTATTATTCATGTACGAGTTATTTGCAATGGAAGGATATCCATGATGCATTATTTCATTTTGTCATACTATTCCATCTTCCTTCTCTCATCCCCATACCCACTCCTCCTTAAACGTTAATGGTTTATTTTTACGTGTCATTGTTGCCAACATTCCCTTTATATTACTTCTGCTCTTCCCCATCTTCATAAGGTGAATTGAAAATTTCGATGAATACTGCATTCGATCAATTGTCGGACGGTGAATTTACCTTTCGGTGAATTGTGAATCGGTGGATTGCGATTCGGTGAATTGTGGTTTCGGTGAATTGTCTTTCGGTGAATTGTGGTAGGTGAATTGTCTTAGACCCGTGTGAGAGAATTTACGAAAATATCATATTACGTTCTGACTCTTCCATTAAAGATCGCTACACTGTATAAAAACATTTTGTCTCAATGTCGCCTTTTGTATAAATCTGGTTGGTTGGAATATGAGTTCGCACTTTTCTGCCTAACTAGATATGTGTGAGAGAGTTTACGAGAATATCACGTTACACTCTGACTCTCCCATTAAAGATCGCTACACTGTAGAAAAACATTTTGTCTCAATGTCGCCTTTCGTATTAATCTGGTTGGTTGGAGCACGAGTTCGCACTTTTCTGCCTAACTAGATATGTGTGAGAGAGTTTACGAAAATATCATGTATGTTCTGACTCCTGTTAAAGATCTATACAATGTATAAAAACCAGTCTTAATGTTGCCTTTTGTACTAACCTGGTCGGTTAATCTAAGTCCGACTTTGCAATGATGTCTGTTGACCCGACGATTCCATAGGAATTGAATGTAAACATACAGTATTCCAGTTGGAGGGTAGGAAGGAGTGTGAGTAATGGCAGGTTAGGCTATATCTACATGCACACTTCACTGAGAAGGAATTTTGCTGAGGAACGTCCCTATCTATGCGACGTCATACAGTAGTTTGGGGAAATCAGGGAGAAAGCTAATTTCATCAAAACATCTAAGGAAATATTTTTTCTAAGATTTAGAGGGACAAGTTATTTTTGCTTCAATCACAACAAGAAGAGTTTCTAGCCAAGAATTAGAAGGGTGGAATTCAGTATCTCACATGCATATTATACATAACTATTTGTCGAGAATGGGGAGAAAAATTCATTTAAACACATAATTTTAATCCAAGAAAATATCGCAACTATGAGAGAATCACCTTTTTAAACATTTTTTCCTTTCCCTCCCTCTTCCCCATCCCTATTACATCTTTGAACTTCTCCAAGTGTATGTGTATGTTTACATTCAATTCCTATGGAATCGTCGATTCAACAGACACCATCGTAAAGTTGGACTTAGCTTATCTATCCTCGCGACTGTACATAAACTCCAGTACAGGCGACTCCCGAGATTCGACCATTCTAGATTCAATCAACTCGAGATTTCGACTGGTCGAATCGACCCAGCCGATCAATTGGTTGAATTAGGAACTAGTTTACACAAAGTAATTTTCGGCCCACCCGACCATGAGAGGTTTAGTTTCAGTCTAGACATCGTTATTTCTGCTCTAATTGTTTGAATTTGTGCTGGTTTGACATTTGACTGTTCGAGATTCGACCACATTTTCTGGAACACATCCCGGTCGAATCTCGGGAGTCGCCTGTACTTGGATTCTACATGTCAAGGCTGTTTCTTATTCTTAAGACCAGTTCCTAAAGGTGCGTTTACACTGGTTGCAATGTTGTGCGGCAAATATATACAGTGTAAGTCTTTCAAATGAAGTGAGAGTAAGGAGGGAGGGAAAAATGAAGGATGTACGGAGGGGGGGAGAGGGAGGAGAGTGGGAGAGGGAGGAAGGGAAAGGATAGGGGAAGGAAGCCTGTTTTAAACAGTTTAATTCTGCTAGTCAACTATAATAAAAGTGTTAAATCAGGAAAATTATTGGTGCCACCATTGTATTATAATATTATTTAATTTATTAAATAATAAATTTATAATCTAAATTATTAATTATAATTTTGTCTTAAATACACTTATTGTTAGTTGTAAAGTGAAAAATTCCACCTGAAGCCATCGCCTCTCCAGCTCACCTCTGGCACCTGCCCTATCAATGACCCACTTGATCTCTTATCTACAATCTTATAACACTATTACTAGTGACTCCCAGCCATCATTCTTTCAGATTATCTTTTTTGTATATTTGTCGCAGAAAAAACCTTCATGTTGCTTAGGTCTTGGGAAACTGAAGCTTTCACAATGTGTTCAGTTGCATGAATCTCTCATTTTACACTTAAATTACAGGTTGTATTAAGTTTAGTGAAGAAAATCCTCAGTGTACACATGTGCTACACAGGCCCATGTTTACCATAAAGCAAGCTAGACAAATGCTGAGGACCCAAAAATTCAGATGGGAAACCATCTAGAATTTCTCAGGCATCCTTCATACTTGCCTCATACTCTTTCACATGAGTTCCAAGTGCACGAATACACAAGATGTTGAAGTTCATAATAGAAAACAACATCATTGCAACATTCCCAAACATTGAAGTATTACTGACAATTCCAATCAGCAACACTACTGGTGAAAGGAGCTTTTCAACTTTGAAAAACGTCAAAAACTATCAACGTAGCAGTATTTCATAAGAAACATTATGTGCGTTGGTGTTGCTTTGTGTAGAAATGAGGCTGTGGTTGAAATTGATTATGATGAAATGATTGATAAATTTGCAGTACAGTAATACCCTGATTTACGTTGAGGACGCGTTCCTGAAAATCACGACGTAAATCAAATCAATGTACATTGAAACCGTTTTTCCCAAAAGGATCAATGCTATAAGGGGGTGATGTGTGAAAGATGTCGGAAATTTTTCCTTGAATACTACTTATTTGGCCTTATTACAATTTTTCTTTGATATTATGTACGATAGTACAATAAATTACTCAACACGCCGTTGTATTGTGTATTTTTTGGCATCACTGGAAACTTGGTCTGATCTCGATTGTTTACTTGTGTCACCAGTTTTGAGAATTTCGTTCTTCTCTTTATTTATATTAATTTCACACTTCCTCTTTTTTCCTTTACCTATAAGATATTTTTATTAAATCCTAGGTTCCGTTTTTACAACCATTATAAGATTTTGCTTTTTCACATTTTCCGATGATTAATAAGGTTTTTAAACAAGCCAATATTAATGGATAGTTATGGTCAGTGCTGTTTTTGTAGAAAAAAAGAGGTACCTCTTCCTTCACCCTCTTCCCTGTTCTCTGTTGAATTTTTTTATGAACTTTTAATAACAAAGTTAATAATTAAAATCAAAATGTTTAATATTATTTATTACTTTAGGTTTTAAAGAATTAAAAAAATGAAAATGTACCGAAATTAGATGGCTGTCAACATCACTCTGAAAAAAGGTGCCAATATGTTGTACCGGTACGTACTGTCACAAAAAAAGCACTGGTTATGGTACCATCCTATCGTCTCATGTATCGTATGTACATGCATACTGAAATCTAAAGTAAGTAGGTATGAAATAAAAGATTCGATATTCATTCATATTTAACACAGTGGAACAGTTCAAATTAAAGCAGTCATAACGATACTACGATTTCACCACAATATCACAAAATGCGAAACTACTGAAAGCAGTACGAATGGCACAAGGAAAATATTGGACTAGTGGATTTTGTATCAGCTGGGGATGTTTTCGAAGCCACAATTTTTGGCATATTCTACCAACCTGTTGGTTTGTACTCCATGGTCAAACCTATGGGTTGGTAACAACTGAGGTATAGTGATTTGTTTGTTAAACATAATTAAAAGTTCTTTATTAATAACCTGATGAAGAAACAGTAGGTATTGCAGCCATATTAATTTTATTATTTTTGTTTAATAATAAACTTATAGTTTATTATGAAATTTTAAAATGTAATTTACCATACCCACTTCTAAAAACTCATTTAATATAAAACGAAACTATTGATCACCCTATTGAAAATTAAACAAGAAACAGCTCAAGAAGGAAGATGATGCTATATTTGCACTTAATAATATGGCAAAATCAGATGTAATTGATACTGAAATGCCTGGAATAATATCTAACACAAGTATAAATATAAACTTGAAAAACAATATTTCCCTAGCAGTTAATCAGAGCCAAATTCTAAAATTCCGTCTTTACACTTTCTTCTCTAATTTACGAGTAAATATAATTGTTTTTTGTCTTGATACTTTAAAAATTTATATTAATTAAGTATTGTAATTCATTAAAAGCTTCAACAAGATGGAAACGGAAAAATCTGACGACTTTCTGACTTTATCCCATTTTCCGAAAAATCGGAGATAACGGTGTAACTTCAAAGCAAGCCAACATAAATCTGTAAACAGGTACTAAATGATCGACAATGTAACTTCGAATCAACATAAATAGGGGCAATGTAAATCAGGGTATTACTGTACTAAAGGCGAGAAAGAAAAAAAATTCAATATCTATGTTTATTTACTTTTAAACAAAGGATTTTAACATTTTCTACAGATTTACTTTATTTTTCCACTTCCGTTATTTCTACATACTTTGTTTTCAAATGAGAAGAGGGGGCCCAAAAAATTGCTTTGCCTAGGGCCCTGATTGTCCTAAACACGGCTCTTCTATTAGTCCACTCTGATCAATTTAATGCTCTCTCCCACTTAAAATTTTCTTAAATAACTTGTCGATTTTCTCTTGGTTTGACATTTCCCAAAAACATTTTTAAAAAAACCTCGCATAGAATTATTTCGATTTTTTTCCATTCCGTACGATTTCTTCTTAGTTTTTACCTCTGCCATCCAAGGGCATTGGCAGAGAATTTTGCAGGGAGGAGGGCAAAACAAAAAAATGCCTATTACCCAGGGGTGGACGTAATTTTGAAAAAATGTAAGACGTGGAATTCTGAATGTCATTCCATGTTAGGGGTTATTAAAAATGATCCAATTAAATGCACTAATTGTAATAAATTGGGAGGATCACTGTTCTAAATAATCAAAGCAATTCTTAAAAAAATTGCAGATGTCCAACAAACCAAGATTTTCAATTATTCCTTCTTCCAATTAATGATATCACTTTGAATCATTTTCTAATCTCTTACTGCATTTAAGTTTTATGTCAGCAATCTGATCTGACACTTGACCCATCGTGGAATACTGTTGCACCATCTGGGACCCTTTCGAGGAGGGCCTAACTGGGGAGCTCGACATGGTCCAGCTTAGAGCAGCTAGATTTGTAAAGGGAGAATATCGATAAGATGCGAGTGTATCAGAGATCTTGAGGGACCTGAAGTGGCAGACATTGAAGAGTAGAACAATTCAGTACAAAAGGAAACTATTTGAAAAGTTTAAAAGCTCCGAATTTGTTGAAGACGTACATAGCATAGTTGTACTCATTGGTGTTAGCGAACGTAACATTAGATCAGAGTGTAAGAGAAAATATGTCAAAGCAATTGCTAGAACCGAGAAATACTACAGATCTTTTTTCCCAGACACGATAAGACAGGCCAAAAGAGGCATTAGTTAGAGTTCATTTGGTGCTGTGACACTCCCTGCCAAATGGTTCTGGTGGCTTGCAGGGTATTCATGTAAATGTTCTGTTATTGTAATTTTGTTTCCCTTGATGCACTTAACTGCAGTATAGAATAAAGAAGTTTTATTGTGTATAAATTTTAGCCGTAACTCTGCAAGATTGTTCTCGAGAAATGTATCAATGACCCTGGGACATTTGTCCTGAGACTGGAAAAAGTTAGGAAAGTGTTCAACATATCACAAATGGGTGCATTTCGTGCAATGGAGTATTAGAAAGATTATATACCTGTACATAAGGGAAATAGCGTTTTAAAGTTCTTTTCTTCATCAGAAATAATCCATTTTCTTCCTATTTAAAAATAGTGCATGGACACATAAGTAAATTAAACGTTTGTTTGTGAGATTGTTTATGTTAGCAACAGATAGCAACAATGAAGAAGTAACCATGCAAGAAATTTTCTAAGTTCAACTTGATTTAAGACATTCTTGTTCGATTTTATGGATAACGGATACTCCTACGATAAAAATGTATAGGAAAAGAAATACTCTAATTTATTAGTTCTACAAGTTTTATTTGAAAAATATTTTGATATGAGCAATACTTTACGAGATATGACGAAAATTTAATTTTTTGTCACCAGTAAAGTGGTACCCCTGATTGGAATATGTGATTCATTTTTGCGATTTTATTATTATATTTGATTGTAAGTCCTTAATATCAAATTTCATGAAAATCTGTTTGGTAGAAGCCGAGAATGAACATGCAGACGGATGGACGGACAGACTGCCGATAATAGGTGCTCATGCTAGAAGCATGATGCGCCTAAAAATGATTTCAATGGTTTAGTTAGGTAGTTTAAAAATCCTTTGAACTGCGGGCAACACGGCTAATCATCTAGTTTTACTATTCCTAAGCAATTTATGGTACTCAACTTCACCAGATTCATAAAATTCCTTTACAGCTTCAATCCGCACAGTACATATATCTCTCTATATTATATAATCGTAATGGTCATCATGATGCGTAACGCTCTAATTTTGTGAATAATTCAATTAGAAATAAACTCAGGATTTCAGTGTTGGTGAATCTTTACGTTACAACTAAAAAATTTCAAAAAACGTCACGGGTTCGACTCCAGATGATGAATGTTGTTTCTCATTAGATAGCATGTAAAAATCACCTCTTTGGTTTAAAGGCTTTCATTCTTTTACTTTTTAAAATATCTTAAAATTAAGTTATCGACACAAAATTTGCACTAAAACATGCCAAAATGAATGAGGACCGTCAAATACTCATTCAAATTCGCTCATATTTTGAATTTATACTCAAGTTTTGGTAAATTTTTTAACATTTCAATAATAAGATTCCATGGTTACCGATAATGTTGTTCTCGGTAATTTCTGTGCATATGCACTTAAATAAAGGCTTAAAATCGAAAATAAGATTAAAACTTACTTGAAATTACCGAAGATATGAATTTAATGCAAATAAATCAAACGCAGTATTCATGTTATTTATATTTTTTATCTATAATATTTAGGATATAGTGATACTCAGAGTTGCCAACCGTGTGTAAATTTACGGACTGTCCATAAATATGGTCTAAAATTGGACGTGTCCATAAAGTCCGTAAAAATGTTTAGATGTCCGTAAAAATACTACAAAATTTTCAGAGATGTAAAGAGTATATATATTTCATATCCTTAATTAGCCGAATGTGATTGTGTTTCCCAATGTGACTCATTTTTGAAGAATTTGTTACATGTAACTCCAACACGTTGGTCTCTAAAGTGCACATGACTTTGATTGGGTCCTCTCTACTCTCACCCCCACTAATTCCCAAAACATCCAACCTTCTTGCAGTAGCACAGTGCAGTGCAGCAGTGTCACACGTAATGTTATAGTGAAAAAAGATGTCCGTACGTCTAATTATTCACGTGGCATTTTGCATCATATTATTTTTTAATTCGTTATTTTTCCTGTTGAATTAACCAGGAGATGAAAGACTATAGCGACGACGATCAACCAAGTTTCAAAAAATCAAGAGTCAGATTGTGCTCATTTTCATTTACATGGCTTGCGAGCAGTGAGTTCAAAGATTGGTTTTGCATAGACAATGAAAGCAAACAAAATGCTAAATGTACTTTGTGTAAAAAAGTGTTTAGCATAGCCTCTGGGGGAGTTCGAGATGTTTATAGCCATGCTGCAAGTGTTAAACACCGAGGTATATTATCAACAAGGAAATCTTCAACAAGTATTATGAGTTTTGTTGCAAAAGAAGATCCTGCAGTGACTAATCACAAGAAAAAGGTAACAGAATGTGAGTTAAAATTAGCAAATTTTATAGCAAGACAAAACTTGCCACTAAACTTGATGAATGAAATCTCAAATAATGTTGCCAATTGGTTTCCCGATTCAAAAATTGCTAAAGATTTTTCATGCAAAAGAACTAAAGGTTCCATGAAGATTAAAAATGTTATAGCAAAAAAGACCAAAGAGGAATTGTGCACTAAGCTGAAGTCCTGCCAATTTACAATGCTTATCGACGAGTCGACTGATATATCAACCACAGTGAAAATGGCCTTAGTTGTTATTTACTTTGATGGTGATGTTGGTAAAATTCAGTACAGATTTTATTGATTAGTTGATTTCAAAGAAACCACAGCTGAATCTATTTTTGCTGCAATCAAAGCATGTTTGACTGAAGATGAAATACCTATTAAATACCTATTAAATACCAAATATGAAAACCAACTTCGATTTCCATGTCTTGCAAAATTTGCATCCACATTTTTAGCACTCCCACATGGAACTGCAGAAGTGGAGCGTGTTTTCTCAGCTGTTAAACTCATAAAAACAAACATAAGAAATAAACTATCCACTCCAATGCTGGAAGGATTATTGGCTGTCAAAAGTGGACATGGAAAAATTACTACAGAAATGGTTGAAGGTGTGGCTGCTTCAATGTATGATCATAAATTGAATGAATTTAGAAGATTCTGACATTGCTGACAAAATATTCAGAGGCTAGAATTGAGATAAACCGAACTATTAGGAAGAAAAAATGAGAGATTTGAGGGACACGAGCGGAAGAAATGCAAAATAAAAGTAAGTACATTAAACTATAGCCCGTTTCTTACTTAATATTTAGTATCAGAAGGGTCTTGGTATTATGTAAAGATGTGTCCGTAATTTTCTCCCATACTCTCCGTAAAAATAATTTTATGTTGTTGGCAACCCTGGTGATACGGTAGCTTGTTTACTTTTAGATTGTTCCTGAGACTTAAGAAAGAGCAATTGTAAGCAGGTCAGAGAATAATATTTACAAAACCCTCTCTCTCTCTATCCAAAATATGTGTGAAGCCCCACATCGGGTTGCCACCCCTTCATTTATCACCCAAAGTATTGGTGTTTATCGCTCATTCTTTGGTTTATACTTTTGTTTTGACTATATAGTTCCTTAGACTGGATCTCACTTGTAAACGATTTTTTGCCTATGGGCCAGGGGGATTTGCAATTGAGTTGAGGTATCTCCTGCCTTCTATCCTTACTCGAACCAATTTACCATTCAAATATGTCAGTATACTCACATGCACTCCAGTTTAGGGGAATCTACTCCACGACAGTGACCCTCCTTTTCTGTGTTCACACACAAATACACACAAAATGAACACACACACGAGCTCTTCCTTTACAAAAAATTGCCTAAATGCGCATTTCGGAATCAAGGATTCCATCGTCAGTAGGTCGATCAGAAAGATGAACATTAACGCATCGGGGAAGGTATATTTATATACATGGGGTGAAAAGACAGGGGGGAAAAGGGAAAAGAAAAAGGAGGGAAGGGAAATAGTTACAATGTAGCGATGGAGAAGTTAGGAAAAGCGTTGGAATGACTGTTATTTGAAAGAGAAAGCAATGTAGTGTTTCCTATTGGACAATAAAATTTCTATTAAAAATTAATTTTATTAATAATTTTTTATTAAAAAAACACCATTGTTCATAAAAAACGTAATTTTCTTGCGCCACCGGGTATATATACATAAATTGGCCCACACTATTGCACTATCGAACTAGGCCCCTGGTTTGATAGTATGTTGCCTTAGAGGCGACAGAATGTCTGCTCATGGTAC
Source organism: Uropetala carovei (assembly GCA_036926305.1). Lineage (NCBI taxonomy): Eukaryota > Metazoa > Arthropoda > Insecta > Odonata > Petaluridae > Uropetala > Uropetala carovei. The sequence goes on along the minus strand of JAXCHB010000180.1, from coordinate 1,011,968 downwards.
CGGCAGGCAGCAACCCCATAGCACCAACAACGGTTGAGCGAAACGACGATTATTGATGGCAAAGTTTAGCGATGTCCTACTGTACTTTTGTGACTGCTAAAAAGCAGGACATTTTCTGGTTTGGGTGGGAAGCAGGACAGATTGTCAAAAAGTCACCTTAATATAAGCTAATCGGGGCTCCTATGAGGAGGGGGCCCCGATGCAACGCATAGGCTGCAAACTCTAAAAAGTCCTGGTGAACAATAAAATTTCTTTAACAAAATCTTTCATCACTTGCATACAACCTTTGTAATTAACAATAGCTAGAAGAAACAAAAAACGCTTGTATCAATAAATATTTGTTACAATAAAGTGACATTTGAATGGAGAGAATTCTCGCCATCCGTAAGCAATGTGTTAAGTTTTTTCCGATGTCCAGTTTTTTCAAATTTTTAAATAGGATCTAATATAATATTTACGTTTTTACACATTTCCAGGGGGGGGAGGGAGGAAGGGGCAACTTCCTCCCCTGCCGACGCCCATTTGTCAGACGACAGGTTGTCTTGGGAATGTCTTGCTTATAACAGATCTTGCAGAAAATGCAATTAATCTAGCTTAACCTGTAAATACTTTAGGTTCCTTTTCAATGCTGGTGTGGCCACTAGAAGGTAGTTTAGCATGAGAAATCCCACACAAGGTTGTACTTCTTGTTCCAGTGTAACAAATCGAGATAAAAAGTTATGCAGTAAGTATTCAATGCAGCTATTTTTACTGTTATGATGCCTAGAGAGTAGAGACAGTGGGTATCTCCAAGAATAAGAAATTCCTGATGTGGCAACCCCAGTTGTGGTCTCTCGTTTTGGCAATCATAATCTAAGTCAATTTCTATTCTTGCAAGCCAATGTACAGTATTATCACAACAAAATTCAGGTTGAATCTTCATTATATGTTTACTAATAAATAAATAACCAGTTTTTACTGCTCAGATTTGTTGTTTCTCGGCAAATAAAAATCTCCCTCAATTCATTCCTTCTAAGGTGGAAATATCACGGAATTAACCCCTCCTAGGGTGGCTACCCTACACACAGTTTTGAATCCAGACGTTCTTCCCCGGGGGGGAAACTGCATGGGTCAGGGGGGTACATAATATATCGCTAGAAAATTACTAGGAGTTGTCTTTTTTGTAATTGTTTAAATAATTAAGTAAAATAAAATGCAATTTATTTATTGCAGATTAACAAATAATTTGTAATATAATTTTATACATCACAATTTAATAACAAAATTAACTAAATTTAATATTTGGAACAATCATAGAAAATTTGATTAGATATGTAACAAACGCTTTAATAAACCTTAGTCTTGATAAGTAATATACAGTAAAACTCGTTTATAACGATCACACCTAAAACGACTTCTCGGCTGTAACGAAGAAATGTCTCGGTCCCTTGATCTTCTCCATAAGGGCATTGGTTAAATTTCTCGGATGTAACGAACACGCATTTTACGAATTCTCGGCTGTAACGAACAAATGTTTGGTCCCGTGGCAAAAGATGCCCCATATATAACGAATTTTGGCGAGCAGAGCGATAAGTAATGAATAGTTTCCGCCCGATTACCGCGCACTTGTTCGTCGAGGTCCCCTTCCTCCATCTACCCCTTCCATACGAATTTCCACGCTCCCTTTGTTTTGAAATTGATATTAAAAATGTGAAATGTTTATGTAAATTAATGACCATAATAATAATATTAATTGACCATTTAAAAAATCGTATGTAATAGCAGTCGAACATTTTACATGCCGCAAAGTTGATAAGCATCTCTTTGTACATGCAAGTACGGCATTGAAGTCGACTCACTGCTAATACAGTAAAAGCTGTGTTATCCGGCTACCTTGGGGATTGCGGAAAACCGATTAGGAGATATATCCGGTTAGGGGAGCGATTTTCGATTTTGACATCGCAAATTTATCAATAACCAAACAAAATTGGGCTTAGGTTCACTATCGTACTCCCCAAACATAACTATGCATGGGGTTTGCATTTTCCATTTCAATTCTTCCACACGTAGTTAGACATAGACACTATTTACCCATTCTTATTTAATACGTTGCTACGCTTACATGCAAAACAAAAAGACTATTGAAAAGTTTAGGGCGTCCGGGAAGTTTGGGGATTACAGCAGTGAACCTGTTCCCAAAATTGAATTTCTTATTTATCTTTATTTACTCTATTAGAAAAGGACGAAATTATTTAATTCTTCTGAACATTTCTGTGAAAACCAGTCATGTAATATTTTATTCAGTTCCTCCATTTTTGGCTTATGAAGTGTATGATGTTTATTAATTGATTTACTCGTCTCAGAAGATGACACAAATTTCATTAATTTAGCCTTAAGAGTCTTGATATCGTAGAGCGTGGATGATCCGATGTTGAATTCTTTTGCTATGGCTGCTCTATTTTTTCCTTTTTCAATTCGTTTGATCAGCTCCAGCTTATGTGTTAGCGTTAAAACAACCTTTTCTCTCCTGTTCCTTGCTTTTATGTATTTATTTTGATGCCATATTCAATGGATGGGTAATTTTTTAAATAATAAAAAGCGATAAAACTGGAAATTGTAGAAGTACACCGAAACATGTAGACAATGAGAATGGCTTACGTAACCAAAAACGCCATGCTTACTCGGCAGCCACAGAAGTATACGGAGTAAATACGTAATATATACATCTTATATTTTAAGAAATTTTAAAGTTGAAGTTGTGGTATTACACATATACAATTCACACAAAAATTCATAAAAAAAGAAAAAAATACAAAATGAATTGTATTTATGTAATTGCCGGTATCTAAGGGTGGCCGGTACTAAATAGCCGGATAGCACAGCTTTTACTGTATGTGTATACGTGTTATATGGGATGTATAGGCCGAAAACCATGTTTCTCGTATATAACATAGTCACGCTTATAACGAAGCAATGAGTCGGTCCCCTCAAATAGGTATTAAACTAGTTTTACTGTAATTATAAAACACTAAATATATATTTATTGAAAAGAAGAAATAAACAAACGTGTATTCATCAGTACTCAGAAAGATCAAAGAAAGCATAAACTAAAACTAAACAAATATACGAAATTATACCTATTTACGCATCTAGTACTTTTAAATAGACATAATGTAACAAAAAATATTTTATTTCGCAAAAACTGCCAAATTTCTATGATATGATTCCTTGATAAGGAACTTAAACAATTTAAGTTAACCTGTCTCCTTTGTTGCTTCTTAGCATATGTGTCAATAACATCGTCTAACAAAGTATTTGGTAACTCATCAGGTCCCTCGATAGCTATTTTCATGAGGTCTTGCAATGTTTCTTGTCCCAATCTATTTCTTAATTTTGTCATCAGTCTATTCATTGTACTAAAAGACCGTTCAGCACTCACGGTGGATACTGGAGTGGAACATAGTTTTACGCATAAACTCTTAAGTTCATCATATCCAATATTGGATTTCAATATTAATTTCAATATATTATTAGGATTGGACGGCATACGTAAAGGAAAGAATATCGTTCAACAATGCATCGAAATTTAAATGCAGCAAACCAGATAAATGTTCAGTCACAGTACGAAATGATTTTGCCGATTCCAACTTCGAGGTAATTTTGATCAACAGTATAGCCTTGTCGTTGAATCGATAACTCGTCTGGTTAATCATTTCATTGACGAATTTACTGGCTGTTTTAAAACTTATTTCAGGTTTTTTGTTTTCCTTTACGGGGTGTATATTTTCAAGATCTTTAACTATGGGCGTGTAGTTTTTCCAGATTGTGCTTTCTTCATTATTTTCAAAGCAATCATGAGATGTAGTTTTAAGATGTTTAATAGTGGAATTAATAAGTCTGGGTAAAGCGGATAAACATAAATCTTCTTTTTGTAAAATCTTACTTAGATTTGAAACAGGGAGTAGTGCTTCATGTAAAACACAGAGGTTTATTAAAAAACTGGATTTTTCTATTTCTAATAAAATGCCTCCTGCTAAAGAAGCAAGGTCCGCACCATCCTTATGTATCTGTTCATCATTATGGAACCGTAACAAAGCCTGACAGCGTCAATAGATCTAAAATTACTTAGCCAGCGAGTTTCTATGGTTTCTGGAATTTTTATTAGTGGTTCCTCAAGAATGGATTGAATATTGTGTAACATTCTTTCCCGTCTAGATGATCTATGAAACAGTTTGTAAATATCTTTAACAACATGCAGCACTCGTTTAATCTCTGGATATTTGTTTCTATTGCTTGTCAAAGCTAAGGATAATACGTGCGCTCTGCAGTGTATGTAAGGTATTTCTCGTCCAACTTTTTCTGATAGTCTCTTTTGTACACCGGAAATATTTCCTGAGAAAGTAGTAGCTCCATCAAATGAACATGACACTAAATATTTTAAATTATTTTCCGTTGTTTTAGCTGACATAAAATGGTTTGTGTTATGGTTTCTGCATCCACATTACCTAATTTAATTAAACAGAGGAATATTTCTCTAATATTACTGTTATCTATGAAACGTAATATTATCGTAAGTTCTGACATATTATTAATATTTGTGGACTCATCAGCCATTAGCGAAAAGTACTTATTTTTTACAACGATGCTGGAATCATGTTTATCTAATATCTCTCCAATGCGTGAAATAAATTCTGACCCAGTCGCTTTGCTAATATAAATAGAGCGGCCTTTTAACCAAGTATTGAGGATATCGTCATGCTTAATAAGATTTTTTAAATTAAGTAGGAAGTATTCGGGAATAGAGAGATAGAAATTCTTCTATCTTTCAAGATTGTTCCAGGCAGTCTGTGTTAGAATGGCGAGAAGATACTATGTGCCTAATTTTAATAGAGAAAATCAAAACATTGTTTTGAATCACAACCTTGAAGCATGAGTCTGCTTCCGTTGCGACGGCATGATTTTTTTTCTGTACGCTGCACGCGCAACAAAGTATAGACGCTTCAGGATTCAGCAAATATATGACGCAGTCTACATGTCGAAATACCTTTAAAATAGATATTTATAACTTATATGTCACAATAAATATTTAAAACCCGATTTTAGTTAAACGTGCTTAAATATTAGTAGAAAATAGAATTAAAATATATATTGTTAAAGTTGCGTAAACTCACTAAAATCCCATAAAACTGAATTAATTGACCATTTTCTTCGGGGGGGATTTTATATTACCCGGGGGGGATTTTCCCCCCCGGGTACCCCCCTGGATTCAACACTGCCTACACAATATCTACCCAAATATCCTTCCGACTTTTTTTTTTAAGAGAGCGGTTCTTAAGATTCCTTAAGCTCATCACTGATAGTAAACTACACTACACATACACTTCAAAAATAATGGGACAAGCCAGTAAAGTAAGGAACAATTCGCATATACGATAATCTGGTAACGCGCTTACTCGGTTTGTAGCAAAAAAAACTTACATCAATCTATTCGAAAATGGCGGCTACCGACTTTTTTTTATTTTGCGAGATATCGCAGTGGTACAGAGCCTAGCAACCTGTAAGAAAACAAACGTACTCCAGACTAACAATAAGAAAGAATTATTTTTATAAAATCAGCCATATTCTCAAAACCTTTTCACGTAAAACTTTGACCAATCTTACATTAGAAATGCTTTCGCAAACATTTGAAAATCCTACTTGCGCATTCTGGTATTACCGGATGTTTTAGCGTGCGTCTGTGTGTGGAAGTCATCAGAACCGGCCATAGTTTTTGGAATTGTAAAGAGCCGCTATCTCGTTTGGATTCTTTGTAATATTTTTGAAACGGTAAATTTTATCGAATTTGGTTTTGTCATTGCAGTGAATTTATATACATGTTTAATTACTGTAGGTGATCGAAATTAAGGTTGAATTCACCTCATTATGGCAGAAGAGAAATTGGAATTGGTAAGATTTGCATTATCTGCATAGCTCTAACGCAGATTATGTGTAATATTCGTCAATAAATTAAAACCTTCAACGAAATTTATAGGAGTGATATATTTAATTAACGAGAGTGTGTTTTTCACATTTATTTATAGGATTGGGGAAATGAGAAGCTCAAGAGGGCGCAGAACCAGATTGAAGAAAATCCTTATGATCTAGAAGCATGGAGTTTACTTATTAGAGAAGCCCAAGGCCGCTGGATCGGTGAAATGCGTCCATTGTTTGAACGTTTAATTCAAGTTTTCCCTAGTGCTGGACGTTATTGGAAAATTTATATAGAGCTAGAAGTACGTATACACGATACCAATGCTTCACTGTCAAAGCTCGAATTGTTACCTTGACCAATATTTGTATTTTCATTTGAAATTTTTTGCTTTACTTACAGATGAGGGCCAGAAATTTTGAAAGAGTTGAAAAGGTATGTGTTAATAATTTTGGTTCATTTATAAAGGTAAATAAAATTCCTGACTGTTTTGTATATGCATTTCATTCTGTCGTGTTGTTAAAAAACTCGGGAGGGGGCATTCTTTGAGAAATGATGTTTTTGAGATTTATAAAGTTCAAAATTTTTAGCCAAAGCATTTAGAATTTTGAGAAATGAATTATTTTAGTTGTAATAATTAATAATAGCCGTTCCATAGAATACCCCTTTTTGGGTTTTGGAAGCCTTTCCTTCCTCTGAGAATGTTTGAAGAGAGAATGTATGCATGACTGGTTGAGAGGAATATGAATGGTCATTTGCAAGAGTGGATGTCATACAAGTTTATAAAAATTATTTTGCTTAGATATCTTGGTCTATAAGTCTTATGCATTTCACTCTAACCCAGCGGTTACCAACCGGTGTATCGCCGAAAATTTCAATAACGGCTGGTAAAATGGTGTGAATGTTGTTAAGGAGTGTTTTCGCCTTTCTTTTGTATCATTTTTAGTTTTGGAGATTGTATTGTGCTATGGTCGTGGTTCGCGTCCGAAGGTTGAGAACCGCTGATCTAATTGATGGCTAACTAAAATTCAATAAGAAATTTTAAAAATCATCATAAATTGTATTTTGGTTCGTTGATGTATGCAGCTTTATTTAAAGGCATATTAGTGGAGTGATAAGTAACTCGCAGACTGGTTATGAATTTTTTTATTGAATGTAGAAATTCTAGTTTTGACGGCAGTTGTATAATTTCTTTAATGACTCATTATTCACCGTGATTGCCGGTACTTGTCATTTCAGCATTTACAAGAGATATGCTAGTTTTCTAAAGAAAGAATGTTTGGAATTCAGCCAATACCAACACGTTAGCTTTAATCTCAGTTTGCTCAAGCAAAATTAATATTATCCTGTATTGGTTCCTCGTATTTGTTTATTCTTATGATGAAACTCGCAAACAAAATCTTGATAAAATGAGCATGTTACATCCCTACCGCCATAGATTCTTATTCAGCAAGGCTTTATTCGTACAATCGAAGTTTTTCTTTCTTACTGCCTTTAGCAGTATTTGCTCTTCCATTTAATTTGATAGCATTATTTGAGCAACAGGTGTTAGTGAAAAATTTGTAATTCAGCAGTTTTTTAAATGCATCGATAAATTTTGAAGTGCAAACACCATAGGAAGTGTAATCGAAGCTTTAAAAATGTGATGAGCAAGTTTGAATGAAGGTAAGTGGCAGTTTCAAATTTTAATTTCACGTTTTTTTCTTTTGGTGTGGACTTGAAAATTATCGTGCCCTTTTCAGGTTTCAACTCCTGAAGTGATACATTGGTGTTATTACATTACTGTTTGAAGTTAATGGAAGTGACTGAGTGTTATTGATACATGTTTCACTTCCTGGAAGGATTGTATTTATAGAATTCATGTCATTATTTCAGGTTATAAATTTAGTAAGTTTCTATCAAGCATAACCAATTTGGTTTTATGTTATGCAAGTGTGTTAGTATGTGTGTCTGTGAATGTGTGTGTGTGCGAACAATGTTAAATAAATTATTTTCGGAATTCATTATTTGCAATTGTTTGTATATTCTGACTTGTAATTCTCTTTTGTATAAAATGTACTGTAGGAAATTTGTCAGCACTTATAGTTATAAAAATTGGACAATAAAGTGTGTATTACACATTATTTTGTCGATAATTTTTAATAATGACATGGCAACAAAATTGGATTTTTATTCCTTATCCTAATGTGCTGATTTTAAATTATGTTGAAACTAATTTTTTCAGCCTGAAATCTAAGACTATTAATGCATAAGTATGGGTTAGTATGCAAAAACATTCTGAACATTTTTGGCAGTGGTACTATGTTTATAATTTTTGTCTTAATTAAAGTTATAGTTATTGTTTTTATCATGTATTTGAGTAAGATTCAAAAGTGTTGAAAAAGTCTCAGACATATACTCATCTTCAGATCTTTGTACAGTAAAAGCCCACTCAACTGGCTTCCATGGAGACTGGTCTTGTGCTAGTTGAATGAAATTACCGGTCAAGTGAAAGACTGACTAACTTCTATAAAGCAAAGCAACGTTAACTGCATGGCAGGAATTAGATCCACTCCACTGATTTTTTATAAATTTCTGTAATAGCCTAAATGCAAATGTTATGATTAAATAAAGTTTCAAGAAAATGCCTCATCATTATAAATTCATTATTTTATACATCAAAACGACTTATTTTCCAGCCAGTTGCTTTGGATAAATGATTGCAGCATTTATATTAACACTGTTGGTAATCAGAATTTTAGGACTTTTTGGAAAGGATTTACGTTCTCTCTCTGCTAAAAAGTTAACTTCATTCTTCTTGCAGCACTAGTGCCTAAACAGTTTAATTTCCATGTTCATTGAAATATAGTGATAGTTTGTTTTCCTCTGCTACATATTCATGGCTTTTTGGTGCTTTCTGAGGTGACACAAGGTGTGATTGAAAAGTTCGTACAGTAGCACAATAATTAGGAAGGGGGGTACTTATACGCTATTCGAATTTGTCCCCTTCAAAGTAATCCCCCTGAGACAGCACACACCGACTCCAGCGATTTTTCCACTTTTGGAAACATTCTTGGAAATTATCTTTCTTCAGTGTGTGTAGGACGTTTTCTGAATTTTCCTGAATGGCTTCGATGGTATCAAATCATTTTCCTTTTAGATGCAATTTTAGTTTTGGGAAAAGGTAGAAGTCGCAGGGGGCTAAATCTGGCGAATAGGGGAGTTGCAGGAGTACAGGAATGTGAAATTTTGCCAGAAACCCGGTTACAGAGAGCACGCAGTAGGCCGGTGCATTGCGGACACGCATCGCATTTCCAATTCTTCGGTTAAAATCGTTTGAACTGTGTAAAAGATCAAATTTAGTTCACTAGCCATCTCCCTGAATGTCAATCGACAATCGCTGCACACGAGATTTCGAACCCAGACGACGTTGTCATCGGTTTATGGAAGTCGATGGATGACCAGAATGAGGATCGTCTTCGATCGATTCTCGGCCATCTTTAAATTTTGCATACCACTTAAAAATGGCTCTCTCGCCAAGAGAATTGTCCCCGAAAGCCAATTTCAGCAGTTCAACGGTCTCCGTAGCTGATTTGCCTGTTTTGAGGCAAAATTTGATGCAAACTCTTTGTTCCAATTTTTCGTCCACGAGTTAAAATCCGGTGAAGCGACCAAACACATGCTCACTCAATCGGTTACTACTCGGCACTGAAACGACGGAGGGAGAAGCGACGAACAGCATTGTGTTCAGGACAAAACAAGCATTCTGTCCCCCCCCCCCCCCCCCACCACCACCATTCTAACTTCACACAGCAACCAGCAGCGGCGCTACTGTATGAACTTTTCTATCATACCTCATATAATGCATCAAAATTATTGTTAATTAGACACTAATCTTACTTGATCATCATGTCTCTTGTGACTAAGTAGATACCTTTTGACAGAATAAGGAACATCACAGTTGTTGTAATGAGTTTTATATAATTTAGTCACTACTATGTGGGAATATATTGCCAGACTGGGGAACAAAACAAGATTACAGGTGCCAGTTAGATGGGTGGAAAGGGAACCGGTTGAATGGGCTTTTACTGTATATATGTCGAAGTTATTACAGTTAAATTCTATTATAATGAATACCGTTTTAATGAAATTTCACTACACTAGGTATTAATGGCTTTTATTCTCATTAGAACAAATTAACTCATCACAAAAAATTCATTGTAACATCATTCTGAAAGTCCTCCAATTCATTAAATTTTTTTCGAAGAATTCACTAACAAGAATCTTAGCAATTTTACATCTTTACCATTTGATAAAGGGCAGGTGAATTGGGAATAATAGGTCGCCTGATTTTCTACTAATTAATCTCTTCGGAACATCATTAATAGCATAACTCTCACCCTCTATGGCATATCTGCCTCTCAAGTGTGGCACATGGCACTTAAAATAATTTATATGATCATTTTGTTTATCCACTGTTGAAATATCTATGATTTAAAACAATCTCAAATATTGATATATAGCAGTTTAGTTTGTCAATTTGGATTAATGAATGGCATTGGAAGTGAAGACCAGTGGGCGAGAAAACTGTTATCTGATGGTTCGGATGCCTGAAAATGCAAAGTATCGACCTCCCTGTCCTATTCCCGCCATTGTCCATCATCGATAGACGTAAAAATTAGTCATTTTGATGCTGCTGAATGATGATTCCTAATCTATTGATCAAAAATGTTTTTGTTTAAAGTATTTGGAATGTTGGGAAAATATGTTACTTTGTTTTCCTCTGTGCAAGGATTTTGCAGGAATGGAAAATAGATATCTCCAACATGATCCAATATTGGAAATTATTGCCTCATAAGCAATTTCCACAATTAGAAAATTTGCTCAGCATTACATCTGTTGATTTGCAAGTGTGAACAAGTTTTCTCATCCATGAAACTTAGCAAAAATAAACAACTGTCATGATCCACTGACATTAATCTAGAAAATACTCTGCTACTTGTTTTATCTTTATCATATCTGCATATTTACTTATAGCCAGGGGCACCTTAACTATATGGGCTAAATGGGCTGCAGCCCTAGAGTGCCAGGTGCCGCTGCTCCACAAATAAAATATATATTTTTAAACTTCGCATCTTTGTAATTTAAACTCAAAAAGTATAAATTGTCATAACCTTTTATTTCTCAAGAGGCTCACCGTCTATTACATGGTTCAGGTAGTGAATATGTGGCTACTTCCCTGTAATTCATAAATACAGTAAAACTCGTTTAATACGTATTTGAGGGGACCGACTCATTGCTTCGTTATAAGCGTGACTACGTTATATACGAGAAACATGGTTTTTAGCCTATACATCCCATATAACACATATACACAAACAGTAAAAGCTGTGCTATCCGGCTATTTATAACCGCCCAGCCTTAGATACCGGCAATTACATAAATACAATTCATTTTGTATTTTTTTCTTTTTTTATGAATTTTTGTGTGAATTGTATATGTGTAATACCACAACTTCAACTTTAAAATTTCTTAAAATATAAGATGTATATATTACGTATTTACTCCGTATACTTCTGTGGCTGCCGAGTAAGCATGGCGTTTTTGGTTACGTAAGCCATTCTCATTGTCTAGATGTTTCGGTGTACTTCTACAATTTCCAGTTTTATCGCTTTTTATTATTTAAAAAATTACCCATCCATTGAATATGGCATCAAAATAAATACATAAAAGCAAGGGACAGGAGAGAAAAGGTTGTTTTAACGCTAACACAAAAGCTGGAGCTGATCAAACGAATTGAAAAAGGAAAAAATAGAGCAGCCATAGCAAAAGAATTCAACATCGGATCATCCACGCTCTACGATATCAAGACTCTTAAGGCTAAATTAATGAAATTTGTGTCATCTTCTGAGATGAGTAAATCAATTAATAAATAATAAAATATTATATGACTGGTTTTCACAGAAATGTTCAGAAGAATTAAATAATTTCGTCCTTTTCTAATAGAGTAAATAAAGATAAATAAGAAAGATATAATCCAATAAATTCAATTTTGGGAACAGGTTCACTGCCGTAATTCCCAAACTTCCCAGACGCCCTAAAGTTTTCAATAGTCTTTTTGTTTTTCATGTAAGCGTAGCAACGTATTAAATAAGAATGGGTAAATAGTGTCTATATCTAACTACGTGTGGAAGAATTAAAATGGAAAATGCAAACCCCATGCATAGTTATGTTTGGGGAGCACGATAGTGAACCTAAGCCCAATTTTGTTTGGTTATTGCTAAATTTGCGATGTCAAAATCGAAAATCGGTCCCTTAACCGGATATTTCTCTTAATCGGCTTTCCACAATCCCCAAGATAGCTGGATAACACAGCTTTTACTATATTTGCAGTGAGTCGACTTCAATGCCATACCTACATATGCAAAGAGATGCTTATCAACTTCGCGGAATGTAAAATGTTCGACTGCTTTTACATACGATTTTTTAAATGGTCAATTAATAATATTATTATGGTCATTAATTTACATAAACATTTCACATTTTTAATATCAATTTCAAAACAAAGGGAGCGTGGAAATTCGTATGGAAGTGGTAGATGGATAAAGGGGACCTCTACGAACAAGTGCGCGGTAAACGGGCGGAAACTATTCATTACTTATCGCTCTGCTCGCCAAAATTCGTTATATATGGGGCATTTTTTGCCACGGGACCAAACATTTGTTCGTTATAGCCGAGAATTTGTAAAATACATGTTCGTTACATCCGAGAAATTTAACCAATGCCCTCATGGAGAAGTTCAAGAGACCAAGACATTACTTCGTTACAGCCGAGATTTCGTTTTAGGCGTGATCGTTATAAACGAGTTTTACTGTATTTTGGGCAATTGGAAATGCTAGGGGTTTCTGAAAGTACGTACTACGTAGGATGGCAGCATTCAAAAATTTCACTGGTTGCACACTATACTGGACAGAATCATAATAGGTATACTTCAGAGACTCCGAGGAGAATTGAAGGTCTGGCGAATTTACAAGGGCTTAACGAAGGTTTAGGTATACATTGGAAAATTCTCGGGCCATGTGATTTCTTTCCGTAAGCATTTCTCGATGCCAAAACTTGATGATATAAAGGTTCATTCATATAGAATGTATGCATCTACGAGATGAAACAAGTATAATCTACGTTTGTTTGTACAAATATCCATATCACATGAGATGGCAATCTCGACCTACATACGCTGTGATAATTGTTTCTTGGTTCCCAGGAATCTTTCTCGTGCCCTGTGGCTAGTCCGATGGAAGTCTTTACAACGAAAGTAGTCGGCAGTATTACTGTATTAAATATGTATTAAATTTATGTGAATGCAATTACGATGTACATGTACGTACACAGATGGATCGTGTTGTTATTTTCAACATTCTCCGCAATCTACACATTAGGAGTTTTGTCCTTCTTTAGAATGGATCGTGAAGTAGAAAGAAAGTTCCATTCCAGTGCATCGAAAGAAAAAGAATAGCCGAATTGGAGAAGATGGATTAAGTACTACATAAGTGAGTCTTATATTTTTTTATCAAAATCAGTTAATTACTCAACCCTACAGTCGTGGTAACCTGTCCTTTTGTGCAGAAATATCTAGTTTTGTTGTTTACCTTCGTTAGGCTTAGGAGAGCATTGACCAGACAAAAATTTTATTTATTTGTATTGCAACGATTATTTGGCAGTGATCCCTTTTCTCTGAGTAAGCAGTTAATAGTGGACTGTTGAGTTATTTTGCTAAAATTACTCTGCAGACAAAGTACACCGCACGCCTGGTGACTCATGTGACAAATAAGAGTGCGCCCACTCGAGGGTTAAAATGTTTCCACAACATTATTATTAAAATAATCCATTTTCTTCCTATTTAATAATATTACATGCACATGTAAGGAAATTAAACGTATTTTTGTGAGATTGTTTATGTTAGCAACAATGAAGAAGTAACCATGCAAGAAATGTTCAAGTTCAACTCGAATTAAGACATTCTCATATGATTTTATCGATAATGGCAACTCCTACAATATAAATGTATAGAAAAGAAAATACTCTTCTTTATCAGTTCTACAACTTTTATTTGAAAAATATTTTGATATGAGCAGTACTTTACGAGATATGAGGAAAATTTAATTTTTTGTCACCAGTAAAGTAAATGTAGAAAGAAGTACTTTTAAGATATGTTATTTATTTATAAACTGCGTTATTATTTGAGTTTCTATTTTGTTTTTCATATTTTCAATTTTTTGTTTTAATAAAAATTAGTAGGGCAGCCCCGGATCTCCGATCCTCAATGCAATTTAAATAAACTAATAGTTTAGTGAAATAACTTTTATTGAATAATTAATGAAATATAAATGAAATTCAAAGTATTAAAATAAAAAAGCCTCTTTATCTCATCTTAATATAAAGAGTAAGAGAAAAACCTATAATCCTACAAAATTTCAAGTTTCTAGCACATCTACAGATGTTAACAATAAATTGTAAACAAATGCTGACAGTCCTCAACGTAACCATTTTAAAACGTTATAGTATCAATTGAAACAACATAACAACAAATTAATTGCACAATTTAAAATAAAACAATTCGCTGGGAACTTGTTTGTTATACACATGTTATTGACACAGCTAGAAAAGCTTCCCATACACAGTCAACCGACTAATTATCCGTAAATATTTACGTTGCTATGCTTCATTAATTTCACTGCGAATAATGCTTTTCTTTTGTCTATTTGAAGGTTTAATTGGCATTAAATGAATCAGAGGCAACAATGAGAGTCTCCGTAGCAATGCCCTGAATGAGTACGAAAAATCTGCAAAACTTCGAAAAAGGATGCATATTTCTGAATACTTTGACCATGTAACGTGTAAACATCGGAATTATAAGATAGTATAAAGCTTTAGCCATCGAATAAAGCAAAAAGGAAGAAAATCGGTACTTATTTACATATTTTAATGTTTGAAGGAAAGAAACCTTGCACTCTAAAAAATCGAAAATCCCGTGTAAACTTATGGGAAAATATAATTGTCTCCTAGATTCGAACCCGGGATACTTTAGCAGACGAAAATATTTTTCCAGGGACCTCATAGCCAGTTGAAACAAAATGCCGTTTACTGCATATCTTTATGACGAACGGTTCTCGAGAAATACGCCGATATAAATTGTAAACAAGTGTCTACAGACGTCAATGTAAAATTAATATATAGTTAGATTAGATGTGTATTGTTTTTATTTATGATTAATAAATCGATGTGTAGTTACGTATTTACTTTTACATTAAAAATTAGTAACCCCCACTCCACTATAAGAGGGCGCATCATGATTGATAAAGGTAGTGCAGTACTGCTCTAGCCCTAATGAGATATCTTTGTAGGTGGGAGTCTTGTGCTTTCAATCCCTTTACCCTCCTCAGAAGAGGAGAAAATAGATTTTTGGGCAACCTACTCTTCTACAAAACAAAAATTATCATCATTAATTATTTTAATGAATTTAGACTCAGATTTATCTGACTTATTTTACACATTGAAAAGGATAATGTATGAGGGAAAGTCAGAAAGTAAGGTTCCCTATTTTTTTATTTTGAATGTAAACAAGTTACAATGCGGAACACATGGAACAGATATAGGCACATATTCAGTCTATTTTTCGATGTAGTCGCCTTGTCTGTTGAGGCACTTAGCATAGCGGTAGATCAAGGAATCGAAGCCTTGGTGGTAAAAAGATGCGTCCTGCAGACGTTTGACCTCTTCTTGAACGTCTTCATCAGATTGGATGAACAGCCTCAAGTTTCATGAGGGTGGCCTGATAACCAGCTGCATTGATGGTTGCACCGCAAGGAGTGAAATCCAGCAAAAGCACTCCATGCATGTCCCAAAACTCGCCATCACTTTTCCCGGGCTTGTCGTTTTCTTTTCAACAGGGGAACGAGGATGCTTCCATGTTATTTATTCAGCTTTACTCTCAGGCCTGTAGTGGAACACCCACGTCTCATCTCCAGTAATGATTCTGTCCAAGAAGAGGTCAAACGTAGGCTATGTCTGCAGGACACATCTTTCTACCACCAAGGCTTCGATTCCTTGATCTACCGCTATGATAAGTGCCTCAACAGACAAGGCGACTATGTGCCTATATCTGTTCCATGTGTTCTGCCTTGTAACTTGTTTACATTCAAAATAAAAAATAGGGAACCTTACTTTCTGATTTTCCCTCGTATTGTTGTGAATCCCTTAATTGGGTGCAAAATTTTCACTTCCTTTCAGCTGGTGTAGAATTTTTCTGTGGATTCTTATTATTTAAAATGGTATTCTCATTTCTTTAACTGATTTAAATTGTACAGAAAGGTGTTTGGCAAATTTTTACTAATTAAAAAAATTGTGTCCTGCACGACTTTCTCCATACAGAGTAATGAATATGATTGCTCTCGACATCAGCATTCTCAAGAATAATAATCAGCAATTACACTTATGAATAAATAGAGAAGCCTGCATTTAAAATTTGAAATATTGCCAACATTTTTAATAATAAACACACACAAGCTCGAAAGTTTATTGAATATTATTTTTTAAATTTCATATTTACAATACTTTGGTACTTACAAGGAGAGACTATCAGAAAGATGTCGCGGACAGGGTGTAGGATTTTTCTGGTGAAAATAGACCCAAAATAGGGAGACACGTGTCTCAGCATTCTCCCCCATAGACCCGGGTTCGGGAGAAAAAAATAAAGAATTTGCATCATAGTATAGCCTGATGGCATACGCTGTTCTTCAACGTTGCCCGCTGGCAGAACGGTTAGCGCATGCCGTGCTACGGAAGCTTCAATGTCTAGGTCCTCCGTTCAATTCCAATGGTTACTAATTTTTTTTTAGAATTCATGTTTGAAGGTTTCAATTATTGCTATTTATTTCTTAATATTTATTGATAGTTATTTAAAATTATTTTTCTTTAATATTTTAATTATTTTTCTTTATTATTTTAATTATTTTTCTTTATTGTTTTTATTAATTATTTTTATTATTTTCTTTAGTTTTTATTAATTATTTTTATTTGTTTTTATTAATTTGTATTATTTTTATTTATTATTTTTTCTGGTTGCATATTTATTATTTAATCCAAGTTCATACCGCTGCAGACACGTGGATGGTAGGCATCATAGAAGCAAGGGAAGCATAAGAGTTGGCTACACCAAGCGCATCTAATGAAGCTAACCTGCAGGCATTTGCACATACTGTTGCGCAAATCGGAAGGAAAACAGACTTCACGTACATTCCTGAACACACTTCTATTGTCGATCAATTTCGCAGCATACCAAGCATATTCAGTCATATCTTGGAAGGCTGGTGCAGACAGCTGGTTATGCACTAAAGAGTGTATTTTAATACAGTCCTCTCGGGAGGCAATTTCTCTTTTCTGTTGCAATAGATACGTTCAATTTTGAGAACAAGCAGCGTAATTTTCCATCAAATTTGTTGTATTGAATTTAAAATTTCTTACCTACAAAATACCAAGCAGCACCAGTTACATCTTGTTTATCGTGATTTGATAATAATAAGTGTGAAAGGTCAACATCCACATCGTCTGGAAACGTGGAAATTTGCGCTAAACCTGCATCTGGATAACTCTCCATAGTCGACAATTTTATGAAGGCTTTCTATATTTCAGGTACTCACCAATTTCGCTTCTAAACTGCTCGATAACCAAGTCAGAACTAACCTTCGGCCATGAAAACATGCATATGCACAGACTTTTTCTATGGTTAATGTGAGGGCAGGTCGCAGGGGGTAGGAGATAATGGGTGATTATGAGTACCTATTTATGGAACTATTTGGACTAGGTTGATTGGATTAGGTTGGGTTTCTTGGAGGTAATTAGCAACGTTCACTGACAAGCAGCATCCTCCTTTCCAGAGAAGTCTTTTCAGAAATGCTTCCCTTGCTATTATGATCCTTATCATCCAAGGGTCTGCAGCGGTGTGCAATTGGATTAAATAATCAATATTGAATCAGAGAAAATAATAAGTATAAATGAAATAGTAAATGAAAATAATACAAAATAATAAATGAAACAATAATAATAAACAAAAATAATTAAAATAAAGAAAAATAATGAAAATAATAAATAAAAATAACTTTAAATAACTATCAATAAATATTAAGAAATAAATAGCAATAATTGAAACCTTCAAACATGAATTCTAAAAAAAAATTAGTAACCATTGGAATTGAACGGAGGACCTAGACATTGAAGCTTCCGTAGCACGGCATGCGCTAACCGTTCTGCCAGCGGTCAATGTTGAAGAACAGCGTATGCCATCAGGCTATATTATGGTGCAAATTCTTTTTTATTTTTTTTCTCCCGAACCCGGGTCTATGGGGGAGAATGCTGAGACACGTGTCTCCCTATTTTGGGTCTGTTTTCACCAGAAAAATCCTACACCCTGTCCGCGACATCTTTCTGATAGTCTCTCCTTGTTAGTGTAAATGCCTGTCAATATGATGGGAAAAAAATTATTGCCGTACCCCCCTCCCTTGTTACCTCACCTCCTCCCTCCTTGCCTCTCCCTACCTCCCCCTCACTTGATACATCTACATAAATGCTTCGTATTTCTATCGTATGACATGAGTATTGAGACAATAATAGGAATCTCGAATCTCAACAATGGTATTCGTTCTCCAGGAAACATCAATAAAAGTGAGATATTTGGTCAAAATTTGTCACATGCTCGTTAAATAGGAATAATTTCAAATGGAAGGCAAAAATGTATGATAAGAATAAGAAACCTTGTACATTCTTCTTTAAAACAGTCCACGTACGGTGATTGTAGGTCAATTTTTCTAATTTTAATTTGCATAAGAGTGAAAGTGTGCATGTCGAAAGATCTCATTTTACATGTTATCTTATGGGAAACAGAAATTACCTTCTGGAATCGAACCCAGGTCTTTTCAGAATTTTTTTCGTCATTGCCTTTTAACAGAGCTTTGGAGCTTGGCTCCAGTTCTGGGTAATTTCCTAGCTCTGCTCCGGCTCCAGCCAAACTTTTAAGTGTCAACTATTACTTTTTCATTTTAATATGACTATATTTTTTAACAGTTTTCAGGTGTATTTATAATAAAATATTATATAGAGTCTGGTTTAAATCAAAGCTCAGCTTTATTTCTTTATTAAATTTCTTTTCATCATTTACAACAAAACACAACAGGAAATATGAATCATATCATGTTACCTACAAATATAAAATTGTTAAAATTCTGTCAGTGGTAAGATGAAATAGAAATACTTTGGATAAGATTATTTTATTTATATTCCCCTTACAATTACCAAAAATCAGTGAACTGAAAAATTTTAAACTCATGATTCATACGTAGAAAGAGGATAGTTTCCAGAATATCATTTTTCATTGATGATCTGAGGTCACTACAAATGAACTTTAGTGCTGAAAACAATCGCTTAACACTGGCATGCGAAACAGGCAAAATTGATACAACCCTGCAGGCCTCCTGAATCCGATTAGGGTACATTTCAATTTCTTCAAAAACAGATTTTAATCTTAACTGCCATAACTCTTCAATGGCCTTGCTATCATCTTCAAAATTTTGTTCAAAATTTTCTCTTTCTGGTTTCAGCACTAAATTTATATGACATCTTCTTTCCTTCTGGTCAAGTTCTCTTTCTAAATCATCCTCCTCACTAATGCTGCATGGAATTCTGACTACAGGTTGTTCCCCTTCTGTATGCTTTCTTGGTATTTCAGCTATTTCTATGGTATTTTCTATATCCTGTTTCAAAATTAGTTGTGCAACATCTTTCAAAACCTCTTTTGCAAGTACAATTTGTGCCAATCTTTTAAAAACTTACCAGCAGTCATATTACTTCTTTGAAGCCTGATGGTGACATCATCTGGCTTTCTCAGAATTTCACTGAGGTGCTTAACCTCTTCCCACATTTCAAGAGAGAGAAAAAACACAGGATCTATTGCTGCAACTTGTTCACAGAATGGGCACAAAACAAGAAGTAGTTCAATCATACGAAATGTTGAGCCCCACCGAGTTTCATTAAACAAAATTTTAATGACTTTGTATTGCTTCTTCGCTAGAGAAATCATACTTGGCACTATGTATTTATTCACAACAGCTGAAATTTTCCCCAAGAATCATGAATTGCCAGCTATAATGTGTGGATCACACAGCATATGAGTCTAATGTCAGATGACTGCTGCTGAAGCCATTGCAATGAGGATTTGCTTCCCAAGTTGCTGAGTTGCCTATTTGTTTCACACACCCAAGTAGAAGTGCATATTCTGAATCCGGCTCTTCCTCTCCTATGAAAAAATCATCTTTATTCTCATCACCTTTATTCGGAAGTACATGACTCACATATTAGCAACATTGTCCACACTGACACTGTTAACTTTAGACTTTTGTACACCAAAGCTACATAGAGTATCTTCAGCCATTTTCTTCTTGGCAGCTGAATTGTGTTTCCTCTCTGTATCGATGAGAGCCAAGTTTTTAATTTGTCATTTGGTCATAATACTGGATATTGATTTCCAAATAATTTCTCTGATGCTGAGTGACAGCATCCATCTTTAGGTAAACCAGCTTCTGAACCAAGACTTCCTTCAATTCAACCCTCTTGTCTTCAGCAAGCTTTGTATTGAGTGTCAGACTGATTCGTATCCAGTATTGAAGCCCACTTGCTTGACCTGCCACTAATTGAAAACCTACTACTCCAAAAGTCTTAAGTGAAACATCGCCTCTTTTGTGTAATATAAGAACAGAGTTAGGTAATATTCTTTGCAGAGGTTTCTATTTCCATCATGGTCGAAGTTTACCCTTATCAGTTTATTTGTTAAATGTAAAGATATACGAGACTCAGGTCGCCCCGTGGGAAGAGCACAGCGAGGGTCAAATCTTCATCTCTCATGGTGATCAACTTGTTAAACAAAAGCAGGACAAAAATCTCTCAATCTGAGAAGAATAAAAAAACAAGTCAGAGCCAGGAAAATTTTGCAACTTTTTAGAGTTCCTCCTCCAGCAAAAAAGAGCTGCTCTGGGCAGCCATGGCTCCGAGCCCTGCCTTTTAACGTGCGATTCATGCATCCCTCAAATTTCAAACTCATACCTACTCAGAAATTATTTTAAATCACATATAGAGAGTGGCTGCAAAAGTGTGTAGACAAGAAAACAATCAAGCAAGAATCTTACGCCTTTCATAATATAGACCATGGTTTGGCAACGTGGCGGGTGCCATGGTGCCCGCCGTCCGAAAAAAGAGCAAAATAAACAGACATGGAAAACTCCCAGAAAATCAATATGTTGTGTTACAAGACGGAAAATAGAACTTTGGAACGAACAACTGACCACATACTAACTTGAGGACATATACAGACGACGCTCGATTTATGTCATAGATACGTTCTGAGGATTATGGCGTAAATCGAAAGTAATTTTCCAGCAGTATTTGGTCGTGTGCAGTGTACATGCCCTTCCATGGGGATAGTGAGATTCATCCCTCTCAGAACTTTTTAAACCTCCGTAAAATCTTTCTTTATGGTGATGTTATGTCAGTAGTTAATTTATTCCTGTATTTAATATTATTCCTTGTATATGTGTAATGCAAATAACGCATCATAAATTTCTCATGTAAGCGACCTTTTAAAACTTTTCTTTAGGTTGCACTGTCCTGTGAAAAAATTCCAATTAATAATCTGGTTGTTCCAAAATTACGCTCGCGCATGTACACAAAATTACGACAAAATTTTGTGGCTATCCCCACCAGTTAAAAGATGTAGGAGCCGCCACTGGTCATATAAACAGAGTTTATCAGATATGCAGTAAAAATAAAGGTAAAGTGCTGAATTAAACAAAACAGTAAATCTAGGCATTATTTTATTAAAATACATGCAGATATTAAAAATTTTCATATTTGTGCAACATAAAAATAAAACTTGCAATATTCTGGCTGTGCAGCATACTTGGGACGACCACATCTGAAGATTAATCGGGTTGGCGTAAATCGAGCATCACCTGCAATTACAATGCTGATTGGGAAGAAGAATTCTGTTTTACTTATTTTAAAGGAAAGTGTTTGTTTATCGTGCAATGTTAATGTCGTGCTTCCAAAGAAAAGTAATGTTGAATGACGCTTCAATACGGTCCATGGTAATTTTAATACTAGTTTTCCGGTAAACTCTGAGATCAGGAAAAAGAAAATTTCTGATATAAAATCTATTTTAACTAAACAGCGAAGCATTTTTACTATACCAGTCCAGCAGTCAAAAAGAGCGACGATTGCATCAATTTAAATTTTGCATTTGTTGGCCAAGAAGAAAAAAACCTTTTGAAGATGGCTTGATTGTAAAAGAAGCCATGTTAACAGCTGCTGACTCACTTTTCGAAGATTTTAAAAATAAATATGAAATCACTTCAGCGATAAACACGTTATCAGCAAGAACAGTTACAAGAAGAATCGGAGTTGGCAAGTGACTTACAAAAATATATTTTCTTCTCGTTATAACTGGATGAGTCGACAGACACATTAGACATTTCTGAATTAGCTATGGTTGTGAAGATGGTGTTTAATGATTTTTCTGCCAAGAAAGTATTTCTTAAAATTCTTCCTCTAAAAGGACGAACAGGACGTGAAGATATTTTTTCAACCTTCAAAAAATATGTCGATAAAAGTAATATACCATTACAGAAGTTGACTGCAATTACTGCAGATGGTGCACCTGCAATGACAAGTTGTAAAAATGGATTCATTGCGCTATGTAAAGAAGACCCTGTGTTTCCAAAATTTGTTTCTTATCACTGCATTATACATCAGGAAATATTATGCATGTTCTTCATTTTTAAAATGTTATGACAACTGTAACAAAAATTATAAATTCTATAAGAGCCATACTAATGCAACACCGATTGTTTAAATTGCTTTTACAAGATGAAGATGCTGAATTCAGTGATCTCCTTTTACATACTGAAGTGAGATGGCTCATCAGGGGAAAAATACTAGTGAGGTTTCTAAATCTCATAAAGGAGGTAAAGGAATTTCTCACGTCAAGGAATGAATATAATGAACAGTTGGATGACAACGCTTGGATGATGGATTTTGGATTTCCTGCTGATATATCTGTAAAATTGAACGAACTGAATTTGGAGAAAAAATCATAATATTGCAAAAATGATAAGTGCAATAAATGCATTCAAATGTAAATTGGCACTATGGAAGTCTCGTTATCACATTTTCCGATTTAAAAAAATATTATTGAAAGTTTGTCAGATAAAAATGTTACCGCTGCACCATTCTCCCAACACATTGAAACACTTTTGGAAGAGTTTAATTCTAGGTTCCATCAGCTTTCTGAATTGGAACTCATTGTGACATTCTTTGTTTATACGTTCAGTTTTATGCATAGTGATGTTTGTTACCATTGCAACCTACTTTAATATCATTAACACCGAAGACTTAGAAAAGGAAATAATAAATATACGGAATTATATTATTTTAAAGCCACATCAGAATGATGAAAACTTTTGGAATTTAGTTGATGCACATTGCTATCCCCTTTTAAGAAAATGTGCCCTAATAATATATTCTTACTGTGCTTCAACATAGTACTCATGCGAGTCCATTTTTTCAAGCATGAAATATTTGAAATCCAAGTATCGACCCAGGCTCACTGATTACAATTTAGACAACTGCCTAAGAATGGGAAATTCGAGTTATGTGCCAGATTACAACAAGTTGATTGAAGATATGCTGTGGCAAATTTCACATTGATTTATTTTCCATATTTGTTTTAATGAATTATTTAATAGTTTTCCTACATACACATTTTAAAATAAATATTGGTACATATCTACTCTTGTTGCTCTATGCACCCTTCATGTCCACAATAGTTTGTTGCGCCCTCATAGCATGAGGTTGCTGACCACTGATATAGACTAATATAAAAGTCTGTCAATATGATGGGCTATCTTTAGTTAAACTTAAAATAGTTGCCTATCTCCTTCTTTCTCCTTCCCTCCCTCTCCTTTCTTCCCTCTCCTTCCCTTCCTCCCCCTCTCTCCCCTCCCTCTCCCTCCCTCTTCCCTCCCTCTTCCTCCCCCTCTCCACCTCTTCTCCCTACCTCTCTCTCCCTCTCTCTCCACCTCTCTCTCCACCTCTCTCTCCTCCCTCCCTCTCTCTCTCTCTCCCTCCCTCCCTCCCTCCCTCCCTCCCTCCCTCCCTCCCTCCCTCCCTCCCTCCCCCCTCCCTCCCTCCCCCCTCCCTCTCCCATACTTAAACTATCATGGCTGAACCTAGAATCTAGAAGACGCCTGCACTTACTTTCGTTATTATTTCAAATTCGTAAAAGTAACAAGCCTTCTTGCCTCTCTTCGCAGTTCAATTGTATCAACACAGTTCACAATCTAAATACAAGAGGGAACCACAAACTTCTCATTCCTCATCACAGAACTGAAATATATAACAAATCATTCAGGGTAACGGCTTGCAGATTATGGAACGAACCCAGATTTTCTTATAAACTCACCATCTTTAAATTCATTTAAATGAGCTTATCATAAACACCTACTTGTGATACAAAGGAATAACAACACTGAAAGAACAGCCTACTAATTCTCTTCTTCTCTCCCAAACCCTCCGAGAACAATGACACACAAAAAAGCACAGAACAACTTGTACATATCAAAACGGATTGTTAATCTTACAGAAACTTGTCGCTAATATGAAATGACTTAATGTAAATAAGCGTTTTTTCCTTTTGTATAAATGTGTGTGTATATTTATTATTATTATTTATATATTTCTACCTATTTTTAATATTTGTTTCTGTTTAATCTGACTCAATTTGATTAATCTTCATGTTCATTTTTCAACACTTTAAAATATATCTTGCGATTTTTAGGCGCGTTTTGCTTCTAGCGTGAGCGCCTATTATCGTCGGTCTGTCCGTCCGTCTGCCCGTCTGCCTCTCCGGCCGTCTGCCCGTCCGATTGTCCGTTCGTCTGTCCGTCCGTCCGCATGTTTGTTCTTGGCTTCTACTGAACGGATTTTCATGAAATCTCCCCCCGCTTGCTCTCCCCCCCGCTTGCTCTCCCCCTCGCTTGCTCTCCCCCTCGCTTGCTCTCCCCCTCGCTCTCTCTCTGTCCCCCTTGCTCTCTCTCCCTCGCTCTCTCTCCCTCCCCTCGCTCTCTCTCCCTCCCCTCTCTCTTCCCCTCCCTCTCCCTTTCCCTATCCCTCCCTCTCTTACCCTCTCCCTCCCCCCCTCCTTCCTCCCTCCATTCCTCCTGTCCTGGTACTCCCCTCCTGCTGCTTAAACCCGTTTTTTCTCAGTCACTCTCTTCCCTCTCAACCACTCCTTTGCAAGTCTTTGGATTTCTCTCATCCCTACCTCCTATTAAATCAACTGGCTCTGATAATATCGGTTCCCTTTCTCTCTCTCGTATTGCTGTCTCTCTTCATGTACCTATTGCAACTATATTTAACAGATTTTTTTCCAGTGGCTCCTTTCTCTCCCTTTGGAAAACTGCTCATGTAACCCCCATTTTAAAATCAGGATCTAAAAATAAAGTAGAGAATTTTAGCACCATCTCTATCCTACCAATCCTGTTAATTATTTTTGAATGCATTATTCACAATCGCGTTTTATCCTTTATTCTTCCTTATATTTCACCCCATCAACACAGTTTTCTTCCCGGTGGTTCCTGCCTTACTAATCTTTCTGTTTTGCACCACCACATTATTTCCTCCTTTGAAAATTATGCTATATTGACTTTTCCAAAGCATTTGATACAGTTAATCACACATTTTTTCCCATAAGTTACAATTGTGGTTTAATATTCATGGTACATTTCCATCTCTGTTAACCAACTTCTTCCTGCTCTCAACATGTTCTGATTGATGGTGCTATGTCTTCTCCACTCCCCGTTACATCTAGCGTGCCACAAGGGACCTGGGACCCCTTATTTTTGCCCTTTATGTACTTGATATTGTCGAAAGCGTTTGTGCTAGTGATTTCAGCATTTTACTTTATGCCAACGATTGTAAAATTTTTGAAAGGGTCAATTCGGTAACTGTCTCCCTTTCCTTACAATATGCTCTAGCCTCCATTGACACATAGTTCTCGATTGGCAACTTTGCATTAACCTGGCTAAGTCTGCTGTATTGTCCTTTCCCCTGAAGCGTAAGCCCTCCTTTCCGCCTATTACCTCTCTCATCACCCAATCCCGTCGGTCCTTTCCCACAGTGACTTAGTATCGGTGCCAAAAGTATGTAGACTCGAGTTTGAGACTAAATATCTCGAAAACGGCTTCATGAATTCTAATAAGAGTCATATCAGTTTGCATGCTGATTAATTTTGCGTTGAATGATGATAGTTTTAATTTTTTTGGTTTTCTTAAAGTCGTCGTTTTTGGGGTGAGAATGAAAAATTACCTTATTTTTAGAGCTCTGAGACAGAAGGCATCACTTTGCCGGTACATAATTTCAAAACAGTTTGTCCGATTGCATTTAAATTTTAGTATAGAGGCGCTGCAATCAGTGACGTCATTTTTCAATATGGCGGACGCATTGGTGTTAAGATTTGCTTAGTTAAAGGCATTAAACGTGTGTTTCTGTGTTTGATATAATTCGTCATTGTCATTAATTGCGAAGAACAATGAGTGGGAAATTATCACTCTCGTTTGGAGAGATGGTGAATTTCTTAGGAGGAAACCCTGGCTCAAGAAATATTATTGAACGGGAATGCATTCTTAAAGCTGGACTTGTGGTGCTTGTGGGCAGCAGAGGGAAGAAGGATGGTGTTGCATCTATTTTGGGACTAGTTCTTCAAACCAGCGGTATTATTATTATCAAGCAAAACGCTGCAGTTGGGAGCAGGTCCCGGTGGCTGCGGTCCACATCTCATACACCAAATGAAGCACCTCATAATACAACAACATTACATTTAAGTGCCAACTTACTAAAAGCATGTTTTTACACAAAAGGGATTTAGAATTGAATAATAAAATTAACATTTAAAATGGGATACATTGAAATTTCCCGTGCAAACTCTTAAATTACAATTTCCCTAAAAAGTATTGCTTAATTTAAAAAAAATTAGTATTAAAATATTAAATAGATCTGTCCTGATGGCAACGTCGTCATGGCACGAATATGTGTGTAACATATTGAGAGGGAAGCGCACATATTCCCTGCCTGGTATTTACCCAGGGACGGGAGGGAACCCCTCAGAAGGCCTGCCGTAGGCAGGAGTTGCAATACAGTTACAACATATACTACTATATACAAATTATAACATTTCATACATTTGAAAAATTTCAGATAATTTTTTGCATTTGTTCTCTTTTTCTATTGTGAACTTCTGGCAACCCTATTTATATTATAAAGTAATTCAGACATTGCATTAATAAATACATTAAAATTACACATGAAATTAAATAATACGTATTTTGGTATCAAAGAACGGCTGCAATGTGTTTACATTTTTTCGACAGTCCAGCCTTGCAATTGCACATCATCTTCACCAAGCAGATTCTACAATCTTTTAATATCTTCACCTCCCCAGTAATTTGTAGCGGCTCTTTCCTGATACAAATTACTGGGGAGGTGACGATATTAGAAGATTGTAGCATCTGCTTGGTGAAGATGATGTGCAGTTGCAAGGCTGGACTGTCGGAAAAATGTAAACACATTGCAGTCATTCTTTGATACCTAAATCCGTGAGTATTATATAATTTCATATGTAATTTTAATGTATTTATTAATGCAATGTCTGAATTAATTTATAATATAAATAGGGTTGCCAGAAGTTCACAATAGAAAAAGAGAACAAATGCAAAAAAAATCTTTAAAAAAGAAACCGACAGAAATTATCGGCGGTTTGCTGTATTTTGTACTTTCAGAATATAATATTTTTACTTCGCATGCAGGCGTAGCGATGCAGAAAGCGGAACGCTAGTACACCTGACAGAAGCCTGTTATTACAATTGATATGTTTTACACTCAGTTATATATTAATAAATAATATTAAGTCATAAAACAATTTTAAAATGTTTATTGATTTTTATTTAAATATTAAATGAAGCGAGCACACAAACATGTTCTTGGTTATCGGCTTCCCAATCTTCAACATCCTTATCCAAGCCTTCCTTCTGTCGCACCTTTCTCGTATGTTCCATTTATTTGTCAAAAAAACGAATTCGCCTTCCGAGGAAAACTATGGAACTGAAGATCAGGGTTCGACCAGACTTTCGACGAACATTGTGTAACACAACAGTTTCGCTTCGCCGAAGTTTTTCTCGGTGAGAATTTCACCCCGGTCTTTTCCATAATTTTTTCCGTTAGCAAATAAGCTAACTGTACGACACAATGATACTGATGAAGTTCTTAAAAGAACTATAAGTTGTGTGAATGAAGGATGAAAGTAAATGAACAAGATATGAAAAAAATGGAGGTTAAGAAATGAACAGAATGAAGAAATGGTTTTGATGAGGAGTTCTCGAAAGACCTGCTCTGAATTGATGAATGGTGAATTAAATGAATGATAGTTATGAAAAGAACTGATTAAATAATATGAAAATGGTGAAAATTTCTGAAAAGAACTGATTGAACGTTGATAACGCAGTAAGGAACTTCAACACACGTTGCGAGAGTATGCTTACCAATGCAATGTATGTAAATATGCCTCATTCAGGCTTGACACCAAAGCTCTAGTTACGACTTTTGCCACCAGTTGGCATATTCCTTTGCTGGAGTCGCGAATAGTGTGTATCATACTTTTATTATTATGCTACAACATTTCAAAACACTATCTTGATTCGTTTATGATATTTTATTCAATTTATGAGACCGTCGTATCTCCGCAAGTATTATATTTTAAGACACGGTGCGCACACCGTTGGCTTCGTCTTGTTCTCTGTATTACGAATCAGTTGATTTCATAAACCTGAAATAATCAGACTATTTTATAATGATTTCAATATTATAAAAATGTGTCTGAGATTTTAAAAATTGTTTGCTGCACCGTTTCCTCGCACATGTCGGTAATATACTTCTGTTTCATCCAGGGGTGAGTCTCATGGCCACCCATGTTTGGCTGCCCCTTGTAGGCATTCTTTACAAACATTTAAAAAAAATCTGATGTGGCCAACACATGACTTTCTCCATATTTGGAGTATAGATATTTAAATTATTATGAATAGCATTAAGAAGCAAAATTATCATTTCATATCGTAAAAGAATACAGTCGTTGTTATTGCCGTACATTATATTTTGAATATGTTTACAGAATTCACCGCTACATGGTGGTGGCGCTGTATACTGGAAATTACGAAAAAGTTAAATACAGTAAAACCCCACTATATGTTGTTTCGCATATACGTCACCAATCAATTAAGGAACATGTTTCGCTATAAGTTGTGTCACTTCGCATATATGTCATTTGTGAAATGCTAAAAGCAAAATTTCAGAAATTCCAATTGCAGTGCATAAATTATTACTATAACAATAAAAACCCTCTATTCGGCTTTTAATTTCATGTTTATTATTATTTATATGAATTAATTTAATTTTGTGTTTATCAGTTCGCATAAAATCATACTCAGAATAAACATTTGCTGGCCATGTGTTTGAGAGATCACGATTGGTTAGGTGGTTCATAAGTCACACGGGAGATAAGGAACTATCCCAATTTTAATGACTATGTGTAAAAACCTATTCCTGAGTGACAGTTAGCTATAAGATAGCTTTTTGAACAGTTGTGTCTAACATTTTATATGTCCTTTCATCACGGTTTACGTTTGCATTGATATCTCATGAGATATTGGATATACTTCGGATTGCGACATCTGCTGGAAAAGTACTCTAAAGTGCGTATCAGTGTACGTGTAAGTAAAGAAACAATTTTTATGCTCCATCACACTATAGACAATTATTTTTGGTTATTTCTGAATTGTTATTGCAATTGGTTACTCATTGTTATGATTAAATGTATATTAAACCCTAGTAGCAATGAGTGGTAAACACATAGTGGTAACATACCGTATCTGCCCGAATACAAGCCGATGTTTTTTATCAAAATCTATCATGAAAAAATCACCCCTCGGCTTAAATGCGAGTCCGAGGAAAATTTGGGTTATGATTAAATCTGTTAGTCACCCATAGATGGCAGCACGGCTCTCATTGCCATCGCGTTCAAATGATAGTACAGGCCAACCTCGTCTTTCGCGGCTTTATCTTTCGCTTGTTTTGATCTTTCGGGGTTCCGCATTTGCGACCAGTTTTGTCTTTTACCGTCTTATGTTTCGCTCTTTCGCGGAAAAAATCACAGAAAACGCTGCACGAAATTTTCCATATATGGAATGAATCGCATTTTCTTCACATTTTCTCTCATAGTCAGGCCTGAAAAATATTGTTATTCTGATATGTAAAAGTATTTACGTAATTTTAAAAAATATATACGTGTTTCTATTTTTTAAAGTGTGTGTATATATATATATGTAAGTATATATGTATATATACATATACACACACACACACACACACACATATATATATATACATACACTTTTAAAAAAAAAAGTATATATTTTTTAAATTATGTAAATATATATATATATATATATGTATATATGTATGTATGTATGTATGTATGTATACATATATATACAGGGTGATTCACGAAGATATGGAATAACTTCAGGGGCTGATTTCTGAGGTCATTATCAACAAAAAAGTTCATATGAACATGTGTCCGATTCTGAATAATTAAAGAGTTATAGCTGTTTGAAAATTAGAAAAAGGCAAGGCAATATCCAGAACTCGGGAGACAATTTCCGACCAATACACAATGCGTTTTCTGCTAGTGTTTATTTGCTTGTTTATTTACTTATTTACAGTCTGTATTGTCAAATACGAACGTGCATATTATTAAAGAAGGTTTTCAAAAACACCACCTTCGACTTCAATGCATTTCGCCGCTCGTGTGTGAATCGTGCTCGTTGCACGCCGAAGTTCATCATGACTGTCTTTTATGCGAGCCACAGCATTCAATACATGATGAATTAATGCATCCCGTGTTTGCACTTTAGTATGGTACACAAGATCTTTCATCCACCCCCACATACAGAAATCCAAAGGGTTTAGGTCTGGGGACCTAGTTGGCCAATTTTGTGGACCATTGCGTCCGATCCATCGGCTAGGGAACTGCTCATTGAGGTAAATAACCACTGCACGGAAACAATGAAGTGGTGCTCCGTTGTGTTGGAAGTACATTCGAAGTCTTGTAGCCAGGGGCACATCTTCTAACAGTTGCGGAAATTCGTTTTGCAGAAATTGTAAATAAATCTGTCCAGTAAGACGACCCTCAAAAATGAATGGACCAATTACCTGATCACACAACATTCCACACCACACATTAACACTGAATCGGTGTTGAAAGTTACTGTCCACAGTGGCACGGGGATTAATTTCTGACCAAACATGGGAATTGTGTGTGTTGTTAACACCATTGCGAGTGAATTGAGCTTCATCAGTGAATAAGATGTACCGATGCAGACGCCGATTCTCATTAAGCCAATTACAAAATTCCAGTCGTCGGGCAGGATTTCCAGCTTCGAGGTGTTGGACAAGTTGCAAGTGGTACGGGTACATTCCTTCTTCATTCAATGTTCTCCATACTCTTGATTGCGAAACACCGAGACGTGTGGATATCCTTAGCATACTAGTACGAGGGCTACGCTGTACCGCCTGAAGGATGTTCTCTTGCTCATCCACGTCTTGTCGAACCACATACTCATATGGAGTGTTAACGCTGGGAAGTGAGCCGGTATCTCGCAAAGTTTGGAACACTCTGCTGATAACTTTTCGATTTGGAACTCTGCTGTTTGGAAAACGTCGCTGGTATTCAGCGACAGCAGCAACAGCATTTCCATCACAAAATCCAAAAACATACACCATATCGGCATATTCAGCACTTGTAAATGTAAAAGGCATCTTGAAAGTAACACTAACACAGTAACAACTAACAATGCTAATGTCGATTTTTGCGTGTGCATGTTTCGACAGGCTACGTTCGGACATAGTCATGGTCGCGCAGGCGCATGAGTTATGAGTGAGATTCACAGTGGTGCGATTCTTAAAATCTATTAGCAGCCATAACTCCGCAAATTCGTATTTGACAATACAGATTGTAAATAAGTAAATAAACAAGCAAATAAACAATGTAGCGGAGAACGCATAGCATACTGGTCGGCAATTGTCTCCCGAGTTCCAGATAATGCCTTGCCTTTTTCTAATTTTCAAACAGCCATAACTCTTTAATTATTCGGAATCGGACACATATTCATATGAACTTTTTTGTTGATAATGACCTATATATATATATATATATGTGTAAATATATATACACACACTTTAAAAAATAGAAACGTATATATTTTTTTAAATTACGTAAATATATATATATATATAAAGACGTGTACGTGTCTTATATATACGTTTAAATATTTTTCGGATGCAATCCTCCCATGCTTTTGTGTCCCCTCGCACGTGAAAAGTTACAGAATATAAGATGGCATCACGGTTCAGGAGCCTTCTGTCTTTATTACGACAGGGAAGTCCCGAGGGGAAAGACTCAACTCTTGGCCCTTCTGATTCAGGATCATTGGGTTATTTGCTCAGGTTTGACATAGTTCAAACGCTTAAGCTTTGAGTTTTGCGCATCATTTATTATTGGTGGAGTTTCGAGAGTTTTTCAGGAATGTAACCCCGAGAAAGATGCAGTCTGCCGTATTTGGGGAATTAGCCCCTGCAAGTTAGGCAACCTCTGTTTTTTTTTCTATTATACTACGGAACTTATATAAGGCTTTATTTTCTGATACTTTTTTCGTCTTCTTTTAACTTGTTTAACCCTCGAAAGCCGGAATTAATTTTTTTTGGAAATTATGCATTTTACATATCATATTAGTCATATTGATGACTAGGAATAGTTTTTTGCAAAAAAATTGACTGTGCGTGCATGCATACACACGTAGGAGTGTGATGCCATATGGCATCACTGGGTGCTTACCATGTCTTTTGTGTGAGATTTCATAACTATTACCGTTGATGCATATTTAGGTTCTAATTTGATTTAAAAATGCATATCCTTTTGATTGGTTGTGGTAATGAGGCCTATGCTTACTGTGAAAAAGTAGGTAAGGGTGGTAGAGTAGTTGGGTGCAGAAAGAGGGGTTGGAGGGGAGGGTTGGCAGTGATGTCGGAGCGTTTGAAAGGAAAGGCTTGCGAATGCATTGTGTTTGCTACAATTTATTTTTTAAATTACAACTTTTATTATGCAGTGTGGAATGCACGGAAACATGGTATCCATAGTCCTACATTGCACTTTGTGCATTTGGTCCACCCGTGAGTTTTACAGCCATCACCAACGCAGCGGCGTCTCTTGCCTTCCACGGTGGGTCCAATTAGATGGTCTAGTCCAGTGGTCTTCAACCTTTTCTGAGTCACCGCCCACTTTTACCATACTGTACTCTGAAATAAGTTCACCGCCCACCCAGTGGCATAGTGAGGGTTTCTGGCGCCCGTGGCAAAGGATAATTTTGCGCTCCCAATAGCAAAGCGATTTACAGGGGGGGGGGGGAGTGCACCTCCACCCGACGGGTGCAAATTTGATATATTTGCGCCTCCCGTGAACTCGGCGCCCGGGCAACTGCACCTCCCTACCCCCCTTCACTATGCCACTAAGCCCACCTACAATATCAACTTAACATTAAAGTTTTTATTAAAATAAATGTTTAAAAAGACAAAATATCATTATGTTTATTAATCCAAAAAATTGTTTAAATAAGCATTTGGGATACATTTCAATGCGTACTTTGTGTTTGGTGCCTACAAACCAGGGAATCAATGTCTGTCTTAAAGTCTGTAAGGGTTATTCGAAGATCTCCTCTTTCTGTTATTTGTAAGCGGTTTCTTTTTTTGGACAGGAGATTGTCGACTGGACTGAATCCCTTCTCGACTATCATATGAAGTTGTGAAAGCTAACAAGAGCAACGATATTTTCTTTCACAAGCGTGGATACAGAGAGGGCATTTTCTTCTTCTGCCAAAGTTGTACATATCCACCTTGGTTGAAATTGGCTTTACATTCATCATCATGAATTAATTCTATTATCTCCTCTTGGTATTCAATATCCACATCACACACATATGTGATGAATGGAGTTACCATCCAGGCATCCACTTTCAAGTCTATTACATCGCGAAAACGAGTCATCATATCAATTCTAATGACAGAAAGGTGATCTGCAAACTAGTCTATGTCTTCGGCTGTAAGATCATCTTTGATGTTGTGTAGTTCCAAGAACTGGTAAAATTCTTTTTGCAGGATGTTTTTTCTGAATAAATCCAATTTGTCAATGTATACCGAAATAACATTTTTGCAATCAATGAGTGTCCGTGGGAAGAGAGATTATACTTATCTCTTAATATAGCTTCTCTTTCATTTCGCTGACTTCCCCATATAATGTATCAAATATCTGAGTGAAGGTATCCCGTTGGGGATTTTAAACCACTGGCCGCTTTTCAGCATTTCTTTCCTAAATGGCACATACTAGTTAGGATTACCATATTCTGATAATAAAACCCGGACAAATTTAATTTTAAACCTAACATGTAGTATAATTTTTTTTAATCAAGGTATCTAATTGCTTAAGTCTATAGTGTTAAGATTTTGATGGGCATAACCAGAAAAGAATGGGTTTTATTTGCTAAAATCTCGGTAAATTTTAAGAAAATCCGGATGTATGGTAACCCTAATACTAGTGGGATTGTCGTTAGATGAGATTACTGAATATGGTCTCAGTGGTAATAACAGTGTTTAAAAATTTATGATTTTATATATTTGATAAAATTAAACTTAAACGCTTTGCTATTTCTGCGAGAGACTCCGACGACCCTCATGGACCTTTCGATTTTACCGCAGCATGGATAGATTGTCGCTAGTATAGTATGATATGATACTATAGTTAAAGACAAACGAACTGTAATAGTTTTACATAACATAGTTGTACAGAATATGTGTGCGTATCATTAGGCTTTTTTATAGAATTTTATTTTTCAGTGTAAAAATTAGAATAGCATTTGGTGAGTTCTTTACCGCCCACCAAAAATCCAAAAACGCCCACTGGTGGGTGCTATCGCCCACCTTGAAGACCACTGGTCTAGTCCATCATATCCAATTTCGTCCGATATTCTGAAAAAACGATGCAATTGCGTGTTTTTATTCGAACCACATGAAGTCGTTTTTGCACTAATGAATCTTAGTAAACATATGTCATTATTATAACAAACGACTCGTGCGATCTGGACCGGGCTGTCTGCACTGCATATTGCATACATCTATCTTTGAAGTTCGAAACAAAAATTTATTTTTTTCTTTTTAGTGCAAAAAATAAGTTATACATTTAAAATATTTATTATATAATTTATTCATAATTTAATATTGTTGTATTAACATATTTGTAATGTTATTTTATCTTTATAGAACGTGAGGGGAGACTTTTTCCCGAGTTATGGGAACATATCCCCCGATTATAACATGCAAGTATGTATATGGAAAAACGGCATTTGATATTCGACTATTCAAGATTCGAACACGTTTTCAGGAATGCATCCCCTACGAAACTCGGGAGTCACCTGTATATACACTCTTATCCAGCAACCTTGTGACCAGACATTTGCTGGATTTGGGGATTTTCCAGATTTCGGGTCCTTAATTTAGTAAAGTAAAACCTCACATAGTGCGAATTCACAAGATGTGATTTCGCTAAGACGCGGTTTACATTTCATTACCAAATCTCACAAGACGCGGTGGTTCTCCTTGCTAAGACGCGGTTTGAAAAGTCAAAGCTAAAGTCATTCTTCAAATTTCCCATAACCTACAAATGATAAAACTTCAAATTAAAACATTTTAAAGAAAAAACACTGACAAAGTGATTCATGTAGTCATTTTACAGAAATGTTACGTCGAGAGATTCGTATGCATGCTTCTCAATACCTTATGGCCGAATTTGTTACACTTTCACTTGAAGTTGCATCAATGTTACTTCTTCCCCTGCCCTTTTGTCTACCAATGTTGAGTTACAATCTCGATCTATCGCATGGCACTCGATAATTTCCAAGCTGAAAGAATTTTGGGGAGTAACCCGGTAGTAACCTCGTGTTCATTTAATCAGCAGGCTCTCTTCTGTGTCTTATCGTAAGTGGTTGTCTTAACCTTGCCTCCTGTGATTTAAAATATTATTCTTATCCTTAATATTTATCTTTCTTATTGAAAATGGAATGTAAACAAAAAAATAGTGATTTTTCAAGTGAGATTAAAAAAGTTCAGCGCACAGCCAAAAACTTGATATTTTAGATAAACTTAAATCAGGACAGTAAAGCACAGTGCTAGGGCGGGATTATGGGGTGAATGAGTCGACTATTCGTACCATATGAAAAAATGAAGAAAAAATAAGAGCCAGTGTTAGTGCAGCAACTTCTGCAGGTGAAAAATTAAAAGAATGCCAAAACGAAATATGCACTTAAGCACTGGAAAAATTACTATGCGTGTGGATTGAAGAAGTCACCACTGATTGTGAGTGATAAAGTATTGTGCCTTTATAAAACAGTAAGCGAACATAATGCTGAATTATCCACTAACGTTCCCTTTAGTGCAAGTGCAGGTTGGTTTGAGAAGTTCACAAATCGCTTCAACTACCACAACGTAAAATTAGTGGGCGAATCCATCTTTGCTGATCACCAGGCGGCCGAAAATTTCATACCAGAATTTACTAGGTTAGGTAATCAAAGGAAAAGGTTATAAACCGCAACAAATTTTTTACGAGGACTAAACCACCCTATTTTGGAAGGGAATGCCAGAGAGAATGTACATTTCGAAGGAGCGAACAGCACCCGGATTCAAGGCTTCTAAGGATTGTCTTACGCTATTGTTGTGTTCAAATGTTTTTTTGAGCTGGCAACAGCTGATTGGATTATGGCCATAAGGTTTGATATTATGGTTTATTTTTTCTTAATTCTACATCGAGAAATAAGGTTGAGTGAATTACATACATGTTTGACGATTTTACGGGTCAAATCCTTCAAAAAAACGGGACTGTTAAAATTTTTACGGGGCTTTTTTAACCTTACGGTTCTAGTTCCTCAGAAGATGTTAGCGCCCGACTGTCGGACTAACCAATGTAACTCGATTTCTCAGGATGCGATAATCTACAATTACATTTGCCTCAAATGTCATATAATATTTTCCTCAAAATAAGAGAAAGCATGGAGGAAATCGATTGGATCGCCAAAGGATGTAGTTTTTTTCAGGAAAACATTTTCACTTGTTGCTCTCCCTCTCTCTCAGGATGTTATAATGCTCATGCGACAATGTATGAATCTTCAATGACGTTACAACAATGTATTGCATATATGTTCTCGATGGCTTGTGAAATCTAACGTGGAGTCCGAGGTGATCTTATTGTCTTCAAGGTATGTACGCATACAAAAAGATTCATTGTTACGACTTATAGAGGAACAAAATTTAGAAAAAATCGTAATGTGAGAACAACATCAAGGCTTATTTTTCACGTCACCTATTTGTTTTCTTAAATAGATATTGATTGAATATCGATGGAATTTTCCACTGAACATGTCAGAAGTCAATATATTTCTTATAATAAAAAAACACGGCACAAAGTGCGTCCCATATTGATTTTGCACGTGATACGGGACATTTGAGGAAAAATTGGCCAAAAAACGGGACATGTGGTCACCCTATAAGAACCTAACCCCTTATTTCCTATTAACTTAATGCTTCATATAACGCGATTTCACAAGACACGGTGATTTCAAGGAATGCAACTACTGCATTACGTGAGGTTTTACTGTATATACATGTAATATATCAATGGAGTATAAAATTAAATGAAAATTTCACTTTATAATGTATTCTAACACAAAACAATTAAATTTGTTCAGATAAATCAAGACATCTTTTTCATTTATAATTATTATTACCTGGAAGTACAGTGGAACCCACTTAACACGGTTAACACAAAATGCATGCTCAGTCCATTCTAACGCCTTTACTTTTCAGTGTATATTTATTCACTTACGCTAAACGGTTAACATGAAATACCAGTTAACATGAAAATAATTTTCGGTCCTTATAAAATAAACACATGCTAAATTCTTCGGATAACATGAAATGGCAGTTAAGACGGTTTCCCCATCTACTCTTTGGCTCCTTCTCCACGTTCAACACCACCCCCACCAAGATTTTCCATTAACCCACTAGTACGGAAAATTACTACCTCACCAACCCCTCCTCCTGCACCTTTCTCTGTCATTGACTGTAGTCATTAGTAGTTCAACAAATCCCAAACGTGCACTATCGATCTCATGGCAACTTGCATGCACCTGTGGAGAGGATGTCCACCTAAAGTATCCTTTATTCCGGACATCGTGGTCGCAATAAACACATTCCTCGAACTGCCATCCTTGCACTAAAGAAATGGGCTTGCAAACTCGGCTTCTTATTGTCGTTGAGATTGGTGGGTTTCTCCAAATACCTGCTGGCCAACCAATTATTTCCTGCAAACAAATTCCTCTTACTCCATTTACATTAGCCATTTCCTTCCCATTTTTCTCCTCTCTAGATCCCTATAAATAACATTCTTGAAATTCTAAACCCTCAGTTGATGCTAAATTTCTGAGTGAAACCGTTGACGTATTTTAAGTGAATCAGTGTACAAAGTCTTTCCTATTCATTAGGATCATTTTTAGTTTTGATTTTATATTTTTATGAGAAGTAAATAGTTCATATTAAAAATGGCCATTAAAGTCCATAAGCAAAATGCACTACCGCTAAAAGTGAAAATATAGCTCCAAGAAGCTGTTGATGACAGTGATAGATTCAAAACAGACATTTGCAAAGAGTTCAGAATTCCAAATTTAACATTTTAGATGATTATTAAAAATTAGATCAAGGTTAATAGCAGAAAGTGAATGTGACGAAAGTGCCAATGACGATAATGACGAAGTGTTGTCCTTGCCAAGTACTGCAGATATCCTCGGAATGTTAAAATGTGTGGAGAATTTTAGATGCTCAATCAGATGGAGAAAATATGAAGTGTTGGACGATTTGGAACAATTTGTGGAAAAGAAAATTATTGTTAATGCAGTTCAGAATAAATTAACTGATTTTTTTCCCCAAAAAGTAGAAGCTAGAATTGTTGTAAAGACCTCAATATTAAATTAATTTGTTTTAAATGTAGTTATGGAATGATATTGCTATTAAAATTATATGATAAATAAAATATTTAACTAAATGCATTTCCTTGGCATAACAATAATTGTGCTAATTACACAACAATAATGATAGATCATAGTAGTATCATAGATTTGTCCCCAAGATTATTTTATTCTTTAAAAATGAAAATTTATCTTCAAAAATGTTAGCATGATATTCGGTTAACACGAAATTCGGTTAACCCGAAAAGTTTGTGCCAGTCCCCTGCATTTCGTGTTAACAGGTTTCCACCGTATGTTGTTCTCTGGAATGAATCTTTCCTCTCTATTATAGGCAGCTAAAAAACCATCACTCCTTTCAGCTATCTATTGTTTGTATTAACTCATTCTTACTTTTGAATTATCATTTTCATTTCACTATCACATACACCCATGAGAACCGGATGTTTTTTAAACATGACCCCAATTTCAATGTAATATGAAGTCCAATAAGCCAGAAATCCTGGGACCCATACGGAATTTTTCCTCCCCGTTCAACTTTGCTGCACTTTAGCTCCTTGGAGCCAGATATACCTCCTCCCCATCAATATCTTTCTTATTAATATCTCTTCCTACATGCTGCATCACTATACTTTGTATATGTTTGTTTAGAGGTTTCAAGTTATCTTCCCTGTTTTACTTAATATTTTGCGTTTACTAAATATTCTTCCATCTGTCTTCCTCCAACAATTGATTGTTTAGTTCCTCAGTCTCTTGGCTGAACATGAAGGAGCAGCATTCCGTATTTTCACTTTGGCTGTTTTTCTTTATCCTTCGTGCTAAGTTATTCAACACTTTTTTATTTTTAGTAAAGAAATAGGAATATGACAGTTTTATAGCAACATCATTTAATTTTCATTGAATGTTTTACCACATTATTAAGGAACGAGATTTAATGAGTAGAATATACTTTTTGATTTCTTCCTGAAACTAGCTGTTTGAGATGTTATTCAAAGTTAGCATCATCCTCACAGAAATAGAAATAACAGTATACCACCTGATACAAAATAGGTAGGTCTCATTTTTATCATTTTAGAAAGAATTCCCCGCCATATCCAGCCAGTCAGTAGTCGTAATAGAAGGAATTACAGGCAGCATCTGCTTAATGTACAGGTTATGTTCTTGAAAATCCATACATTAGGCAGATGGTCATTTTCTGTAGAAACTAATGTTATAAATGGAGATGAGTTCCCATAATGTAAAAGTCCATATTTTTTCTCTCGAAACCAAGTTGGAATATTGCACCATTAAATTTATAAATTAACGAATACTAAATTTAAACATGCAAACAATATAGTAAAACAAATTTCATAAAACATCAAAATAATAATTTAAAGAAGAGCTGACGGGCAGAGTATTCTCCCTCTTTGATAATTTTCACAAACGCCCTAGGAAATTCATTAGCTGCATCAATATCTGCACTTGCAACTTGACCTTTCACTTTAATGTTATCTGTCCAAGCCTGGATATAAAATCTTTGGAAACATCCCAGCTTGCATTAAATGGTTCACTATCATTTGCACTAGAACTTCCTCCCATACTATTTTTTAAATCTTTGTGAAGGCTCCTTGCTTTTCCCAGAAGCCATGTTTATAATGCTTATTTTATCCTCATAGGTAATGGTATGCCTTTTTACTTTCTCATATGAAGTATCGAGAAAAAATTGGACCTGGAGATTTTTACGGAAATATACGTTTTAGGTGTCGCTGAATCTGAAAAAGTGGTTTTTGCAATGCTGTCTGTCTGTTACTGGCTCTAGAGCCTAAATGGTAAAGCGAAAATGAATGAAATCATGTACTTCGGCATTTTATCATACTGAGCAGAAGCTACAAAGAAATCGTTGACATTTCTCAGTAATCTAGGGAAGTTTATTGTACGCATTTTTAACAAGTCAATTTTCTTAAAAACGGCTCTAACGATTTTGATCAAATTTTGTACAGTTACTTAAGTTCTCATCTTCAATAATACTGTATAGTTCATATTTCTCAAAAAATGAATATAAGGCTAGTTTATTCTAGGCAACTGTAACAACAATTCGATTTTCTCAAAAAACAGCTCTAACGATTTTGATCAAATTTTGCACAGCTACTTGAGTATACATCTACAATAATACTACATATTTCATTTTTCTCAATGGATGAATATAAGGCTAGTTTATTCTTGGGCAACTTTAACAAAAATTGGATTTTCTAAAAACAGGCTCATACGATTTTCATTTTCTAAAGATAACTAAACGACGCATTAGTATATGAGAAAGTTTGTACAATGTATGTCGTACCTATTTTTTTTAGATGTTTTATACTCATGATTCCCTTATCACCCATTTCCACTAAAATTGTTTAAATATAAAAGCATTT
The DNA here is from genome assembly GCA_036926305.1 of Uropetala carovei. Classification (NCBI taxonomy): domain Eukaryota; kingdom Metazoa; phylum Arthropoda; class Insecta; order Odonata; family Petaluridae; genus Uropetala; species Uropetala carovei. The sequence continues at coordinate 970,323 of JAXCHB010000180.1, read as the reverse complement.
GCAAAACTCAAGACGTCACAAACGTTTTGTGTTGGCATGTGAGATACTAACTGAAGTCATCACTAGAGTCAGCAGTATGGGTTCTTGGTGTGCTTAAAACTTTAAACACATACCCCATTCGCATTCCTTAAGAGCATTACATAACGTCTTTCAGTAAGATGAAGTGTTACGTCAACTGTAAAATGAAATTGTGGACGCTTTATTAAAGCTAGCTGAGTTCTGTTTATAAACATTTCAGGAGGGCAGCCTTCTCCAAGTTGTTTACACGGGAGAGGCATATCCACTGACCACGAAGGTCAAGGGTCAGGCTGTGCTCCACCTAACCTCTCTTATCCTCATCTGTTTATTCGTGTGTGCAAGAATCAATGTACGTATCAGCACACAGTACGTACTTCGGTGCGGATATATGGTGTCAATACATATATCATGTACTTTTCAGCGAAGTGGATGCTCCCTGTATACTGAAACGAAAAGATTTAAATAGTATTTTAAATACTTCAACTTTTATAATTTTGGTTAACCTTTAAATGCCGAAAGGGATGCCGGTGTCCTGGCAAATTTCTGGGTAAGCCTGCTGAAAGGAACACCAGTGTCCCGCTTATCTCCGAGGCTGCTCACAGATGTCATTTTTGTCATAGAATCAAAATTTTTTGAGGAGAAGAAAGATAAGGCATCCTTCTTTTCCATCTGCTCTCCAAAGGCCGAAGGTCTTGCGTATTGGGGGAGGGGAGAGTAAACAAACAATCAGGAGTGTCTCACTCAAAGTGTACGTCTCCACTGAGGTGAGACCCTCTCTCGCAACCCAAAGAGATGCAATAAACAACCCCAACGGTCCCTTCCCTTTGTTATTCTTCCTTTTCCGCATTTGTGTTTTACTACGTTGCAACCCAAAGAGATGCAATAAACTGAACACCAGGACTAAGCCCTACCCTAAGGTTCCTTCCCTTTGTTATTTTCTTCTTCCTTTTCCACATATATGCATATATGTTTTACTACATTTACGTTCATTCATTTGCAGACCACGAAGTAGAGCGGGTGTAGACTTGTGCTTTCAAAATATCTGTAGCTTTTCGTCTTTATTTTTTAGTGATCCTTTATTTTTATATAACTAGTTGAGATAGGATGGCTAACAGCTACACCATCGGTCGCCGCACTTGGAAATGGACAAAGAAATTATTTTTTCATTTAGTCAATCTAACTATCCTAAATAGTTGGATTCTCCTTCCCTCGTGCGGCGGCGCATTTTCACATTGGCAATTCCGACTTTCCCTTGTGCGGCAAATGCTTGAAGAGGGCGCTAGGGTTCTTCCTTCCCAGACTCTCTCAAGGGGGCAACCTAGTGCTAGTGGAATGCAAATAAACCCTTATCCGTTGCCATGTGTGTTCCTCAAAGTGCAAATACTCAAGGACAAAATATAGGTGTAAGGCGTGTGACGTGGGACTGTCTTGAGCCCTGCTTCGAGGAATAGCACACTAGCTTGACTCTATAGGGAAGTGAAAATACTGGGGTTGTGTCAGCTGCAGACTGAGCAGGAACCACATTGCCAAAAAGTGACTAAATGCAGTTTTTTTGCACTTTATTTTGGTTTATGTCAGCAATAAGTTATTTCAGCATCGTAATTTAGTCTGTTAGGATTATTACGCCCTGTTTATTTCTACAAATAGGCAGAACGATGTAATTCTCTGATAGTTTGACCACAAAATGCTTTTTATTTGAACATTTTATCACCAATAACACAGGCCTGCGAAAATGAATTTTTTTTCTGCTGTTTCAAGTTGAATATGTGATTTTTATTAATTTGAGCATGCTGAATTCAAGTCATATTACCGTTTTTCCATTTCACGTCAGGATTTTTCAGAAATTACAAAACAAATTTACACTAAAATCATGCGTTTGTGAATGTGTATGTACAGAGACATGGAGAAGCCATACGATATATAGTCTGACAGCCCCATATAAACATCATCTAAGGTAAGAAGTTATTTAAATACCTTTAAATAGGATGATTAGGGACAGGATGTTTCCGTTTTCGCTTTGTTCCAAATGAGAGTTCCATAGATTTCCTGTTCCTGACGAGTAACTTCTCTTTTTAAGGTCCAACAATAGTCGGCCATCACGGACACACCATCTCTTTGATGTCCTGATGAAATCTTTCACCCTGTTCTTCACTGAGGGCTCCTAAATTTTCAGGAAAGTAATCGAGATGAGAGTGTAAAAAATGTAATTTAAACTCATGTTACATCCCAGTTTCTGCAGCTTGTCTAACATATTTCCCACGATTTTTTCATAATGGGATCTTTTACATTGCCGAGGAACTTATTAACAACGTTGTTGAATGCATCCCATGCCTGAAGTTCTATTTCACTCATGGTATCAGTAAATTCGGTGTCCTTCATGAGTTGTCGATGTTGTGGTCCATCAAGTATGCCCTCTTTCACTTTAGCTTCGGATACAGATGGAAACTTACGGTAGAGATATCGGAAGGAAGAGTCACTCTTGTCCAGCGCTTTTACGAATTGCTTTATGATACCCAGTTTTATATGCAAAGGTGGCAATAAAACTTTCTGTGTGTCAGCTCAACTGGCATGTTTCACATTTTTCGTTCCTGGTATGAATCTTTCCCTTTTAGGTCAATTTTTATTCGTCCATTGTTTGTCCCTCGCTCTACTATCCCATTCACAGAAGAAACAAGGGAATTTAGTATAGCCTCCTTGTTGACCCAATAAAATCCCAGAAACCTTTAGATCACTGCACAAAGACCACTCATGTTCGTTATATTTAATTTTTTGTAATACTGTTTGTAAATTTTCATATGACTCTTTTAGGTATATTGAATGTGCGACTGGTATGGAAGCAAATTTGTTTCCATTATGCAATAATACAGCCTTTAAAATCCTTTTTGAAGAGTCAATAAACAAACGCCAGTCTTTCAAGTCGTAGGTTTCTTCTCCCAACTGCTGAATCAAAGCAGGAATATCACAGCAGAAAACCAGTTCACCTTCCATTCTAAAATAATTCCGAAACTCGTTCTCGCGATTTATAAACCAGTAAAAGGTTATTCCTGAGGCTAATAGATTCTTTTCTTTTAATCTTGATCCCAGTAAATCACTCTTTTCCTTAGTAAGACCTAAGTCCCGGATTAAATCCTTCAACTCACTTTGAGTAAATAGCTGCGGAGTTATGTCGTCGTTGTAAGATGAGAAATACACATATTCCTCTGCTTTAAACTCCGAGCTGGATGAGGATTCGACATCCTCCAACTCAGCCGGCAGTGTAAGAATCGGGACGTCTGGTCCATGCGGCATAGGCCTTGTAGCTGATGACAGGTTATAATTCGTAGGCAGCAGAAGCATTAAGTCTGTCCCACTTTAGGATGACAGTAGTGTTGAATTTTTTATCACATTCTATTCAATGTTCAATGCATTAGCGAAATTGTATAACACTGTACATATATAAGATTCGATAATAACCATATAATATCGAATTGTGTAAAATCTGTACGTGATAAGCCAAAACGAATGCCATTTTTGAATTCAGCGCATCAATATTTATATAAATCACATATGTTTACCAAAACAGCAAAATCTTCGCAGGCCTGTGTAATTCACGAGATATGCGATTTTTGCAAAAGATGCATACAAAATATTTAAATGTCCAAAATTAAATTTGGCAGCGGGACCCCACCAGAGGGTATTTAAATCTGGCAGATAACGGTTAATCACTAGATTTTCTTGTTTTTGCAAGTAAGTAAAAAGCAAATTTAATCAGTTTACACTTAAAATTCTTAATTAATATATTTCAATTTTTTCTAGAAAAACATGGCTGGAATACGAATGGTAAATTGAATTTAAAACAAAAATACAAAGTTATTGAAATGAAGGAGACAAAAAATTTGAAAGTCAAACAAAATGCTCATCACCTCAAATGTGGAACAACACAGATTTATGAATGTTTGAAGAACAAAAGAGACATTAAGGAGAAATACAAGGGGAGGGTCACTTATTGAAATCTCAGATTTTGATGAAACTTGGTAAATGGATAGTAGTCGAGATGAGATTTACGAATCACCCCTATTTTGGGCATAGATGGTTAATAGTTTAGCCAGGAAATGAACTTTACTCTTTGAGGTTCTTTTAAAGCCTATTATGAACAGCAGGTATCTTACAGTAGACACATCCATTGTTAGAGGAAGGCAGATGGAAGAATACTTAGTAAATGCAAAATACAAAGTAAAACAGGCGGGATAACTTGAAACAAATTCTAAACAAACATATACAAAGTATAGTGATGCAGCATGTAGGAAGAGATATTAATAAGAAAGATATTGAGAGGGAGGAGGTATATCCAGCTCCCAGGAGCTAAAGTGCAGCAAAGTTGAATGGGAAGAGAAAATTTCGTCTGGGTCTCAGGATTTCCAGCTTATTGGAGTTCATATTACAGGCAGTCCCCTACTTTCATACATATACATTCCTGAAAACAAGTACGAAAGTCGAATGTATGAGAGTCGGACATAGATTTACATGTTATAATGGGGGTTCCGTTCCCAGAAAGCCAAAAAATATTATAAAATCTCTAATTATGGTATAGATGTTTAGTTTTTTGGGCAGGGGCCTTTCAGACACAATCATCGATTTTATAATATAGAGAGATAGGGCAAAATGCAATAAAATATTTAAATAATTGCACAAATAAACACGGCTGTACAGACAAAGATGGCAACGCGGCAGAAACTGGTGGCTGGCAGCACCATCGCAAAATGTTTGTTTGTCATTTCGCTGATGTACGAAATTCTGAATTTGGTGTATGGGAGGCTGTTTAGGGGTGTCAGTGTATAATATATGAAAGCGAGTTTTTTTTCATTAAAGCATTTTGCTATTTTCATAGTTTTTTTTTAATATTGCCTAATCATGGCCCCAAAGAGAGTGATGATTGAAATGAAAGAAAAGTTGGTAAAAAGGGCGAAAAAAGTGATGAGTTTGGAGAAGAAAATTGAAGTTTTAGATAGGCTTGCACATAATAAATCTGCTTCATCAGTTGGTAAATTACTTGGTGTGACCGAGTCCACAATAAAATCGATAAGGAAAGTGAAGAAGTGATTAGAGCTAGTGTTGCAAGTGGTACTTCAATGAGTACAAAAGTATCTTTTGTGTCTAGGAATCCAAATGTAGAGAAGGCAGAGAAGGCTTTAAACCTCTGAATCGAGACCCAAACTCTCAAGAAAATCTCACTGAGTTCACTTGTCATTCGCGAGAAAGCCAAGCAACTGTACAATCATTATGTCTTAAATTGTTTCGTGGTCTGCTAACGGGATATCGCCAATGTCATCGAAGCATGTGTAGATCGGTTCCTTGCTCTTGAACAAAATGTGGCATTTATTCAGAACGCCACAGTACGTATTGTATTATTATATTTTGTACATATTCGTTAATTTTGTTCTTCTCCTTCACAATTGATCACACTCTACTGACTTAAGTCCAATGAGCGTCCGATTGAGGCTCAAGATTCGCCACTTTCGGCACGCCTAATTATTTCCATCTTTGTCTCAATCGTGTTCAGTTTATGAGTCCTACGTTTCTTTTCACTTGTATTAGCACTTTCAATTTTCCATTTCTTCATTAAATAATAGGTGTAAAATGCACAAACAAGGAAACTGCTGTTCGTACAAACCAAGATGGTAACGTTGCCGAGACTGAATAATAATAATAATTTATTGATTATTAACTGACTTTACAGTGGTATTAATCTTGTCAAATTTCAGTACAACATTAAAAAACATTACACACAAATCTTACATTACATATAATATGTATATTATTACGCACCATACTTTAAGGTAAGTTTTGTTTTCAGAAATTTAAATCTGTTAGGTCACTTTCTAGAAACTCATCAGTTGAGTAGAATGATTTATATTTCAGCCATGAAGCAATTACTCTTTTGAATTTTAGTATATTTATGCATTTTGCTTCATTTGGTAATTTATTAAAAGTGTTAGCTTGGCTATGAGATAGCTCGAAATGTTTGATCATCAGCTAACATACGAAAGTTCGAATTTGGCTTACGAATGGTGGTTTACAGGTGAGAATGTTTGTATGAAAGAGCGAATTGTACGAAAGTCGAATGTACGAGGATTGCCTATAGTGGTTATTGTCCCGGCTTGCGAAGCGCTATGCGTAGGGTTTGAATCCCGAGCTTGACATTTTCTTTTCACCTACCCAATGTTATTTTTTCTTGTCTATAACGAAAATTTCACACCGACTCCTTTTCTCTTGATATTTTGTGTTTGAACAAATTGCGAATTTATTCCGATTACTACCAGCTTCACCTTCACTTCCTAAAAATTACTATGTATTTTATTGACGCTCATGTGTTGCATGGATGAACGGTTGAAAAGGTTTCGTTTGAAGCAGTTGTTGTCGCCAGAGAAAGTTTCGCCATCTTCATCGGTAATGGTTAAAAAGTTTTTGATAGATATTTAAACACATGGTCGACAATAAAATACATAGTAATTTTTAGGAATTGAAGGCGAACTTGGTGATAATCGGAATAAATTCGCAGATTTGTTCAAACGCAAAATATCACAAGAAAAGGAGTCGGTGTGAAGTTTTCGTAAAGTTTTAGACAATAAAAAATAAAATCGGTACCAAGTTTCATCAAAGTCTGAGATTCCAATAAGTGGCCCTCCCCTTGTTAGAAGCAAAGTATAATAAATTAACAGTGAAGAAACCACAAGAATCATCAAATGTGGAGCTTAATGATGTAGTTCTTGAGTAGTTATATATTGCAAGAGCAAAAAACTTGCCAATTTCTGGGCCAATTCTTCAAGCCAAAGCTCTAGAAATAGCCTGTAAGATACATTTTGTACGATTTTAAAGCTTCAAACGGTTGGCTCAGAAGCTTCTAGACACATTGTCGAATTGTTTTTCAAACTATTGTGGGAGAAGCAAACAGTGTGGATGAGAATTCAATGGCTTTGTTGAGAACAAAACTCAGAGTGTGAGGGATATGATCCTGGAGGTATTGCTAATTGCAACGAGACTGGATTATTTTTCAGAGCAATGCCAAACAAAACTCTACATTTAAAAGGTGAAAAATGTTCAAGTGGAGGGTTTTCAAAAGATAGAGTGACAGTCTTACTGACAATATTTGCAGATAGATCAATGCTGAAGCCAGTATTAATTGGAAAATCAAAAAATCCACATTGTTGTAAAAAATTGGACAAAAATATTAAAAGCGGATTATCATCATAGTAAAAATGCATGGATGACTACAAATATTTTTTCTGACTACTTGATGAAGCTCAATAAAGAAATGGTGAAGCAGAACAGAAAAATTTTGCTGTTTTTAGGCAACGTGTAATGTTATGGAGACCTTGAAATCTAATATTGAGCTTCAATTTCTTCCACCGAAAACATCATCAGTTAACCAGCCTTATGATGGAGAATTTATCAGAGCTTTCAAAGCTCACTAATGTATTTTTATGATGAGATATTTACTTGCCAAAATGGAGGAATGTGAAAGTGTTGCTGATCTTGCTAAAATCATAATAGTGCTGGATGCTATTAATTTTATTGATCAGGCTTTGAAAGGTGTAACACCAGAGTGCATTAAAACATGTTTTCAAATTGCGGATTTCCAATAATCACAGAAGAGATAGATTCCAACATAGGAAAAGATCTAATATAGCACCAAAATATCGAACATCAGAACATAATCCAAGCAATATATGATCAAAATATTTGTACCGCTAGTGATTATGTTAACATTGATGAAGAAGCAACTACCGAAGAAAGTTTTATAAATGTTGCGAACATCATTGAAAACAATCAAAACAGGTAGGGAATGAGTCAGATGATGAAATGAGTATTGATGTTGAAGATGTGGAGGTTTTTGAAGACCTAGTGATAAAAAAAGATTTTTAAAAGTGTTTAGATACTTTAGAGCAGTGATTCCCAACGTGGGCCCCCCAGGGGACGTTAAGGAATTTTTTGGGGGGCGGTGGACATCAAGGTGGTTGCAGGTGAGAATTTAAGAAACTGGCATTATGCATCATAATAGTATGGTATAGATAGACTATGAGAGATCAAAACTGTTAATTGAAGACTGTAATTCAGTGAAACCTCTTTAATCTGTGTTCCTGTAATCCGGGAACTCCCACGCTTTGGAACAAATCATGGAGGTTTTCCCAATACCGTCACTCTCACATTGGTGCGTTTAAATTAAAAACAAAAAATTGTTTCATACACATCACATAACAGATATAACAACTACTCAGATGAGGAAGGCGAAAACTCAAACCTAATACATTAAGAATAATGTCACATATACTGAGTAAACGGCATTTAAAATGGTCCCCAATCGCCGCATATGGCGAACAGGCAATACTCAGGCATATTTTAGCATGAAATATGGTTTACGAATACAATCAGCCCTCGCTTTACGTTGGTCTGCTTCACGACGATTTGATTTTACATGGATTTCTCCATCAAACCAATAATTCAGTTTTAAGTCGCTGGATCTAGTTTTACGCCATTATGAAATATTGTGTACATCATGTAATAGTTTTTATATTTTTACTTATTAAAATTGTTTGTTTTCTATTAATGTTAAGATAGGTTTGCAAATATTTGTATTATTTCTATGATGTCCCAAAAATAATAGGTTCCACATTAAGTCGGAATCCGCTCTATGGCGGTGGCCTGGAACCTAACCTGTCGTAAAACTGGAGGTTGACTAGTTTTTTAGCTGTGTAGGGCAGTATTCATTAAGGGGGCGGTGGCAAATATTTTTCAGCAAAAAGGGGATGTTGGGCTGAAAAAGGTTGGGAACCACTGCTTTAGAGAAATTGGGAATACAAAACGGTGACAGTGAATTTTATGAGAAAACATCTGTGTTGAAATTGCTATTTGTAGAAAAAGGTCGTCCATAAAAAAATTTTAACTAACAACAATGAAAGACTTTACAAAATCAATAAACCTATTTAAATTTCTCTATTTTACATTAAAATCTTTTTCTTTTTTTATTAAAGTTAATTTTTTAAAACATTATAAATATGTAGTAAAAATTTTACAGTGATTTTAAAAATGTATGAAAAAAAAAACAAAAAAAATTATATGAACATAAAAAACAATTTTGTAAAAAGTGTGAATAATGAACTACTCAAAGATGGAAAACTTCCAAAAGCCCGAAAATTTTTGTTGCATTTTGGAGTTCTGGCTCTGAGGAAATTGATTGTATAGATTTCAATGCTTTTAAATGAGAGTTGATCTCACATGCTACCTAGAAAATGAATCAGCCACATCCATTATTTATTTTAATTAAAAATTCTCAAAATAATTACAAACACTAGACTTTATTTTATTAAACCTCTTAGTGCCACGGGCCGATATATCAGCCTGCGCATAGACCGAAACAAAACTCGTAATAGTTCATCATAGATGCGATAGATGGCATTTGATAATGTCATCATCTGAAAGAGGATGCTTCCTACTTAATAAATCTTTTTTCCTATTGTTATACTTCGATCGTGAATTTATCACTTAAGCTTTATAAATGGTCATAATTGTGGCGTATAGTCGTCTGAGTGGTATCGAACGCAAATAATCTCGACCTTCAAAATTTTTTTTCTCTCATTGGGGTAAGGTCATGTAGCCACGATTCCTTTTGTATCCTATCCTGAATGTTACTGCCCTCTGCTGTGACATTTTTTAACTGGATAGTATCAGTAAGAAAGCGAATAGATGCTTTCATGCGTAGGTCGTTCAAGAAATGTTGGCGCTGCAATTGAATTAGTTGTAACTATACATTTGTATTCTTCAAAGTATAAATAAACTTATTTTAAACTTAATAAATAGTGTTTATTTATAATGTAAACAAAATTTCACGTGAGTTAAAAGAAACGAAATATTCTCTTTCGAAGTAATGGGCACTGACCATGCGAATATACGACCAGATGTGCGCACATCTGGTTATGAGAAATGCACATATGGATGATCCCTGAACCCTCATAAAAGAGAAACTCGAGCAGTGATGGGCAAGAGAGCGCTCTAAGAGCACGACCGTAAGGGGGAGCAACGTTGAGCGAGAGGGGGAGCTAATGGAGAGAGAACGAGAGGTAGGATATGGAGAAGGGCGAGGACATGACGAAGAAGGCAAGCTTAAGGTTGGCGGGTGTTTAAATTGCATGAGAGTGGAAAGAAACTTACATGTAGTCTTTAAGTAAATTTTACAATGGAATTTTATTTTGATGAAAATTACATTGTGATCGCATTACTTTGATTACGTCTATGTAACACCAAATCATTTATTCGCAGGACTATAGATCGCGCACTTTTGATGCATAGCATGGCTGTGAGATTTCCATCTGACACTCGGTTCATGACATTGGACTTCGTTAGTTTCATGAGAGAAAAAAGTTGTTCGCAAATGTAAGTTGAGCCAAACAGATATTATTTTGCTCGCTAACGTGTCCTTGGAAAGTTCTCGTAGAACTGCACTAAACTCGTTCTTCTCTCATATTTGTCCTTCATTTCACGATCACAATGAAGATCAAGAAACTCTCACTGCTGTGCGGTTGGGACATCATTTGCATCGAGGGAATTTGAAAATGATGTCGTGAAGATTTTCATTTCTGTTTCTAATGCATTCCAGTCGTCGAATCGTTTGTTAAATTCATTACGAAGTGTGCTGAGTATAGCAGCATACTTCTCAAGATCATGCTGCTGCAGCAAGTGTACATGAGAGGTCAGCTTTGGAAAGCTCTTATTCTCTGCTTCCGAAGCGCACGAAACTAAATACTATTTCCCCTTGAAGCAGGCTGCGACTACTGCAGGAATCCAAGGGAAGTGCTAGCAACTGATAACGCACCTTACAACTACCTGTCAAATGCACCGCCTTTTCCACTTGTGAACTACCTAGAATTCTTATGTCGAAATTGTCTAAAAGTTTCCCCCTCCGCAGCTCTTCGCTTTCAAAGTCGGAGCAAAGCGCAGCCAGTCGTTTGCCCATCACTGAACTCGAGCATTATTGAGTGTCTTGAGATAGAGTGGTAAGGAAAGAAGGACTCAAGTGTACCTTCCACCTTCAAGCGGTTTGGGTGCACAAAGAGAGAGAGAGATTCGGAAATTGGACTAAGGAAACTTTCAGGCAGGAAAAAAAAACTGCGTTATTTGTAGTGGAAAACATGATGGGAAGAGAGTGAGGTATCGCACAATGTGCGTAGAATGAGAAAAGGGAGTGCATAGTGTTTGTTTGTCAAGACACAAACGTAAAGTGTACTTTTTTAGAAGTTATTTGTTACTAACTAACGTATGCAGACATTCACTGAAATAATTCTATAGTATTTTTTCTATTCCTTGCTGATTTTTGCTAATTATATTCTTTAGTTTTATGTAGTATAATGAAATTCAAAGGTAAATTTTTTGTGATATTTTTTGTTGCAACGTGATGTGCAATAACTTTTGTTTTTAATTAATAATTTCATGTTCGATTGATTGAAAATTATGTAGTTTTCAATAATGTATCATTTTTTAATAATCATGCAGAAATTAACTTATTACATTAAGTATAATTTTTAAACACAAATTTTAAGTCCATTCGGTTATTTGCTCCAGATGCAAACGTCCAGGAAAATATCTGTATTTAATATAATTTTTTGTATTCATTGCTGATTTTTGCCAGTTGTATTCTTTACTCATGTAGGTTTCATAATTTATAAGTTTTAATGCTGTATCATAAAATTCAAATGGAAATTTTTGGTGATAAACTTTTTTCTTTTTTTGTTGCATGATATGCAATAACATTAGTTTTTATTTGATAAATTTATCATTAAAAGAAATAAAAGTTATATTTTTTGAAGATTAGTGTTTTTTACAATTGCTGAAAATATTAATAATTTATCTTAAGAAATAATTTCACAATGATAATTTTCCTAAGGTGATACAAACTTCAGGAATTGCCCTTGGCAATTCTGGCTCTACCCCCCAAAATTTTTGTGGCACTAAGAAGGTTAAATATAAAAATTTCGCAAATAAAACTTTGAAAATATAGAAATAATTTTTAATCTCAACGCTTTAATCATAAACTTCAGCAAAGCCACGAAAGTTTGCTGGTACAGTTATTCTGTAAACTCATCCGAAGAACAGTTATCATTTGGATGGATATGCAAAGTGGTAGCTGTAGTATAGGCACAGACTGAATAAGTTGAAATATTCTTGAACATGTTCTTCAGAGTCTGTCGTTTCATATGTTTTGGTCTCTCCTTCTGGAACACTTCTTGTATTTTGTAAACCCACATAATATGCTGCTCTGTAATAAAACTCTCCTGCTCCATTCCACAAATTAGTTCTTCTGTTAATTGTACACACCTATCAATGGGTACTTTTTCCTTTTCATTCAGTATCACTCTCATTCATTTTATTATGATACATAACCATATTGCAAATTTCATTATCTGTAAGTAGGAGGTAAACTGGAACTTTATTCTCAAAGTTTAAAGAATCTTCAATAGCTTCTTTAGCTACCAATTTTTCTGTATCACACGGCAACATTTTTGCAAATGCCAATAAGTCTTCAACAATTTCACTTTCTTCAGAAAAAGGAAAACCTTCAAAATTGGGTTCAGTTTCACAATCATCATTTATAAATTTGGTGGATGGCCATAAATTGTGCCATCCGTTCAACAAAGTAATCTGGGAAACATTGTCCCAAGCCTTTGCATCACTCCAAATAGCATCCTTTATGTTAGACTGATTGGCAGAGTGCCTGCCTTCCAACCCAAAGGTCGCGAGTTCAAATCCCACTTCGGGCGTGGATGTTGTGTTATATGTTGATTTATGTCTTTGTCTACTACTAACATTTCACTGTAAAATGGCAAATATGCTGTATGTGGAATTATGTATAAATTAATAAATAATAAATAAATCATGCAGGTAGTCCTTGGTTATAACAATAGATGCATTCCTTAATAGTACTGTGTTAAGCGAAAAATCTATTTCCCACAACAATGCTTGTGATAATGGTAGTATGCGTTATGAACCCAAACTTTCTATACTCATAACTATTTAAAATATGTTTTATACTTTTAATTAGTTGATAAACCTTAAAAAGGTTGGATTGAATATTATCCAAAAGTCAACTTTGAAAATTAGTGGCGAAACGTCAAAAAATAAATACCGTATATACCTGAATATAATACAAGGTTTTGTTCCAGTTTTTATTACCAAAAAATCGCTAGTCGTCTTATAATCGTGCGGTGCGTATTAGTTTGACTGACAGAGGAGCAGAAGGCAGAGATAGGTAGATATGGAAAGAATCGAATAGCTATAATCGAAATGCAGGCAGACCTCGTCTTTCGCGGCTTCATCTTTCGCGTGTTTCGATCTTTCGCGGTACTGCATTTGCGACCAGTTTTGTCTTTCGCGGTCTTATGTTTCGCTCTTTCACGGAAAAGGCTGCACGAAATTTTCTATATATGGAATGAATCGCGTTTTCCTTACATTTTCTCTCATAGTCAGGCCTGAAAAATGTTGTTACGGTATTCTGATATGGAAAAATATTTATGTAATTTTTGTGTCTTATATATACTTTTAAATATTTTTCGGATGCAATCCTCCCACACTTTTGTGTCCCTTCGCAAGTGAAAAGTTGCAGAATATAAGCTGGCATCACCGTTCAGGAGCCTTCTGTCTTTAGTACGAGAGGGAAGTCCCGAGGGGAAAGACTGAACTCTTGACCCTTCCAATTCAGGATCATTGGGTTATTTGCTCAGGTTTAACATAGTTCAAACGCTTAAGCTTTGAGTTTTGCGCATCATTTATTATTGGTGGAGTTTCGAGAGTTTTTCAGGAATGTAACCCCAAGAAAGACGCGGTCTGCCGTATTTGGGGAATTAGCCCCTGCAAGTTAGGCATCCTCCATTCATTTTTTTTCTCGATGCTACTACGGAACTTAAATAAGACTTTATTTCCTGATACTTTTTTCGTCTTCTTTTAACTTTTGTCTCCTTTCATTGAATTTAATTTTTCCATCTCCTTTTTTATTGTTCTGCAGTCACCAATACAGAGAACAAATGAGCCGTTTTTGCTGGGATGGGAACCAAACCCTGTATTTTCCATTGCCTTAATTACTTCTCTTTTGCGATTTCGTCTTTTACGGTGTTTTCAGGAACGTAACTCCCACGAAAGACGAGGTCTGCCTGTATTGGATTCTTAAAATCATTTAAAACAATCGATTATTAAAAGTAGTAGTAGAAAATGAATCTATTCAAATGTATTCGAATACAAATGCTCTTCTGAATTTTATCATATTTATGCATTTTGCTTCATTTGGTAATTTACTAAAAGTGCTGGCTTGGCTTACAGATAGCGCCACTATGCGATAGCTCGAAATGTTTGTTCGTCAGCTGATGTACGAAAGTCGAACGTGCGAAAGTCGAGGACTGCCTGTAGTAGTAGTAGGTTGAATGGGCGAAAGATTTTGCACCAACATATGTAATTTGATCCTGTCACGATATCATAGTGTGTTGACCACAGACAAAGTGAACTGTAGTAAATTCCATGTGAATTAAAGTCATCGTGATTGTTAACTAACCAGTTTTACGTAAAAATATGGGTGACCACGTTGAGAAGAGAGGTTCTACACCTTCACAAATATCGAAATCATTGTGTAAAGTTATGATGCAAATTTTAAACTTTTAGTGGCGAAATATGCTGATGAAAGTAACAATTGTGCAGCAGCAAGAAGGTTTGGTGTCACCGAGGCAAATGTGAGGCGGTGGAATAAATCGCAGGAAATGCTAAAGTGTGCAAGTTCAAATCGGAAAGCATTTCGTGGGCCTAAGGAAGGACGTCTTAAAATTCCAATCAAAATTGCATATTTCAATTGGTTCAATGTTGATCACCCAATGGTATGATAAACCTCTGTCATTGTGTGCATAATAAATTTTTTCCTTTCATTAGGAGTTAACAATGGAGGGGGGGGGGGGGTTGTAATCAGAGTCGTCTTATATGTGGGAATATGCAATAATGCTATTTTATCCCAATCCCAGTTTAGTTTACTAGATAATACTAGATTTAAACATGTAATTTAAAAAATGTTCTGCAGACTTATGATTGTTAATTTTAAATAACTTTTATGGGAAAAATTTTCAGCAAAAAATTGATGCCTGGGAGCATAACCCTATCTTTTCCATTTATACTTCACTTCATATGACGCATTTTTATATAACATGCAGTTTTCAAGGAATGGAAGTACCGCTTTAGATAAGATACTGTACTTTGGTTTTATTCCACACTTCAAATAACATTTATATTTTGCACTAAAAGCTAAAAAATAATTTTTATTTACTAGACTTGATTTAGATCTTTTGTAAAAGTTATATAGTTTTCAGCCTTATTGCACCTATACTTGTTGCACACTTGAACTTTTGTAAAAGTTTTATGGCTTGTTAAAAGTGTAAGAAGTAAGTTTTAGTAAATGCACATCTAGGAATTTCCAGGTATGTACCTTCTTAATCCACTTACCAGGTACTCACTACTCTAATAGTGAGGCATTGCGTAAGAGACAATATTTAAATATATTTCATAGCTTGTTATTTATCATTTGATATTAATTTTCCATACTACGAAGAATAGGAGAGAAGCAAACGATTATACAGACTATCAGAAAGAGGAAGGCGAACTGGATTGGGCATTACCTGAGGAGAGAGTGCATGATTAAAGAAGTACTAGAAGGAAAACTGGATGGAAAAAGCAAAAGAGGTAGGAAAAGGTTTCAGCTAGTAGACGACTTGAAAGGGAAAGAGAGTTATCAAGACACGAAGAAAACTGCGGAAAATAGGAGTATATGGAGAACCAAGTTTAACATAGAATAATCACGGACCTGTCAACGGACAGACTACCTATGATGATGATAATGATTAATTTTCCACTGGCTTAAAAGAAAGTTAACGATTTGAAATCTAAATCATTGGTACAGCAATCTGTATTTACCAATCCTATGGTACAGTGCTGGCCAAAATTAACGCAACACCTCATAGCGTTCGACAGCGGTCACTGCGTAAACTATTTGTAGCGAAGACTCTTCTGCTAAAATGACAACACTGAGCAGGCAGAAGTAGGGGGTAGGGGTCTTCTGAGGAATGGGGAAATGCACGGCTGTAAGAGCTAGAGGGATTTTGTGGCAGAGCTCGGAACGAAACGGAATGGAACTCTTCGAAACGAACGGAAACGAATTTTGTCCGATCACCATATCAGAAGTATCGGAAAATCGTTAAAAAATACTATATATATATATATATATATATATCGGAATGAATCCTTTACAAAAAGTCGATTCAATCCTTCCTCCCCTCGCATGTTGGCTCTATCTATTGAGCGCGACTTCGCCAAAGACTGATTTTTCCTTATCATCGAGATGACGCAAATGGATAAAAATCTTTTTATTATTCTAACTGTTCAATCTATTCACTTTTTTATTCTTTCCTCAGCGGTAGTAGGTATGGAGGAATCCACAGTAATTTTCTCAAATACGTAAGTGTAAGCAGGCGTTCGCAATCGTCGTACGCATTTTAGAAATATTTTATCCTAGGCGCGCAAATTCTCGGAATTTTTGCGGTCGAACCCGGGACGCCGAGGTGAGAACTCGTAACGGTTTTAAGTTGATTTCTACGTTGTTCGCTTACCCAAAACGTTTCAGCTCCCTATTCCCTACGGTATAGATCAAGGGTGGGCCAACTTTTCTGCATGGCGGGCCGCATCGGTGTTTGCGAATTCTTCAGCGGGCCACGTTGAAAGATGCCCATGCTTAGGCGGGGTTTAAATAGGAAATTGCTTAGATTCTTAGGCATCATACATAAGTGAAAAACAAGCACAAACAAGGACTGTAGGGCTAAATTTTCAAAACTAAAGGCTTTATTGTCATAATTTTATCAAAAGTAATATAAAATTGAGGTAAATTTTACAGATTGCTTTTTCACCAAAGCTTCGCGGGCTACGTCAAATGCTCTCGAGGGCCACATATGGCTCGCGGGCCACGGTTTGCCCACCCTTGGTATATACGGTAGGAAGCTTTTAAGTATTGAACCGAGAGCACCTCAGTAAGCTTTCTCTACGATTCACGGTAGAGGGCGCCATATCTACTACCCTACCAAACGTCGTTTCGTTAGCTAGAATTTCGATGACTTTAAACATCGGGCCAGCTAACACTGAAACATGATAGGTGGAGGAGGGAGGGCAAATGCTTCGATTCACGAGTAAAATGAAACATTGTGTTGGCTCCTTCTGTATACGAGCGCTATCGCTGCGTTCTTTAAGACTTTGACGCACCACGTATTATTTACAAAATTTATTTCTTCGTAGGTGTTCAGTCAATTTGATTCTCTTCTGTTTACTCGTTAATCGAAGCATTTGCCTTTCCAACCCCCCTCCCCTGCCTTCTCTCCTCCACCTGCCATGTTTCAGTGTGTCAATAGTGCTTTTCAAATACCTTTAGACTGAGGAAGAGGGGAAAGAGAAAGAGTCCAAAAACGTGACCATGCCAGAGCCAATAGGAATGAAGGAGGCGGAGGGAGCGTCACTGGGCTCCACTTCACTCTCTTAGGTTCTCTAGATATATTGATACCGTGAATCGTAGAGAAAGCATACTTAGGTGCTCTCGGTTCGATCCCAGATTGTCCGAAATGTTTGCTATAAGAACGCATGGGAAAATACTTAAAGCTTCCTACCGTCTATACCAGGGATCGGCAACCTTTTTCCTAAGAAGAGCCACTTTTTCAATTTATGTATAAAATGCAATATAAGAAGAGCCGCAGTCACTGACAGGGGGGGGGGGGGATTCTCACCTCCTTCACCTTGCTGTTGTTTTACTTTTTCGAATCATCTCTGTAAACCAAAAGTTTATTCTACAGAATGCGTCCATACGTTTTTAGTTTTCTGCAATTTCTATTAAAATAATTTACGAAGTCAATTTCTTTCTTGGAGGTTTTATCAGGGAGAGTTGCTGCTGGGAGCCGCACGCAAATTCTTAAAGAGCCACTTTCGGCTCAGGAACCGCAGGTTGCCGACCCCTGGTCTATACCGTAGGGCAGTGTTTCCCAAACTTTTAAGAGTCGCGGCACCCTTAAGTGACTTTTCAGAATTTGGCGGCACCCCTCCCTATCCACCATCAGTAATAATCGTGGTGAAGTTGAACCCCTAACTCCAATCTCCATATCTCCTTTCATTTCGAAGTGCCTTTGCGACGAAATGAAGGTTAACTTAACTCTGGTTTGCATTTTTGAAAGCCGACGATGCAAAATGAGGCTAATAAATGGGGAAACAATATTTTTTGAGGCACCCTTCAGAACACTTCACGGCACCCAGGTTGGGAACCACTACCGTAGGGAATAGGAAGCTGAAATGTTTTGGGTAAGCGAACAACGTAGAAATCAACTTAAAACCGTTACGAGTTCTCACCTCGGCGTCCCGGGTTCGACCGCAAAAATTCCGAGAATTTGCGCGCCTAGGATAAAATATTTCTAAAATGCGTACGACGATTGCGAACGCCTGCTTACACTTACGTATTTGAGAAAATTACTGTGGATTCCTCCATACCTACTACCGCTGAGGAAAGAATAAAAAAGTGAATAGATTGAACAGTTAGAATAATAAAAAGATTTTTATCCATTTGCGTCATCTCGATGATAAGGAAAAATCAGTCTTTGGCGAAGTCGCGCTCAATAGATAGAGCCAACATGCGAGGGGAGGAAGGATTGAATCGACTTTTTGTAAAGGATTCATTCCGATATATATATATATATATATATATAGTATTTTTTAACGATTTTCCGATACTTCTGATATGGTGATCGGACAAAATTCGTTTCCGTTCGTTTCGAAGAGTTCCATTCCGTTTCGTTCCGAGCTCTGCCACAAAATCCCTCTAGCTCTTACAGCCGTGCATTTCCCCATTCCTCAGAAGACCCCTACCCCCTACTTCTGCCTGCTCAGTGTTGTCATTTTAGCAGAAGAGTCTTCGCTACAAATAGTTTCCGCAGTGACCGCTGTCGAACGCCATGAGGTGTTGCGTTAATTTTGGCCAGCACTGTACCATCAGCAACACTGTGTACATGCACAGACATTTATAATCTCTTATGTAGTTCAAATCCTGCTATTCATAAACAAGGCGTCTAGGATCTGCTGGTCAATGTGTTTGCCATAGGTCTCCCTTCCCCACATGCAGAAAATTACATATCTATTATTTAGTTATTATTACTTTTTAAATCATATTTTCAGGGTTTGTAGATGTCATGCGTATATCTCCATAGTATTTGACAACTCCTGCATAGGTACCATCGATTCGATTCCAGGTA
Source organism: Uropetala carovei (assembly GCA_036926305.1). Taxonomy (NCBI): domain Eukaryota; kingdom Metazoa; phylum Arthropoda; class Insecta; order Odonata; family Petaluridae; genus Uropetala; species Uropetala carovei. Next base: position 950,977 of record JAXCHB010000180.1, on the reverse strand, counting down.
GCCATAAATTTGAGATTATTTCCCATAAGAAAACCATTGAATTTGGTGCAGGGCGCTTTTACATTTAGAATTTATTAACGGCTTTTAGTCATTCTTATTAAATGAGAGAAAATGCTTGCAGAATGCATGCACACATTCACTAGTATCCTATATATATATATATATATATATATATATTTTGGGCAACTAGGTGTTGAAGGAAACCCAGTGAACACTTACCGGAAGTAGAGCCGCTGGGGTGTTGGAGAGACACATTTGTAGAGGTTAGAGCTTTCGGGATGATCCCTTCATCAGCACAAGAGAGACACAAATATCCTTACTTACCTTTCCTCTTCCTTAGTATTTATATATATATATATATATATATATAATGACCTCAGAAATCAGCTCCTGAAATTATTCCATATCTTCGTGAATCACCCTGTATGTATATATATATATATATATATATATATATATATATATATATATATATATATATATATATATATATATATATATATTCATTATGAACAAAAAAGTTCATATGAACATGTGTCCGATTCCGAATAATTAAAGAGTTATGGCTGTTTGAAAATTAGAAAAAGGCAAGGCAATATCCGGAACTCGGGAGACAATTGCCGACCAGTACGCGATGCGTTCTCCGCTACATTGTTTATTTACTTGTTTATTTACTTATTTACAGTCTGTATTGTCAAATACGAACGTGTGTATTATTAAAGTAGGTTTTCAAAAACACCACCTTCGACTTCAATGCATTTCACCGCTCGTGTGTGAATAGCGCTCGTTGCCTGCCGAAGTTCATCATGACTGTCTTTTATGCGAGCCACAGCATTCAATACGCGATGAAGTAATGCATCCCGTGTTTGCACTTTAGTATGGTACACAAGATCTTTCATCCACCACCACAAGCAAAAATCCAAGGGGTTTAGGTCTGGAGACCTAGATGGCCAATTTTGTGGACCATTGCGACCGATCCATCGCCCAGGGAACTGCTCATTGAGGTAAGTAACCACTGCACGGAAACAATGAGGTGGTGCTCCGTCGTGTTGGAAGTGCATTCAAAGTCTTGTAGCCAGGGGCACATCTTCTAACAGTTGCGGCAATTTGTTTTGCATAAATTGTAAATAAATGTTCAGTAAGACGACCCTCAAAAATGAATGGACCAATTACCTGATCACACAACATTCCACACCGCACATTGACACTGAATCAATGTTGAAAGTTACTGTCCACAGTGGCACGGGGATTAATTTCTGACCAAACATGGGAATTGTGTGTGTTGTTAACACCATTGCAGGTGAATTAAGCTTCATCAGTGAATAAGATGTAACGATGCAGACGCCGATTCTCATTAAGCCAATTACAAAATTCCAGTCGTCGGGCAGGATCCCCAGGTTCGAGGTGTTGGACACGTTGCAAGTGGTACGGTACATTCCTTCTTCATTCAATGTTCTCCATACTTTTGATTGCAAAACACCGAGACGTGTGGATATCCTTCGCGTACTAGTACAAGGGCTACGCTGTACCGCCTCAAGGATGTTCTCTTGCTCAGCCACGTCTTGTCGAACCACACGCTCATATGGAGTGTTAACGCTGGTAAGTGAGCCGGTATCTCGCAAAGTTTGGAACACACTGCTAATAACTTTTTGATTTAGAACGTCGCTGGTATTCAGCGACAGCAGCAACAACATTTCCATCGCAAAATCCATAAACATACACCATATCGGCATATTCAGCACTTGTAAATGTAAAAGGCATCTTGAAAGTAATACTAACACAGTAACAACTAACAATGCTATTGTCGATTTTTGCGTGCGCATGTTTCGACAGGCAACGTTCGGACAAGGTCATGGTTGCGCAGGCGCATGAGTTATGAGTGAGATTCACAGTGCTGAAAATCTACGAGCAGCCATAACTCCGCAAATTCGTATTTGACAATACAGACTGTAAATAAGTAAATAAACAAGTAAATAAACAATGTAGCGGAGAACGCATCGCGTACTGGTCGGCAATTGTCTCCCGAGTTCTGGATATTGCCTTGCCTTTTTCTAATTTTCAAACAGCCATAACTCTTTAATTATTCGGAATCGGACACATGTTCATATGAACTTTTTTGTTCATAATGACCTCAGAAATCATCCCCTGAAGTTATTCCATATCTTCGTGAATCACCCTGTATATATATATATATATATCCTATATCCTCTGTAAGAAGAGTGCTTATACGATGACAGGATATATGATATAGGATACTAGTTAATTGTGCTTGCATTCTGCAAGCATTTCTCTCACCTTAACCCATTCAATGCGGCACCGAAAATCCGAGTTCTTTGCCAGTGACTGAATCCAGTTTCCTTACATTTCCAGTAGAATTCAGTGCAAGAAATGCAGATATGAAAAAATTTAACGAAAAAATGCAAAAATAGAGTTTTAACGATTTTTTAAAATACTTACTGATACAACAAGTTATTACAGAAAAAATACGCAAATCGTCGAAAAAAAGTAATAATATAAAAATGAATTTTCCTATAATATAAAAAGGACCTGGAAAGAAAAGAAAACAACCTTTAATCGATAATAAAACGACTAATTTTCATTCACTGACGGTAATTTGAATCGAGTACTTACCGACAAATTATTAGAGGAAAAACACGCAAATCGTCGAAAAAAATTAACGATGTACAAATGAATTTTCTTATAATACAAACAGGAATTGGAAAGAAAATAAAATAACCTTTACTTCATAATAAAACAACTAATTCTCAATCACTATAGGAAAATCAGAGTGAGTACGTACCCAATAAAAGAAAAAGTCGAAAATCCGAAGAAAATCTACCAATTGCAAAACGGACTTTCCTCAAGCGCTGGTTAGGGTCAAGCTGATGGCTGGAGATGCATAGGAAACTCATTCCGCCGGCGGTCCCTTACCCAGACCGCTAGAACCAGATGTAGTGCTATGACTGGAATTCCAATCATGCCGCCATTCGATTGAACCACCATGACTGGAATTCCAGTCATGCCGCATGGAATGGGCTAAAGTAAAAATAAAAGCCAAAAAATAATTTTCAACGTATAAGTTTGCATCTCGGCTTCAAATTACGTGTTTTTCTGTTTTCAAAATATTGGGGTATAAACAACCCCTAAAATTTATAATTATAAGACATTTATAGGTTTTCATCATTCATTTGTGCAAAATATCATTGGTGTAGAACCTCGAGAAGTGCATTTATATAAATTGAATTGTTTAAACTTTATGAATTTTTAACAGCCACAATAATAAATATTTCTAAAATTTTCAATGTTATTTACTACCGGAGCTTCATTCCATACCTTGTTAACAATTTTCAGTTTCCTCAATCTTCAGAAAGTACATAAACATTTTCAAATTTCTATAATCCCGTTTTCATTACCTTGCAAATTCTACCATTAGAAAATATTTCAGCTACATAGCACATTTAGAAGTACCTAAACTATTAAATTTTAGTAAAATTGTTTATAATTTTTACCGGTCAAGAAAATAAACGTTGCAATTTTGCATTTTTTCCTCCGATTATTTTTTCGATTCACCTATGTATTAAATTTCACCTCTCCAACTATTGTAGTTTGGGCCAGACATTAGTATCCTCCTATATCCTATATATAGCCTATATATAGCCTATATATCAATCTATATCGACTCTTCCTACAGAGGATATAGGATACTAGTTAATTGTGCTTGCATTCTGCAAGCATTTTTTCTCACCCTAAAGTAAAGAGTATGAGCCGACAAATAATTTTTAAATGAGACAGTTTGCACCTTCTTGCCGATTTACATTTTTTCCCTTATGGTCAATATTGGGGTATAACAACCCCTAAAATTTATAATTATAAAACATTTATAGGTTTTTAGCATTTGTTACAAATACCTCACATTTATGCAAAATTTCATCAATATAGCACCTCTAGAAGTGCATTTATATGAATTTCATTGTTTAAACTTTGTGAATTTTGAGCAGCCACAACAATAATTATTTCGAAAATTTTCAATGTTATTTACCACCGGAACATTATTTACTAACTTTGTTAAAATTTTCAGCTTCATAAAGTACATAAACATTAGTCATTTTGTTTAACATTTTAGAATTTATTACGGCCGAATGAATAAAAAGTTTGAAATTTCTATATTCCCGTTTTCATTATTTGGCAAGTTCTACATGGAGAAAAAATTTCAGACTCATAGCGCATGTAGAAGAACCTAAACCATGAAATGTTAGTAAAATTGTTTATAATTTTTACCGGACAAGAAAATAAACATTGTTGCAATTTTCCAATCATTCCTCCGATTTTTTTTTTCGGTTCACCTATGTATTAAATTTCAGCTCTCCAATTATTGTAGTTTGGGCCAGACATTAGTATCCTCATATATATCTGAACTGTATGACGTATGCCGTACGCTTCATCTTTGCCTGCTGTCACATTGCGTAACCTATGTCTCGAGGGGTTTGCCTCCGAGACAGGCGGCGTCGGCAGTTTTTGCTTGCCCGAGCCATTTGTAAGTCGATTGACGGAATAAAGGTCTCGCTTCAGTAATGATCTTGTCAATCGATCCTCATCGAATATAAAAGTGGCGATTAGGAGAAACTCGGTGATGTGTAGCGGCCTATGTGGCATGAAAAGAAATTGATGTAAAGTTGGTATGGTGAAAATCGGAAAGATAGACGATTTTGACGAAAAGGAGGAGGACTTCGATGTCTACATCGGAAGATTCACATCGTTTTTTGTAATTAATAAGATTGCGGACGAAAAAAAAGTGCACTTGCTGATAGCATGTTTAGGAAAAAAGTGCTACAAAGTTTTACACACCAGGTTACTGTCGCCATCGACACATACTTATCAAGAATGTGTCGATGTTCTGATGGCGCATTACATGTCCAGGCCGTTAAAAGTGACGGAACGAATCAACCTGAGAAATAGAAGGCAGCAGGATCAGGAGTCGGTAGAGGACTTCGCACAAAGTCTGCACGAAATTGCAGCGCGATGTAACATATCAGGTGACCGAATAAATGTTACATTAAAGATACATTTGTGTCGCATCTGGGGGACGTTTGAGTTGTGCAAGAGGTCATGCCTATGGAGGACGATTTTGAAGCAGTTGTAGAGAAGGCCAGGGTGCTAGAGGCTACACTATGGCTTATCGATGAGCGTAACAGACAGGTGCAACCCTCAACGAGTTGCGGCTGGGGCGTGCCATCGGAAGCGGAGGTGTATGCAATTCATTCGCCAAGGGCACGGTGAGAGGTAGCACAGAAGGGAAAGCAGAGGAGAGAGAGGCGCAACGAGAGGAAGCAGTGCTGGAGATGCGGCCGTGATGACCACGAGTCGGACTCCTGCAGAGTAAGAGAGTACGAATGTCGTTCCTGCCACCGTATTGGTCACCTAGCAAGAATGTGCCACTTCCCGAGTAGTTGGAGCGATGCAGAGAAAAGCGACGAGAGGAAAAGGTCAACGAGAATAAACTATCAGGGGTGAAAATCCGACTCCGATGATAGTATATTTGAGGGTGAGATTGATCTTATCTGTAAGGTATCAAAAGGTGGCAATGGGGGTCCTTGTGCGATTCCATTTAATGTTAATGGAGCATTGATCAATTTTCAGATTGGCACAGGCACAGATGTTACTGTAATACCTAGTGGTATTTATGAAAAGTTGTTGAGTCGGTTTGAGTTAAAACCGTGTAAAATTAGTCTCTCGACAAACTACCCATTCACGGGAAGATATTCAGTGATTTTTTGCTAAATAATTTTTCTTATGTGAATATGCCGATTGTGATCATTGAAGCAGGAACTGAGCAGCCCTGTTTGCTGGGGCGGAATTGGTTAAAATGCCTCAGGGTTGATTGGGCTCAAATTTTTAAAGATAAAAATGTGAAAGTCCATAAGAAGAATGGCAAAAGACGTACTCTAAATGTAAAAAGGGAAAATGTACTCGCAGATATAAAGCAAAAAAATCCGGGTATTTTTAAGGTTGATGGTTGCAGAAAGAGATCTGTTGGAAAATTATTATTAAAAGATAAGGCTCGGCCCATTTTTTTCAAGCCTTATGAAGTGCTTTTTGCGATGAGAGATATGGTAAATGAGGAATTAGAGAGACAAATGGCGGAGGGAATATTGGATGCGGTGAAACAGCGATTGGGCGACTCCGGTGTTACCAATTGTCAAAACCGGTAATAAATTGGTAAGATTAGTAGGAGATTTAGGGGTTACCATAAATCCGCAGCTAAGAGTTGAGCGCTATCCCTTGTCTACTTTTGAGGAATGTTGGTGAATTGGAAAAATTGTAAATATTTCACGAAAATAGACCTTTCGAAAGCTTATTTACAATTGGAATTAGACGAGGAGTCTAAAGAATTGCTTACGATTAATACCCACAGAGGGTTGTTTCGGTACAGTTGCCTGTTATATGGTGTGTCCTCTACTCCCGCCATATTCCAGGAAGTGATGGACAAGATTTTGAAAGGAATTCCGAAGACGTTGTTTTATTGACGTTGTAATGATTGCATCAAAAACTGTAGAGGAAGGAAAGGATCTTTTATTTCGTTTAATGAAGCATTTGCAAAAATATGTCAAAATTAATTTTGCAAAAAGTGAATTTTTGTGTACAGATATTAATTATGTGGGTCACAGAATATCGGAAATGGGAATTGAGCCGCAATTGTTAAAGCTAGAAACGATTAAAAATGCCCCCAATCCAACTAATATTGAACAGGTGAAGAAATTTTTGGGATTGTTAAATTATTATCATGATCACATACCCATGTTATCTGTGTTTGCCAAGCCATTATACACCCTAAAGGAATTTAAATGGAGCGAAACCAAAGCCAAGGCTTTCGAGTCATGTGAAAGTATGTTTTTGAATTGTGTGGCCCTCAAGCCATTCGACCCTGAATTGCTGGTGTCCATAGCGGCAGATGCTAGTCCTTGTGGCATAGGTGCTGTCATAAGCCAAAGTGATGAATGTGGCATTGAAAGGCCAATAGCTTTTGTGATGCGAACTCTTACTAAAGCGGAAGAAAATTGTCAACTCGATAAGGAAGCCTTGAGTGTTATATTTGCGTTACAAAAGTTTCATAAATACCTCTGGGGTAGGAAGTTTTTATTGTACTCTGACAGTAAACCATTAACTGAATTGTTTAAAGAAACACGGGGATTGCCACAAAAAGCATCTGCACGCCGACAGTGTTGGGCAGCTATCTTGTCAAATTATAATTATGAAATTCGGTACCGAAAGGGAAATGAGAACGTTCCCGCCGATTTCTTATCACGTCTGCTATTGCCATGTCCTGCTAAGCTGTGTGAAGAAATTGATTAAAAAATTATCAATTTTATTACTGAAAATGTCAAAAATGTGTTACCACTGAATGTTAATCATATTGCTGGTGAAACAAAAAAGGATAATATTCTGTCAAAAGTGTACAATGTAACTTTGCATGGCTGGCCAACATATGTAGATGACCCTGATTTAAAGCCCTTCATAAAAGAAAAAGATATTCTTTCAATTGAAGGTGGTTGCTTATTGATTGGCAACCGAGTTGTTGTACCACTCAAATTGAGAAGCGCTGTGCCAATGCTATTGTATGATCAGCATCCGGGAGAAGTTAGAATGAAAGGTTTAGCAAGGTCGTATGTATGGTGGCCAAACCGACGAGGATATCAGTCAAACGACCCAGCAGTCCCCTTGCGACGTAGTACGTGAAGCGGCGAAAATTCGTACTATAATATCATATAACTCATACTGTAATATAATTTTCATTAACAGTTCTTAATCTGAAATGTTCATATTTAACAATATTAAAGTCATTTATCATCAAATATAATTTTTTGTAACTTTTCATAATCTCAATTATTCACATTAAAATATATACATATATTGAAAACCGCTTCATCTTTTCACAGCACTTTTCAATAATATCTCCATTTTAATACTTAATTTTCTTTAAAAACTGAATCATATCAAGACATTTTACGAAATTTATACTGGGTTATATTTTATAAACAAACTAGCTGAAAGTATCTGGCGATGCCCGGGTTGTGCCAGACATCTTTGGCGAAAAAAATTGTATTATATGGTAATACAATCATTTTACCTTTTGCGCATTTTTTACCAAAGGATGAAGGCATTATAAATTAGGAAAATATGTTTTAATATTTATTTCAAAGCTTGCTTGTAAACGTGTATTTCCGTTGAAATCTCAATTTCAAATTTTTTCATGAAAACAGTACTTTCTCTATACTATGTATATTGGAGAAAGTATAATCTAATAAAATACTAAAAAAATCCGAATTTTAATAAGCAAAATAAAATAAGGTTGCCAGTGGAAATATCGATTATTCCATGTTGTCTTATGAGGAATGGAATTCATTCCCGGGAATTTGGAATTTTTTTTTTCGTAAATGGCTTCTACTTTAAGAACCGAACATTCCTACCAAATGTCAATCTTATAGCTACTTGGAAAGTTTGTTAAAAATAGCATTACTCTACATAAGGATTGATGGAAATCCGTTGGAGCAAGTTAGAGAATACAGATATCTTGGTAGCTTAATAACTAGAGATGCCAAATGCACAGATGAAGTCCTCAGTAGAATAACGAAAGCAAAAGCCTCCTTCAGAAAGAAGAAAGTTGCTTTAACCACTTTCTCATTTGACAATGTGAAAGTTTTGGTTGATGGAATTAATTAATTAGAAACATTAATTTCATTCATTTTATTAACTTATTAGTATATTTACATTACTGTATTTACATATGTAAAATATATATATATATATTGTTTATACAAATAAATAAATGTAGGATAATATTTAGTGTATTTACAGAATTTACAGATTTTATATTTACAAAGGAGTTAATATTTAGGCTTTAAATGGAGAAGAAAATCATTTGCAATCATTTGATTGGGTCATCTGCAAACCTCCGGGGTAGTCCTCCCATCCGGTAACGCATCTCCTCTGTCTTCTGCTTTTTCAGATTTGTCTTCAGCTTTTCTCAGCATCTATTTCAATGCCCATGACAAGTATTATTTAGTCATACAGAGACTCAAAATATCATCATATTTAAATTGTATAACTTGAAAAACATTCACTATGGAATTCCTATGCCATGTCCACAAACTTGTTTAAATTAATGAAAGCAATGCACAATAAAAAGAAGTCATACAAAACTTGTGCCTAACTATAGCAACTTCATAAGGAAATATGTGACGGTGCCCGATTTCTTCCTTTAACATAGCAAATTCTTGACAAATAATTTGTCCTCACAAATTCAAAGCAAATTTAATACAATGCTATTTAATGAATTGTGGAGGCGAATAATGGAACTGAAATGGATTGTGAATTAAAATATTATGAATTTGCAATCATAAGGCACAGGAAGCCCAAAACAAAATAGCTTGAGTTAGGCAAACGTGAACAAATTAGACCGTCCTTAAATATCATACATACATGCAGACCCATCACGTGGTTTTTTTGTGGTAGGCATAGAATCAAGCCAAATATCCCAACAAAAACTACCTCTATACATTTACATATTGACTCCCTTTAACTTATCTATTCCAGAATGTACTTTCCTTACACTGCTGTGACCACTGCTTCCAATATTTCCCAAGCATAATGTGCGGTTTCAATCTAGATAACCTTATCTCATCACTCATGCTGATATTAATTTAACTCCAGCATGCGCACATATTGCAACCTCAACTCGGTGGTATTTTGCAAGTTTTCACTTGATCATAAGAAGATAAAATAATAATTCTTCTAATACCTCCTTTCATGCAAACCCACACTGATTAATACTGCATTAATAACTCACATTTCCTGACATGCATATTGAACATTTCATATACAATCAGACCTCTGCCTTGACTGTCATGCATACCATTAAGATCAAAGAGTCAAACCACCATAATCATAACAATGGGAATATAATTATTGTTTAGAATTAAAGCACTCCACCCGTCAAAATAACAATTTGTTGATTAGCATTTACCTTGATGTTGTCAAGTCGTTCATACCCATACGGTGTTAAAATGGTATCAATATGGTTATTATGGTCGTTTCAACCATCATAACCATATTGAGAGTTGCTGCACCCGTCAAAAGAACACAAATTCATTAACTTTCCGTTAATTAGTTCATAGCTTACCTCTTCAGCTGTTTGTCGTCCCTCCTTGAGACATCCCGATTGCTGTTAAACTCACTGCAAATGTTTCACCAGGCTGATTTTTTGGCCTCGCATGAAACTGCGTCCATCCTTTTATTTTCTACGACGTTCTTATACCTTTCCACCAAGTCACAAATGATTTTATACTCCACCATCGAAAATGATACATTCCACGACACCATGTTAATAAGATACAGAAGGCGCGTGAAAACGTCAAACAACTGAACGGCGAAAACGACATCATCGATTTTTCATCACATTGTTGCAATATCTCTTACCTGGCAAGCCCCTACCCCCTGGGTGTCGACTATAAATACCGCTGGGAAGCAATTGCCTGGCAAACCCTTAGCAAGGGGCTTGCCAGGGGAGGATCTGGGGGACGACTATAAATACGGCCCTTAGACTATGGAACCTTCGAATCTGTCTTTCCTTATTTTAATAGACACACTCTAAATGGTTGGATGTTACCCCAGTAAGGCAGAATGATGCTGACTACCTTATTTCCATTTTGGAAAAACATATCACTATCTTTGGATATCCGGAATCGATCGTAACTGACAATGGACGCCTTTTTCATCGACTAAATTCGCTAATTGGTGTCGAATGTTCGATATTAAACTCATCCACTCGCCACCTTATCATCCGTGTTCAAATGGATTAGCAGAAAGATCCATACAAACTGTGAAAAACTACCTTAAAAAGCATTTATTTGAGGCTTGGACCAATAATATGAAATTTGACATAAAAAGCCAACTTCTTCCCTTCCTACTTGCATACAGAAACACCCCAACAGTGGCAAACATCATACCAGCACAACAGATATTTAAACAAAAACCACAAACACTACTCACTAACATAAATACTATGCTTAACCAGAAGAAAGATTATGTCATTAAAAATAAAAGTGTTAAAGTGTATTAAATTGGGGAAAATGTTTATTGTAAAACTCAAGAAAAATTCTGGGAAAAGGGATGTGTTGTTGAAAAAATTTCTGCTCTTGTTTAACTTGTTCGTCTTAAATCGGGAATTGTGAAAACATTCCATGTAGACCAACTTCGCAAAAGGTAAAAAATAAATAAAGTCTTTTGAAAATTATGTACGACATCTTCCGACTGAAAAAAATATAACTAGCGCACAGAATTTAGTGCATTGGCAGCCGCTGTTAGGCAAAAATACCGCTCGGGACATGTCTGGGAGGGAGGAGAGTGAGTCCGTGAGAATTGCGGAGCCCCTTTCAATGGGTGATCCAATGGCTACGGGGGAAGGAGGTCGGAGTATTGACCGATCTACCTCATTAGAACCTGGATCGGTCCCAATACCTGCTCGACCTTTGAGACGTGCAGAGCGGATTCATCGTCCTCCTCAAACATATGGGTATCAAAAAGGATTGTAAATATTTTTTTGTTTATTTGAAAGTGGATGTAATATTTTGTTTCCCATTGTAAGCAGGGAAGGATGAAGTGTATGACGTATGCTGTACGCTTCATCCTTGCCTGTCGTCACATTGTGTGACGTATGTCTCGAGGGGTTCGCCTCCGAGACTGGCGGCGTCGGCAGTTGTTACTTGCCCGAGGCAGTTGTAAGTCGACCGATGAAATAAAGGTCACGCTTCAATAATGATCTTGTCATTCAACCCTCATCGAATATAAAAATATCCTATATATATAAATATATATCATTCTATATCGACTCTTCCTACAGAGGATATAGGATACAAGTGAATGTGTGCTTGCATTCTGCAAGCATTTTCTCTTATTTAATAAGAAAGACTAAAAGCCGACAAATAAATTCTAAATGCAAAATTTCAATGCTTTCCTTTTGGGAAATAGTCTCAAATTTGAGGCTATCTGGAATCCAACAGATGACACCTACGCAGGAGTTGTCAAATACTATGAAGATGTACTCATGACATCTACAAACCCTGAAGATATCATCTATTTATTCCTCTTTAGTTTTGTCTATACGAAGGAATTCATTTTCTCTATGCTTTCTTATGGGAGATATACCGGGTCGTCTGGAGTCGAACCCAGGACACTTGCAGTGAAAGTGATAACGGTTCCCTATAGATGTCCTGGATATCAAACAAACCTCCAAGTTTGAATTCTCTACCATATCGGAAAGTTCCCGAAATTAATTTTCAAAAATGCCACAATGCTTTTCTTATGGGAAAAAACGGAAATTTTGGAATTTTTGGAGTCGAACCCATTACACTAAGGTGTGAGATCTCATTTTTTCTGGCAGTTTCTCCATTCCATCTGCAATTACTGAAAATTTCACCTCTCCATCTATTGCAGTTTGGGTCAGACATTAGTATCCTCCTATATCCTTAATCCTCCTCTGTAAGATCTGAGCTTATAGTATAGATATAGGATGCTAGTGAATGTGTGCTTGCTAACTGCAAGCATTTTCTGTCATTTAATAAGAAAGACTAAAAGCCAACAAAAAAGTTCTAAATGCAAAAGCGCCCAGGACCTATTTCAATGGTTTTCTTATGGGAAGTAATATCAAATTTAAGGCTACCTGGAAACGAACCGATGACACCTAGGCAGGAGTTGTTAAATACTATGGAGATATACTCATGACATCTACAAACCCTGAAGATATCATCTATTTATTCCTCTTAGTTTCATCTATATGAAGGACCTCATTTTTTCCATGCTTTCTTATGGGAGATATACCGGGTCATCTGGAGTCGAACCCAGGACACTTGTGATAAAAGTGATAATGGTTCCCTATAGATCTCGTGGATATCTAACAATCCTCCAAGTTTGAATTCTCTATCTTATCGGAAGGTGCCGGAAATTAATTTTCAAAAATGCCACAATGCTTTTCTTATGGGAAAAAATGGAAATTTTGGAATTTTTGGAGTCGAACCCATTACACTACGGTGTGAGATCTCAATTTCTCTGGCGGATTCTCCATGCCATCTACAATTACTGAGAATTTCACCTCTCCATCTATTGTAGTTTGGTCCAGACATTAGTATCCTCCTATATATATATCTATACTATAAGCTCAGATCTTATAGAGGAGGATATAGGATACTAGTGAAAGTGTGCTTGCATTCTGCAAGCATTTTCTGTCACCCTAAATTAAAAAGTACGAGCCGACAAATAATTTTTAAACGCAACGGTTCACCCTTTGCCAATTTACGTGTTTGTCTAATGGTCAATATTGGGGTAATAACAACCCCTAAAGTGTATAATTATAAAACATTTATAGGGTTTTAGCATTTCTTAGGAATACCTCACATTTATACAAAATTTCATCGATATAGCACCTCTAGAAATGCATTTCTATCAATTTCATTGTTTAAATTTTATGAATTTTTAACAGCTACAATATAAAACTTTTGTGAATTTTCAAAGTTATTTACCACGGGAACATTATCTCCTAACTTTGTTAAAATTTTCACCTTCCTGGCTATAACGAAAGTACATACACATTAGTCAGTTTGTTTAAAATTTAATAATTTATTACGGGCGAACGAATAAAACTTTTCACATTTCTCTAATCCTGTTTTCATTATTTGGCAAATACTACCACTAGAAAAACTTTCAGCTTCATAGAACATTTTGAAGTACCTAAACCATGAAATGTTAGTAAAATAGTTTATAATTTTTTTCGGCCAAGAAAATAAACATTGTCGAAATTTTGCATTTATTCCTCCGATTATTCTTTTTGTTTCTCCTATGTATTAAATTTCAGTTCTCCAACTATTGTAGTTTGGGCCAGACATTACTATCCTCCTATCTATATATATATATCATTCTATAAGCACTCTTCTTACAGAGGGGGATATACTATATATAGGATACTAGTGAAAGTGTGCTTGCATTCTGCAAGCATTTTCTCTCACCTTAAGGTAAAAGTAAAAGCCGAAAAATAATTTGCAACGCATAAGTTTGCATCTCGACTTGAAATTACGTGTTTTCTGTTTTCAAAATTTTAGGGCATAAGCAACCCCTAAAATTTATAATTATAAAACATTTATAGGGTTTTATCATTTGTTACGAATACCTAACATTTATGAGAAATTTCATCTATGTAGCACCTCTAGAAGTGCATTTATATGAATTTCTTTGTTAAAATTTCATTAATTTTTAACAGCCACAACAGTAAATATTTCTGAAATTTTCCATGTTATTTAACACCGGAACATTATTTCCTAAATCTGTTAAAATTTTCATCTTCCTGGATCTTCAGAAAGTATGTAAACAATAGTCAATTTGTTAAACATTTAAGAATTTATTACGTCCGAACGAATGAAAATTTTCAAATTTCTACATTCCCGTTTTATTATTTGGCAAATTCTACATGTAGAAAAAATTTCAGCTTCATAGTGCATTTAAAAGTACCTAAACCACGAAATGTTAGTAAAATTGTTTATAATTTTTTACTGCCAAGAAAATAAGTATTGTTGCAATTTTGTATTTATTCCTCTGATAACTTTTTTTTAGATTCACCTGGGTATTAAATTTCAGCTCTCAAACATTCGTATCCTCCTATATCCTATATATATCCTATATTCATGCTATAAGCACTCTTCTTACAGAGGAGGTTATACGATATATATAGGATATATGTAGGATATAGGAGGATGCTAATGTGTGGCCCATATTACAATAGCTGGGGAACTGAAATTAATACGTAGGTGAACGAAAAAAAATATTCGGAAGAAGAATTGGAAAATTGCAACAATGTTTATTTGCTTGGCCGGTAAAAATTATAAACTATTTTACCAACATTTCATGGTTTAGGTTCTTCTAAGTAAGCTATGAAGCTGAAATTTTTATATACACTTAGAATTTGCCAAATCATGAAAACGGGAATATAGAAATTTGAAAATTTTTATTCGTTCGGCCGTAATAAATTCTCAAATGTTTAACAAATTTACTAATGCTTATGTACTTTCTGTAGATCCTGGAAACTGAATATTTTAACAGAGTTAAGTAATAATGTTCCGGTGATAAATAACATTGAAAATTTTAGAAATATTTATTTTTGTGACTGGTAAAAATTCATAAAATTTATACAATGAAATTTATATAAATGCACTACTAGAGTTGCTACATTCATGAAATTTGGCATAAATATGAGGTATCCGTAAAAAATGCTAAAAACCTATAAATGTTTTATAATTTTATATATTTGGGGTTGCTTATACCCCAATAATTTCAAAACAAAAAAACACGTAATTAGGAGCCAAGATGCAAACTTATGCGTTGAAATTATTTTTCGGCTTTTATTTTTACTTTAAGGTGAGAGAAAATGCTTGCAGAATGCAAGCACACATTCACCAGTATCGGATATAGGATATATAAAGGATATGGGACGATACTAATGTTTTGCCCAAACTACATTACTTGGAGAGCTGATATTTAATACATAGGTGAACCGAAGAAGATAATCAGAGGAATAATGCAAAATTGCAACAATGTTTATTTTCTTGGCTGGTAAAAATGATAAACTATTTTAAAACATTTCATGGTTTAAGTACTTCTAAATGATCTATAACGCTGGAACTTTTTCTAGACAAAGAATTTGCCAAGTAATGAAAACGGGTCTATAGAAATTTTAAAATTTTAATTCGTTCCGCTGTAATATATTCTCAAATATTTAACGAATTGACTAATGCTTATATACTTCATGAAAGTGCAGGAAGCTGAAAATTTGAAACAAGGTAGGGAATGATGTTCCGGTAGTGAATAACATTGAAAATTTTCGAAATATTTATTATTCTGGCCGTTAAAAATACTAAACAAAAATTCTAAACAATGAAATTCATAGTAAATGCACTTTTAGAGGTGCTATATCGATGAAATTTTGTATAAATTTGAGATTATCCTAAGAAATGCTAAAACCCAATAAATATTTTATTATTATACATTTTAGGGGTTGTTATTACCCCAATATTGACAATAATATTTTCGAAACAGAAAGACACGTAATTCGGAGCCGAGATGTGATGCATTGAAAATTAATTTTCGGGTTTTATTTTTACTTTAAGGTGAGAGAAAATGCTCTCAGAATGCAAACACAATTAACTAGTCATTCTATAAGCACTCTTCTTACAGAGGAGGATATACGATATATATAGGATATAGGAGGATACTAATGTCTGGCCCAAACTACAATAGCTGGAGAGCTGAAATTTAATACATAGGTGAACCGAAAAAATTAATCGGAGGAATAATTGGAAAATTGCAACAATGTTTATTTTCTTGGCCGGTGAAAATTATAAACAATTTTACTAACATTTCATTGTTTAGGTATTTCTAAATGTGCTATCAAGCTGAAAATTTTTCTACCTGTAGAATTCGCCAAATAATGAAAACAGGAATATAGAAATTTGAAAATTTTTATTCGTTCGGACGTAATAAATTCTTAAATGTTTAACAAATTGACGAATGTTTATGTGCTTTAATTAGAGCCAGGAAGCTGAAAATTTCAACAGAATTAGGAAATAATGTTCCGGTGGTAAATAACATTGAAAGTTTTAGAAATATTTGTTGCTGTGGCTGTTAAAAATTAATGAAATTTTAACAAAGAAATTCATATAAATGCACTTCTAGAGGTGCTACATAGATGAAATTTCTCATAAATGTTAGGTATTCGTAACAAATGATAAAACCCTATAAATGTTTTATAATTATAAATTTTAGGGGTTGTTTTTATCCCCAATATTTTTAAACAGAAAAACATGTAATTCCGAGCTAAGATGCAACCTTAAGTGTTGGAAATTATTTTTCAGCTTTTATTTTCACTTTAAGGTGAGAGAAAATGCTTGCAGAATGCAAGCACACATTTACTTGTATCCTATATCCTCCTCTGTAAGAAGAGTGCTTATAGAATGATATATAGGATCTAGGAGGATACTAATGTCTGGCACTAACTACAATAGTTGGAGGGCTGGAATTTAAGACATAGGTGAACCAAAAGAATTAATAGGAGGAATAAATGTAAAATTGCAACAATGTTTATTTTCTTGGCCGGAAAAGATTATAATCAATTTTAATAACATTTCATGGTTTAGTTACTTTTACATGTGCTATGAAGCTGAAATTTTTTTCTACATGTAGAATTTACCAAATAATGAATACTGGAATATAGAAATTTGAAAATTTCTTTTCGTTTTGACGTAATAAATTCTTTATTGTTTAACAAATTGACAAATGTTTATGTACTTTCTGATGATCCAGGGGGGTGAAAATTTTAGCAGAGTTAGGAAATAATGTTCCGGTGTTAAATAATTTTGAAAATTTTTGAAATATTTATTGTTGTGACTGTTAAATCTCCATAAAAATTAAACAATGAAATTCATATAAAAACACTTCTATAGGTGCTATATTGATGAAACCTGCATACCTTTTACGTATTCGTAACAAATGCTAAAAACCTGTAAATGTTTTATAATTATAAATTTTAGGGGTTCTTATACCCCCATTTTTTTCAAAACAGAAAAACACGTAATTCGTAGCCTACATGCGAACTTACGCATTGAAAATTATTTTTCGGCTTTTATTTTTACTTTAAGGTGAGAGAAAATGCTGGCACAATGCAAGCACACATTTACTTGTATCCTATATTGTATATCCTCCTCTGTAAGAAGAGTGCTTATCGAATGATATATAGGAGGATACTAATGTCTGGCCCAAACTACTATAGTTGGAGAGCTGAAATTTAATACACAGGTGAAACAAAAAAAATAATCAGAGGAATAAATGCTAAAATACACGTTTATTTTCTTGGCCGTAAAAAATTATAAACTATTTTACTAACATTTTGTGGTTTAGGTACATTCAAATGGGCTATGAAGCTGATATATTTTCAAGAGGTAGAATTTGCCGAATAATGAAAACAGGAATATAGAAGTTTGAAAATTTTTATTCTTTCGGCTGTAATAAATTATCAAATGTTAACTAAATTGCCTAATGTGTATGCATTTTCTGAAGGTACAGGAAGCTGAAAATTTGAAAAAAGTTAGAGAATGATTCTCTGGTAGTAAATAACATTGAAAACTTTAGATATGTTTGTTATTGTGTCTGTTTAAATTCACAAAATTTAAACTATTGCATTTACAGAAATGTACTTCCAAAGGTGCTACATCGATGAAATTTAGCAAAAATGTGAGGTATTGGACACGAATGAGGAAAAACTAAAAAAAAATAAAATAATAAATTTTAGAGGTTGTTTTTACCCCAATAATTTCAAAACAGAAAAACAGTTAATTTGGCACAGAGAAGGAGACATGGTTTTATTTTTACTTTAAGGTTAGAGAAAATGCTTACAGAATGCAAGCACACGTTCACTAGTATCCTATATCGTATATCCTCCTCTGTAAGAAGAGTGCTTATAGAATGATATACAGTAAAACCTGTTTAATTCGAAATTCACGGGACCAAGGAAAAAGCATTTCGAATTACGAAGGACCTCTATAATTCGAAATTTACAAAAAAAGCGTGATTTACCAAATTTAGAAAATGCAAATATAAATTACAAAAAACAAGAGAATATGACACCATATAAAAATACAGAAAAAAGGGATGTACTACACATGCATACCTCAAAGTATGATGTCGATGAATAAAAGTCAAATTTAGGATTACCCATTTAAACATTGAAACATGTATGAACATATAATTAAACCACTAAAATGTTAATAATGTCTTTCACTTATTTCAACTTAAAAGTAAATAAACTAAAGTGTGTAATAAAATATTAATTTAAATTTATTTTAAAAAGTTGGTTATTTTCCCGTTTAAATTTCAGGGCACTCCCTAGCGCAATGTGTTGCATAATGGCATCAACTTTTTCACAGGTATTCATCAGCACGTCTGGCATCCCGGACACGTACCTTTGAAGGGTATCTTAAGCTCTTAAAACATCCTCCTTAGATGGCCATGGCACATCCAACCTAGCATCGACGTTATCCACAACGTCTTCTTCGTCGCTATCACTCGCAACGGTTTTCGATTCCTCGATCATGGGGTCATGCACAACCGATGTAGCCATGTCATTATCAAAGGAAACAAAGTCTCTGAAACTGACAGGCCCCCATACATTACTGTCGATTACTTCCTCCACTTCTCTACCTTGGAACACTTCTGCCGGCTGCAAAGATAGCCCGCTTTTCTTAAAACAGTTGGCGATGGTTTGAGGAGTCACCAATTGCCACGCCGATGACAAGGCCCGGCATGCGTCTAAAATCGTCCATTTTCGTAAATCATCCTGCGAACATCCATTTGTAATTTGCACCAAGTATGACGACAATAGTTTTTTTTCTGTAATTACTTTAAATTTTGAATGATGCCCTGGTCGAGTGGCCTCTGAACACTGGTTGTGTTCGGCGGAAAATACAGCAACTCAACATTGGACGTATTTATCTGAGCCACATGGTGAGCAGAACAGTTGTCTAGTGTCAGCAAAATTTTATGATTTTGCACTTCCACAGGTGTTTGCATTCTTATTAAAAAACTTTTGAATATGTCTGTTGTCATCCACACCTTTTTATTAAGCTCGTAAATTATCAGCAAATAATCATGATTAATACCTTTGAAACATCGTGGGTTGCCATATTTTCCGATGATTACAAGTTTTTCTTTATTCGACACATCCATATTTGTGCAGAGCATGGCGCGGCGGTGAGACGCTCCTTACTATGTTTGCCACCGTGACATTTTTCGCCTCGGAGAGCCAAAGTACGATCGGGCAACATGTTGAAAAAAAATGTGTTTCATCCATATTAAAAATGTCCTTGAGCGCGTACTTCTCCAAAACATGTTTATTACTTTGCAGCCAGGTCGTCACTTCCTCTTTGTTAATTTTTTGGGCATCACCACATATACTGCAAGACAAACAATATTGTGAGGTCTTTAAAACCATCCAACCACCCATTGGACGCTTTAAAATTTTCAATGTTCAAAGTGTTAACAAGACTTGATTTTTCAATGAGCATCGGGCTTGTCACAGGTAAATTCGCCGCTCATACTTGTGAAAAAAATCGGACAGTTCTTCTTCGAGGTCTTCGTTTTTCGCAGGCCGTGAATGCTGACGTGTAGCTCTCCCTTTAAATTTATAAAAATTTCTTCAATCTTCGTCTGATTCCTTAAAATTGTAGATAAAGACGAGTTTGGAATCCCATACTTTGGGGCCAGGTTTCCTTTCCATTCTAACTTCTTGTCAATGTCTTGCAGCAAAGACATTTTTTCAGCAAGAGTAAGAGTCTTATATGCACCACGAACCGGAGCCATTGGGGGGTATATTTAAAAAAAATATTTTATAGCAATAAATTTAAATATAGTCTCTCTTGCAGTTATTAAACTAAGAATATTATTTAAACAAGTAACTAACAATGATGTAAAATACAATCTAATAAGAAACAAATACGAACCAAAGGAATATTGGAATGCATTTTCCACACAAAACTCGCAAAACAGTAGATAAATTGAGGGGATGGACCGAATCTTGTGACAATACCCAACGCCCAGTCGGTATGATCAGGATCGCACAATGTTTGTAATCCAGCCGACATAGTGCCAGAAATATTTTAGTAAATTTCATTTAGTTTTTTTTTGGCAAGTTTTATTTCGAATTATGTCAACAAAAATGCTTTGATATTCCGAGAATCAGGCAAAAATTCTTTCGAATTACGAATTATAGAGATTTTCGAATTATTGAAATACATTTGTATGAAATTGGCTTCTTCGGTCTTTCAAGTGTTAAAAAATTTCAAATTACGTCGAATTTCGAAATATAGAGGTTCGAATTCACCAGGTTTTACTGTATATATATATATATATATCCTATCAGTCTATATCGACTCTTCCTACAGAGGATATAGGATACTAGTTAATTGTGCTTGCATTCTGCAAGCATTTTTTCTCACCCTAAAGTAAAGAGTATGAGCCGACAAATAATTTTTAAATGAGACAGTTTGCACCTTCTTGCCGATTTACATTTTTTCCCTTATGGTCAATATTGGGGTATAACAACCCCAAAAATTTATAATTCTAATACTTTTATAGGTTTTCAGCATTTGTTACGAATACCTCACATTTATGCAAAATTTCATCAATGTAGCACCTCCGGCAGTGCATTTATATGAATTTCATTGTTAAAATTTTATTAATTTTTAACAGCCACAACAATACATATTTCTAAAATTTTCAATATTATTTACCACTGGAACATTATTTCCTAACTCTGTTAAACATTTCAGCTTCCTGGATCTTAAGAATGTACATAAACATTAGTCAATTTGTTAAACATTTGAAAATTTATTACAGGTGAACAAATAAAAATATTCAAATTTCTATATTCCCGTTTTCGTTATGCGGGAAATTCAACCTCTTGAAAAAATTTAAGCTTCATAGCGCATTTAGTAGTACCTAAACCATGAAATATTATTAAAATGGTTTATAATTTTTTACGGCCAAGAAAATAAACGTTGTTGCAATTTTGCAATTATTCCTCCGATAATTTCTTTTGCTTCACCTGTGTATTAAATTTCACCTCTCCAACTATAGTAGTTTGGGCCAGACATTAGTATCATTCTATATCGACTCCTCTTGCAGAGCATATAGGATACTAGTGAATGTGTGCTTGCATTCTGCAAGCATTTTCTCTCACCCTAAATTAAAAAGTATGAGCCGACAAATAATTTTTAAACGCAACAGTTTACACCTTCTTGCCGATTTACGTGTTTTTCCTTTTGGTCTACATTAGGGCAATAACAACCCCTACAATGTATAATAATAAAATATTTGCTGGGTTTTACCATTTCTTAGGATTACCTCACATTTATACAAAATTTCATCGATATAGCACCTCTAAAAGTGCATTTATATGAATTTTATTGTTTATAATTTATGAATTTTTAACGGCCACAGTAATAAATATTTCTAAAATTTTCAGTGTAATTTACTACCAGAACATCATTCCCTACCTTGTTTCAAATTTTCAGCTTCCTGCACCTTTATGAAGTACATACGCATTAGTCAATTTGTTAAACATTTGAGAATTTATTACGGCCGAGCGAATAAAAATTTTTCTTTTCTGTAATCCTGGTTTTATTATTTGGCAAATTCTACCTGGAGAAAAAATTACAGCTTCATAGCCCATATAGAAGTACCTAAACCATGAAATGTTAGTAAAATAGTTTATAAATTTTACCGGCCAAGAAAATACATATTGTTGCAATTTTGCAGTTATTCCTCCGATTATCTTTTTCGGTTAATCTATGTATTAAGTTTCAGCCCTCAAGCTATTGTTGTTTGGGCAAGATATTAGTATCCTCCTATATCCTATATAGCATTCTTTAAGCACTCTTCTTACAGAGGAGGATATAGGATACAAGTGAATGTGTGCTTGCATACTGCAAGCATTTTCTATCACCTTAAAGTAAAAATAAAAGCCAAAAAATAATTTCAACACATAAGATTTCCTCTCGGCTCCGAATTACGTATGTTTCTGTTTTGAAAATATTGGGTTAAAAACAACCCCTAAAATTTATAATTATAAAACATATAGTTGGAGATCTGAAATGTAATACACAGTTGAATAGAAAAAAATAATCATAGGAATAATTGCGAAATTGCAGCAATGTTTATTTTCTTGGCCGTAAAAAATTATAAACTATTTTACTAACTTTCATGGTTTAGGTACTTCTAAATGCGCTATGAAGCTGAAATTTTTTCAAGAGGTAAAATTTTCCAAATAATGAAAACGAGAATATAGAAATTTGAAATTTTTTATTCGTTCGGCCGTACTAAATTCTCAAATGTTTAACAAATTGACGAATGTTTATGTGCTTTAATTAGAGCCAGGAAGCTGAAAATTTCAACAGAATTAGGAAATAATGTTCCGGTGGTAAATAACATTGAAAGTTTTAGAAATATTTGTTGCTGTGGCTGTTAAAAATTAATGAAATTTAACAAAGAAATTCATATAAATGCACTTCTAGAGGTGCTACATAGATGAAATTTCTCATAAATGTTAGGTATTCGTAACAAATGATAAAACCCTATAAATGTTTTAAAATTATAAATTTTAGGGGTTGTTTTTACCCCAATATTTTTAAACAGAAAAACGTAATTCTGAGCTAAGATGCAACCTTAAGCGTTGGAAATTATTTTTCAGCTTTTATTTTCACTTTAAGGTGAGAGAAAATGCTTGCAGAACGCAAGCACACATTTACTTGTATCCTATATCCTTATAGAATTATAGGATACTAGTGGGCAAGATATTAGTATCATCCTATATCCTATATATCATTCTATAAGCACCCTTCTTCTTATAGAATTATAGGATACTAGTGGGCAAGATATTAGTATCATCCTATATCCTATATATCATTCTATAAGCACCCTTCTTACAGAGGAGGATATACGATATAAGCAAATGTGTGCTTGCATCCTGCAAGCATTTTCTCGCACCTTAATGTAAAAATAAAAGCCGAAAAATAATTTCAACGCATAAGTTTGCATCTTGGCTCCGAATTACGTGTGTTTCTGTATATATACTTGTGTGTGTATATATATATATATATATATATATATATATATAGGGTAGCAACAAGGTGTTGGAGGAAGCCCAGTGGACACTTACCTAGAATGAAGAGCCGCTGGGGGTGCTGAGGACACACGAAAAACACAAAAGAACAAAAACTACACAAAAATGGAGCTTTCGGGCTGATGCCCTTCTTCAGCGACGGAGAAACATATACTGCTTGAAGTGACACACTGGGGGGATATGGGGAGGGGGGAGGGGTAATGAGAGAAGTTCGGGGATAGGAGGAGACGGGTAGGAGGGACGGCCAATAGGGTTATCGGAGGTTAAGACCAGGTGGGGAGAAAGATGCCCTCCTCAAACGCGGTTACCCACCGGGCCTGATCCGTGACCAGATCCGGAGGGTAATCACACCGGTAACCACCAAACACCACCCTCACACTCCTCCTACTCCTCCTATTCCCGATCTTACCCCTTCTCTTACCCTTACCACCCTCTTCCACCCCGGGATTCACGAGGTCCTCAAGGAAATCCTTCACGCTGCCCACCCAATTCTTACTTCCACCTCCCACCAACCCCCCTTTACTAATTCCCCCATTCTCTCCTTCCGCCGGCCTCCTAATTTGGGAAACATCCTGTGGAAGAAAGAACCCCCCACTCCCAACCCTCCATCCGCTGCAGGATCTCAACCCTGCGGCAAACCCCGTTGTCTCACATGCCCCATCCACCCACCCTCATTTTCATTTACCAGCCCCTCCTCCAACATCACCTACCCCATCCCCTCCAGAAGTAATTGCACGATGAGGAACGTCATTTACCTCCTCACCTGCACACTGTGTCCTGCTTTTTATGTTGGCCTCACCAGCAACCCCCTCAACATTAGAATCAATGGCCACCGGAACAGCGTAAACACTAACCGTCCCCTTCCGGTGGCTTCTCACGCCAATTCACACCAGGCCACCTTCAATAATTGCTTCACTGTAAGGATTATCCGTGCCTTACCGGATGATACCTCCGCTCCCCTACTTCGACAGTGGGAGTTGGCCTACATCTTTCTCCTTAACTCTTTCTCCCCACCTGGTCTTAACCTCCGATAACCCTATTGGCCGTCCCTCCTACCCGTCTCCTCCTATCCCCGAACTTCTCTCATTACCCCTCCCCCCTCCCCATATCCCCCCAGTGTGTCACTTCAAGCAGTATATGTTTCTCCGTCGCTGAAGAAGGGCATCAGCCCGAAAGCTCCATTTTTGTGTAGTTTTTGTTCTTTTGTGTTTTTCGTGTGTCCTCAGCACCCCCAGCGGCTCTTCATTCTAGGTAAGTGTCCACTGGGCTTCCTCCAACACCTTGTTGCTACCCTTATTATTACCTTTCCTTTTCCTTAAGTATTTATATATATATATATATACATATATATATCATGTGTAAGAAGCGTCTATATATTATAGATATAGGAGGATAAAAAATTATGTGGCAATTCCGGATGTACTAAAAACTTGAAATTTAGAAAGTTTATAGGTTTTTCGTCACAACCGAAGGAAAAAATCCGAAACTGTGAAATCCCTATTTCGAGGGGCGATTTTGGTCCCTTTTTACCCCATTTTTTGCCCATAAGAAAACGTAAATTGATGTAGAGGTTTTTATATTTGCATTTTAAAATTATTTCCCGTCAGGATTTGAACTCAACACTTAAATTTTCGGATAGAATATGAATTGTAGTTTCATAATTTGGAAGACAGAATTCAAGTACGAGTAGAATTAGCATAATTTTATAGTTTTTATCGCAAGAAAGTGGTGATTTTTCTTGGTCTAACAATAGGCTTCCTAGGCAACAGCCTTAATGCTTTCATATGGGTAAGCTTTTAATGGGAATCAGAGGCTTGTATTTTAATGCCATTAATGTTAAACTGTGTCTAATGAAGGAAATTCGATATTTATATAAATCCGATTTTGGGAGTTTTTATGCCCCAGTATTGTTCCATAGGAGAAAAAAAATGATGAGACAGCTCCATATAACCTAGAGACTTGAAATTTTGCACAAATATATAAATTTCGTTGTAACCGAAGATAAAATAAAAAGTTGCAAAAATTCCATTTTTTAGGGCCGAACATTTTGCGGTTTATGTATTTCTATATGAACTACAATGCTGAAATTTTTTCTAACGGCAGAATTGACCAAATAACCAAAACGGGAATATAGAAATTTGAAAATTTTTGTTCGTTCAGCCGTAAAAATTTCTTAAATATTAAACAATTTGACTAATGTTTATGTACTTTCTGAAGGTGCAGGAAGATGAAAATTTTAACTTAGGGAGGGTTTGTTGCTTCAGTGCTAATTAACATTAAAATTTTCCAAAAGGTTTATTGTTATTATTATGGCTGTTAAAAATCCAAAAAATTTATACAATTAAGTTCATATAAATGAATTTCTAGAGGTGCTACACCGATGATATTTTGCACATATATGAGGTATTCAAACCGGATGATGAGTACCTATAAAATTTTTATAATTATACATTTTAGGGGTTGTTTTTACCCCAATAATATCAAAAAAATACACGTAATCAGGTGCACAGGTGCAAAATTATGCTTTTGAAAATTAATTGTCGGCTCTTATTCTATACATTAAGGTGAGAGAAAATGCTTGCAGAATGCAAGCACACATTCACTAGTCTATAATATATAGATGCTTCTTACACATGATATATATATATACAGTGGAACCTCATAAATCCGGCACTCGAAAATATCAAAAATCCGGCAGTTTTTGAAAAGTGACCTTTAAAAATTTTTGCCTCGGGTAGCCTAATCCACTATGGAACGATAAACGCACCGCTTTGCATCAAAATTCGCGAATTATAGAACCAATTTGACGGCAGCGGTTACATTGTGTGTGTGAGTGAGTCCAATTGTCAGCTGACCAATACATGTTGGTACGTTTTAAGGAATAGTTTCCACAGTCACACTGTATAACTTGTATACAGTCGCGTGTTAGGATTAGTAGCGATCGCATGTGTTTTTCATTAGTGTGATATTGTTCAAGTTCATATTGGAATGTCTTCAAAAAAAGCTGAAAACCCCTCCAGTAGTATTATGAAGCGTAAACATAAATCTCTTTCTACTGAACAAAAAGTAGATTTATTAAGAAAACTTGAAAAAGGTGCTTCAGTTAAGAGACTTTGTGAAGAATATAGTGTAGGCAGTTCTACTGTGTATGACTTGAAGAAACGAAAAAGTGAGTTGCTGACATTTTATGCAGACAGTGACACTTCTAAGGCCGAAAAACATTACACACTTCCAGGGTCAATGATGTCGATAGAGCATTGCTTGAATTGTTTCGACAAAGAAGAAGTGAAGGTGTACCGGTATCAGGCCTATTGCTAATACAGCAGGGAAAGAAATTCCACGACGATTTGAAAATCAATAAAACTTGCGATTATTCGCAAGGTTGGCTTCATCGCTTCAAGCTTCGCCATGGAATACGAAAATTAGCAGTGTCTGATGAAAAACTTGGTGCCGATTCGGATGCTGCCGAAACATTTGTAGAGGAGTTTACCAAGTTAATTTCGGATGAAAATCTTACTGCAGAGCAAATATATAACGCGGACGAGACAGGATTATTTTGGGGATGTCTTCCACGGAGCACACTTGCAGCCGCCGATGAGGATATGGCATTTGGAGTGAAGGAGTCAAAGGAGAGACTGATGGTTCTTGCGTGCGCAAATGCAGCAGGTACGCACAAACTAAAGCTAACCTTAATTGGTAAAAGTGCACACCGTCGTGCTTTAAAGGGTGTAAAGAATTTTTCTGTCAACTACCTTGCTAATAAACGTGCATGGATAACTTCTCAATTAATGCTGGATTGGTTTTTGAATTATTTTGCACCGGAGGCATGTGCTCAGGGACTAGGTGATGATTGTAAAATAATTCTGACATTAGATAACTGCCCTGCCCATCCTGATGCATCACTTTTGGTATTGGGTAACGTGCGTGTGGTTTATTTATCTCCAAATTGTACATCTATTATTCAACCTATGGATCAGGGAATATTACGCTCACTAAAATGCTATTACAGACAGCAATTTATGCAGAAATTGCTTGTTGCTTGCAATAGAGGCCAAGGTGTTGACGGATTTAAATAGGAATTTAACATTAAGGACTTGATTTGGACTCTAGCTAAAGCGTGGACTGATGTAACGGCCGCAACACTGAAAAATGCCTGGCATAATTTGTGGCCTGCAAGCATGTTTGAAGAATGTGATGAATCACCACCAGATTTTCTAGGTTTCAATGTTAGTGACTTTTAAAAGTTTAGCATATTTACAATTTAAAATTATTCCCAATGAATTTTGTACAAAATCATATAACTGTGTCAAATGTCAGTTGTGTCTCTCTTGTGCTGACGAAGGGATCATGCCGAAAGCTCTAACCTCTACAAATGTGTCTCTCCAACACACCAGCGGCTCTACTTCCGGTAAGTGTTCACTGGGTTTCCTTCAACACCTAGTTGCCCTAAATATCCTTACTTACCTTTCCTCTTCCTTAGTATATATATATATAATATATATATACATATTTATATATCGTATAGGTGGATACAAAATTATGAGACACTTCCAGATGTGCTAGAAACATGAAATTTGGTAGGATTATAGGTTTTTGGTCACAACCGAAGGAAAAAATCCAAAACTGTCGAAATTCCAATTTTGAGGGGCTATTTTGGCGACTTTTCTCTCCATTTTTGCCCCATAATATAACATGTAAATCTGTGTAGAGGTTTATATATTTGCATTTTAAAATTACTTCCCGTTATGATGCGAACACGAGACTTAAACTATCGGATAGGATATAAACTGTAGTTTCTTATTTTGGAAGACAGAATTCAAATTCGAGTAGAATTACCGTAATTTTATAGTTTCTATCGCAAAAAAGTGATAATTTTTCTGGGTCTAACAATAGCCTTCCTAGGCAACAGGCTTATTCCTTTCATATGGGTAAGTTTTAAATGGGAATCAGAGGCTTATATTTTAATGCCATCAATGGTACATTATGCCTAATGAAGGGAATCCGATATTTATATAATTCCCATTTTTTTAGTTAGGAAGGAATCAGATATTGTAATAATTCAAAGTCTTAGGGCCTGTTTTGCCCTATTATTGCACCATACGAGGAATAAAATTATATGGCACTTCTAAATGAGCTACAAAGTTGAAATTTGTTACGATTATATTATTTTGTACAAAATCGATTAGGAATTATTTGATATTGTAAAAATGCTAACTAATATATATATATATATATATATATATATATATATATATATATACTAGTTAATGTGTGCTTGTATTCTGCAAGCATTTTTAAAGTTTTGCATTTTTACAATTTCAAATTATTCCCAATGAATTTTGTACAAAATCATATACCTGTATCAAATTTCAACTTTGTACTTCGTTTGGAGGTTTTCGCAGCGTTTGATGATGTGGGTTGATGCTTTCGGGAGGCATCGCGTGGACGGAATTACTGCTCTCGACGTTTCGCCTTCGATGCTGAAGGCTTCTTCAGGAGCGAAGTCCAGGGGCAGTCCTGCGTCGTCTTATATATACTGGAGTCGCCTATCTCTATTGGCGGTTGGAGTCGTCGCTGCCAATGGCCGTCTGTCCGAGAGTTCCTCGGACGATAGAGAAAGGAACGACCACTCTCCCAATGGCCGCAATGACAACAACGGCTTAAAAGAGAAAGGAACTCTCGGACAGACGGCCATTGGCCGCGACGACTCCAACCGTCAATAGAGATAGGCGACTCCAGTATATATAAGACGACGCAGGACTGCCCCTGGACTTCGCTCCTGAAGAAGCCTTCAGCATCGAAGGCGAAACGTCGAGAGCAGTAATTCCGTCCACGCGATGCCTCCCTAATTCAACTTTGTAGCTCGTTTAGAAGTGCATTATAATTTTATTCGTCGCATAGGACAATTATGTGGCAAAACAGTCACTAAGGTTTCGAATTTTTACGATATCGGATTTCTTCTTTCTGTTGTAACTAAAAACCCATAATTCTGCCAAATTTTGTTTGTATCTCATTAAGAATTGCGTATAATTTTCACACCGGTATGGGGCATAAATAGGGCAAAACCGCCCTTACAATTTAGAATTTTCGCAGTATTTTATTTATCTTCGGTTGTAATGAAACATTTATAATCATTCCAAATTTCAAGTCTCTGGTACATATTGAGCTGCCTCATATTTTTGTTCTCGTATGGAGCAATACTAGTGCAAAACAGCCCCAAAAATGGGGATTATTACAATATCGGATTTCCTTCATTAGGCATAGTTTAACATTAAAGGCATATAAGCCTCTAATTCCCCTTAAAAGCTTACCCATATTAATTATTAAGCCTGTGCCTAGGAAGAATTCAAATCCGAGTAGAATTAGCGTAATTTTATAATTTTTATCGGAAAAATTACCACTTTTTCCGATAAAAATTATAAAATTACGCTAATTCTACTCGGATTTCAATTCTGCCCTCAAAAATAAGAACTACAATTCATATCCAATCCGATAGTTTAAGTCTCGAGTTCGAATCTTGATGGGAAATAATTTTAAAATGCAAATATAAAAACCTCTACACTGATGTACATGTTATCTTATGGGCCAAAAATAGGGTAAAAAGGGGCCAAGATAGCCCTTTAAAATTGGAATTTCGAAAGTTTTGGATGTTTTCCTTCGGTTGTGACCAAATATCTATATTCCTACCAAATTTCAAGTTTCTTGCACAACTGGAAGTGCCTCATAATTTTGTATACTCCTATATGATATATATACACACACACATATATGTATACACACGCACTAGTTAATGTGTGCTTGTATTCTGCAAGCATTTTCAAATTTTAGCATTTTTACAATTTCAAATTATTTCCAATCGATTTTGTACAAAATCATACAACCGTATCAAATTTCAACTTTGTAGCTCATTTAGAAGTGCATTATTATGCGCGTTTCGCTTACAGCGTGAGCGACTATTGTCCGCATGTTCATTCTCGGCTTCTACCCAACGGATTTTCATGAAATTTGATATTAAGGACTTCCAATGAAATATAATACGAAAATCGCAAAAATGAATCACGTATGACAATCAGGGGTACCACTTTACTGGGTACAAATAATTAAATTTTCGTAATATCTCGTAAACTATTGCTCATATTAAAATATTTTTCAAATGAAAGTTGTAGAACTCGTAAATTAGAGAATTTCCTTTCCTATAAATTTTTATTATAGGAGTAGCCGTTATCGTGAAAATCAAACAAGAAAGTCTTATATCGAGTTGATCTTAATACCGGATTTCCTTCATTAGGGATAGTTTAACATTATTGGCTTTAAAATATAAGCCTCTGATTCCCATTAAAAGCTTACCCATATGAAAGCATTAAGTCAGTTGCCTTGGTAGCCTGTTGTTAGACCAAGAAAAAATACCACTTTTTTGCGACGAAAACTATAAATCTACGATAATTCTACGAGGATTTCAATTCTGCCTTCAAAAATAAGGAACTACATTTTATATACTATCCGATAGTTTAAGCCTCGTGTTCGTATCTTGACGGGAAGTAATTTTAAAATGCAAATATAAAAACCTCTACACCGATTTACATGTTATCTTATAGGGCAAAAATGGGGAGAAAAGGGGCCAAAATAGGCCCTCAATACAGGGATGTGAACCGAAATGAAATTAAATATTACGTTTCAATTCACCTTGGGTCGAAAGTATTTTATGCGCTAAAAGTGTTTTGCTTCGTATCGTAACGATTGGGGAACGAACTGTTTTGTTTCACTCCAGAGGCAGAACACTTTCGGTGGAGTGGAATTAAATCATAGGAAGCGTTACAAGATGAGTTTTGTTTCGGTTTCAAAACTGTTACTGGAGGAGGTAAGAAACAGAAGTAAAACCACTCTGGAGGGATTTTAACCCCATTCCGTTTCGGTCCTAGAATTTCGCTTCGAGTAAAACGCATTCAGACTTCTTGACTCAATCGCATTTGAATATAGAGAAAGTAAAAAACCATACTAGAGATAGGATATAGACCTAAAAAGAATAAAGGAAAAATGCTGCAAATAATGTTATTATTATAGTAAAATTTTTACACATTATATATTAGAAATGCATCACTACCCATTGCGATTAACAGAACAACAAAATCATTTTTTAAAAACACAAAATTAAATTACACACTTATTTTTGTATTAGCGTTTCTTTTTTACAATCCGGGTATTTTTTTCGATAATCGTTAACAACTTGTAACAGATATTGCTTTTGACTTTCGTCTTTTGTTAAAATATTATTGTACTCTTGTATTAACTTAATTCCCCTTTCTGCCACATCATTTACTACCGATAATTTTGTCAAGATTCGGATTCCTTTCTGATAATCATCTCTTGCTTCCCATGCATCGAGGTCTGCCTCCAAAAAATCGGTTGGAATTTTAAATCTTGAAAAAAAGTTCAACGTTTCCGATGATATGAATTCGTTTAACTCTTTCATTATGAAATCCTTCACATCTCTTGGACGGAATAAAATCCTTTTAACAGTAATATCCTCTGATTCCTCCGATAATTTTTTTACCTCTACCATTTTCAATTTCGTATCCTTTGGCACACGAGAATCAAAAAACGCGAGAGCAATACTCTCAGGAGCGAGGTACCATAAGTGTCCGCAAAACTTATTCATGGACGTGCGAGAAATATCAGAATCTGGATACTGCGCCAAGTTTTTTAATAATTTAAAATCGTTAAAAGGGGCTTCGATCGCAACAGCAGCTCTAAACCAGGCTTCTACACACGAATGAACCAAAAAATGCATGTCTCGAAATGCTCTCTCTTCCCTAGCTTGAAACTGAAATTGATTTCGGAACATAAATACTTTTGAGCTATATATTGCTTTCGACATCCACCTCGCGTGATGGAAAGCACCAGGATATCGAAAGGAAATGCCACGAGGTGCAGTTGCTCCCAGAAATATAACTGTTAACTCCAGTAATTCCCTATAATCCTCCCTACACTGTTGGACTTTTAGAGAATGTATACAAAATTCTGTAGTCTGATTTAGGATATTTTGAATGGCTTATTTCACAAATGTATCGTTTATTCCGACGTCAAATTCTGTTGCGTCGATATTGGGCCACGTTTCTTGAAATCTTTTGAAAATAGGAATGTCTGGACCCAATGTAGGCAATCTCAATTTCACATCGAACACACTCCTCAGCACTAGTTCCAAAATGTGGCCTCGACAGGGCAGATACAGAAGGTCATGTTTGGTTTGTCACATTTCCTATCAAATATATTTCATCATGCGCACGAAGAGTGAACTTGCTGATGACGACGAAGATGCAGCCATTTTACAATAAATTTTATTACTTTAACACTTTTATAAACACAATTAACACAAATAAACTTGAATGAAAGCACTGTCAAACATTTCAACTACCACAGTTTTACCACAACTGCCGCATATACCTAAGTAAACTCGTCACGTGGTCAATGTAACTGGAGCCGCCAGAAAGAGTAAATCGCGGGGGGAAAAAGCCGACAAAGGAAATGAAACATGGGGTTAATTTCACTGCTCTCTGTTGTAAAGCGTTTGTTTATTCACGCTGCCACAAAAACGGCAACTTCCGAATCACTACTAGAGTATTCTTTTTTTGCTTTCTCTACATTCAAATGCGATTATCTCAAAAACGGTTGGGCCCATGAAAAAAGTTTAAATACCAAAATTGTAGGAAATTTAATGCTCTATCGACATCATCTCATCAAAATTTAGATAAGGACTTACCATTTTTGAGATATTACCTGAAATACGTTAAAAAATTGATACATCCAGAAAAATCTAGAATTTCGTAACTTTGGGGCCTTTGTGGCACCTTTTAATATTCCCCGATCGGGCAAAAAATTTTTGTAGTTCATTATTTTAGGAATTGGAACCATTCTAGGCGGTGAGACCAAAAAAAAAATTCGAAAGGTAAAAATTAAGGGCCACCCTAATATATATATATATTCATTTCATTCATGGTTTTCAATCCTAAGATTGGTTTGACATGACTAGGGAATAAACACATATGATGTGATGGTTTCCCTTTGCTTTCCACGTCAGACACGCACACATGAGTGATGAAATATGAATTATGAGTACGAACACAAACATCCATGCCCTTGGCGGGATTCGAACTCGCGACCTCAGTGATGGTAGGCCTTCCACCACCGGGGCCGGCATATATATATATATATATATATATCCATCCTATATATTATGCGCGTAATGAAGCTGCGTGCGTATGAAGCCCTGCGTAATTATATCGGCGTATTTCTCGAGAACCGTTCGTCCTAAACATATGCGGTAAACGGCGTTCTGTTTCTACTGGCTATGAGGTCCCTGGAAAAATATTTCGCTTTCTAAAGTGTCCCAGGTTCGAATCCAGGAGACTTATGTTTTCCCATAAGTTTACACGGGATTTTCGATTTTTCAGAGTGCAAGGTTTTTTCCTTCATTCGTTAAAATAGGTAAATATTGACCGATTTTCTTCTTTTTTGCTTTATTCGTCGGCTAAAGCTCTATACTATCTTAATCTTGCAATGCTTACACGTTACGCGGTCGAAATTTTCAGAAATACGCATTCGTTTTCGAAATTTTACGTATTTTTATATACTTTTATTGATTTTCACTTGGATCTTTCTTTCTTGTATTGATTTTCACGTGGATCTTGTTTGCCACCAACATTTTTCCCATTTAAAATGCATTGTGCCATTTTCGTAAATTAATTTCGGACACTTCCCGATAAGGTACAGAAATGAAATATGGTTTTTTCTAGATAAATATTGTTATTGAAACATTTATTTGGTTCATAAAAGTGTATGGCTTATTGTGGGAAATGATACTGGTATAATAGAAGAAATTAGTTGGTTGATAAAAAAGCCATCCACTTTTATGAAGCATAAAAATTTTTCAATAACAATATTTATCTAGAAAAAAATTATTTTTTGCTTTTGAGTGCATTTTAATTCACATAAAAGTGTATTCCGAGACTCTCATTGTTGCCTCCGATTCATTTAAGGCCAATTAAACCTTCAAATAGACGAAAGAAAAGCGTAATTGTTATCTTCTCTTAATTGTTAATCAAACAATAAACGTTTGCGTTGAGGTCGCCTGTATAGTAGGTCCTGTAAGAAGTTAAAATCAGTCGTTGATAGACACTTGAAGGAAAGCAACTGTTTGTGAGTTCGTCTATAAGGGTCAACATTTCTCTTTTACGCATGCTCCTAAACCACAATTTGACATGTGCCATGCAACGCATCCTGAAAGTTGACGTACAAAAACATTCGCCGTATTTGTTCGCGCATGTGTGTGTGCACGCACGCACACACAGTTTTATGGCGTAATACACGTATGCGCTGGAACCATGGTCGTGATTCATTATCGTGATTTCATTTTGTAAAGAAATGGATTTGTATCTATATAATAAATTGCTTAGTGTCCGTCACGCTAAGATTCATAAAGCCAATAACTCGAGAAGTAATGAAAACAGAAACTCGAAGGTTGGCAGAGATGCTTGATTAGCACTTTTTCAGGTGCAATAGGATGTTTCAGACAAAGGAAAGATCCAATTTATAAATAAGAAATAAAGGTAAATAAAAGGCACTTAAAGTATTCAAAATATGTTGTGAAAACAACTTTTAACGTTACCGTTACTTTTAGCGCACGGCCGCCATTTTGAAAAATGGCGTCGGTGGGGTTCAACAATCACAAACCTGAGATATCCTCATTGGGTATAATGTTGGTAGGAAATTTGGTAGAAATCGGTTGGTAAACGCAAACGTTATAAGGGAGACACACCGACGATCCCATAAGACTCCTATTATTCATTTTTTAATGATAAAAGTAGTCTAAAAAGGAGAGATATATACAACTTATTTTGAATATTTAAAGTTGTAAACTTTTCATTTGAGATGTTAAATAAATATTTTACATTTTAAATGGTGAAATAACCAATAGCGGTCCACCGTGCAAATATAAGATTTCGTCCTATGAGCAGTGGCGGATCCAAGAGGGAGGGGGGGGGGGGGAGGCGATCGCCCACCCCTTGGATAACCCCATTGCACTCCGCTGGGCTTAAATTCTTTCCGCGCAAAAATCCTCAATTACACGCTGCAGATTAGGTCTGTATAGCAAGATAAAGAAGGATTCTGATAGTGGAAGGGATTTGCAAAATATAGAGCAGTTGGCAGGGGCGGATTCGATAGGTGGAGGGGAGATTGCCCCCCCCCCCCCCCCCCCCTTGAGAAGTTTCTGGATCCGCCCCTGCCTATGAGTCATAGGTATTCTCCGTATATTACTGTCGTGGATCCAGTGCATTGATGCAATGGGTGATTCTGGGAATTCACATCAGTCGGGTGGCACGGAAACATTCATTCATACCAATAAAGTGGTAGTAAGCATGGTTTAGCATTGGAGTGGAAAAGACAAGGGTCGCCTCCGTCGTCTCGCAACACCTCGACTCGGCGCACTCGCACCGCCTCGCGCGCCTGTTCAAACTTCTCATCCTATGATCGGCTGCAGGCCGACAATGCCACCATCGACCAATCTCACCTACCGCAGCAGCTGTGGATGTAGCGAAATTTAATGCCCTCTGAAAAGATCCGGACCGAAACGTTATATTTGTGGACCCGAACTGAAACACTTTATTCCGCTCCAACCGGAATTACGGTCCAAAAAGTTTCCATACATTTTGGTTCTACTCCAGGTTGGATACATATGTTTCGGTTCGGTTACATCGAAAGTGTTCCTGTAACAGAACCCTGCGAGAATCGCTTCTTATTGTTTCGTTTCGTTTAGGTTCAGATCACTGCCTCAAAATAGGAATTTAACCAGTTTCGGATTTTTTCCTTTGGTTTTGACCAAAAACCTATAATCCTACCAAATTTAAAGTTTCTAGCACATCTGGAAGTGCCTCATAATTTTGTATCCTCCTATATATATCGTGTAAGAAGCGTCTATATAGTATAGATATAGGAGGATACAAAATTATGAGGCACTTCCAGATGTGCTAGAAACTTGAAATTTCGTAGGATTATAGGTTTTTGCTCACAACCGAAGGAAAAAATCTAAAACTTTCGAAATTCCAATTTTAAGAGGCTATTTTGGACCCTTTTTGCCCCATTTTTGGCCCATAAGAAAACGTACATCGGTGTAGAGTTTTTTATATTTCATTTTAAAATTATTTTCCGTCAAGGTTCGAACTCGAGACTTACACTATCGGATAGGATATTAATTGTAGTTTCTTATTTTTGAAGACAGAATTTAAATCCGAGTAGAATTAGCGTAATTTTATAGTTTTTTCGCAAAAATTTGGTAATTTTTCTGGGTCTAGCAATAGGCTTCCTAGG
This sequence comes from Uropetala carovei, assembly GCA_036926305.1. Taxonomy (NCBI): domain Eukaryota; kingdom Metazoa; phylum Arthropoda; class Insecta; order Odonata; family Petaluridae; genus Uropetala; species Uropetala carovei. The sequence continues at coordinate 913,848 of JAXCHB010000180.1, read as the reverse complement.
CAACAGGCTTATTGCTTTCATATGGGTAAGCTTTTAATGGGAATCAGAGGTTTATATTTTAATTCCATTAATGTGAAACTACACCTAATAAAGGAAATCCGATATTTATGTAATCCTCATTATTGCCCCATACGAGAACAAAAAAGACGAGGCAGCTGCATACGACCCAGAGACTTGAATTTTGGCACGTTTATAGATATTTCATTGCAAACTGAGATAAAATTATAAGATTGCAAAAATTCCAATTTTAAGGGGTGTTTTTGCCCCTTTTCCGCCCCATACGAGTGTGATAATTATAAGGCACTTATAATGAGATACAAACTTGAAATTTGGCAGAATTATGGGGTGTTAGTTACAACAGAAGGAAAAAATCTGAGAGTGTAAAAATTCATAATGTTAGGGGCTGTTTTAAAATGATAAGGCACTTCTAAATGAGCTGCAAACTCCAAATTTGACACGGTTATATGATTATGTACAAAATCGTGTGGGAATAATTTGAATTTGTAAAAATGCTAAAATTTAAAAATGCAGAATGCAAGAACATATTAACTAGTATCCTATATATCTATAGCCTCTGTAAGAAGAGTCTATATAGAATAATTGGAGAATACAAAATTATGAGGCACTTCCAGATGTGCTACAAACTTCAAATTTGGTAGGATTATAGGTTTCTGGTCACAACCGAAGGAAAAAATCGAAGACAGGCGAAATTCCTGTTTTGAGGGCCTATGTTGGCGCCTTTTGCCCCATTCTTTGCCCATAAGAAAACGTAAATTGGTGTAGAGGTCTATATATTTGCATTTTAAAATTACTTCCCGTCAAGATACGAACTCGAAACTTCAACTATCGGATAGGACATAAATTGTAATTTCTTATTTTTGAAGACAGACTGCAAATCCGAGTAGAAATAGCGAAAATTTATAGTTTTTATCGCAAAATGGTGGTAATGCTTCAATGTTGAAATTTGATAAGGTTATATGATTTTGTACAAAATTCATTGGGCATAATTTGAAATTGTAGAAATGCTAAACTTAGAAATGCTTGCAGAATGCAAACACACATCAACTTTTGTGTGTGTGTATATATATATATACATACATACAAACAAATACATACACATATATATATATATATATCATGTCTAAGACGCCTCTATATATTATAGATAAAGGTGGATACAAAATTGTGAGGCACTTCCAGATGTTCTAGAAACTTGAAATTTGTTAGGAATATAGGTTTTTAGTCACAACCGAAGGAAAAAATCCAAAACTTTTAAATTCCAATTTTGAGGGGCTATTTTGGCCCCTTTTCTCCCCATTTTTCCTCCATAAGATAACACGTAAATCGGTGTAGAGGGTTTTATATTTGCGTTTTTAAATTAATTCCCATCAAGATACGAACTCAAGATTTAAACTATCGGATTGGATATTATTTGTAGTTTCTTATTTTTGAGGGCAGAATTGAAATCCGAGTAGAATTAGCATAAATTTATAGTTCTTCTCGCAAAAAAGTAGTAATTTTTCTGGGTCTAGCAACAGGCTTCATGCTTTTATATGGGTAAGCTTTTAATGGGAATAGGATGCTTATATTTTAATGCCATTAATGTTAAACTACGACTAATGAAATAAATCTGATATTGATATAATCCCCATTTTTGGGGTTGTTCTGCTCCAGTATTGCTCCATACGAGAACAAAGAAGGTGAGGCAGCTCTATATGACCTAGAGACTTGAAATTTGATACAATTATGGAAATTTCATTGCAACCGATGGTAAAATTATATATTGCAAAAATCTTATTTATAGGGACGGTTTTGTTCCATTTCAGCCCCATACGAGTGTAAAAATTATATGTAACTCCTAAATAAGATACTAACTTGAAATTTGACATGGTTATATGATTTTGTACAAAATCGATTTGGAATAGTTCGATATTATAAAAATGCCAAATTTAAAAAATGCTTGCAGAATGCAAGCACATCATTATGTATGCTCTCTTCCTACAGAGGAGGATAAGATATAAGAGGATACTAATATCTGGCCCAAACTACAATAGATGGAGAGCTGAAATTTTCAGATAATGTAGATGGCATGGAGAAATGGACAGGAACAATGGAAATTTTCAATAATTTTTATTTTATTGGCGGCTTGAGGAATGCTCGTCAGATATGCAGGGTAGGTGGGAAATAAAATACCACCCGTGGACCAAAACAGAAGCAAAACCCAGTCACGTCTGTTCCCGTATCAGGCGGTGTCCTGGTCGGCGTCTGCTCCCATGTTAGGCGTTCCGCTGTGAGAACCTGGCTGTGGGTATAAAAAGCACCCAGCGTCTGTACCCAGATTGGGCGGATGCCAATAGCATCTGACTCAGAGTGGGCGGCTATCTTTCTCCCTAGAAATAGGATGTGGAAGGTCACGGGAAGCCACCACATTATCTTTTCCCAAGATTTCAACTGCTATACATGGATACTCACAGAGTAGCAAATTTATCCGGAGGTAAAACCCCCTCTCATTCGGATCTCCGGGAGAGATATACTATGCGAGAGTCAAAAACAGGCAAAGAAGAAAGGTGCGATGGAAGGAAGATAAGGAAAAGTGAAATAGTTCGCATCGGTATGTGGAATGTCCGTACTCTACTACAACCAGGGAAACTAGAAAATGCCAAGGAGGAAATGGAAAGAAATAGGCTGGATGTTTTGGGAGCTAGTGAGATTAGATGGGGAGGAACAGGGGATATTGAGAGTGGAGAGTATATGGTTTTGTATTCTGGAGAAGAAAAAGGTGGAAGGTATGGAGTGGCTATTATATTAGGGAGGTGGCTTAAAGGAGAAGTGATAGGAATAGAATTCATTAGTTCAAGGATGATCATGGTGAGGTTGGGAGGAGATAAGAAAGATCTAGTGTTAGTACAGGTATACATGCCAACTAGCCAGCACCCTGACGAAGAAGTGGAAGAGATGTATGAAAAACTAGAAGAGATTATCGAAAGAGAGAAAAGGAAGTCATGCATTATTATTATGGGAGACTGGAATGCCACTGTTGGAGAGGGAAGGGAGGGAGAGAGTGTTGGGAAATACGGGTTGGGTAAAAGGAACGAAAGAGGAGAGCGGTTGGTGGAATTTTGTGAGGAAAACTCCTTAATTGTGGGAAACACTTGGTTTAGCCATCATAAACGGATAAGGTACACATGGACGTCGAGGTTAGATGGGAGCAGGCGCCAAATTGACTATGTACTTATCCAAAAAAGATTTAGAAACTGTTTGAAGAATGTCAAATCTCTACCGGGGTTGACATTAACTCTGACCACATTCTGGTTAGGGCAGAAGTGGAAATCCGGTTAAAGAGAGTACAGAAAAAGAAAGGACAAAAGAAACTGAATGTTGAGAGCTTGAAAGAAAAAGGGGAAGACTTTGCTAGGTGTTTTGAAGGAAAAATTAATCAATATGGACGAGAGGAGGATAGACCAAATGAACTTTGGATAAATATAAGAGAGAGTTTGAAGAAGGCGGCTGAAGATACGATAGGGTACAGAAAGGATAACAGAATAAGAAAAGCTTGGGTTACACAGGAAGTGTTGGATAAAATGAGAGAACGAAGAAAGTGGAAAAACATACAAACAGATGAAGAGAAATGAATGTACAGAAGATTAAATAATGAACTGCGCAGGGAGACAGATAAAGCAAGAGAGTTAGAGGATAAATGTAGGGAAATGGAAAGGCTTGAAAGAGAGGGAAAGTATGAGCTGCTGTATAGGGAAGCGAGAGAGATGGAGCATGGGAAGGGAAGAGGGAGAAAGTGTTAAGACAATAGAAGGAAAGGACGGGAGGATACTGAACGGAAGGGATGAAGTTAGAGACAGGTGGGCAGAGTACATAGAAGAACTGTACAGTACAAAAGGAAGACCAAGAGAGATAAATATAGAAGAGGAGAGAAATGTAAATGAGGATGAGGGAGGATTCCAAGTGATTAGATCGGAAATAGAAATAGCTATAAAAGATATGAAAGATGGAAAAGCTCTGGAAGTGGATGGAATACCGGTGGAGCTTATTAAGAACCTGGATAAAAGAGGAATGAATGAAATAATGAAACTTTGTTGCTTGATCTATGAAACAGGTGAGTGGCCAACTGACTTCCTAGAAACGATCATGATACCGATTGAGAAAAACTGTAATGCTAAGAAGTGTGAGGAGTATAGGACTATTAGCTTGATTCTCATACGGCAAAAATACTTTTAAGAGTGATTAACAGTAGGTTGAGTGGAAAAATGGAAGAGATGATTGTGGAGGAGCAGTTTAGTTTTAGAAGAGGAAGGGGCACTAGAGACGCCATTGGAGTGTTGAGGATTATAGGGGAGAGATTTATTGAGAAAGGAAGAGATCTGTATGTGGCATTTATTGACCTTGAAAAGGCTTTTGATAGAGTAAACTGGGCAGTACTGATGGATATTCTGGAGGAGGTTGGAGTGGAATGGAAGGAGAGAAGACTTATAAGGAATTTATACATGAATCAGAAGATTAGAATAAGGTTGGAAGATGAAATGACAGAAGGGAGTCGGATAGGAAGACGTGTGCGGCAGGGATGCTGTCTTTCGCCAACTTTATTCAACATTTACATAGAGCATGCTATTGGAAGGTGTGTTAAGGAAGAACAAGGCATAAAGGTCGGTGGGAGAAATATTAATTGTATAAGGTTTGCAGATGACATGGTTATAATTGCAGAAATCGAGGGAATGCTGGAGGAGTTGAGAAACAAGGGAAAACAGTATGGGATGGAATTAAATGTGAAAAAGACAAAAGGCATGGTCATCAGCAAAGAGGGCAAGAGAGCAAGAATGAAGATTGGCAGAGAGGAAATAGAAATGGTTAAGCAGTTCAAGTACCTGGGGAGTGTGGTATGTGACGATATGAGATGTGATAAGGAGGTAATAGCTAGAATAGCAATAGCAAAGGCAGCGTTCAATAAGAAGAGGCAATTAATCTGTGGACCGTTATATAGAAGTTTGAAGAAAAGACTGGTAAAATGTTATGTTTGGAGTGTGGCGTTATATGGAGCAGAGACTTGGACGCTGAGGAAAAAGGAAAAGAAGAGGCTGGAAGCGTTTGAAATGTGGGTTTGGAGAAGAATGGAGAGGATAAGTTGGAGGGACAGAGTAAGGAACGACGAAGTAATGGAAAGGATAGGTGAAGAGGTTAATACTGAAATGTGTAGAAAAAAGGAAGAAGAACTGGTTGGGACGTTATTTAAGAAGGGACTGTTTAATAAAGGATATGATAGAGGGAATGGTTGAGGGGGTGCGTGGTAGAGGAGGGAAGAGAATGCAGATTTTGGAGGAACTGAAGAAAAGAGGTGTTACCTATGCTGAACTGAAGAGAAAGGCTGAGGACAGAGAGGAATGGAGAAGAGAGGACTAGCATTTGAAGCAAACCTGCCAACTGGCAGAACACATTATTATTATTATTAAACAAATATTTCATGGTTTAAATACATCTAAATGTTCTACAATGCTGAAATTTTTTCTGTCTGTAGAATTCACTAACAAGGGGAGAGTCAGACATTCGGGTCACCGAATCTTTTCAAAATCTGCACCCATGTAGTACACGGTAAGGACTATTGAGTGTGGAAGCCATAGGGCGCACCTCTCAAACATTCTCGAGAAAATCAACCGAGAAGTTTGGTGCGTTACACTAATACTCTCGAACCATATTTTCCCAGCATGAGTCACAGTGGCGTAGTGGTTAAGGCATTGGCATTGAAGCATGAGGGTTGCTGGTTCAATTCTGCCCATCTGTACTTTTCTATTTTTATTTTTATTTTCGCAGCTGTGATTTTATTTTAACATTAACAATAAATCGTGGAAAATTACGTGTTTAATTTTTTAAATTTTAAATGCGTTTTTATAATTTTTCACTTTTATTTCTTTTTTGTATCCTTGACATTATTTTTCAATCTTTTAACTTCGACACTTCCTTCTTTATGTACAATTTCGCATACTTATACTGATAGTGATGAATGAATGTAAAGAATCATCTCCAGCTTTTATATTTTCTTCCCACCTCTTTAAATCGTCCTTTCTTTTTAATCAAAGACATCATTTTTTCTGAAGTTTCTAGACTCCATTTAGGGTGGGAGATGAGGAAAAAGGTGAAAAAATCTGCCATGACCAGGAATCGAACCTGGGCCTTCCACTTGCCGGGCGGATATTCTACCACTGAACTACCGTGGCAGACTAATTCTCCTGTTTCAGAACGGGTGTTCACTAGTGAGGTTCACGACTTTAATTTTCTTTTCCAGTGGAATGAATTCGGCTTTTATCTTCTTCTCCTCTGGCACATAATCTTCATCTTCTGTATAACCACCTTCAACCTCATGGAAGAGCCCTTCTTCATCAATTTCGTGGATAAGGATGAGCACCTCGTCACTCACAAGTTTCTTTTCCCCTTACATTTCGACAGTACACTGATACAGCTCTTCTCCCATCGCCATAGCGGCTTCAGAAATCGTTGAAGATGGTTCTAGGACAACGGGGTCATTTTCCAGAAGAAGATGCTCACAGTACAAGAACTCATCTTTCAATCGAAGTTTTGCCGTTTGACTGTGAAGCGAATCTTCATCACACTCACTTTCCGAAGGTCTCGAAAAACAAGGAACAGGCTCCATTTTTGTAATAACAGCAACAAACTCACGCTTGCCCTACATTAGATATTCGTCTCACCTTCACAAAAGATAACCGATGAATGAGGCGTGTAAAAGTACAACAATAGACATGACAGAAATAGTTTGTCCAATATAGTTTTTACAATTACATGCAGTTTCGTGTGGTCAGAAGTAAATTTAAAAAACACTAGATATTTTCAGAACAGTCTGGAAGAAATAGGCTACTTATTGTTACGTACTAATTCTTATACAGGAATACAATAATAACGAATAACAATATACAACACTTTCTTTGACAAAAAATGCATTTTATTAATAAATGAAAATTCAGTATAAAATGTGTTCAGTTTATTTACAACTTCATTTGTTAATATTTTACTTATGGGTATTGTTTACATTCATTCATCACTATCAGTATAAGTATGCGAAACTGTACATAAAGAAGGAATTGTCGAAGTTAAAAGATTGAAAAATAATGTCAAGGATACAAAAAAGAAATAAAAGTGAAAAATTATAAAAACGCATTTAAAATTTAAAAAATTAAACACGTAGTTTTCCACGGTTTATTGTTAATGTTAAAATAAAATCACAGGTGCGAAAATAAAAATAAAAATAGAAAAGTACAGACGGGCAGAATTGAACCAGCAACCCTCATGCTTCAATGCCAACGCCTTAACCACTACACCACTGTGACTCATGCTGGGGAAATATGGTTCGAGAGTATTAGTGTAACGCACCAAACTTCTCGGTTGATTTTCTCGAGAATGTTTGAGAGGTGTGCCCTATGGCTTCCACACTCAATAGTCCTTACCGTGTACTACATGGGTGCAGATTTTGAAAAGATTCGGTGACCCGAATGTCGGACCCTCCCCTTGTAAGTAACGATATCGGAAGTATAGAAATTTGAAAATGTTTATTTATTCGGCCGTTAAAAATTCATAAATGTTAAAAAAAAGATTGACATCTTTATATACCTTTGTTCGAAGTAGAAACTTGAAAATTCTTTGAAAATTAAGGAATTGTTTTCAGTTACAATTAGATTTGAAAAATTCAGAAAAGTTTATTATTGTGGTTGTTGAAAATTCATAAAGTTTAAACAATATAATTTATATAAATGCAATTCTAGAGGTGCCTCATAGATGAAATTTTGCAGAAATGTGAGGTATTTGCAACAAATGATGAAAACCTATAAAATTTTTACAATTATAAATTTTAGGTGTTGTTTTTATTCTAATATTGTTCATAAAGAAAAACACGTAAATCGGTGCACAGATGCCAACTTTTGTGTTTAAATATTATTTGTCTGCAATTAATTTTTTTATTAAGGTGAGAGAGAATGCTTGCAAAATGCAAGCACACATTAACTAGTATTTTAATATAATAATAGCCATCGTCTGTAGGTTGGTTGGTTGGTTGGTCACGCTATGTAAATGCTAATAACTCGAGAAATAATGATGATAGAAACTCGAAATTTGGTAGAGATGCTTGATTAACACTTTTTCAGGTGATGACAAATTTAAATCGTGAAAAAATTCCTTGGTTCGTCTCCAAGAGAGGCATTTCCATTTCCCATTACTTAACATGTAAAATGCGATTTTTCGACATGCAGGCTTTTATTCATTAGGCAATTAAAATTAGAAGAAATTACTAGACGACCTTTGGATTTGAACCATTTTGAAGAAAAATTTATGAAGTTTCTTATTCAGTTCGTCTTTCTTCGCCCACAGTTCGAAATATTCCATGTTAAACGTTTAATTTGCATATTTTGTGGAAATCTCGCCATTTTAACGTGATGTTGCTATGTCGACCATTACCATTGTTACACCTCAAATTACTATTATAATAAGCGTGCCTGAGTGCTTCAATACGAGAGAGAGATAAGAAGGAAGGGGAGAGATTGGCGTGTTTTGTGGAAAATAATTATATTAACGTAAATATAAAAAATTTCAAGTATCAACAGTGTCATTTTAGAAAAATTGGGAATAAAAAGCATTCTTAATTTAAATTCCTTGTAAACCATATGTGCTTACGAATTTATATTGTTATACCTCGAATTAATTTTGTAACAATGGCCGAAGTTTTGAAACGAATATAAATTAAAATTCAATTAAAATTAAAAGGACATTTAAAACTGTTAACAGGCAATTTTCGAAGAAACAACAGTGGATCTTTTAATGAATTGATTTGTTTTTATAAAAGGAATTTTGATGCTTATTTAATACAGAGTAAGTTCTAACGCTTATAATACATTTAAATCTAATAACAGTGGCTATTATAGTTTAAAGAAAGAACTTTATTTATTCACTTTACAGAATGAATTAATTTTAGGCTAGCATTGCCTATTATAAAAGGAGTTACTTTGGAATTTACAATATGTAAAGTGGAAGTTGTACTGAATTGAATCAAGTTCTCTTCTAAGTTTGAACTACATTTAAAACTGGTGAAAGTGGTTGTTTCGGAAAATGAGAAGGCAAGACTGCTGACCAGATGATAAACGATATTAAGGTACTTTATATTCCAAAATTTATTTAAAGTATTATCAGAGGCAACTGAAGATTGAACCAATTTTTTGGAACCGGAATTCTGCTTATTTAATGAAATTGAAATCCTAATGCTATAATCAATTTAAAACTAATAACAATGGCTAATTTAGTAGAAAGAAAGGTACTATTTTATTCACAAGGAATTTCTGTGAGATTTTAGTTACTTTATTAAAACAGACTTATAATATAGAAATATACGATGGTTAAAACAGTGCACAATTTTGGAATTTACAATATGTAAAGTGGAAGTTGTACTGAATTGAATCAAGTTCTCTTCTAAGTTTGAACTCCATTTAAAACTGGTGAAAGTGGTTGTTTCGGAAAATGAGAAGGCAAGAGTGCTGAGCAGACGATAAACGATATTGAGGTACATTTTATTCCAAAATCTATTTAAAGTATTATCAGAGGCAATTGAAGATTGAACCAATTTTTTGGAACCGGAATTCTGCGTATTTAATGAAATTGAAATCCTAATGCTATAATCAATTTAAAACTAATAACAATGGCTAATTTAGTAGAAAGAAAGGTACTATTTTATTCACAAGGAATTTCTGTGAGATTTTAGTTACTTTATTAAAACAGACTTATAATATAGAAATATACGATGGTTAAAACAGTGCACAATTTTATTCTTACGATTTTCACGTTGCATTGACGGAAATTTGTTCATTAAATCTGTTGAAATTCAACGGGCACTAATGCTAGTATGTATATATCATGTGTAAAAAGCGTCTATATATTATAGATATAGGAGGATACAAAATTATGAGGCACTTCCAGGTGTGATAGAAACTTGAAATTTGGTAGGTATATAGGTTTTTAGTCACAATCGAGGGAAAAAATCCGAAACTGGTGAAATTGCTATTTCGTGGGGCTATTTTGCCCCATTTTTTGCCCATAAACAAACGTAAATTGGTGTAGAGATTTTTATATTTGCATTTTAAAATTACTTCCCATCAAGACACGAACTCGAGACTTCAACTGTCGGATAGGATATAAATTGTAGTTCGTATTTTTGAAGACAGAATTCAAATGCGAGTAGAATTACCGTAAATGCATAGTTTTTATTACAAAAAGTGGTAATTTTTCTGAGTCTAACAATAGGCATCCTATGCAACAGGCTTAATCCTTTCATATGGGTTAACTTTTAATGGGAATCAGAGGCTTATATTTTAATGCCATTAATGTCAAATTACGACTAATGAAGGAAATCCATTACTGATATAATCCCCATTTTTGTTGCTGTTCTGACCCAGTATTGCTCAACACGAGAACAAAAATGGTGAGGCAGCTCCAAATGACCTAGAGACTTGGAATTTGGCACGATTATAGAAATTTTGTTGCAACCGAAGATAAAATAAAAAATAGCAAAAATTCAAATTGCCTCATTTCTACCCAATACGAGTAGAAATCCGATACTGTAAAAATTCAAAGTCTTAGCGAATGTTTTGCCAAATAATTTTCCTATGCGACGATTAAAATTATAATGCACTTCTAAATGATCTGCAAAGTATAAATTTGATACGGTTATATGATTTTGTACAAAATTAATTCAGAATAATTTGAAATTGTTAAAAATGCTATACTTGAAAAATGCCTGCAGAATGTAAGCACACATTAAGTAGTATCTAAAATATAAAAACGCTTCTTACACATGATATATATATCATATCCATAATATATAGACGCTTCTTACACATGATATATACATATCATATCTATAATATATAGATGCTTCTTACACATGATATATAAATATATATATATATCATCATTCTATAAGCACTCTTCTTACAGAGGAGGATATACGATACAAGTAAATATGTGCTTGCATTCTGCAAGCATTTTCTCTCACCTTAAAGGAAAAATAAAAGCCGAAAAATACCGTATATACTCGTGTATAGTACGACTCCTGATTTTTTGGTGAACAAACCTGATTTTTTCATATATCTCGTTTATAGTACGACCCCAGCTTTCCACCATGGTCGATATATTTCGTTTCGATAGCTCGATGGTTACGAGCGAGATATATCGAACAACCTTGATTTTCCACACCACCGTAGAATAGACCGTAAATGTCGTAAATAGTATTTCTTGTGAGTACACTAAAATTCGGATAAGTTAAGTATCTTCCTCCTAAAACATTTAATAAAAAGTGATAGGAATCATGATTGCACAAGATGAAATAAAATCGTTTCAATTCTAGTACGTCTGGATTACGTTCCGCGTACGTAATGGTTCCACTCGCTCATCTACTTAATAGGTAGGGATAACGGATAAAAAGAAATTACTTTGTAATATTCCACAGTCTTTATTGTTTCTTCAATCACACACCGACCGGTTTCCACTACAACATCATTCTAATGGTGTTACTAACCGACGTAACACCTTTAAAATGACTTTGTAGTGGAAACCGATCGGTGTGTGATTGAAGAAACAATAAAGACTGTTGAATATTACAAAGTAATTTCTTTTTTCCAAGATGTCGAAATTCCATAAAGTTACGCCGTCTACGATACTTTTAGTCCAACTCGTTCCAATCCATCCGTTGTAAAAAGACGCAAACAAAGATGTACATACATAAAATTCAAGAAAGGAAGTGCCCGTAAATAGTCACTTATAGCAAGTATTTGTGAATTTGAAGCTGTATATATGAAAAAGATTCTACTTTTCACGAAGCAACATAACAACGATAAAGGACCTCACTGCTAAGGTTAGCCTACCATTAGAATGCGTGCGGGTGGCATAACTTCACCAAAAATGCCCGTGAAGATACATGAATTTTAAATCCTCAAATGCATTACTCTTGTATAGTACGATCCCCAATTTCTGCAATAAAAATTTGGTCGTAAAAACACGTACTATACACGAGTATATACGGTACTTTTCCTCTTTTAAGGTAGCATCTCAGCTCCGAATTATGTGTTTCTCTCTTTTGAAAATATTTGGGTAAAAACAACCCCTAAAATTTATAATTATAAATCATTTATAAGTTTTTATCATTTGTTACGAATACCTCGCATTTATTCGAAATTTCATCAAAGTAGCACCTCTAGAACAGCATTTATATGAATTTCATTGTTTAAATTGTATTAATTTTCAACAGCCACACCAATTAATATTTCTAAAATTTTCAATGTTATTTACAACCGGGACAATATTTCCTAACCCTGTTATAATTTTCAGCTTCCTGGATCAACAGATAGCACATAAACATTAGTCAATTTGTTAAACATTTGAGAATTTATTACGGCCGAACGAATAAAAATTTTCAAATTTCTATATTCCCGTTTTCATTATTTGGCAAATTCTAGATGTGGAAAAAATTTCAGCTTGATAGCGCAATTAGAAATACCTAAACCATGAAATGTTAGCAAAATTGTTTATAATTTCTAGCGGCCAAAATAATGCACATTGTTGCAATTTTCGAATTATTCCTCCGATTATTTTTTTCGGTTCACCTATGTATTAAATTCCAGCTCACCAAGTATTGTAGTTTGGGCCAGACATTAGATATATATATATATATATATATATATATATATATATATAAATAAAATAAAAGCCGAAAAATTACTTTCTATGCATAAGTTCACATCTCGGTTCCGAATTACGTGTTTTTCTGTTTCGATAATATTGGGGTAGAAACAACCCCTAAAATTTATAATTATCATACAATTATAGGTTTTTATCATTTGTTACGAATAACCCAAATTTATGTGAAATTTCATCCATGCAGCACCTCTAAGAGTGCATTTATATGAATTTCATTGTTTAAACTTTTTAAATTTTTAACAGCCACAGCAATAAATATTTGTAAAATTTTCAATGTTATTTCCCACCGGGACATTATTTCCTAACCCTTTTAAATTTTTCAGCTTCCTGGATGTACAGAAAGTACATAAACATCAATTTTTTAAACATTTGAGAATTTATTACGTCCGAACGAATAAAAATTTTCAAATTTCTATATTCCCGTTTTCATTATTTGGCGAATTCTGCAGGTAGAAAAAATTTCAGCTTGATAGCGCATTTAGAAATACCTAAACCATGAAATGTTAGTAAAATTTTTTATAATTTTTACCGGACAAGTATTTAAACATTGTCGCAATTTTCCAATTATTCTTCCGATTATTTTTCTCGGTTCACCTACGTATTATATTCCAGCTCCCCAGCTATTGTAGTTTGTGCCAGACATTAGTATCCTCCTATCTTTCTATATCGACTCTTCTTACAGAGGATATAGGATATATATATACTAGTGAACGTGTGCTTGCATTCTGCAAGCATTTTCTCTCACCTGAAAGTAAAAATAAAAGCCTAAAAATTACTTTCAATGCATAAGTACGCATCTCGTCTCCGAATTACGTGTTTTTCTGTTTCGATAATATTGGGGTAGAAACAACCCTTAAAATTTATAATTATAATACATTTATAGGTTTTTATCATTTGTTACGAATACCCCAAATTTTTGCGAAATTTCATCCATGCAGCACCTCTAAGAGTGCTTTTATACGAATTTAATTGTTTAAAATTTTTAAATTTTTAACATCCACAGCAATAAATATTTCTAAAATTTTCAATGTTATTTACCACCGGGACATTATTTCCTAACCCTGTTAAAATTTTCAGCTTCCTGGATCTACAGAAAGTACATAAACATTAGTCATTTTTTTAAACATTTGAGAATTTATTACGGCCGAACGAATAAAAATTTTCATATTTCTATATTCCCGTTTTCATTATTTGGCGAATTCTACAGGTAGAAAAAATTTCAGCTTGATAGCACATTTAGAAATACGTAAACCATGAAATGTTAATAAAATAGTTTATAATTTTTACCGGTCAAGAAAATAAACTTTGTCGTAATTTTCCAATTATTCCTTGGATTATTTTTCTCGGTTCACCTATGTCTTAAATTCCAGCTCTCCAGCTATTGCAGTTTGGGCCTGACATTAGTATCCTCGGTTCCCAGATGATATGTCCACAGTCTTTATGTCCACTGCCTTTATGTCCACTCTTATATGTCCACAGCCTTTTCGTCCACTGCCTTTATGTCCACTTTTTTTTATGTCCACAGCCTTTTTGTCCACTGCCTTAATGTCCACCATTATATATGTCCACAGCCTTTTCGTCCACTGTTTTTTTTGTCCACTTTTGTATATGTCCACAGCCTTTTCGTCCTTTTCTTTGTCCACTTTTGCATAAGTCCAGAGAGACTTTATTTCGAAGTATGAAAAATATGAAGGGCAAACCTGAAGATGGAGGAGAGTTTGAGGGAGAGGGAGTAATCCGAAGGAAACACTGCGGACATTGGTATCGATCGACTAGGAATTTTATAACAATTACGAATATAAAGCTAAAAAATGAAAATGGAGGGGGTGTAGAAGGAGTGGGAGGGAAAAGGAGGTGCGGAAGCAATCCGAAGGAAACACTGCGGACATTGGTGTCTATCGACTAGGAATTTTATAACAATTACGAATATGAAGCTAAAAAATGAAAATGGAGGGGGTGTAGTAGGAGGGGGAGGGAAAAGGAGGTGAGGAAGGAATCCGAAGGAAACACTGCGGACATTGGAGTCTATCGACTAGGAATTTTATAAGAATTACGAATATGAAGCTAAAAAATGAAAATGGAGGGGGTGTAGTAGGAGGGGGAGGGAAAAGTAGGTGCGGAAGCAATCCGAAGGAAACACTGCGGACATTGGTGTCTATCGACTAGGAATTTTATAACAATTACGAATATGAAGCTAAAAAATGAAAATGGAGGGGGTGTAGTAGGAGGGGGAGGATAAAGGAGGTGAGGAAGGAATCCGAAGGAAACACTGCGGACATTGGAGTCTATCGACTAGGAATTTTATAAGAATTACGAATATGAAGCTAAAAAATGAAAATGGAGGGGGTGTAGTAGGAGGGGGAGGGAAAAGTAGGTGCGGAAGGAATCCGAAGGAAACACGGCGGACATTGGTGTCTAGCGACTAGGAATTTTATAACAATTACGAATATGAAGCTAAAAAATGAAAATGGTGGCGGTGTAGTAGGAGGGGGAGGGAAAAGTAGGTGCGGAAGGAATCCGAAGGAAACACTGCGGACATTGGAGTCTATCGACTAGGAATTTTATAAGAATTACGAATATGAAGCTAAAAAATGAAAATGGAGGGGGTGTAGTAGGAGGGGGAGGGAAAAGGAGGTTCGGAAGGAATCCGAAGGAAATAATGCGGACATTGATGTCTATCGACTAGGAATTTTATAACAATTACGAATATGAAGCTAAAAAATGAAAATGGAGGGGGTGTAGTAGGAGGGGGAGGGAAAAGGTGGTGCGGAAGCAATCCGAAGGAAATACTGCGGACATCGGTGTCTATCGACTAGGAATTTTATAACAATTACGAATATGAAGCTAAAAAATGAAAATGGAGGGGGAGGGAAAAGGAGGTGCGGAAGGAATCCGAAGGAAATACTGCGGACATTGGTGTCTATCGGCTAGGAATTTTATAACAATTACGAATATGAAGCTAAAAAATGAAAATTGAGGGAGTGTAGTAGGAGGGGGAGGGAAAAGTAGGTGCGGAAGGAATCCGAAGGAAACACTGCGGACATTGGTGTCTATCGACTAGGAATTTTATAACAATTACGAATATTAAGCTAAAAAATGAAAATGGAGGCGGTGTAGTAGGAGGGGGAGGGAAAAGTAGGTTCGGAAGGAATCCGAAGGAAACACTGCGGACATTGGAGTCTATCGACTAGGAATTTTATAACAATTACGAATATGAAGCTAAAAAATGAAAATGGTGGCGGTGTAGTAGGAGGGGGAGGGAAAAGTAGGTTCGGAAAGAATCCGAAGGAAATACTGCGGACATTGGTGTCTATCGACTAGGAATTTTATAACAATTACGAATATGAAGCTAAAAAATGAAAATGGAGGGGGTGTAGTAGGAGTGGGAGGGAAAAGTAGGTGCGGAAGGAATCCTAAGGAAACACTGCGGACATTGGTGTCTATCGACTCGGAATTTTATAAGAATTACGAATATGAAGCTAAAAAATGAAAATGGAGGGGGTGTAGTAGGAGGGGGAGGGTAAAGGAGGTGCGGAAGCAATCCGAAGGAAATACTGCGGACATCGGTGTCTATCGATTAGGAATTTTATAACAATTACGAATATGAAGCTAAAAAATGAAAATGGAGGGGGAGGGAAAAGGAGGTGCGGAAGGAATCCGAAGGAAATACTGCGGACATTGGTGTCTATCGGCTAGGAATTTTATAACAATTACGAATAGGAAGCTAAAAAATGAAAATTGAGGGGGTGTAGTAGGAGGGGGAGGGAAAAGTAGGTGCGGAAGCAATCCGTAGGAAATACTGCGGATATTGGTGTCTATCGACTAGAAATTTTATAACAATTACGAATATGAAGCTAAAAAATGAAAATGGAGGGGGTGTAGTAGGAGGGGGGGGAAAAGGAGGTGCGGAAGCAATCCGAAGGAAATACTGCGGACATTGGTGTCTATCGACTAGGAATTTTATAACAATTACGAATATGAAGCTAAAAAATGAAAATGGAGGGGGTGTAGAAGGAGTGGGAGGGAAAAGGAGGTGCGGAAGGAATCCGAAGGAAATACTGCGGACATTGGTGTCTATCGACTAGGAATTTTATAACAATTACGAGTATGAAGTTAAAAAATGCAAATGGAGGCGGTGTAGTAGGAGGGGGAGGGAAAAGGAGGTTCGGAAGGAATCCGAAGGAAATACTACTGACATTGGTGTCTATCGACTAAGAATTTTGTAACAATTACGAATATGAAGCTAAAAAATGAAAATGGAGGGGTTGTAGTAGGAGGGGGAGGGAAAAGTAGGTGCGGAAGGAATCCGAAGGAAATACTGCGGACATTGGTGTCTATCGACTATGAATTTTATAATAATTACGAATATGAAGCTAAAAAATGAAAATGGAGTGGGTGTAGAAGGAGTGCGAGGGAAAAGGAGGTGCGGAAGCAATCCGAAGGGAACACTGTGGACATTGGTGTCTATCGACTAGGAATTTTATAACAATTACGAATATGAAGCTAAGAAATGAAAATGGAGGGTGTGTAGTAAAAGGGGGAGGGAAAAGGAGGTTCGGAAGGAATCCGAAGGAAATACTGCGGACATTGGTTTCTATCGACTAGGAATTTTATAACAATTACGAATATGAAGCTAAAAAATAAAAATGGAGGGGGTGTAGTAGGAGGGGGAGGGAAAAGGAGGTGCGGAAGGAATCCGAAGGAAACACTGCGGACATTGGTGTCTATCGACTAGGAATTTTATAACAATTACGAATATGAAGCTAAAAAATGAAAATGGAGGGGGTGTAGTAGGAGGGGGAGGGAAAAGGAGGTGCGGAAGGAATCCGAAGGAAATACTGCGGACATTGGCGTCTATCGACTAGGAATTTTATAACAATAATGAATATGAAGCGAAAAATTGAAAATGGAGGGGGTGTAGTAGGAGGGGGAGGGAAAAGGAGGTGTGGAAGGAATCCGAAGGAAACACTGCGGACATTGGTGTCGATCGACTATGAATTTTATAACATTTACAAATATGAAGCGAAAAATTAGGGGGGTGCTAATACAAGAGGAAGGGAACAGTGGGTGTGGAAGAAATCCGAAGGAAGTACTGCAGACATTGGTGTCTATCGACTAGGAATTTTGTAGTATATTCATCCAGGATGATCAATTCTGATAATGAATCTGGAAGACAAGGACAAGATATAGCAGCAACTCTACGAAGCATTGAAGGTACGTTCTCATAGCTGGGCATAGCAGAAGCAGCTTCTGTATCTTAGGGATCCAATTCTTTGGTTAGTATTTCACTATTTTATTAGGCAAAAAGATTTTATTTTTGAATTTTTTAAATACCTTTTCTCGTTATATAAATAAGGGCTGCAAAACTTGAGTTGCGTGGGGACCCAAGCAGTTGTGCAGGAGCACACAGATCTATGTGGATAGCATTTTCAAAACAACGCCTAAGCTATTTTTCCAGCTATATACAATACATGATTTGGTGCAGGGGCGTGTATTTCCATTTGTATAATGCTTAACGAAAAGAAAAATGAAGGTTCTTATGCATCAATATTTTAACAACTCAAACAACACTGTGACTTTTTAAATTATAATTTTAATCCAGAACTGCTCATGCTTGATTTTGAATTAAGTGCTATAAATGCAGTGCGGAAAACTTTCCCCAATTCTACCATTAAGGAATGCCTCTTCCATTTTAGTCAATCCATATAGAACATGTAATGGCATTAGGCATAAATGCTCAATTCAATAATAACGACGTTATTAGGAATGGTATACGGAAGCTGATGGCATTACCGTTTATCCCTGTTGAGGACGTGCTTGATATTTTTGACCACTTGCTTGCAATCCTCGACCCTACACTAGGGGATCTAGCAACGTATGTGGAAATAACTTATATACGAGGAAGGGAAGGCAGGGGATGAGAGGATCCATTCCTCCTAGGTTTCGTCTGGAATTATGGAGTGTAGGTATATGAGCAAACTGTAAACAGACAACAGCGGACCAACAACGCCGTAGAAGGGTGGCACTCACACTTCCGAAGAATGATTCTTACGCACCGTCCAGCAGTTGGATATACATGTCATAGAGGATGTCATTCCTGCATCTTTCGTTTCGAGTATTTTTCTTTAAACCGATATTGAAGGAGAATCGATTTTTCATTCTACAAATATATTCTACTATTGGTATTTTTTTATGAACAAAGCAATTTGAATTAATGAAAGGAATCCTTTATGCTTCAATAAATATAATTAACCAATTTTTCGGAATTATTCTTTTGTGTGTGGGTATTTGTCGCCGTATGAGAGAGGCAGGTTTTTGACCTTCTATATTTAACATCATTCATCCAAAATCCTCAATAATCTATATTCATTGATTTGATCGAAGTCGCAAATACTCCCTAGATTTCTTGAAATACCTGCAATGGGATGTGTAAATTTACTTTCGGATCTTTTTTCTTTCCAAGCAGTTTATATGAAAATCTTTATTATGTTTAATTTTGAATTCCAGCGAGGTAATAAAGCATGTTATTCCCGTGAAACACTGTTTGAAGTATTTTCCATAAATTGGAATTTTCATAAGATTCAACTTTTTCATAATTTTAATTTCTCCATGGGAAGTTATTTAACAAACAAATACACTTGGCATAAATGGAAATAAATGTCTTAACATCCCCATAGGAACTCATTCGTAAATTTACAAGTGGGGGATGCCACATCATTCTATAAGCACTCTTCTTACAGAGTAGGATATAGGAGGATACTAATGTCTGGCCCAAACTACAATAGTTGGAGAGCTGAAATTTAATACATAGGTGAATCGAAAAAAATAATCATAGGAAAAATTGCAACAATGTTTATTTTCTTGGCCGTTGAAAATTATAAACAATTTTACAAACATTTCATGGTTTAGGCACTTCTAAATGTGCTATGAAACTGAAATTTTTTCTAATGGTAGAATTTGCCAAATAATGAAAACGGGATTATAGAAATTTGAAAATTTTTATTCGTTCGGCCGTAATAAATTCCTAAATGTTAAACAAATTGACTAATGTTTATGTACATTTTGAAGATCTAGGAAGCTGAAAATGTCAACAAAGTTAGGAAATAATGTTCCATTGAAAATTACATAAAAGTTTTATATTGTGGCTGTTAAAAATTCATAAATTTTAAACAATGAAATTCATATAAATGCATATAAATATAGAGGTGCTATATCGATGAAATTTTGCATAAATGTGAGGTATTCGTAAGCGTCCAAAATTACCAAATCAGAATGTTTCTCATACAACTGCTAAAGCAAGAGTGACAATATTCTTACCAATAATCTGAAGAAGTGGTGGATGTTAGAGGAACATACTCCTCTTGTGAAAGGCTATTCCATTCATATACTTCGTATTTGGGAAAAACCCTTCTGGCGGAATCGCAAAAATACTCTTTCCCGAGGTTACACACAATGGCGTGCACTTCGGTTGGTATAGATATGAAGATGAAACGGCTCCACAACCAGCGGCAACATTTATGAAAGCTTCTTTTGGCCATTTCGCTCAAAAGACAAAGGGTGTAAATGGACGGCATGCAAGACCAGATGTCCCAGTGAATAGTGGGTCGTAGTGGGGGAGGTAAACCTTTCCTCTTGTACCTGAGTTTTGGGTGGGACGGCGTCACAGCACAACACAAGTGCGAGGGGAGGAATTTGACATCTAAGGTCTTTGAATGCTGGGGAAATCCAGATAGCTCCTTTTGCCGTTCCTGCGAGAACGAAAAATTTTTAATTTCGTTCTCGACTCGGCGTTACTCGAACGAATATTTCGAAAGTCAGTACACATACGGAATATTTCTAACACCTGAAAGGTAATTTTATGAAATATATTAAAATAATCGAGTTACTATCTGTATATTCAGCGATGCGCGAATTAGTTCAAATATGAAATGAACTAATCCTCACAAGCATTGAAAAATGTTCTGAGAATATAGATAAACAAAGATTACCTTAAATGAATCGCAGAGGAAGTTTAAACATTTATTGCCATTTCAGCCCGGAATTCCGTTTCTTCATTCAAAAGTAAATCCTACGAAGATATTAACATTAAGAAAAAGTTGTGTATCAAATTTGTAGACTACTTTGAAGATTATTTAAAAACCGACTACAGTGAAGACCGGTTAACACGAATTGCTAGGGACCGACATAATTATTTCGTGTTATCCGAAATTCGAGTTAACCGAATTTCACGTTCACTGCTTTCATGGTAATATTTCCATTTTTCAAATATTGAATTAGGCTCGTAGGCAAATCCATAATACATATCAATAATAGGATGTAATACACAGCAGAAGATATTACCGCAATCATGGGAAAACCCTATCTCAAATGTCATTTCGCATAATCAGAAGAATTTTGTATGCATTTATTTTCGTGGGACCGAAAAATATTTTCGTATTAAGCAGTATTTCGTGTAAACCGTTTCGCGTTAGTGAATGAATATATACATACTGAAAGGTATAGGCGCTGGAACGGACCGAGCAAGCGTTCGGTGTTAACCGATATTTCGTTTTAAGCGATTTCGTATTAAGTGGTTTCCACTGTATAAGAAAATGAATTTTCATTATTTTATACGCTGTTTGGTACAAAGTCGCCAATTACTACGCGTAATTGTAAGCAATTTCAAAAGCAACGAAAAATGCATGGCAATATATGCTATACAAGCTTCTATGTGGGTGGGGTTGCGAGGCATCAAAGTGTCACTAATTTTCCTCTGTCCTGATTGAAACTCGCCTATAATGTTCCCTGACTGTCCTATAGCAGGGGTTTCCTTCGGATTCCTTCCGTACCACCTTTTCCCTCCCCCTCCTACTACACCCCCTAAATTTTCAATTTCTACCTTCAAATTCGTAATTGTTATAAAATTCCTAGTCGATAGACACCAATGTCCACAGTGTTTCCTTCGGATTGCTTCCGCACCTCCTTTTCCCTCCCCCTCCTACTACACCCCCTCCATTTTCAATTTCTACCTTCAAATTCGTAATTGTTATAAAATTCCTAGTCGATAGACACCAATGTCCGCAGTGTTTCCTTCGGAATGCTTCCGCACCTCCTTTTCCCTCCCCCTCCTACTACACCCCCTCCATTTTCATTTTTTAGCTTCATATTCGTAATTGTTATAAAATTCCTAGTCGCTAGACACCAATGTCCGCCGTGTTTCCTTCGGATTGCTTCCGCACCTCCTTTTCCCTCCCACTCCTTCTACACCCCCTCCATTTTCATTTTTTAGCTTTATATTCGTAATTGTTATAAAATTCCTAGTCGATAGACACCAATGTCCGCAGTATTACCTTCGGATTCTTTCCGCACCTCCTTTTCCCTCCCACTCCTTCTGCACCCCCTCCATTTTCAATTTTTTCGCCTTATATTCGTAATTGTTATAAAATTCCTAGTCGATCGATACCAATGTCCGCAATGTTTCCTTCGGATTACTCCCTCTCCCTCAAACTCTCCTCCATATTCAGGTTTGCCCTTCATATTTTTCATACTTCGAAATAAAGTCTCTGTGGACATATGCAAAAGTGGACAAAGAAAAGAGTGGGCGAAAAGGCTGTGGACATATACAAATGTGGACAAAAAAAACAGTGGACGAAAAGGCTGTGGACATATATAATAGTGGACATTAAGGCAGTGGACAAAAAGGCTGTGGACATAAATAAAAGTGGACATAAAGGCAGTGGACGAAAAGGCTGTGGACATATAAGAGTGGACATAAAGGCAGTGGACATAAAGACTGTGGACATATATTACGGTGGACGTAAAGACTCTGGAATTAGGGCAGTGGACATAAAGGCTGTGGACATAAAAGAGTGGACATAAAGGCAGTGGACATAAAGACTGTGGACATATCATCTGTGGATCGTATCCTCCTATATATATCCTATATCGTATATCCTCTGTAAGAAGTGTCGATATAGAATGATAGATATATATATAGGAGGTTACTAATGTCTGGCTCAAACTACAATACTTGGTGAGCTGGAATTTAATACATAGGTGAACCGAAAAAAATAATCAGATGACAACAATGTGCATTATTTTGGCCCCTAAAAATTATAAACCATTTTACTAACATTTCATGGTTTAGGTATTTCTAAATGAGCTATCAACCTGAAATTTTTGCTACCTGTAGAAATCGCCAAATAATGAAAACGGGAATATACAAATTTGAAAATTTTTATTCCTTCGGCCGTAATAAATTCTCAAATGTTTAACAAATTGAGTAATGTTTATGTACTTTCTGTAGATCCAGGAAGCTGAAAATTTTAACAGGGTTAGGAAGTAATGTCCCGGTGGGAAATAACATTGAAAATTATACAAATATTTATTGCTGTGGCTGTTAAAAATTTAAAAAGTTTAAACAATGAAATTCATATAAATGCACTCTTAGAGGTGCTGCATGGATGATATTTCACATAAATGTGGGGTATTCGTAACAAATGATAAAAACCCATAAATGTATTATAATTATAAATTTTAGGGGTTGTTTTTACCCGAATATTTTCGAAACAGAAAAACACGTAATTCGGAACCGAGATGCCAACTTATGCATTGAAAGTAATTTTTCGGCTTTTATTTTTACTTTCAGGTGAGAGAAAATGCTTGCAGAATGCAAGCACACGTTCACTAGTATCCTATATATATCCTATATCGTATATCCTCCTCTGTAAGAAGAGTGCTTATAGAATGATAGGATACAAGTAAATGTGTGCTTGCATTCTGGAAGCATTTTCTCTAACCTTAAAGTAAAAATAAAACCCAAAAATTATTTTCGATGCATAAGTTCGCATCTCGGCTCCGAATTTGCCAAATAATGAAAACGGGAAAATAGAAATTTGAAATATTTTATTCGTTTGGCCGTAATAAATTCTCAAATATTTAAAAAATTGACTAATGTTTATGTACTTTAATTAGAGCCAGGAAGCTGAAAATTTTAACCAAGTTAGGAAATAATGTTCCGGTAGGAAATAACATTTGAAATTTCATGAATGTTTTATATTTGGCTGTTAAAAATTCTAAATTTTAAACAATGAAATTCTTATTAATGCACTTCTAGAGTTGCTATATACATGAAATTTTGCATAAATGTGAGGTATTCCTAAGAAATGCTAAAAACCTATAAATGTTTTATAATTATAATTTTTAGGGGTTGTTTATACCAAAATATTTTCAAAAAAGAAAAACACGTAATTCGGAGCCGAGATGTGAACTTATGCATTGAAAATTATTTTTCGGCATTTTTTACACTTTAAGGTGAGAGAAAATGCTTGCAGAATGCAAGCACACATTTTCTTGTATCGTATATCCTCCTCTGTAAGAAGAGTGCTTATAGAATGACAAGTAAATGTGTGCTTGCATTCCGCAAGCATTTTCTCTCACCTTAAAGTGAAAAAAAAAGCCGAAAAATAATTTTCAATGCTTAAATTTGCATCTCGGCTCCGAATTACGTGTTTTTCTGTTTTGAAAATATTGGGGTAAAAACAACCCTAAAATTTATAATTATAAAACATTTATAGGTTTTATCATTTGTTACGAATACCTCACTTTTATGCGAAATTTCGTCAATGTTGCACATCTAGAAGTGCATTTATATGAATTTCATTGTTTAAATTTTATTAATTATTAACAGCCACAGCAACAAATATTTCCAATTTATTCTATTTTATTTACCACCGGGACATTATTTCCAAACTCTGTTAAAATTTTCAGCTTCCTGGATCTACAGAAAGTACATAAACATAAGTCAATTTGTTAAAGATTTGAGAATTTATTACGGCCGAACGAATAAATATTTTCAAATTTCTATATTCCCGTTTACATGATTTGGCGTATTCTACAGGTAGAAAAAATTTCAGCTTGATAACTCATTTAGAAATGCCTAAACCATGAAATGTTAGTAAATTTGTTTATAATTTTTAGCGGCCAAAATAATGCACATTGTTGTAATTTCGCAATTATTCCTCCGATTATTTTTCTTTATTCACCTCGGTATTAAATTTCAGCTCTCCAACTATAGTAGTTTGGGCTAGACATTAGTATCCTCCTATATATATCCTATATATATCCTATATATATCCTATATATATCCTATATATATCCTATATATATCCTATATCGTATATCCTCCTATGTAAGAAGAGTGCTTATAGAATGATATATATATCATTCTATAAGCCTCGAGAAATACCGGCGGGAAGAAGGCTCCAGAAAGGTCGAGGGCTGACACCAGCGGTATAAAAAGGGAGCGTCGAGCAGAGTTGGGGCACTTCTTCGGACGGCGGCCTAGCGGCGCATCGAGTCGAGAGAGGAAGGAAGGAGGAGTGAGGCCGAGATTTTGAGAGAGAAGGAAATAAACAAAATTTATAAAGATTACCGTTGTCGTCGTTTCCGTCGATCCTTTCGCTACCCACGAACACGTAACATTTTGGTGCCAGAAGTGGGATCGGCGGTATAGACGGCACCGGTAGGTCGTTAGCGGAATTAAGTGTTCAGGAGCTGAGAAGTGAGCTGGCCAATCGATCCCTACATCAGGGTGACAACAAAAGCGACTAGATGGATCGCCTGGCAAAAGCATTGAAAGATGAAGGTAAGGATCCTGAGACCTATTTGTTCATCGATGAAGCGGCAGGAGGCGGTTCGGCAGCCCTAATAGAAACAGAAAACAGGGATGACCAAGAGTCGTCTAAAGTAATGAGTCTGTTGCAGCAACTGACTACGATGATGCACGAACAAAAGACTGAGTTCCGCGACCAAAAAGCTGCCACCGAGGAACTAAGAACCGACGTCGTATGGGTCGTAAAACGCATAGAAGTGGAAATAGATGGAAAGTTTAGAAGAGTGGATGAAGAGTTACGGAGGGTGGAAAATGACCTTGCGGGCCAACTTCAGAAAGTGGATGAAAGATTGGGAAACGTGGAAAGGAACGCGCTACGGATTGACCGGCTTGAAGATCAACTAGACCACGTAAGGACGGGGTTGCGTCATTCGTACGCAGGCGCTAATAACCTCGAAGATGGGTCATCGAGGGGCAAGTTCAAGATACCTGCCTTCGACGGAACAATACCGTGGGCGATTTATTGGACCCAATTTGATGCCGCAGCTCAAGTCAATCGTTGGACTGAGGAAGAGAAAGCCACTGCTCTTGTTCTATCGCTGCGTGGGAGAGCATCGGAAATCCTTCAAACCATTCCAATTGACCATCGCAGGGAGTTTAGCAGTCTTTGTTCGGCAATGCAGCTGAGATACGGTGACGATCACCTACAACAAGTATATCGACTGCAGTTACGAACAAGAATGCAGAAACCGGGAGAAACATTGCAGGAATTAGAGTCGGATATTAAACGGCTGGCCCGCCTTGCCTATCCAAATGCTGTCCCTGATTTCCTGTAAGAATTACAAACAGATACCTTCGTGAATGCCCTGAGGGACGTAGAGTTGCAGCAAGCCGTGCGCATGAGCGGGAAGAGAAGGAGTAGTGAAGCACTGGTATTTGCCCTTACCAACGAGGCAGCTAAACGGGCCTCCAGATGTTTAACCAACGTTAGAGAAGTTGCCATTGCTGAACACGATGGCGTTCCTGGAAATGAAGCAACCGAGGTGGTTAGGCAGATTAGGGAAGTCATCCGAGAAGTCAGAAGGGAGAATCCACAGGGAGCACGCCTGCGTTGCTGGAACTGCGGAAGAAGTGGTCATCTTCAGAGAGACTGTAGGGCATGGAGAAGAAGCGGTGATACCATCCCAAGTCGTCCGAAGGAACAGGGAAACGACAACTAGCTGGTCTCGAGGGGCAGAGACTGGCTACACTAGAAGAGTCCCAGTTCGTGAACATTGGCGGGATCGGCTCCCATTCAGGTTTACTAGCCGAAGGGACCATCAACGGCAGAGACTGTCGTATGGTAGTAGATACTGGAGCTAGTGTGACCTTGGTCGACGTCAACGTAGTCCGTAGGCAACGGATCAAGACGACGGAACCCTGCAGGAAGCTAATACTGAAGACTGTCACCAGAGAGACGGCACCTGTATTGCACAAGTGTGAGCTGGAAATTGGTCTTGGCAGTCGGAAAATTTCACAGCGGGCATACGTTGCTGAAATAGCCGATGAATGCATTTTAGGGATGGATTTCCTACACCGGAATGGGTGTGTTGTGGATATCACCCAGAACTCTTTGCGTTTAGCGGACCATGAAGTGCCTTTGCTCGAAAACCACAATGGATTGCCTGATTCGCACATGACTCTCAGGACCACCACAACGGTAAAGGTTCTGCCTCGATCAGAAGCGGTGGTTCTGGTGACTGCAAAGGAGATAGGCCGAAGGATGCTAGTGATAGCAGAGCGGGCTACGTTGAGCAACGTTCCTTCCAGATTGGTAGTAGGGAAGACTTTACTGAACTTTGGGAGTGAGTACACTGCGGTACGTGTAGCAAACTTATCAGATGTCACATTGAACATACAGGTGTGGTTCCAATTGGATGAAGGACACCCTGTGGCGACAGTCTACTCGGGAAACGGTATGGGGACGAGCCAAGGCTCCGAGGAGGTGTTTCTGTTAGAGTTAGACGCCCTCTTTAGAGACGCATCTCAGGAACTCACACCGGCAGAACGCCAGGATCTTAAGAATCTCCTCAGAGAATTTCGGGATGTGTTCGCCAAGACATTTGGAGATTTGGGACATACGAATCTTATTCGACATAAGATTGATGTAGGACAGGCACAACCGATCAAACAAAGCCCTCGACGAGTTCCTTTGGCTAAGCAAGGTGAAGTAGACTCACTCATTCAAGACATGGTCAGCCAAGGAGTAATCGAACCTTCCTCTGGGCCATGGGCATCCCCTGTAGTCCTTGTTAAAAAGAATGATGGAACATCCCGTTTTTGTGTGGATTACCGCGTCCTCAACGCTGTCACGAAGAAAGACTTTTCCTTTACCTCGCATCGAGGACACATTAGACGCCCTGTCAGGATCAATGTGGTTCTCAACGCTGGATCTCCAGATGGGATATTGGTAGGTGGAGCTCGCCCAGGAGGATAAAGAGAAAACGGTGTTCGCCACCGTCAATGGACTTTGGCAGTTTAGAGTGATGCCCTTTGGCCTATGCAATGCCCCCGCCACTTTTGAATGACTAATGGGGAGAGTGCTGAAAGGGTTGACCTGGTCTCAATGTCTCGTATATCTAGATGACATTATCATCCTTGGAAGAAATTTCGAGGAAGGACTTGAAAACCTCAGGAACGTTCTACTTCGGCTATATAGCACAAACCTATGTCTTAGTCCTAAGAAATGTCAACTTTTCAAAAAAAAAAGGTCGCCTGCTTGGGCCATGTGGTATCTGGTCAAAGAGTAGGGGTGGATCCAGAGAAGGTTAGGGTAGTGCGAGACTGAGGGATCCCGAGGAACAAAACGGAAATAAGGAGTTTCTTAGGCTGTTGTTCTTACTATCGGAGGTTCATCAAGGGATTCTCCGAAGTCGCGAAACCCCTGCACTGCTTGACAGAGGAGAAGCAATCCTTTATATGGAACCAGGAATGCCAGAAGTCATTCGATAAACTCAAGATCAGTCTAACAACAGCACCAGTCTTGGCGTACCCACGAGACGAAGGGGATTTTATCTTGGATACTGATGCCAGTCAGACAGGAATAGGTGCCGCGTTGTCACAAATGCAGGAGGGACAAGAAAGAGCCATAGCTTTCTTCAGTAATATGCTAAGTAAGCCGGAGCGCAATTACTGCACCACCTGTTTGGAACTCCTGGCGGTAGTGAAGGCGGTGCAGCACTTCCGCCATTACCTGTATAGAAGATCATTCACCATAAGGACAGATCACGCAGCGCTCAAATGGCTGCTGAGGCTGAAGAATACTGAAGGCCAAGTCACGAGGTGGATTGAATGTCTTCAGAATTACAGTTTCTCAATAATAATTTGGAAGGGAAGAGCTCACGGAAATGCTGATGCACTTTCTCGCCGTCTGTGCATAGCGGAATGTCGTCAATGTCGCCGAATAGAGGACAAGTGCATACGAGTCGAACGGCTGCAGCTCAGAGCACCAGAAATATGGGACACTAATGCAATATGAAGGGAACAAGAACAGGATATGGAGGTAGGGCTAATACTGAAATGGAAAATGGATGGTAAGCGTCCACTTTGGGCGGATATTTCTGACACTAGTGAAGAGGTAAAAAGTTACTGGGCACAATGGGACTCCCTGGTAGTTGAAAACGGAATACTCAAGCGGCTCTGAGAATCAGCAGATGGAAAGTCGTGCCGTATGCAGTTGGTGCTCCCGAAGTCTAAGGTTGCAGAAGTACTTCAGGAAATCCACGGTGGAGTGTCCAGTGGTCATCTTGGAGTTAACAAGACCTTAGCGTAGATTAGGGACCGATTTTATTGGCTTCACTGCAAAAAAGATGTGGAGAGATGGTGCAGAAAATGCGACAGCTGTTCCGCCACAAAAGGACCAGGGAGAAGAGCAAGGGGGAAACTAAAAATCTATAACGTCGGAGTCCCTTTCGAACGAGTTGCATTGGATATCGCTGGACCATACCCACGGACGAAATCCGGGAACAAATATGTGATGGTAGTCATGGATTACTTCACTAAATGGCCCGAGGCTTATCCGCTACCAAACCAGGAAGCGTCCACCGTGGCAGAAGCATTAGCAACACACTGGGTTAGTAGATTTGGCGTTCCTAATGAGCTTCACACGGACCAAGGGCAGAATTTTGAATCGGGAATTTTTCAGGAAATGTGTCGTATTCTGGGAATGTGGAAGACCCGAACAACCCCGCTCCACCCGCAGTCAGATGGGATGGTGGAGCGTTTTAATTGGACACTGTTGGAACACTTGTCCAAAGTAGTGGACGAGCATCAGGATCGCTGGGATGAGCATATACCCCTACTTTTGATGGCCTACAGAGCATCGGTTCATGAAACTACGGGCGAAACTCCGTCGCGAATGGTGTTCGGTAAGGAGATAAGGCTCCCTTGTGACATAGAGTTTGGTCGACCTGGGTATGATGAAAGCGATAGCAGCGAGTACATTGCGGAACTGCGGGAGAGAATGGCATGTGTTCACAACCACGCGAGAAAGCATCTCCGATTTGCCACGGAAAGAATGAAAACCCGGTATGATGCTTGGGCGAACTCCTCTGGGTTTGGGGAGGGAAATCTAATGTGGCTGTACAATCCCCAACGGAAGAAAGGGAAGTTGCCCAAACTTCAATCAAAGTGAGAAGGTCCGTATAGGGTCATCAAGAGAATTAATGATGTCGTCTACAGGATCCAGCAGAGCCCAAAAGCCAAAATGAAAGTCGTGCACATCAAGCGGCTTGCACCATATCACGGGGCAGAACCATAGCAGAGTTCAGCACGAACTACCATTTTTGTGGGGGGCATTATGGCGAGCGGCGGGCAGCAGACAGGCCCATTCAACAAGACCGTCAACGAGAGAAGTGTCGACTCCTCTCTCGAAGCCTCGAGAAATACCGGCGGGAAGAAGGCTCCAGAAGGGTCGAGGGTTGACACCAGCGGTATAAAAAGGGAGCGTCGAGCAGAGTTGGGGCACTTCTTCGGACGGCGGCCTAGTCGAGAGAGGAAGGAAGGAGGAGTGTGGCCGAGAACATTGAGAGAGAAAGAAATAAACAAAATTTATAAAGGCTACCGTTGTCGTCATTTCCATCGATCCTTTCGCTACCCACGAACACGTAACAATATCAATGCACTTATAGATGTTCTACATCGATAAAATTTTGCAGAAATGTTAGGTATTCGAAACAAATGATGAAAACCTATGAAATTTTTATAATTATAAATTTTAGTTGTTTTTATTCCAATATTGTTCATAAGGAAAAACGTAAATCAGCACAGAGGTGCAAACTTTTGTGTTTAAAAATTGTCTGCTCTTACTTTTTATATTAAGGTGAGAGAAAATGCTTGCAGAATGGAAGCACACTTTAACTAGTGTCCTATATCCTCCTCTGTAAGAAGAAATCATATATAATGATATCCCTATATCCTAAGTAAGAATCGTAAATATATATGTATCTATATATGTGTTTGTATGTGTGTGTGTGCGTGCGTATATCAGTGGAGTGCGGTGATATTTTATTTAGGGTAAGCTGTTTGACAGCCTCTTTACCCCTTAAATGTGGCAACCGCTTATACGCATCAACCTATTTTCATTTGTTGGTTGTACCGCTTTTAAGCATCGTAATATATTTAAATTTCTCTCAGCTGGTTACTCTAACCCAGGGGTTTGCAACCCTTTTGAGAAAATGAGCCAATTTTTCAAAATGCGTATAGAATCCAACATATGATCAGCTGCAGAGCATGTATAATAAAAAATATGTAATACATAACGTCAAGCCATATTTAATGATATCTATTCATTTAAAAGCTTTACACACACATACCCATACAGTGATGTTTTGGAGATAATTCGTAAAAAGAACTTGAGAAACAAACCTATATTTTACATAAGTTTTTATTCTATGGAAATAAAAATAAACATTCAGATGAAGCAAATAAATATATTCTTTCAGAGAATGAATGTAGGACTATCGATGTAAATGAAAAAGTTGAAAATTAAATTTTTACTCAACTGCTCAATTGAGGCCATCATTGGTGTCTGGTGCGCTTTAAGCGGAAGAGTGGGCGTCAGAAGCCACAGGTCATTCCTCAAAGAGCTGCATGCAGCTCACGAGTCACAGGTTGCCCACCCCTGATCTAACCACTTACACACGTTAAACTACCCTAGATTACATATTGACATATTGGTGGCCGAGTTGAATTATTTGATTTTTGTTACCTTGAAGTTTTTCCTGCAATAATATTAGGTATTCCCAGTGACCAGATTGATTTTCAACTGAAATATGGCGTTTACGAGTAAATGGCTTTCATCTAAAGAGCGGAAATCTTTGGTTCGTATTGATATTGTTGAAAAAAATTTTAGATAACATTGTATGCATAGTATCCTAATTCTGTTGACCCGTCTGTCGTAGTTAGATAGAGAATAAGGAAAACTGCCCATTTTTTCGATCAGACTTTCAGGAATCACTTGGATTTTCAACTTATCAATTTGAAACTGCTCGCCATGTACATAGTATTCCTGGGTTTGACTCCAAGAGTATATATTTTCTCCATTTGAATAACATGGGCAGAGTTGAAATGATGCAAGCAAGCCATTTTTCTTATTCAAAAAAGACCAAAAATTTCCTTTAACGACTATTTTTTCGTGATTTTTACACATTTATTCTATTCATCGCCTTGACAACTGCAATTTTGAAAGTTTATTGTTGGCTCGATCCTAATGCGTAATAAATTTATAAAAATTGTGATAAAATCGTATTAAAAATTTTTTTGAGATTTTCGGTTGATATTTAAATTTCTACGATGTGGAAATTAATCTTTACAATTTTCTCCAAATGACTGCGCAAGTTTAGCATCTAAATCTTATTTTTCAGATATTTTAAAATGTTAATGAAATAATGTCAAAAAAAGTACATTTATTACGTTATCTTATGGGAAAAAGAAGATATCACATGGAGTCGAAAAAGTATATATAAAAATTAACAATTTCTTGAGAAATCTACAATGCCAAAAGCATACTTCCATCAGTGCTGCCAATACTATGAGCTTAACATATTTTCAATGCTGAGCATGATTAATCGGAGATATTCTATTATATAAAACTATTCTGAACAATAATAGCCATAAATAACATTATTTACTGTTATCCTTTAATTAATACAGTTCATAATTATGGAAATTAATGAAACTCAAGATGAACCAAAAATAAAACTTAACAGAGGAGCACAAACTCATTGGAGATCTCTCCAATGAAAATATTGCTTAAGATAGGGGAAGAGAAATGGAACAGGATAGACAGAAAAGATTGAATGATCAGAACAAACGAAAAGCGAGGTTTAGAGCTTTTTAGTCACCAGAAGCAGCAGGAAATCAATTGGCAATGAGCCCATGAATGTTCATCACAATCTTAGTAATGATTATTGTGGATTAGGTCATTTATATTTATGTAACAAAATTTGTATAGAATTATTTACTATAATATATTTAACGAACAAATCTTCATTAACATATATCTTTGCCAAACAACTGCTATATATATGCCCATGACTTTATTACTTTCTGGAACATTTGGTTATGTGGATTTTATACTGTTTTTGCGTTTT
Source organism: Uropetala carovei (assembly GCA_036926305.1). Classification (NCBI taxonomy): domain Eukaryota; kingdom Metazoa; phylum Arthropoda; class Insecta; order Odonata; family Petaluridae; genus Uropetala; species Uropetala carovei. The sequence goes on along the minus strand of JAXCHB010000180.1, from coordinate 880,875 downwards.
AGTACACAATTTGATGTTATTAATTTTTATTTTAACCTAATACTTAATTCACGCATTCCCATCATATTTGAAGGGCAATTACGCTAGTAACATATAATAATCCATCTATACCAGTGGTTCTTAACCTTTTTCGCCCCGCGCTCCCCTTCTGTTATTCTTAAATATTCACTTCATTCTCTATCACTCAAATATTTCTTTCAGATGCGTACCGTATCGCCGCATATAGTGAATGTATTTCACCAGCTTGCTTTTCTTCCCTTCTTTGCTGCCTTCCCCGCTATTGTCTCGAGTTCATGCTCGCAATGAATGCGTTGCGATATAATAAGCTTGCCTCCTCTCTCGTCGTCTTCCTATTCTCTCTCTCTCTTCTCGCATTTCACCAATGGCGATGGAACACATCCCAATTGTTTCTTTTTGGTTGATTTCTATACTTATTAATACAAATATACGTCATCATCAGCAGCCTTTTTCAGTCCACTGACGGACAAAGGCCTCCCCCAGACTCTTCCAGTTTTCCCTGTCAACTGCCTCCCTCCTCCAAGTTTGCCCCAAGAACTTAACAAGCTCTCTGTCCCACCTGTCTTTCGGTCTTCTTTTCGGTCTCTTGATGTTTCTTGGGATCTATTCGATGACACTGGACGTCCAATGCTTGTCATCTCTTCTAGCAATGTGGCCCGCCCACTGCCATTTTAGCACCTTCACTCTTCTAATCACATCACAGACTCCCATCTTCTTTCTTACCCAGTCGTTCCTCTTGCGGTCTCTTCGGGTGATCCCTAGCACGCATCTCTACATGCCCCTCTGTGTTGTTTGCAGGCATTGTATCATTCTGGCATCCATGGTCCATGTTTCACAACCATATGTCAGAACAGGGAGAACACATTGGTCATACAGTCTCCTTTTTAGGAAGACTGGAATATTTGATTTAAAGATGTTCGCATTCTTGCCAAAAGCACTCCATGCCATCTTCACTCTCCGGTTGATTTCTCCAAGAAGCGAACCATCAGTAGTGATGAGCTGACCTAAGTAAACATAGCTGGTTACTTCTCTGAGTTCTGCTCCGTTGATATATATCTTCTCAGAATTTGTGAAGGAGTTGTACATAACCTTTGCTTTATTAAGATTCAACAAATATACATATATGTATATATATATATATATATATATATATATACATATATACATGTATGTGTGTATATGTGTATATATATATATATATATATATATATATATATATATATATATATATATATATATATATATATATATATATATATATATATATATATATATATATATATATATATATATATATATATATATATATATATATATATATATATATATATATATATATATATATATATATATATATATATATATATATATATATATATATATATATATATATATATATATATATATATATATATATATATATATATATATATATATATATATATATACAGGGTGTTTCAAAAGGTAAGGTCAACCAGCAAGGAGGGGGTAGAGGACGTTGATTTGAGCAGAAAACTTAAATAAAGTTTTTCTCAATTCACTACCGTTTATGAGTTACAGCGACATGAACAGTGCAAAACGGTTGCCTGACAAAATCTTCTTTAGACCATTTTGACTGTGTAGAGCGTCAAATATGGATGGTATGATTCATCACTTTTTGCCTAGGTCGGCAAGGTTGAATCTCGCCAGCATTCATTGTTCAGTTTCAAAGAGAGACAGTAGAGTGCGGACGGAAATGTTTAGCAACGAGGAATATCGTGATATGCATTACATTTACGGTTTTTGTGATGGGTTGGGTTGGGTTGGTTGCCTACGCGGTTCCTAGTGGCCCAATGGTCGAGTGACAGGTGACACTAAGGAAACACCAATATTATCACTTTTTATTTAAGGTTTTATATATATATATAAATACTAAGGAAGAGGGAAGGTAAGTAAGGATATTTTGGGCAACTAGGTGTTGAAGGAAACCCAGTGAACACTTACCGGAAGTAGAGCCGCTGGGGTGTTGGAGAGACACATTTGTAGAGGTTAGAGCTTTCGGGATGATCCCTTCGTCAGCACAAGAGAGACACAACTCTTGTGTCTCTCTTGTGCTGACGAAGGGATCATCCCGAAAGCTCTAACCTCTACAAATGTGTCTCTCCAACACCCCAGCGGCTCTACTTCCGGTAAGTGTTCACTGGGTTTCCTTCAACACCTAGTTGCCCAAAAAAATATATATATATATATATATATATATATATATATATATATAAATACTACGGAAGAGGAAAGGTAAGTAAGGATAACTAGGGCAACTAGGTGTTGAAGGAAACCCAGCGGACACATACTGGAAGGAGAGCTGCTAGAATGGAGAGCTGCTCGGGGTGCTGAAGACACGAAAAACACAAAAACAACACAAATATGGAGCTTTCAGGATGATCCCTTCGTCAGCACAAGAGAGACACAACTGATATGGCAGCGACACCGGGGTGAAGGTGTGGGGGTGGAAGGGAAGGGAGCGTGGAAAGTTCGGGGATTGGAGGATGTAGAAGGGGGAGAGGGGAAAGAGAGGGTGGAAAGAAGGAAATATTAACGTATGTTGAGGCCGGGAGGAGAGAAAGAGTTTAAGATTTGGATATGGGCCAGTTCCCATTGACGGAGTTGTGGGGCGGAAGCATCATCCGGGAGGGCACAGATGGCCCTCACCGTGAAGCAAACATTGAAACTAAGATTGTGATTATTCGCATGAACGGCCACGGGTAGCTGTCGTTTAAGATGAACACTGTTGCGATGGCCGTTCATGTGAATGATGACGGAATTGCTGGTGAGTCCAACGTAAAAGACGGGGCATTGGGTGCAGGTTAGTAGGTAGATGACGTTGTGGGTGGTACAGTTGGTAGGGGATGTTATGGGATATGTGATGTTGGTGGTGGGGTTTGAGAATGAATTGGAGGGTGGGTTTATAGGGCATGTTAGGCATTGTGGTCTGCGGCAGGGGTGGTATCCAGCAGGGTGCAGAGGAGTGGATGATGGAGGTAAGTGTTCACTGGGTTTCCTTCAACTCATAGTTGCTCTATATATATATATATATATATATATATATATATATATATAAATAAATACTACGGAGGAGGAAAGGTAAGTAAGGATATTTAGGGCAACTAGGTGTTGAAGGAAACCCAGTGAACACTTACCGGAAGTAGAGCCGCTGGGGTGTTGGAGAGACACATTTGTAGAAGTTATAGCTTTCGGGATGATCCCTTCGTCAGCACAAGAGAGACACAAAAAAAAAATATATATACACAGTAGAACCTCCAAATTCGCGACTTCCAAATTCACATGATTCGCAGTTTCGCGGTTTTTTTCGACTACTTTTTCCAACTTTGAAGTGATGAGAAAAAACACTAAACAAATGAATTTACCCATCCACGAGTTGTTTTATCACGCTATGGTTGTGTATGATCTGCGTGGGGTTCCTTTTCCAGCTATCACCAAATTTAATGCATCCTTTTTGCCATTTACATGATTCAAGAAATATTTTTCCGGTATATTTGCTAATCATGGTTTATGCAGACTTATCTCTTTAAACCTACTGTATGGCTACGGCAGATTTAAATACCACACTAGCAGCCCACTGCAGCTACGCTTGCAAATAATCTGAATAGTTCGACCCTACGTTAGATCATATCGCGGTATATTCAAAGGGGAAGAATTTTTAATTCTACCTTGCCTTAGTTCCAATGATTATCGTTGCACCCTTATAGACGAACTCACAAAAAGTTTCTTACCTTCAAGTGTCTATCAGCTACTGCTTTTAATTTCTTACAGGACCTACTATAAAGGCGACGTCAATGCAAGCGTTTACTTAGGATATCAATGAAGAGAAGGTAACAATAATGCTTTTCTATCGTCTGTTTGAAGGTTCAATTGGCCTTAAATGAATCGGAGGCAACAATGAGAGTCTCCTTGGCAACAACCGGAATGAGTACGAAAATCTAAAAAATTTCAAAAAAGAATGCATAATTCTGAAAAATTCGACTGTATAACATGTAAACGTCGCAAGAATAAGATATTATAGAGCTTTAGCCATCGAATAAAGCAAAAAAATAAGAAAATCGGGTCGTATTTACGTATTTGAATGAATGAAGCAAAAAAAGCTTGCACTCTGAAAAATCGAAAATCCCATGTAAACCTATGGGAAAATGTCTCCAGGATTTTAACCCGGGACACTTAAGCAAACGAAAATATTTTTCCACGGACCTCATAGCCAGTAGAAACAAAATGCCGTTTACGACGAAGGGTTCTCGAGAAATACGCCAATTTAATTACTCGAGGCTTCATACGCACGCATTTTCACTTACGTGCATAATATATAGGATTGCATTGGTTCAAAACCACTTTCAGCCTACCTTTTCAGCATTTATTGTTGTCAAAATAACGGAGAGCCGCGAACCTAACCCCCATTTTCTCATAAGGCCTTTGCTTCTATTTTTCTGGATTCCAAAATCATGGTGTTGTCGGGAACGTAACCCCCGCGAATTTGGAGGTCCTACTGTATGTATATATATACTAATTAATATGTGCTTGCATTCTGCAAGCATTTTCAAATTTTAGCATTTTTACAAATTCAAATTATTCCCAAGCGATGTTGTACATAATCATATAACCATGTCAAATTTGGAGTTTGTTGCTCATTTAGTAGTACATTATAATTTTAATCCTCGTATGGAGCAATAATGGAGCAAAACAGCCCCTAACTTTAACAATTATTACAGTCTCAGATTTTTTCCATCTGTTGTAACTAAAAACCCATAATTCTGCCAAATTTCAAGTTTGTATCTCATTAAGGAGTGCCTTATAATTATCACACTCGTATGGGGCCGAAAAGGGGCAAAACCAAACATTAAAAATTGGAATTTTTTCAATTTTACAATTTTATCTTAGTTTGCCATGAAAATTCTATAATCATGCCAAATTTCAAGTCTCTAGGTCCTATGCAGCTGCCTCACATTTTTTGTTCTCGTATGGGGCCGAGAAGGGGCAAAACCGCCCCTTAAAAATTAGAATTTTTGTAATTTTATAATTTTACCTTAGGTTGCAATGAAATTTCTATAACCGTGCCAAATTTCAAATCTCTCGGTCCTATGCAGCTGCATCGCCTTTTTTGTTCTCGAATAGGGCAATAATGGGGCAAAACAGCCCCAGAAATGAGGATTATATCAATATTGGATATCCTTCATTAGGTGTAGTTTGACATTAACAGCATTAAAATATAAGCCTCTGATTCCCATTAAAAGCTTACCCATATGAAAGGATAGAGCTTGTTACCAAGGAAACCTATTGTAAGACCCAGAAAAATTACTACTTTTTTGAGATAAAAACTATAAATTTACGTTAATTCTACTCGGATTTGAATTCTGACTTCAAAAATAAGAGACTACAATTTATATCCTATCCGACAGTTTAAGTCTCGAGTTCGTATCTTGACGGGAAGTAATTTTAAAATGCAAATATAAAAACCTCTACATCAATTTACGTTTTCTTATGGGCAAAAAGGGGCCAAAATAGCCCTTCAATATAGTAATTTCGACAGTTTCGGATTTTTTCCTTCGGTTGTGACCAAAAACCTATAATCCTACCAAATTTCAAGTTTCTGGCGCATCTGGAAGTGCCTCATAATTTTGTATCCTCATATATATATCTATAATATATAGATGCTTCTTACACATGATATATATATTACATATATATATATATATATATGAGGATACAAAATTATGAGGCACTTCCAGATGTGCCAGAAACTTGAAATTTGGTAGTATTATAGGTTTTTAGTCACAACCAAAGGAAAAAATCCGAAACTGGCAAAATTCCTATTTTGAGGGGCTATTTTGGCCCCTGTTTGCCCCATTTTTTGTCCATAAGAAAGCATGTAAATTGGTGCAGAGGTTTTTATATTTACATTTTAAAATTACTTCCCGTCAAGATACGAACTCGAGACTTAAACTGTCGGATAGGATATAAATTGTAGTTTCTAATTTTTGAAAACGGAATGCAAATCCGAGTAGAATTAGCTTAATTTTATAGTTTTTATCGCAAAAAATTGCTAATTTTTCTGGGTCTAACAATAGGTTTCCTTGGTAACTAGCTCAATCCTTTCATATGGGTAAGCTTTCAATGGGAATCAGAGGCTTATATTTTAATGCTGTTAATGTCAAACTATACCTAATGAAGGAAATCCGATATTGATATAATCCTCATTTTTGGGGCTGTTTTGCCCCATTATTGCCCCATTCGAGAACAAAAAAGGCGATGCAACTGCATAGGACCCAGAGACTTGAAATTTGGCACGGTTATAGAAATTTCATTGCAACCTAAGATGAAATTATAAAATTACAAAAATTCTCATTTTTAAAGGGCGGTTTTGCCCCTTTTCGGACCCATGCGAGAACAAAAAATGCGAGGCAGCTGCATAGGACCTAGAGACTTGAAATTTGGCACGATTATATAATTTTCATGGCAAACTAAGATAAAATTGTAAAATTGCAAAAATTCCTATTTTTAATGTGTGGTTTTGTCCTTTTTCGGCCCCATACGAATGTGATAATTATAAGGCACTTCTTAATGAGATACAAACTTGAAGTTTGGCAGAATTATGGGTTTTTAGTTAAAACAGATGGAAAAAATCTGAGACTGTAATAATTCTTAATGTTAGGGGCTGTTTTGCTCCATTATTGCTCCATACGAGGATTAAAATTATAAGGCACTTCTAAATGAACAGCAAACTCCAAATTTGACATGGTTATATGATTATGTACAGTCATTTCCAAAAGTCAAGCGACACGGCTCGGTCACGCCACACATAGTCCGGAGCTGAAAGTTCCGAGTATGTTGGTACCCACTGCTTGAGGGGTAGCAGAAGAGGGGCATGATAGTGAGGTGGAAGAGTGAGGAGGTGAGTTTCGAAGCCTGGGTTGGCGTGCTGGAAGAAACGAAAGGAATCAGAGCCGGTGAGACAAAACCCATTCAACAGTGCGAGGGCATCCAATCCAACTCGGAAAAAAGTACTGTCTCGGTGGTTGCCTTCGCATGCCAAGGGTAACAAGAAAACCTCCGAGAGAAGGAGGCATGTAAAAGGTTCGAAGTCCACAGTGATGTCTTACAATGGGATAGGGAAACATAAATGAATATTTCGCGTCTAGAAAGCACTTTCGGAAAAGATGCAATATTTTCATCTTTGTGAGCGTTATTTATGCGAAATGCTATGCTGCACTTCACTTCGGAAAGCGTAAAAAAGCATCAATGGTTCAAGGGCAAAAATTATATAATACTCCATAAATTAGGATAACAAAAATGAGAGCTGTTGATTTAGTGGAGATACTGAATGAGCATCTTCTGCCTTATGTCAGACAGATAGTGCCAGACGGCGAAGACGTGGTAGTAATACAAGATAATTTGTCGTTAGTTACGGCCGGTGTAACTCGACAATTTTTTTGACCAGAACTGGAATATCAGTGTTCTGCCCTGGCCAGCTCGCTCGCCGGAATAAAATTTTTATTCCACCGTACTGTATCACTCAAGCGTCAAGAAATTGTCAGCACGAAAATTGCTTTTTCGGGAGAACATTAGGAAATATTTAATCCTTTATCCAATCAGTTTTACCAAAACTCCAATAAATGGCAATTTATCACATGTAGCACTTTTCTCACAGATAGTGGATACATTTTATATTGCCTTATTTAAATTTTCTAATAAAAATTTTATTCTAGCAGCATTTAATAGGCAATGAAAACAATGAAAGATTATTTAGTGTTTTATTTTAGTATTTAGTGAAGTCTCAGCCTGAGTCGATCACTCCTTGCATTCGACGGTTAATGAACCGTACTAAATTTTCACATATTTGTGGCCGTCGTCCGATTGAGCCCCAGAGTTCCATAACATTCTCTTCAAGAGCGGCTGCCGTCCTCAACTTTCCTTCCGTCCACTCATTCACCATTATACCCCATAAGTTCTCAATGGGATTCCTATCCGGCAAGCGAGCTGGCCAGGGCAGAACATTGATAATCCAGTTCTGGTCAAAAAAATTGTCGAGTTACACCGGTCGTATCTAACGATGAATTAATTATCTTGTATTACTACCACGTCTTCGCCATCCGGCACTATCTGTCTGACATAGGCAGAAGATGCTCATTCAGGATCTCCACAAAATCAACAACTCTCATTTTTGTTATCCTAATTTATGGAGTATTATATAATTTTTCCCATTGACCCATTGATGATTTTTTACGCTTTCCGAAGTGAAGTGCAGCCTAGCTTTTCGCATTAATAACGCTCACAAAGATGAAAATATTGCATCTTTTCCGCAAGTGCTTTCTAGACGCGGAATATTCTTCATGTTTCCCTCCCTTCGAACCGTTTACACGCCTCCTTCTCTTGGAGGTTTTCTTGTTACCCTTGGCATGCGAAGGCAACCTCTCAGAGAGTCCATTTTTCCGAGTTGGATTGGATGCTCTCGCACTGTTGAATGGCGTTTGTCTCACCGGCTCTGATTCCGTTCGTTTCTCCCTGCACCGCCTACCCAGGCTTCAAAACCCACCTCCTCAGTCTTCCACCCCTCCCTATCATTCCCCTCTCCTGCTTCCCCTCAAGCAATGGGTACCAACATACTCGGAACTTTCAGCTCCGGCCTATGTGTGGCGTGACCGAGCCGTGTCGCTTGACTTTTGGAAATGACTGTACAACATCGCTTGGGAGTAATTTGAATTTGTAAAAATGCTAAAATTGGAAAATGCTTGCAGAATGCAAGCACATAACAACTAGTATATATATATATATCATATATATAGGAGGATAGAAAATTATGAGGCACTTCCAGATGTGCCATGAACTTGAAATTTGGTAGGATTATAGGTTTTTGGTCACAACTGTAGGAAAAAATCCGAAACTGTCGAAATTACTATTTTGAAGGGCAATTTTGGCCCCTTTTTGCTCCATTTTGGCCCATAAGAAAACATGTAAATTGGTGTAGCGGTTTTTATATTTACATTTTAAAATTACTTCCCCTCAAGATACAAACTCGAGACTTAAACTGTCGGAGAGGATATAAATTGTAGTTTCTTATTTTTGAAGTCGGAATGCAAATCCGAGTAGAATTAGCGTAATTTTATAGTTTTTATCGCAAAAAATTGCTAATTTTTCAGGGTCTAACAATAGGTTTCCTTGGTAACAAGCTCTATCCTTTCATATGGGAAAGCTTTTAATGGGAATCAGAGGCTTATATTTTAATGCTGTTAATGTTAAACTACACCTAATGAAGGAAATCCAATATTGATATAATCCTCATTTTTAGGGCTGTTTCGCCCCATTATTGCCCCATTCGAGAACAAAAAAGGCGATGCAACTGCATAGGACCCAGAGACTTGAAACTTGGCACGGTTATAGAAACTTCATTGCAACCTAAGATAAAATTACAAAATTACAAAAATTCTCATTTTTAAATGGCGGTTTTGCCCCTTTTCGGCCCCATGCGAGAACAGAAAATGCGAGGCAACTGCAAAGGACCTAGAGACTTGAAATTTGGCAGGATTATAGAATTTTCATGGCAAACTAAGATAAAATTGCAAAAATTCCTATTTTTAATGTTTGTTTCTGCCCTTTTTCGGCCATATACGAGTGTGATAATTATAAGGCACTTCGTAATGAGATACAAACTTGAAATTTGGCAGAATTATGGGTTTTATTTACAACAGATGGAAAAAATCTGAGACTGTAATAATTCTTAAAGTTAGGGGCTGTTTTGCTCCATTATTGCTCCATACGAGGATTAAAATTGTAATGTACTTCTAAATGAGCAACAAACTCAAATTTGACATGGTTATATGATTATGTACAACATCGCCTGGGAGTAATTTGAATTTGTAAAAATGCTAAAATTTGAAAATGCTTGCAGAATGCAAGCACATAACAACTAGTATCTATAATATATAGATGCTTCTTACACATGATATATATATATACATTAAGAATTATTACAGTCTCAGATTTTTTCCATCTGTTGTAACTAAAAACCCATAATTCTGCCAAATTTCAAGTTTGTATCTCATTAAGGAGTGCCTTATAATTATCACACTCGTATGGGGCCGAAAAGGGGCAAAACCACCCATTAAAAATTGGAATTTTTGTAATTTTATAATTTTACCTTAGGTTGCAATGAAATTTCTATAACCGTGCCAAATTTCAAGTCTCTGGGTCCTATGCAGTTGCGTCGCCTTTTTTGTTCTCGAATGGGGCAAAACAGCCCCAAAAATGATGATTATATCAATATCGGATTTCCTTCATTAGGTGTAGTTTGACATTAACAGCATTAAAATATAAGCCTCTGATTCCCATTGAAAGCTTACCCATATGAAAGGATTGAGCTTGTTACCAAGGAAACCTATTGTTAGACCCAGAAAAATTATCAATTTTTTGCGATAAAAACTATAAAATTAAGCTAATTCTACTCGGATTTGCATTCCGTCTTCAAAAATTAGAAACTACAATTTATATCCTATCCGACAATTTAAGTCTCGAGTTCGTATCTTAACGGGAAGTAATTTTAAAATGTAAATATAAAAACCTCTGCACCAATTTACATGCTTCCTTATGGGCAAAAAATGGGGCAAACAGGGGCCAAAATAGCCCCCCAAAATAGGAATTTTGCCAGTTTCGGATTTTTCCTTTAATTTGTGACTAAAAACCTATAATCCTACCAAATTTCAAGTTTCTGGCACATTTGGAAGTGCCTCATAATTTTGTATCCTCATATATATATATATAATATATCATGTGTAAGAAGCATCTATATATTATAGATATATATATATCATATATATAGGAGGATACATAATTATGAGGCACTTCCAGATGTGCCAGAAACTTGCAATTTTGGTAGTATTATAGGTTTTTGGTCACAACCGAAGGAAAAAATCCGAAACTATCGAAATTACTATTTTGAAGTGCTATTTTTGACCCTTTTTGCCCCATTTTTTGCCCATAAGAAAACATGTAAATTGGTGTAGAGGTTTTTATATTTGCATTTTAAAATTACTTCCCGTCAAGATACAAACTCGAGACTTAAACTGTCGGATAGGAAACAAATTGTAGTTTCTTATTTTTGAAGACGGAATGCAAATCCGAGTAGAATTAGCGTAATTTTATAGTTTTTATCGCAAAAAATTGCTAATTTTTCAGGGTCTAACAATAGGTTTCCTTGGTAGCAAGCTCTATCCTTTCATATGGGAAAGCTTTTAATGGGAATCAGAGGCTTATATTTTAATGCTGTTAATGTTAAACTACAACTAATGAAGGAAAATCGGTATTGATATAATCCTCATTTTTAGGGCTGTTTCGCCCCATTATTGCCCCATTCGAGAACAAAAAAGGCGATACAACTGCATAGGACCCAGAGACTTGAAACTTGGCACGGTTATAGAAACTTCATTGCAACCTAAGATAAAATTACAAAAATTCTCATTTTTAAAGGGCGGTTTTGCCCCTTTTCGGCCCCATGCGAGAAAGAAAAATGCAAGGCAGCTGCATAGGACCTAGAGACTTGAAATTTGGCACGATTATAGAATTTTCATGGCAAACTAAGATAAAATTGTAAAATTGCAAAAATTCCTATTTTTAATGTTTGGTTTTGCCCTTTTTCGGCCATATACGAGTGTGATAATTATAAGGCACTTCTTAATGAGAAAAAAACTTGAAATTTGGCAGAATTATGGGTTTTTAGTTACAACAGATGGAAAAAATCTGAGACTGTAATAAGTCTTAATGTTAGGGGCTGTTTTGCTCCATTATTGCTCCACACGAGGGTTAAAATTATGTCACTTCTAAATGAGCAACAAACTCCAAATTTGACATGGTTATGTCATTATGTACAACATCGCTTGGGAATAATTTGAATTTGTAAAAATGCTAAAATTTGAAAATGCTTGCAGAATGCAAGCATATAACAACTAGTATATATATATGTATCATGTGTAAGAAGCATCTATATATTATAGATATATATCATGTGTAAGAAGCATCTATATATTATAATCATCATCATCATAGGTCGTCTGTCCATTGACAGGTCCGTGATTATTCTAGGTTAAACTTGGTTCTCCATATACTCCTATTATCCGCAGTTTTCTTCATGTCTTGTTAGCTCTCTTTCCCTTTCAAGTCGTCTACCATCTGAAACCTTTTCCTACCTCTTTCTCTTTATCCATCCAGTTTTCCTTCTAGCACTTCTTTAATCATGCTCTCTCTCCTCAGGTAATACCGAATCCAGTTCGCCTTCCTCTTTCTGATAGTCTGTATAATCGTTCGCTTCTCTCCTATTCTTCGTAGTACTTCATCATTTTTCACCCTATCTGTCCATTTTATCTTCAGCATTCTTCTCCATGTCCACATTTCGAAGCTTTCCAAGTATTTAATATCATGTTTCTGCTCCGTACAAAGCTATACTCCATACATAGCTTTTTATCAACCTCTTGCGGATTTCCTGCTTTATATTTCCCGTTAGCAGGAGTTTCTTTCTTCTGAAAGCAGCTTTTGCATTTGTTATTCTAGTCCTGATTTCTTCTGTACATTTTGCTTCTCTCGTTATGATGCTTCCAAGGTATTTATAATCTGAAACTTGTACTAATGGCTTTCCTCCAATACTTATGTTCAAATTTTCTTCTTCTTTACATGATATTCGCATAACCTTCGATTTTTCTGTATTAATTTCCATACCGTATTTTCTACCTGTTATCACTAGTCCATTTATCATTTTCTGGAGTTCCTTTTCCTTTCTTGCTAGAAGTACTTGATCATCCGCGTATTTCACTGTTCTTATAATCCTTCCTCCGATTTGGAAATCTCCCGTGCCTTCTAACGCTTCCTGCATTAGTCTCTCTCCATATATATTGAATAGAATCGGCGATAGACAGCAGCCCTGTCTTACTCCTCTACCGATATGTACTCCGCTGGTGTCCGTATTCTCCAACCTGACCTTTACAACTTGATTCAGATATAGATTCCTGATCAGTTTCCTGTCTTTCCAGTCTACACCTATATCCTTTAATATCCTCATCAGCAGTACCCAATTTACTCTTTCAAAGGCCTTCTGCCAGTCAACGAAACATACGCAGCAATCTTGACTGTACTCTATTGCCCTTTCTGATATGATTCTTACTACACCGATAGCATCTCTGGTTCCATGTCCTTTTCTGAAGCCGAATTGATTTTCCCCTAGCATTTCTTCGGCCTTTTTCTCTAGTCTTTTATTAAGAATCTTTGTGATGATCTTTGATGTGTGTGACAGTAGGGATATCATTCTGTAGTCCTTACACTGCATTGCCTTTGGCTTCTTCTTTAGAGGGATCATTGTTACATCTAAGAAATCCTGAGGCCACTTTCCCGAGTCGTAAATCTTGTTAATTAATTTTGTAATCACTTTTAGTCCTTCCGATCCCATGACTTTAAGTACCTCTGCCAGTATTCCATCGCTGCCTGTAGCTTTTCCTTTCTTTAGTTCCTGTATCACCTTTTCTACTTCGCTTTTCATAATACTTGGTCCCAAGTTGTCTTTTTCAATGCAATTCTCTTCTTCCAGTTCCATTTGTACCGATCCTGCCTGCTTTTTGTATAGTTCCTTAATGTATGCTTCCTATACCTGTGCTACATCCTTTGGTTCTGCGACTATTTTCCCATCTGTATTAATAATTCCTTTACCACGAATCCCATTAGACTTCTTACCTTCTAACTCCAGTGTCCTAGCGTACATCATATCGTATCGTCCTAACTTCTCCATCTGTTGTATTTCCTCACATTTTTCTTTTATCCAATTTTCCCTAGCTTTATCTGTTACCCTTCTCATCTCATTGTTTATGCGTCTGTAGTTGGCTCTACCTTCTTCACTGTTAACGTTTTTCCATTTTCTTCTCTCATCCATTTTCTCCAGCATTTCCTTAGTGATCCATGGTTTTCTGATTTTCTTCTCTTGTTTCCCAATCTCTTTATTCAAGGTATCTTTGATGCTGGCTTTCACTTCCTCCCATTCTGTATCCACGGTCTTCGGTTTGTTTTCCAAATTTCTAAGGCGATCTTCCAACTTCGCGCTGAAGGCATCTTTCCTTTCTTTCAGTTTTTCTATGTCCCAAGTCTGTCTATCTCTTCTCGTTTTCCTTATTTGTTTCAGCTTTGTAGTTACATCGACTATTAGAAGGATGTGATCTGAATCAATGTCTGCACCTGGTAATGTCTTAGCATTTTTTATGCTGTTCCTGAATCTTTGTTTTACTAGGATGTAATCTATTTGGCATCTCATTCTATCTCCTGGGCTTTTCCATGTGTACAGCCTTCATTTATGGTTTCTGAACCATGTGTTAGTCACTACTAAGTTGTTATTAACACAGAATTCTACCAGTTTTTCTCCTCCTCGGTTTCTTTTCCCAAGTCCGTATTGACCGACACCATTTTCTTCGTGTCCTTCACCAACTGTGCTGTTCCAATCTCCCATTATTATGCAGTTTACCTTTCCTCTTCCGTCTTCTTCGTAAATCTCGTTAATTTGTTCATACATCTCATTTTCTTCTTCTTCATGACTGGACATTGGCATATATACCTGGATTATCAACATGTCCACTGGGACTGCTTTTAGCTTTATTGCCAAGATTGTGATTATTCGCATGAACGGCCACGGGTAGCTGTCGTTTAAGATGAACACTGTTGCGATGGCCGTTCATGTGAATGATGACGGAATTGCTGGTGAGTCCAACGTAAAAGACGGGGCATTGGGTGCAGGTTAGTAGGTAGATGACGTTGTGGGTGGTACAGTTGGTAGGGGATGTTATGGGATATGTGATGTTGGTGGTGGGGTTTGAGAATGAATTGGAGGGTGGGTTTATAGGGCATGTTAGGCATTGTGGTCTGCGGCAGGGGTGGTATCCAGCAGGGTGCAGAGGAGTGGATGATGGAGGTAAGTGTTCACTGGGTTTCCTTCAACACATAGTTGCTCTCTATATATATATATATATATATATATATATATATATATATATATATATATATATATATATATATATATATATATATATATATATATATATATATATATATATATATATATATATATATATATATATATATATATATATATATATAAATACTACGGAGGAGGAAAGGTAAGTAAGGATATTTAGGGCAACTAGGTGTTGAAGGAAACCCAGTGAACACTTACCGGAAGTAGAGCCGCTGGGGTGTTGGAGAGACACATTTGTAGAAGTTATAGCTTTCGGGATGATCCCTTCGTCAGCACAAGAGAGACACAAAAAAAAAATATATATACACAGTAGAACCTCCAAATTCGCGACTTCCAAATTCACATGATTCGCAGTTTCGCGGTTTTTTTCGACTACTTTTTCCAACTTTGAAGTGATGAGAAAAAACACTAAACAAATGAATTTACCCATCCACGAGTTGTTTTATCACGCTATGGTTGTGTATGATCTGCGTGGGGTTCCTTTTCCAGCTATCACCAAATTTAATGCATCCTTTTTGCCATTTACATGATTCAAGAAATATTTTTCCGGTATATTTGCTAATCATGGTTTATGCAGACTTATCTCTTTAAACCTACTGTATGGCTACGGCAGATTTAAATACCACACTAGCAGCCCACTGCAGCTACGCTTGCAAATAATCTGAAAAGTTC
Organism: Uropetala carovei; assembly: GCA_036926305.1. Classification (NCBI taxonomy): domain Eukaryota; kingdom Metazoa; phylum Arthropoda; class Insecta; order Odonata; family Petaluridae; genus Uropetala; species Uropetala carovei. The sequence goes on along the minus strand of JAXCHB010000180.1, from coordinate 865,148 downwards.
GACCCTACGTTAGATCATATCGCGGTATATTCAAAGGGGAAGAATTTTTAATTCTACCTTGCCTTAGTTCCAATGATTATCGTTGCACCCTTATAGACGAACTCACAAAAAGTTTCTTACCTTCAAGTGTCTATCAGCTACTGCTTTTAATTTCTTACAGGACCTACTATAAAGGCGACGTCAATGCAAGCGTTTACTTAGGATATCAATGAAGAGAAGGTAACAATAATGCTTTTCTATCGTCTGTTTGAAGGTTCAATTGGCCTTAAATGAATCGGAGGCAACAATGAGAGTCTCCTTGGCAACAACCGGAATGAGTACGAAAATCTAAAAAATTTCAAAAAAGAATGCATAATTCTGAAAAATTCGACTGTATAACATGTAAACGTCGCAAGAATAAGATATTATAGAGCTTTAGCCATCGAATAAAGCAAAAAAATAAGAAAATCGGGTCGTATTTACGTATTTGAATGAATGAAGCAAAAAAAGCTTGCACTCTGAAAAATCGAAAATCCCATGTAAACCTATGGGAAAATGTCTCCAGGATTTTAACCCGGGACACTTAAGCAAACGAAAATATTTTTCCACGGACCTCATAGCCAGTAGAAACAAAATGCCGTTTACGACGAAGGGTTCTCGAGAAATACGCCAATTTAATTACTCGAGGCTTCATACGCACGCATTTTCACTTACGTGCATAATATATAGGATTGCATTGGTTCAAAACCACTTTCAGCCTACCTTTTCAGCATTTATTGTTGTCAAAATAACGGAGAGCCGCGAACCTAACCCCCATTTTCTCATAAGGCCTTTGCTTCTATTTTTCTGGATTCCAAAATCATGGTGTTGTCGGGAACGTAACCCCCGCGAATTTGGAGGTCCTACTGTATGTATATATATACTAATTAATATGTGCTTGCATTCTGCAAGCATTTTCAAATTTTAGCATTTTTACAAATTCAAATTATTCCCAAGCGATGTTGTACATAATCATATAACCATGTCAAATTTGGAGTTTGTTGCTCATTTAGAAGTACATTATAATTTTAATCCTCGTATGGAGCAATAATGGAGCAAAACAGCCCCTAACTTTAACAATTATTACAGTCTCAGATTTTTTCCATCTGTTGTAACTAAAAACCCATAATTCTGCCAAATTTCAAGTTTGTATCTCATTAAGGAGTGCCTTATAATTATCACACTCGTATGGGGCCGAAAAGGGGCAAAACCAAACATTAAAAATTGGAATTTTTTCAATTTTACAATTTTATCTTAGTTTGCCATGAAAATTCTATAATCATGCCAAATTTCAAGTCTCTAGGTCCTATGCAGCTGCCTCACATTTTTTGTTCTCGTATGGGGCCGAGAAGGGGCAAAACCGCCCCTTAAAAATTAGAATTTTTGTAATTTTATAATTTTACCTTAGGTTGCAATGAAATTTCTATAACCGTGCCAAATTTCAAATCTCTCGGTCCTATGCAGCTGCATCGCCTTTTTTGTTCTCGAATAGGGCAATAATGGGGCAAAACAGCCCCAGAAATGAGGATTATATCAATATCGGATATCCTTCATTAGGTGTAGTTTGACATTAACAGCATTAAAATATAAGCCTCTGATTCCCATTAAAAGCTTATCCATATGAAAGGATAGAGCTTGTTACCATGGAAGCCTATTGTTAGACCCAGAAAAATTAGCAATTTTTTGCGATAAAAACTATAAAATTACGCTAATTCTACTCGGATTTGAATTCTGTCTTCAAAAATAAGAAACTACAATTTATATCCTATCCGACAGTTTAAGTCTCGAGTTCGTATCTTGACGGGAAGTAATTTTAAAATGCAAATATAAAAACCTCTACATCAATTTACGTTTTCTTATGGGCAAAAAGGGGCCAAAATAGCCCTTCAATATAGTAATTTCGACAGTTTCGGATTTTTTCCTTCGGTTGTGACCAAAAATCTATAATCCTACCAAATTTCAAGTTTCTGGCGCATCTGGAAGTGCCTCATAATTTTGTATCCTCATATATATATCTATAATATATAGATGCTTCTTACACATGATATATATATTACATATATATATATATATGAGGATACAAAATTATGAGGCACTTCCAGATGTGCCAGAAACTTGAAATTTGGTAGTATTATAGGTTTTTAGTCACAACCAAAGGAAAAAATCCGAAACTGGCAAAATTCCCATTTTGAGGGGCTATTTTGGCCCCTGTTTGCCCCATTTTTTGTCCATAAGAAAGCATGTAAATTGGTGCAGAGGTTTTTATATTTACATTTTAAAATTACTTCCCGTCAAGATACGAACTCGAGACTTAAACTGTCGGATAGGATATAAATTGTAGTTTCTAATTTTTGAAAACGGAATGCAAATCCGAGTAGAATTAGCTTAATTTTATAGTTTTTATCGCAAAAAATTGCTAATTTTTCTGGGTCTAACAATAGGTTTCCTTGGTAACTAGCTCAATCCTTTCATATGGGTAAGCTTTCAATGGGAATCAGAGGCTTATATTTTAATGCTGTTAATGTCAAACTATACCTAATGAAGGAAATCCGATATTGATATAATCCTCATTTTTGGGGCTGTTTTGCCCCATTATTGCCCCATTCGAGAACAAAAAAGGCGATGCAACTGCATAGGACCCAGAGACTTGAAATTAGGCACGGTTATAGAAATTTCATTGCAACCTAAGATGAAATTATAAAATTACAAAAATTCTCATTTTTAAAGGGCGGTTTTGCCCCTTCTCGGCCCCATGCGAGAACAAAAAATGCGAGGCAGCTGCAAAGGACCTAGAGACTTGAAATTTGGCAGGATTATAGAATTTTCATGGCAAACTAAGATATAATTGTAAAATTGCAAAAATTCCTATTTTTAATGTTTGGTTCTGCCCTTTTTCGGCCATATACGAGTGTGATAATTATAAGGCACTTCGTAATGAGATACAAACTTGAAATTTGGCAGAATTATGGGTTTTATTTACAACAGATGGAAAAAATCTGAGACTGTAATAATTCTTAAAGTTAGGGGCTGTTTTGCTCCATTATTGCTCCATACGAGGATTAAAATTATAAGGTACTTCTAAATGAGCAACTAACTCCGAATTTGACATGGTTATATGATTATGTACAACATCGCTTGGGAGTAATTTGAATTTGTAAAAATGCTAAAATTTGAAAATGTTTGCAGAATACAAGCACATAACAACTAGTATATATATATACTAGTTAATGTGTGCTTGCATTCTGCAAGCATTTTCAAATTTTAGCATTTTTACAAATTCAAATTATTCCCAATCGATGTTGTACATAATCATATAACCATGTCAAATTTGGAGTTTGTAGCTCATTTAGAAGTGCCTTATAATTTTAATCCTTGTATGGGGCAATAATGGAGCAAAACAGCTCCTTACATTATGAATTTTTACCCTCAGTTTTTTTCCATCTGTTGTAACTAAAAACCCATAATTCTGCCAAATTTCAAGTTTGTATCTCATTAAGAAGTGCCTTATAATTATCACAGTTGTATGGGTCCGAAAAGGGGCAAAACCACCCATTAAAAATTGGAATTTTTGCAATTTTAGAATTTTATCTTATAAGGGGACGTTGTCAAGTCGATGTCAAGGATCCGGTTGAAACTTCATGAGGTGAAACTAGAGACAAAATAAGCGGACACGTGTCCCGGCTTTCTTCCCCATAGGCCCAAGTTCGAGAAAAAATGGGAAAAATAGATTTGCACGTATAACGTATACCGGTATTTAACTCGGACATTTCATAGAGTGCAGTGGCTGCGGTCGCTAAGGCGTTAGTATTGTTAAACATAAGGTTGGTGGCTCAAATCCCACCATCTGCGAACTTCTTTTTCAATTTTATTTCCGTCTATTTTTTCAAATACGTTTCTCAACTTCGTTATTTGTGATTAAATGTTTTTTATAGTATTTACGAGTTAAATAAACTAATTTTTGGTAAACTAGGAACTATTCTTCGGGTTTACAAAATTAGAAGTAATGCATCTTCGAAGCTTGAAAAACGAAGCCGACCTTGCTTTTCTATGAAGAAAAAGTGAAGTGCAACGCAAAAATAGCCACACCACGCCGTTAAATGAGCGTTTCTCACGGTGCCCGTGACGCGAAGCGGGGTGACGCGCATGCTAAAACGCTACATATTTCCCCGCGACAATGTTGCAATACACGTGCTATTGTGGATCGCTCTTACAATTAAAGGCCGCAGATCATCACCAATTCAGTTATTGCCGTTCGCTGCTTTTGCTACGTGCTTCTCTCGCTTTACTCCTTTGATTTGCTTTTTTGATATCGACCTCTGCTCTCCTGGATCACTTACTCTCTCATCAACGACCTCTGTGCTCTTTTTGGATTACAATTTAGCTGTTTGATCGTTCAGTATTGCGATTTTTCGTTTTTTTACGATTATCGTAATATTTTACGAGTCTTGATTACCTCCCTGATTTCGACTTTTGCCTTCATGAACCATTTTGCTTTATCGATGGAGATCGATCCAGTTGCCGGACTCTCCGGAAGTAGCTTTCCACCGGACGATGAAGACGTCGTCAATGCTTCATTTTTATCAGATAATCACGATAAACAAGATATAATGGGGGCTGTTCGTTTTTTTATGGGTAAGCAATTTACATTAATATGGTATCTTGTGGCTGTCTTCACCCGCATTCCGAGAAATGCTCCAGAATGCATGGTATGCATCGAAATTAGCGGACACCAGAAGTGTTTTCATGAACGTTCGGGAGGATTGTTTTCCCCAAGACCTACGCAAACGGAAGTGCATATGTTTCGCAATAAGTTTCGTAAGATGCGCGTGGTGCAAGGAATATCTGTGCTTACCTTGTTTTTACGATAAATACCATCCAAGCCTTTGCCTTAAAAATATTAAGTTGAATGGTGGATAGTGAGTGGACCACCTATTTTTACCGCTGGAAAATAAAAAATGAAAGATTAAAATATGAAAAATTATTTTATTACTATAAAAAACATTTAATCACAAATAACGAAGTTGACAAACGTACCCAGCTTGGTATTTGAAAAAGTAGACGGAAATAAAATTGAAAAAAACCTTCGCAGATAGTGGGATTTGAACCACCAACCTTATGTTTAACAATACTAACGCCTTAGCGACCGCAGCCACGGCACTCTATGAAATGTCAGAGTTAAATACCGGTATACGTTATACGTGCAAATCTATTTTGCCCATTTTTTCTCGAACTTGGGCCTATGGGGAAGAAAGCCGGGACACGTGTCCGCTTATTTTGTCTCTAGTTTCACCTCAAGAAGTTTCAACCGGATCCTTGACATCGACTTGACAACGTCCCCTTGTTAGTTTGCCATGAAAATTCTATAACCGTGCCAAATTTCAACTCTCTGGCTCCTATGCAGCTGCATCGTCTTTTTTGTTCTCGAATGGGGCAGTAATGGGGCAAAACAGGCCCAAAAATTAGGATAATATCAATATCAGATTTCCTTCATTAGGTGTAGTTTAACATTAACAGCATTAAAATATAAGCCTCTGATTCCCATTAAAAGTTTACCCATATGAAAGGATAGAGCTTGTTACCAAGGATGCCTATTGTTAGACCCAGAAAAATTAGGAATTTTTTTGCAATAGAAACTGTAAAATTACGTTAAATCCAATCCGATTTGAATTCTGTCTTCAAAAATAAGAAACTACAATTTATATCCTATCCGACAGTCTTAAGTCTCGAGTTCGTATCTTGATGGGAAGTAATTTTAAAATGTAAAAAAAAAACCTCTGCACCAATTTACATGCTTTCTTATGGGCAAAAAATGGGGGAAAAAGGTGCCAAAAAAGTCCCTCAAAATAGGAATTTTGCCAGTTTCGGATTTTTTCCTCTGGTTTTGACTAAAAACCAATATCCTACCAAATTTCAAGTTTCTGGCACATCTGGAAGTGCCTCATAAATTTGTATCCTCCTATATATATATATATATATATATCATGTGTAAGAAGCATCTATATATTATAGATATCATGTGTAAGAAGCATCTATATATTATAGATATACTAGTTAATGTGTGCTTGCATTCGGCAAGCATTTTAAAAGTTTAGCATTTTTACAATTTCAAATTATTCCCAATCGATGTTGTACATAATCATATAACCATGTCAAATTTGGAGTTTGTAGCTCATTTAGAAATGCCATAAAATTTTAATCCTCGTATGTGACAATAATGGAGCCAGACTGCCCCTAACATTATGAATTTTTATATTCTCAGATTTTTTCCATCTGTTGTAACTAAAAACCCATAATTCTGCCAAATTTCAAATTTGTATCTCATTACGACGTGCCTTATAATTATCACACTCGTATGGGGCCGAAAAGCTGCAAAACCACCCATTAAAAATGCAAATTTTTATAATTTTATAATTTTATCTTAGGTTGCAATGAAATTTCTATAACTGTGGCAAATTTCAAGTCTCTGGGTCCTATGCAGCTGCATCGCCTTTTTTGTTCTCTAATTGGGCAATAATGGGGCAAAACAGCCCCATAAATGAGGATTATATCGATATCGGATTTCCTTCATTAGGTGTAGTTTAACATTAACAGCATTAAAATATAAGCCTCTGATTCTTATTAAAAGCTTACCCATATGAAAGGATAGAGCTTGTTACCAAGGATGCCTATTGTTAGACCCAGAAAAATGAGCAATTTTTTACGATAAAAACGATAAATTTACGCTATTTCTACTCGGATTTGAATTCGGTCTTCAAATTATTCCCAATCGATGTTGTACATAATCATATAACCATGTCAAATTTGGAGTTAGTTGCTCATTTAGAAGTGCCTTATAATATTAATCCTCGTATAGGGCAATAATGGAGCAAAACAGCCCCTAACATTATGAGTAATTACACTCAACTACTAAAAACCCATTATTCTGCCAAATTTCAGGTTTGTATCTCATTAAGAAGTGCCTTATAATTATCACACTCGTATGGGGCCGAAAAGGGGCAAAACTACACGTTAAAAATTGGAATTTATGCAATTTTACAATTTTACCTTAGTTTGCTATGAAAATTCTATAATCGTGCCATATTACAAGTCTCAAGGTCCTATGCAGCTGCCTCGCATTTTTTGTTCTCTCATGGGGCCGAAAGGCGGCAAAGCCACCCCTTAAAAATGAGAATTTTTGTAATTTTATAATTTTATCTTCGGTTGCAATGAAATTTCTATAACCGTGCCAAATTTCAAGTCTCTGGTTCCTACGCAGCGGCATCGCCTTTTTTATTCTCGAATTGGGCAATAATGGGGCAAAACAGCCCCAAAAATCAGGATTATATCAATATTGGATTTCATTCAATAGGTGTAGTTTAATATTAACAGCATTAATATATAAGCCTCTGATTCCCATTAAAAGCTTACCCATATGAAAGGATAGAGCTTGTTACCAAGGAAACCTATTGTAAGACCCAGAAAAATTACTACTTTTTTGAGATAAAAACTATAAATTTACGTTAATTCTACTCGGATTTGAATTCTGACTTCAAAAATAAGAGACTACAATTTATATCCTATCCGACAGTTTAAGTCTCGAGTTCGTATCTTGACGGGAAGTAGTTTTAAAATGCAAATATAAAAACCTCTACACCAATTTACATGTATTCTTATGGGCAAAAAATGGGGCAAAAAGGTGCCAAAATAGCCCCTCAGAATAGGAATTTTTCCAGTTTTGGATTTTTTCCTTTGTTTGTGACCAAAAACCTATAATCCTGCCAAATTTCAAGTTTCTAGCACATCTGGAAGTGCCTCATAATTGTGTATCCTCATATATATATATATATATAATATATATATATATATCATGTGTAAGAAGCGTCTATATATTATAGATATCATATGTAAGAAGCATCTATATATTATAGATATAGGAGGATACAAAATTATGAGGCACTTCCGATGTGCTGGAAACTTGAAATTTGATAGCATTGTAGGCTTTTTGTCACAACCAAAGGAATAAATCCGAAACTGTTGAAATTCCTATTCTGATAGGCTATTTTGGCCCCTTTTTACCCCATTTTTTGCCCATAAGAAAGCATGTAAATTGGTGTAGAGGTTTATATATTTACATTTTAAAATTACTTCCCGTCAAGATACGAAGTCCAGACTTCAACTATCGGATAGGATATAAATTTTAGTTTCTTATTTTTGAAGACCGAATTCAAATCCGAGTAGAATTAGCTAAAATTTATAGTTTTTATCGCAAAAAGTGGTAATTTTTTCTAGCTCTAACAATAGGCTTACTAGCAACAGGCTTAATGCTTTCATATGGGTAAGCTATGAATGGGAATCAGAGGCATATATTTTAATGGCATTAATGATAAGCTATGCCTAATGAAGGAATTTCGATATTGTAATAATCCCTATTTTTGTGGCTGTTTGCCCCAGTTTTGCTCCATACGAGAACAAAAATTATGAGGCAGCTCCATACCTGGTTATGAAAATTTTATTGGAACTGAAGATGAAATAAAACTGCAAAAATTCCAAATTTAAGGGCGGTTTTGCCCTATTTACGACTCATACCAGTGTGAAAATGATAAGGCAATTCTTAATGAGGTATAAATATGAAATTTGGCAGAATTACGGGTTTTTATTTATAACAGAAAAAGAAATCCGATATAGTGAAAATTCGAAATCTTAGCGACTGTTTTGCCACATTACTGTCCTATGAGACGTATAATTTAATGAGGCATTTCTAAATGACCAACAAAATTGAAATTTGACACGGTTATATGATTTTGTATGTAATTGTTTGGGAATAATTCTTACCTGTAAAAATGGTAACATTCAAAAATGCAAATGCAAGCACTTATTACTAGTATATGATATATATATATATATATATTATGTGTAAGAAGCATCTATATATTATAGATATAGGAGGATACAAAATTATGAGGCACTTCCAGATGTGCTAGAAACTTGAAATTTGGTAGGATTATATCTATTTAGTCACAGCCAAAGGAAAAAATCCGAAACTGGCAAAGTTCCTATTTTGAGGGGCTATTTTGGCCCCTTTTTGCCTCATTTTTTCCCATAAGAAAACGGAAATTGGTGTAGAGGTTTTTATATTTGCATTTTAAAATTATTTACCGTCAAGATGCAAACTCGAGACTTAAACTTTCGGATAGGTCATAAATTGTTGTTTCTTATTTTTGAAGACAGAATTCAAATCCGAGTAGAATTCGCATAAACTAATAGTTTTTACGCAAAAAATTGGTAATTTTTCTGGGTCTAACAATAGGATTCCTAGGCAACAGGCTTAATGCTTTCATATGGGTAAGTTTTTAATGGGAATTAGAAGTGTATATTTTAATGCCATTAATGTTAAACTTTGCCTAATGAAGGAAATCCGATATTTATATAATTTCCATTTTTAGAGCTTTTTTGCCCCAGTTTTGCTCTGTATGAAAAAAAAAGATGAGGCTGCTCCATATGACCTAGAGACTTGAAATTTGGCAAAATTATAAAAATTTCGTTGCGACCAAAGTTGAAATTAGATACTGCAAAAATTCCAAATTTTAAGGGCGTTTTTTCCCCATTTATGCCCCATACCTGTGTGAAAATTATGCTGTAATTCTTAATGAGATACAAAAATGAATTTTGGCAGAATTATTGGTTTTTAGTTAGGAAGGAATCTGATATTGTAAAAATTCAAAGTCTTAGGGCCTGTTTTGCCCTATTATTGCACCATACGAGGAGTAAAATTATATGGCACTTCTGAATGAGCTACAAAGTTGAAATTTGTTACTGTTATTTTATTTTGTTCAAAATCGTTTGGTAATAATTTGAAATTGTAAAAATGCCAAATTTTAAAAATGCTTGCAGAATGCAAGCACACATTAACTAGTATATATGTATATGCTATATATATCATGTGTAAGAAGCATCTATATATTATAGATATATATATATATTTATATATATATATATACAGTAGAGCCTCATAAATCCGGCACTCGGAAATCCGGAATTATCAAAAATCCGGCACTTTTTGAAAAGTGCAGTATTTAAAATTTTTGCCCCGGGTAGCCTAATCCGCTATGAAACGATAAACGCACCGCTTCGCATTAAAATTCGCGAATTCTAGAACCAATTTGATGGCAGCAGCTGCATTGTATGTAAGCTGACCAACACATTTGGTACATGTTAGGGAATATAGTCGGGCCGGCGAGAGTTTTAAAACGTGTTTTCTGGTTTTAATAAATGAAAATCATCAAATACGCGTTACTGTAACATATCTTAACTCTCGCGACCGGTCTGGACACAATTTCATTCTTTGCTTGAGACTCGCATATGGGAGGCCCCAGTGAACTTTTAAAGAATTTGTCTAAGGACAACTGCATTGAAGTGTTTACATTTTTTTCCAAACGTGTTTTTCAAGTGTCAATATGTAAGCATCCTTTGTAATACGAAGAATGGGGGAAATCCCCCTCGGTTCTTGACTGCTATGTTTAGAATTGCGGGAGGCGGGAAAGTGAGAATTGAAAACTGCTAACAGTGCCTTGCATAAATGGTCCTGATAGGCCCATTCCACTCACTCCTCTCCAGCTCCGCCTACTACTCAGAGATTAACTCACCGGCCCGACTATAGTTTCCACAGTCATATTGTATAACTTGTATATAGTCGCGTGTTCAGATTCGTAGCGATCGCATGTGTTTTTCATTAGTGTGTTATTGCTCAAGTTCATATTGGAATGTCTTCAAAAAAAGCTGCAAACCCTTCCAGTAGTATTATGAAGCGTAAACATAAAACCCTTTCTATTGAACAAAAAGTAGATTTATTAATAAAACTTGAAAAAGGTGCTTCAGTTAAGAGATTTTGTGAAGAATATAGTGTAGGCAGTTCTACTGCGTATGACTTGAAGAAACGAAAAAGTGAGTTGCTGACATTTTACGCAGACAGTGACACTCCTAAGGCTATGAGTAGCCGAAAAACATTACACACTTCCAGGGTCAACGATGTTGATAGAGTGTTGTTTGAATGGTTTCGACAAAGAAGAAGTGAAGGTGTACCGGTATCAGGCCTATTGCTAATACAGCAAGCAAAGAAATTCCACGACGATTTGAAAATCAATAAAGCTTGCGATTATTCGCAAGGTTGGCTTCATCGCTTCAAGCTTCGCCATGGAATACGAAAATTAGCAGTGTCTGGCGAAAAACTTGTGCCGATTCGGATGCTGCCGAAACATTTGTAGAGGAGTTTACGAAGTTAATTTCGGATGAAAATCTTACTGCAGAGCAAATATATAACGCGGACGAGACAGGATTATTTTGGCGATGTCTTCCTCGGAGCACACTTGCAGCCGCCGATGAGGATATGGCATTTGGAGTGAAGGAGTCAAAGGAGAGGCTGATGGTTCTTGCGTGCGCAAATGCAGCAGGTACGCACAAACTAAAGTTAACTGTAATTGGTAAAAGTGCACACCCACTTGCTTTAAAGAGTGTAAAGAATTTTCCTGTCAACTATCGTGCTAATAAACGTGCATGGATAACTTCTCAATTAATTTTGGATTGGTTTGTGAATTATTTTGCACCGGAGGCATGTGCTCAGGGACTAGGTGATGATTGTAAAATAATTCTGACATTAGATAACTGTCCTGCCCATCCTGATGCATCACTTTTGGTATTGGGTAACGTGCGTGTGGTTTATTTATCTCCAAATTGTACATCTATTATTCAACCTATGGATCAGGGAATATTACGCTCACTAAAATGATATTACAGACAGCAATTTATGCAGAAATTGCTTGTTACTTGCAATAGAGGCCAAGGTGTTGACGGATTTAAAAAGGAATTTAACATTAAGGATGTGATTAGGACTCTAGCTAAAGCGTGGACTGATGTAACGGCCGCAACACTGAAAAATGCCTGGCATAATTTGTGGCCTGCAAGCATGTTTGAAGGATGTGATGAATCACCACCAGATTTTCTAGGTTTCAATGTTAGTGACAAAAAGAGACTGGTGTCTGAAATTATGGAATTTGCTAAGGGATCGACGAATAATGCTTTCACGAAGGGTCTGGAAGAAGAAGACGTTGAAAATTGGATGGAAATTGACAATGAAGTGCCTGTAGTGAATCAGCTAACTGACGGAGAAATAGTTAAAATGGTTTTGGAACCCGGACGTGAGAATTATGAAAAAAGTGAAAGTGACGATGATGACATTGCAGCCGCAAACAAGCCTTCAATTGACCGTTGCATAGAATTAGTCACTGATACAATATCGGCTTTAGAGCAACGGTCATGCATTGAATCTCAGGATATGATGAATTTGTACCTAATTAAAGATAAACTTATTAAGAAAAGATCACAATGTATGAGGGGGTTAGGGTATCATCCAGTAGGGTGCGGGTAATCCTTACAGTGAAGCAATTATTAAAGGTGTAAATTGGCGTGAGAAGCCACTGGAAGGGGACGGTTAGTATTTACGCTGTTCCGGTGGCCATTAATTCTATGATATTTATATCATGTGTAAGAAGCGTCTATATATTATAGATATGTATGTGTGTATATATATATATGTGTGTGCGTGTGTGTATATATATATGAGTATATATATGTATGTATATATTGTTGCAAGCTCGAGGGTTCCATGGATTGGTGATTAAGATTTATTTTATTATTAAAAGGCTTCTCCACTGCTTAGCGGTTGCCTTGTACTCCCAATCACCACAGTTGTCGGTCCTCCCACTGGCCATCTCTCAGGTTGCGTGCTCTCATAGCTTCTTCCATCTGCCTTCGCCAAGTGATGCGCGGGTGCCCTTGCTTCCTGCGTCCTGGGGGTGACCAGTCGAATACTCGCTTCGGCCATCTCTCCTGCGACATTCTCCGCAAATGTCCATACCATTGAAGTGACCTGCTGTCGAAACGGTCGAGGATAGTCTCTTCTGCTTCCATCTTTCGCCGAATCACGTCATTCCTTACTTGTTTTAATCGGGATACATACATGCTACGCCTCAGGCCATCCATCTCTACTGCATTAATGCGTTTCTTTAACCTCTCCGTGAGAGTCCATCCCTCTCCTCCATATGTTATTATACTTTCCACAATGACCCGTAGAATAGTTTTTTTTGTTCTCTTACTAATCTCCCGACTCCACAGCACCCCATTCAACATCTTGATTGCCATCTGAGCCTGATTTACCCTGTTCTCCACATCCTTCTCACAAGTCCCAGATTTGTGAATAATGGATCCTAGGTACTTAAACTGGTCAACCGCTTTTACCGTCCCTGCAGTAAGGACAATGTCCTGACTTTCCCCTCCAATCACCAGGTACTCTGTCTTTGAGAGGTTTATCTTCAGACCACCCTTCTCATATGCCTCTATTAGCTTACGGAACATATATTCCACGTCATCCTCGTCCTGTGCAATAATTACCTGGTCATCTGCAAAAATCAGAGAGTGAATAACATCATCCCCAACCTGGACACCCATTTTACCACATGACAAGTTCCACTTCTCTAGAACCCCTTCCAAGTATACCTTGAATAAAGTAGGTGACATGGCGCAACCCTGAGTCAAACCCTTTGATGTTGAAAATTCCTTAGATATCCACTTTCCTTGTTTCACTACCGCTCGACCTCCCTTATACATTCTCTGTATAAGATTTATTATTGGCTCATCCACATGCACCTTCCTCATGGCATCCCACATCTGACATTTTGGGACAGAGTCATATGCTTTCTCGAGATCCATAAAAATCATATGAATCTCCTGACCTTTTGCCACCATCTTCTCAGTAACCTGCAGTATGCTAAAAATATTATCAAGGCAAGACTTGCCTACAGTGAAGCCTGCCTGCTCCTCGGATATCCACGGTTTGATACACCTTTCCAACCTCTCTTTCAGTATCCTACTGAACAACCTACTCATTGAAGCCATTACACTAATTCCTCTATAGTTAGTGGGAAGCTTCTTGCTTCCTTTCTTATGTGTAGCTGATATATACGATAGTAACCAATCCTCCGGGAGTTCATCTCCCTCCAACACCTGGTTAAATAGTCTGGTGATAATCCTCACAATCCCTGTTCCACCATACTTCCACAGTTCCATAGGTACTCCACCTGGGCCAGCTGCTTTCCCATTTTTAGTTGTTCTCAAGGCAGCTCGGACTTCCTCCTCCAAAATTGGCTCCGCCATCTCACATCGACTCAGTGTATCAGAGGTGAATCTGTCCTTGAACTCCTCCCTGTCCTCTGTAAGTAAGCTTTTGAAGTACTTCCTCCATGTTTCCATAGATATGATGCTCACTGGTCCTGGGCCCTTTGTGGGAGCATGAATTTTTTTAATCGTTCTCCACGCCTGTACTTGCCTGCCATACCCAGTAGTATGTTCAATACTAGAACACACCTTCTCCCACGCATTTTCCTTGCATCTTCTAGTGAGACGTTTGACATGTCTCTTGCATGTCTGATAAGCGATTCTATCTTCATGTTTCCCAGAGCTGTGCCACTTGTTGTATGCCTCCTTTTTCTCCTTAATTGCCTCTGCGGCTTCCCGTGTCATCCATTCCGCCTGGCTGTTATGTTTTCTCTCCAGGCCAAGAGCCTCCCTAGCAGCTGTGTGTAAACATTCCTTCAGATGATCGTATATCTGGATTGCATTAAGATAGGAAATGAAATTAACACGTCGATTCTACAGAATCGTATTTATTTCGATATACATGGCATATTGCCTTCCGTAAGGTCGTTCTACACAATTGTTTTTCTTCCGACGCTCTCACTCGCCGGACTTCTCCCTTTTAAAGGGGATGGGAATGCTTCCAGGTCCTTCGCGAAGGCTCGGGCATCGGCTTCCTTCTGGTTCCAGATCCTTCGAGGGCGTACGAGAAGCGGTCAAATGTGCGCAGTGTCAGTTCGCCACACTGCCCCCCACTTAAATCACTTAGTCCATCCTCGGACTCTCTTGGCCTACTTGCCCCATCATCCATTATGCCATGGTAGGGTGCCAATCGATCGAAATGGACAACGGTACTTCTTCGTTGACCATCTTTTTGCACTCTATAAACCACATCGTTTAGGACATCAGTGATTGTATATGGCCCATCCCATGGCCGCTGAAGTTTTGGGAATCTACCCCTGCGACATTTTTGATTGTATAGCCCGAACTTACCCCAGCTGTGTACGAAGTCCCTCTGTTCCTCAAATCATATCGTTGTTTCATATACGTGATCTCGTTTCGCTGGTTACATCGTTCGAATTCATGGACAGTCTCCAAATGTTTGGTCAAGTCTTCCAGGTATTCATCGGGAGCAATATTTGTGCCAGGAGGTAGGCCAACGACTAGCTCCTCCGGCAACCGGAGTTCTCTCCCTAACATCATCCTGGAGGGAGTATATTTCGTAGTTTCGTCCCTGGCCGCCCGATACGACATCATTGCCAGAGGAAGAAGGCTGTCCCAATCTGCTTGGTTTTCCTCCACAAATTTCGACAGATATGACAGGAGTGTTCTCTACTAGTCCGTCCGACTGAGGATGAAGCGGCATCGTTGTCGTCTTCCGAGTACCCAGTCTTTCTAGCACTGCTCGGAACAGAGAGGTTTCGAAATTCCGTCCTTGATCTGACTGTAATTCTTTTTGTGTTCCGAATCTTGAGAAAAAATGGTCTATCAATGCGTCCGCTACCGTACAGGCCTCATGATTCTGGATTGGCAGAGCTTCTGGCCATTTTGTAAAGTAATCAATTGCCATCAATACGTACTTATTCCCACGTACCGTTTCTGGAAGTGGTCCTAGTATGTCTATGGCCACTCGTTCCATAGGTGCTCTAATGTTATAAATCTGCAGTTTTCCCCAACTCCTGGTTGTGGGTCAATTTTCAGAAGCACAAATATCACACCTATGGCACTAGTCCTCAACGTCACTCCGTCTTCCCACCCAGTAGTAACAGGCGCAGACTTTTCCCATAGTTTTTGTTACGCCAAAATGTCCGCCAGTCTTGGTGTGATGCATTTACGTCAGCACCTCGGCAATCATAGACTTGGGGGTAACAGGCAACAGCTTTGATGATCCTCCGGAATCAGATTCCCATCTTCGATATAGTATTCCGTCCCGTACTTTCAGGGTTCCCCATTGAGACCATAGTGCTTTGGAGTCTGGATCAGTTGAGGCGACCTCCATCCAGCTAGGTCTCTTACCTGCCAGCTTCGCCCGAATTACAGCAGACAATGTGAGATCCCCCTGCTGAGCTTCCCGAAGCCGTTCTGTGTCGTCCTCGACCTGAGTTAGGGATACGGAAACGGTGTTGTTTCCCCATCGGTCCTCGGCATGGCAGCAATATTTGCATTCCACCTCTTAAGCATGGACAGAGGGACAATACATCTGCATTCCGATGCTGCTTTCCTGGTCTATGAACATATTCCATCCCAGGGATATACTGCTGGAGCCTTTCTATCCACCGGGCCACTTGTCCTTAGGGATTCTTAAAATTGAGAAGCCACTTGAGTGTTGCATGGTCTGTCGTGACGGTAAATGGCCTGCCGTAAATGTAATGATGAAAATGCTGAACCGCTTTCACTACCACAAGTAGTTCCAAACGTGTAGCACAGTAGTTTCGTTCCGGCTTGCTGAGAGTCTTACTAAAAACCTATGGCCCGTTCTTTTCCTTCCTGCTTCTGCGACAGAACTGCCCCGATCCCAATGCTGCTTGCGTCAGTGTCGATAATAAACTCGCCTTCGTCTCTGGTATAGGCTAACTTCTTTAAGTCGGTCAAACGACTCCTTGCATTCCTGATCCCAAATAAAGGTTCGAGTTTCCTCTGTCAATCGGTGCAAAGGTTTGGCTACATTGGAGAACCCCTTTATAAACCGTCGATAATATGCACAGAAACCTAAGAAACTCCTTACATCGGTTTTTTTACGTGGTATTCCCCAATCCCGGACAGATCGAACCTTCTCAGGGTCCACCTGTACTCCTTGACCGCATACTATGTGACCTAAATAGTGAACTTTCTTCTTAAAAAGGTGGCATTTCTTTCAGCTTAGACATAAGTTTGCACGGAGCCTAATCAGTACGTTCCTTAAATTCCCAAGTGTATCCACAAATGTCTTTCCCAGAACAATGCCATCTTCCAGGTATACAAGGCATTGGGACCAACTCAGTCCTTTGAGTACCAACTCTATCAATCGCTCAAATGTTGCAGGAGCATTGCAAAGTCCGAAAGGAAAAACGCGAAATTACCATAGTCCACACTCGGTAGAAAACGCTGTCTTCTCGCGGTCCTCCGGGGCTACTTCTACTTGCCAGTATCCTGATTGTAGATCCAGGGTGGAGAACCACTCGGACCCTGTAAGTACGTTTATAGTGTCATCAATTCGAGGTAGAGGGAAGGAATCCTTCTTGGTAAGAGCATTTAGGGCTCTATAGTCAACACAAAACCGAGACGATCTGTCCTTCTTCTTGACTGAAACTATCGGCAATGCCCATGGACCCGACGATAGTTCGATCACCCCCTGACTTGCTATTTGATTGATGAGTGACTCAACTTCTTCCAGTTTTGCCCACGGAATTTGCCTTGGCGGCTGTTTGACTGGTGTTGCCTGTCTGACATCAATCCGATGTTGTATAATATTTGTGCGTCCAACGTCATTGGCTGATTTAGCAAAGATATCCTGAAACTCTATCAGTAAATCCTTAAGTTCCTGCCGTTCACTGGGGCTTAGGTCGCACACTGTATCTTGATAAAGTCCTTCTAATTCCGGAGGAAGATTAGATTTGAAGTCTCGTTTAGGTTCTGGGCCCCAGGTCGAAAAGACGGCTACCATCGGATGAGCTTCGGCCAGTATGGGTCCCGGTTCTATGCACAGGGTAGTGTCCGACAAGTTAGCCGTGCGTATAGGCAGATGTTGGTTTTCTAGGTTCAGCAATGTCCTTCCTATCATTAATCCTGAGGGGAAGTCTGTTGTACCAGCTGGCTCTGCGATGACTAGCGTTTTCAAGCCGTCTGATGCTGCTATTACTGGTATTATGTAACGAGTCCCCAGGTAGCTCAGTCACGGGTCAGATGAAGGAACCGGGAGTTGGGTGCCAGTGCGGGTAAAAGGAAAAAAAAACAATGGGAAGAGACCAGAAATTCCGCCTGCTCTCAGAATGGGAAAATCGGGGTAGAGGCCGGTAAGGAGAAGGGATAGCTCGTGTCGACTCCGATGCTCCTCGTAACTTTCACCTTCGTGGCTGTCACCCGACTGACTCTCCTCCTTTTCTCTCCTTGGTTGCTCGGTTGACTCCCGAGACACCTAGGGGCCACCACCGAACGAAAAATAAAACCAAAGCGCAAGCCGGCGGGCGTAATTACACGCGCGAGCATTTAAACGTCACAATTATCGCTTCCGATCGTGGAGGCATTTCAATTACTCTGGATGCCATCAGAATTTTGGTAGTTTTGGGCTCATTTAAACTGCTTCTGAGAAGTGCCACCTCTCTGTCATCTAGACGTAGGCAGTTGCGAGGCAAGTCGACCACACACTTATTCCAGTGCAAGAAATCCATGCCCAATATGCATTCATTGGCGATATCTGCCACATATACCCGGTGTCTGACTTTCCTCCCGCCAAGATTAAAATCCAACTGGCAGTCTTGTGCGATAGGTGCAGTTTCTCCCATAACAGTCTTCAGAATCAGGTGTCTGCTAGTGCCCATAGACTTTATACGTACTCGTTCCGCCAGGAGGGTGCTGATTAGAGTGACGCTTGCTCTGGTGTCTACCAATATTCTCCAATTACGGCCATTTATACTCCCTTCTGCTAATAACCCCGAAAGAGAGTTCGCTTCACTAATATCTACTATCAGGGGCTTTTCACGAGAAGCCGGTCTTCGCCCCTTAAGCCCGGCTACCCTTCCTTTCCCAGATTCGCTTCTCCTGCAGCCTTTGGTTTGTTGAGCGGGCATTCCCTTTTCAGATGACCTCTTTGATGACATCGCCAGCATTCTAATCTCACAGGCCGTGCCGATCTCGTGGTACAAGTGCACACTTCGTCCTCTTGCGCATCCGCAGCTCGCACAATCTGCACGCTGGCTCGGGTCGCTTTAAATGCCGACTCGACGTCAAGAGCCTTGGCCAAGGATTCCAGCAGCGACGTCGATCCCGCTATACGAACTGCAAATTGTATCTATTGGTTATTTATGCCACATATAAATTGGTTAGCGGCAATTTGGTCTTGTACGTCTGGTGGGCAACTTGGAAATGCAAGGCGGGCCATTTGTTCCACGTCAGCGGCGAAAGTGTCTAGGTCTTCCTTTGGCCCCTGCCGTCTATCATTTAACCTGGTGTGGTGTAGCTGAATGAACTTCTCCTCGCCAAATCATAGTCGTAGTGCCGTTTCCAAAAGATAGAAGTCGTTGAGATCCTCAACTGTCTGTAGGACTGCAACTGCCAGACCCCTGAGACACGCTGCCAGCATGTTCGCCTTAACCGATCCCGCCCAACCATTAAGATGAGCAACGACTCCAAACTGCATCAGATATTCCTGCAATGAGGTGCTCCCGTCGTACGATGTGGCCTTAGCGATGTTTGCGGGCGTCGATAGTATTCCGAGGCCTGGCATCATTTCAGATTGTGCGCTTTCAGACCGACCAGTAGAATCCTTATCCACATTACACTGATCTCCTTCACGGACTGCGGCTCGCTGCCTTTCTTCTTTAGGCGCACGAACTTCTCCACGTATCTTCTCCAATTGCCGAGTGAGATCGTCAATTTGGGTTTGCAACTGGTCCGTTGTCTTTAATACCCCTTCCTTTATGCTTCTCTCTACCTGCTCCAGCCGCTCCCTATGCCGGTCCTCCTGTGCTTTTAAATGATCCATCATCTGCGTAAGCATTCCCATGATCGGATCTACGGATACTTTTTCCTCCGTTGTTGCGGCTACCGGAGAGCCGTCCTGCAGTCGAGTGTGAGGCATTATTTATTTCCTGCTCACCAATCCCACTTCTGACACCAGTTGTTCCAAGCTCGAGGGTTCAGAGGATTGGTGATTAAGATAGGAAATAAGATTAATACGTCGATTCTATAAAATCATATTTATTACGATATATACGGCATATCGCCTTCCGTAAGGTCGTTCTACACAATTGTTTTCCTTCCGACGCTCTCACTCGCCCGCTAGGCTGCGAATCGCTCTCTCTGCCACCCCTCGCCGGACTCCTCCCTTATAAAGGCGACGAGAACGCTTCCAGATCCTTCTCGAAGGTGCGGACATCGGCTTCCTTCCGGTTCCTGATCCTTCGAGGTCGTACGAAAAGCAGTCAAATGCACCTAGTGTCAGGTTGTCGCAATATATATGTATATATACAGGGTGTATTTAAATTCCACTGACAAACTTCTAGGGTTTGTAGGTGGGTTTGAGGTATGCTCTGAAACATTAGTCCGAGTTGTCTGCGTCGCCTCATTACCGAGATACAGGCCGATGAATGTAGGGTTTGCAACCATCTCAGCGCCTCTGTCGCTGCTTGTAGTTGCATAGTTGGGACTGCTATGCGCGGTTCAACGTGACTGGTCTGGCCACATTGAACTGCACTCCTTGATTCCTCGAACAGTAGCTTGTGGGCCTGGCACATGCCACCATGTCTCTGTTGTGAGTTTGTTTGCATTAATGCATGAGAGACTTCAGCAATGGATGCGTATACATGAGAAGAAATGACAGATATGCTCCTTGCGTATGGTGCAGCAGAGGGAAATGGCGGGAAGGCTCAGCAGATGTATCGGACACTTTCATAATTGTCCACTTCTGCACCAGAGCACGTTTGCGTCCATAAATCGGTGGCTAAGAGAGACTGGCTCGTTGAAGGTCAGCAGGCATGATTATAGATGGAAGAGGACTGTCTGTAGTCCGCACATTGATGAAATGGTCTTGGATATGGTTGCTGACGAACTGTCAACCAGCACGCGCCGAGTTGGGCACACCATGCATGCATCTCACACTGCCGTTTGGCAGATCGTGCATGAGTAAAAGCTACACCCGTATCATCTGCAAAACATGCAGGCAATGAGCCGAGCAGACTACCCCAGGTGACAGATGTTTACTCAGTGGTACTTCCAGCGCTGTGCTGCAGAGTCCCGGTTCCCCAGCATCGTGCTATACACAGATGAGGCATCCTTCACTCGAGAGAGTACTATCAACATCCACAATAGCTCTGTTTGGGCCGAATAAATCCTGCATGCGGCAGTCGAACATGGCCATCATCAGAAAGATTTTCCATCAATGTCTGGTATGGTATTGTTCATGATTTTTTAATAGGCTCTACATACTTCCTGTACGCTTGATAGGACCGGTCTACAGGGATTTTTTGGAGCAGTCACTGCCAGAATTGCTAGAGGATGTGCCCTTAGACATTCGCTGAAGGATGTGGTTCATGCACGCCTGGGCCCTAGCAAATGTCAGCATGGATGCACGAGAATACCTGAACGCTGTTTTCCCTGCTCGGTTGTCCTGTTTCCTGGTCTGCTCGCTCACCAGACCTAAATCTGCTTGACTTTTTCATCTGGGAACATCTCATGTGTCTCGTCTACGTCACTTCAGTATAGCGAGAAGATGATTTTCTGCCCAGGATCCAGACAGAATGCGACAACATACGACAGACACCTGGTAATTTCGAGTGAGTGTGACAGTCATTGGTGCGTCGCTGCGGGCTGTGCAATGAAGTCGGTGGTCGTCACTTTGAACAGTTGCTGTAGTTTCCATGTTAATGCTGAATGGCCTGATCATCATCATACCATTGTTACCTTTGCACGATTAAATTTCCCACTCTTGTCCGTTTTCACCATCGAGGTACACTAAGGCAGGGCCCACGGGTGCCATGGCGCCCTTCATAGAATTCCTTGGCGCCCGCTACTAAGGCTATGGCAAGTCATTTACTGTGGAGGTGCAGTAAGATACGATCGGATAAAATTTTATACGGATTTCGTTTTTCAGTTGAGTCTGTGGTAATTCGCTACAAAGTAGCTAATTATATGCCATAGGAAAGCTCAATATTTAACATTGTTAAGAGGGGAAAGAAACAATGTAACATTTTACGTTCAACATTTCATTGTTATACGATATGTACCTACTGTGTTGAGTTTCCTACTCCCGCCTTGTACATTGGAATGACATTCTCCACCGTCAGTTGGTAGCCCGCGGTCGCAAAGTTAGTGAAAAACACGAAGTTTTGGGAAAAGGAGAATCTTGCTCCCTAATATTATACTGCAAAGACGATAATTTAACCTAATCTCATCTAGAAATAATTGGTAAATATAGTTATCATATATGTTTTTGAATTTTAACTATGAATTCCTTCCGCTTCCTTTTTTGTAGTTTACTTTTTTTAATTTAAAATTTTTGAGAATTTCATTTCATTTTTTATTTTAAATTAGGGTTTAAGATCATGACAAAGAGGAAAAGAATGTATTTCTTCAACTCCGACTGGGAGGAGCAATTTTTCTTCGTAGATATAAACGGCAAGTCTGTGTGCTTATTGTGCTCTGGGAGTGTGGCAGTACCAAAAAAAGTAGTATTGAAAGACATTTTTTGAGCCTTCATACAAATTTCAATAATGAATTTCCTGTTAATTTATCAGTTCGAAAGAAAAAAATTACAAGAATTGAAACAATTTATCCGTACAACAAGCTCTTCTCGTAAAACCTTGTGCAGAGTCTAAAAATATAACTATTGCGTCATTCAAAATTGCCCATGTGTTAGCTAAACGAAAGAAGCCATTCCAAGACGGCGAAATAGTCAAAGAAGCAAAGCTTTTCAATCAGTTTAAGAACAAAAGTGAAATAACTGCATCCATCAGCAAAATCCCCCTTTCGAGCTCAACTATTTCGAGGAGAGTAGAAAACATTGCCAGAAATTTAGAATCGCTGTTGATTCAGGATTTAGAACTATGTGAATGTTTTTCGCTGCAGCTAGATTTATCCACTGATGTTACTGATATCGATCAGTTGGCAATTGTGTAAAAATGGCTTTTCAGGATTTCACTGTAAAGGAAGAATTCCTGAAAATACACCCTCTTCCTGGGCAAACGAGAGGAGAAGATATTTTCGGTGTTTTTAATGGTTACATTCACAAAAATAATATCCCTGTTCAAAAGTTAGTGGCAATTACAACCGATGAAGCTGCCTCAACTTAAAAATTGCAACAGTGTTTAGTTTCTTGGACGTTAAAATTTATAAACAATTTTACTAACATTTCACAGTTTAGGTACATCTAAATGTGCTGTGAAGCTGAAACTTTTTCCACTGGTAGAATTTGCAAAATAATGGAAGTGGAATTATGGAAATTTGAAAATGTTTATTCATTCGGTCGTAACAAATTCTCAAATGTTAAACAAATTGACTAATGCTTATGTACATTCTGAAGATCCAGGAAGCTGAAAATATTAACATAGTTAGGAAATAATGTTCCGGTAGTAAATCACATTGAAATTTTCATAAAAGTTTTATATTCTGGCTGTTAAAAATTCATAAAATTTAAACACCTAGCCGTAGACGCGCTGAGATCCGCTCCACTCCTTTAAAACTTAAAAGACGATAACTCGCAGTGTATTTTCCGGAATCATGTGAAATATTTTCTGCAGCTTATACAAACATTCTACACGCTGACAAACCCGTTAAATAGTAGATATAACTTATACAGTTGTTGTTAAAAATAGTTTTCTGCAAGGCTGCATCGTAAAAACATCCTGAAAATAGTCTCTTGCTAACTTACATTCTGTTATAGTTAGAGGAAAAGTGTCTCCTCTGAAATGTAGAAAAAGGATTGAGTTTTAATTATTTAAAAGATTCATTTCGATATCATGCTTCGTTTTTGAGATACTTAGATATTTGAAGAGTGCCAAAATTGTAGACGTTTCGCGACTCTCTTTCCGCCTTTTAATGCATTGTCGGCGTGACGTCACGTTGGTATTTTCTACGGCGTAATAAACATGACTTGCACTATTTGTGTGACCCTATAATTTTTTTATAATTATAAATTTTAGGGGTTGTTTTTACCCCAATATTGTCCATAAGTAAAAAACACGTCAATCATTGAGAAGGTGCAAACTGTTGCATTTAAAAATTATTTGTAGGCTCATACTCTTTACTTTAGGGTGAGAGAAAATGCTTGCAGAAAACAAGCACACCTTCACTAGTATCTTATATCCTCCTCTGTAAGAAGAGTGCTTATAGAATGATAGGATATAGGAGGATACTAATGTCTGGCCCAAACTACATTAGTTGGAGAGCTGAAATTTAATACATAGGTGAATCGAAAAAAATAATCTTAGGAAAAACTTAAAAATTGCAACAATGTTTAGTTTCTTGGCCACAAAAAATTATAAACTATTTTACTAACATTTCACGGTTTAGGTACTTCTAAATGTGCTATGAAACTGAAATTTTTTCTAGTGGTAGAATTTGCAAAATAATGAAAATGAGATTATAGAAATTTGAAAATTTTTTTGGTTCGGCCCTAATAAATTCTTAAATGTTAAACAAATTGATTGATGTTTATGTACTTTCTGTATATCCAGGCAGCTGAAAATTTTAACATTGTTAGGAAATAATGTTCCAGTGGTAAATAACATTGAGAATTTGATAAAAGTTTTATATTGTTGCTGTTAAAAATTCATAACTTTTATACAATGAAATTCATATAAATGCATTTCTTGAGGCGCTATATCGATGAAATTTTGCATAAATGTGAGGTATTTGTAACAAATGCTAAAAACCTATAAATGTTTTATAATTATAAATTTTGGGGGTTGTTTTTACCCCAATATCTACCATAAGAAAAAATGTAAATCGGCAAGAAGGTGCAAACTGTTGCGTTTAAAAATTATTTGTCAGCTAATACTCTTTACTTTAGGGTGAGAGAAAATGCTTGCAGAATGCAGGTACATCTTCACTAGTTTTCCATATTAGTCCAAATGTAATTTTTCTCTAAATATTTTTATAACTTTTCTATAAAAATAAATCTAATATCCTAGTCATTCATTCATTTTGGAATGGAACACGTTGCCACCTAATATTATTTCTATGAAATAACATTACAATGAAGACATTATGCCAAGTGACGGTGCAGAACAGACGAAACAGCTGACAAACTCGAAGCGACAAGCGCAAGAGGCTAACTTACGTAGCGGTAAAATTTTAAAGAGGGAAATCGCATAACGCAACATTCCAAATAATTACCAATAAACCATCACCTTATATTCCGGTCAGTATTGTAATTCCCTATGTTATTGTAGTTTTCGGCTCTGACCATTCAGTTTTGATAGCGTGTTCGTAGTGTTCATAGTGTTCATAGTGTTCTGTGTGTTTGTGGCTGTGTCGTAGATTTCCTTTTTTAAATTCAGTTTATTAACCCAAGTAGATTATTTTTTAATAGTGATGTCATCTAAAAAGGGAATTAAAAGAAAACCACTTTCACTAAGTGAAAAACTGGAGATTATAACTAAAGCGGATGCCAATCGATACTCTATGCATGTAAAGAAGACAAAATTACTTAATATTCCTGTATCTACACTCTATAACATCGTGGCTAATCAGGAAAAAATACTGAACGATTCCCAAGTCGAAAGAAGATGAAATCTGCAAAACACGAGAAACTGTAAAGTGTGTTGTTGGAATATGAGTTTAATGAATATATTTTATAAGGGATGTATGTTTGGTTTTTAACAACAAATTAAGAAAAAATAAACTTAGAGGGCTGAATTCCCAGAGATTAAAAATGGTTGAGGTATAGAACGTTAAAGAGAGAGAGAGATAACCAGAAATAGGATTTTAGTAATATAGACAAAAAATATAAATAACATGAATACTGAGCTTGACTTATTTGTATTAACCCCTCAAGCGGGTATTTAAATCTACTCTGGTTGACCCTATAGGCGGTATTAAAATTTTTACAAATCCTTACTAGATACATGTTTGCATGTATTTTTATATTATTCAGAAAGTACTTTTCTGATTGTTTTGAAACTTTTATAGATTGTTTATAAATAAGTATTTATTACTCTGTTTAAATTGTTATCCGATCGAGTTTATTATGACGATTTTATACACTATTTCTTGATGCTTTTGTACGGTGCGCATAGAACGCATGATTGTTTTTGATGAAATACATTCGATTAAAATTAAAAATCTTTGTTATACTTCAAAACTATGCATTTATTCTTTATTATACTTCATTCTTAAAATTTGCAGCTCTTCTTACTAATTTTCTTTTATGTTAAACTTTGTCATTAATTTTCCGTTTCATTTTATGATTTCAGGTTTACTATCTATTAAAAAAAATCCCTATTGAGAGCCGAGACGAACCAAACTCTGCTCTCAAGATAATACGCACTGTAGGAGATCTTGGAGCTGTGTATCTGATCTTAGAGGCATGACACGTTTGAAATGAATATTTTTTTCGTGTGTCAACACTTGATAACTAAATTGAAAGTGCCTGGGCCATGAGGATGGTCAGCATTTCAGGAAGGGAATGTATTTATAGAAAGAATTAAGTCTTCGTCTGCTCTGAAAGAGAGAGAGAGATTTTGCACAGATTATTTATTCAAAGATGTTTACGCTCTTCCATATTGTCCAGAAGTGTGAGCCGAGCACATGGAAAATGTTGACGCATATTGTAGACAAAAAATGCTCTCTCATCAAGTGGAAGAAATTGATCCAATGTTTTCTTATTACTGATAACAAAATGTTATTAAAAAATGAACTCACTATCGTTGTTATATGTTCAATTCTAGTTGGAAAATACTAATCGCTATTTGAAGAAATAAATGTTACTTACCATTTTCAAAAATTTTATACTGTGTGGTACGTTTTGAAACAATTTTCAAAACAAAGTCCAACTTCGCAGTCAGGGCACCAATATATACTCTCCTTTTTTCGTCCTTGGTTTCTGCAAACAATGCACTGCCTCTGAGGCTTTGCCTTTTTTCCGGTTGGAGGGATTTTTTCAATGAAGTGTCGTTTGACTAGGTGCTTCGGAGGAGGATTGCCCTATGGCCTACCCGCACTAGCAGTTGAACACTTGGGTCTGTTGTTATTTATAAGTGCTTTCAACAAAGATATTCTATATTGGAGATGGTCCATGTGTCCATTATTCACACAGTAAAAAATGTACGAATTGTGAACGGTGACATTGAGAACTCTTTTGAAGAATTTTATATACCATTTAGATCCCCTTTTTCTTTCCACTAAATAAGACTGCAACTTCTGATCTTTTAGATCTACTCCCCCCATAGCTGAATTATATTCCATTACACACTTTGGTTTTATAATATCTAAACCTCTAATACTTTTCGTGACCATTTCATTGTCATGAAAGTAGAAATCATGGCAATGTCTCTTTTGTCTCTCCACTTCATAACCATTATGCCATTGCTATAATAGGCTACTGTCTCACCCTTACGTAATTTTTTACTTTTTAATATTTCCGGAACGTTCTTTCTATGTAGTCGCAAGGTGCCCGCGACATTTACTCCGTTTCTCGTTAGAAGTGAGGCCAAGTAAGGGGAATTATAATAATTATCCATCCACAGTGTGTGTCCTCTTCCTAACAATGGGTCAATAAGGTGTGCAACAACTTTGGTACTTTGCAAATTGTCCTCTAATTCCATCATACAGGTTATTTCTGAACCAGCACCGGTATATACAATAAAATTCCACAGATAACCTGTTTTCGATTCACACAGTTCGAAAGATTTTATCCCAAACTTGGATGCCATCAGGGGAATGTACTGCTTCCATCCTAATCTACCCTTCCACAATGTTAGAGATTCATCAATAGAAATGTCTTCGCTTGGTTTATGCAACTTCTGAAATTTAGGTTGATGCTTTCGGGAGGCACTGCGTGGACGGCATTACTGCTCTCGACGTTTCGCCATACGTGGAGACACTTCTTCGATCCACGGGTGAAGGGCGCCAGACCAACGGACGATAGAGAAAGGAACGACCACTCTCCCAATGGCCGTAATGACAACAACGGCTAAAAAGAGAAAGGAAACTCTCAGACAGACGGCCATTGGCAGCGACGACTCCAACCGTCAATAGAGATAGGCGACTCCAGTATATATAAGATGACGCAGGACTGCCCCTGCACTTCGCTCCTGAAGAAGCCTTCAGCATCAAAGGCAAAACGTCGAGAGCAGTAATGCCGTCCACGCAATGCCTCCCGAAAGCATCAACCCACATCATCAAACGCTGCAAAAACCTCCAAACAAAGGTTCTGAAATTTAGATTTTAACAAATTAATAACATCATAAATTTTTAACAGTTTTGATGGACCAGTGAAATTCTGCTTATCGTTATTATTTACAAAATGCAAAAACTTTTGTATAAGTTCGAATCTATCTTGTGTCATGATTTGGGAAAAAATAGGTGTTTCTAGAAACGGGTCTCTGGAAAAATATGACTTTATGGTGGGCTTTTGAATGATTCCCATTAGAATAAATACTCCAAGAGTAAGGTATATTTCCACCCTTGAGACATCAAGCCAATTATGAACACGAGACCTGCGCTTGGGGGAAGTAGTCTGTATGTGCTGTTGCGCATATCTGTTAGTTTCCATGACGATTAGGTCTATAACCTCCGCATCAAAATATGCCAGAAAACTATCCAACACATTATCACATTGCAGCTGTGGTCCAGTATTACCCACAAATGGTATTTTTAGGGGACTGTATGCCTCATCAACTAATTTCCAATTAAAATATCACGATCTCTGGAATCACTAAATTCATCGTGAATGTCTTCATTAATACTAATTAGCTGGCTATAATCTACATCACAATCCAAGATATCACTTGATGATTCATCACCATCACTTTCACTCTCACTATCATTCAATAAAGACAAAATATCACTCACTGGCATACTTGAACGCGAAGAGGGGTCCGCCATGATTTTTTTACTACGTCTGAGAAACGTTTGCTGCGTTTCATCATCACTAAGCACAAAACTAAAGATGCTTTCAAAAAGAAGAATAGAGGGGAGCATCATCCAAGCATTCTAAAGCTGAAGAAGACTTAGTTGGTCAAAACATAAACAGATGGAGTGCGTATATAGGATTTAGTGAAGTGAGGTCAGGGTCCGTACACGTGTACGGACTACCGCTCCTGGGAGTGATAGGAAGGTCCGTACATGTGTACGGAGTACCGGCTAGAGAGGTTAAATTCATATCTTTGGTCATTTCGAGCAAGTTTTAATCTTAATTTCTATCATTAAACCTTTATTTAAGTTCATATGCATGGAAATTACCGAGGACAACAATACTGGTAACCATGGAATCTTATTATTGCAATGTTAAAAAATTTACCAAAAGTCGAGTATAAGGTCAAAATATGAGCAAATTCAAATGAGATTGAGTAGTCGATGGTAAGAATAAGAATCCTCATTCATTTTGGCGTGTTTTAACACAAATTTCGCATCGATAACTTAATCTTAAGTTATTTTAAAGAGTAAAAGAATGAAAGCCTTCAAACCAAAATCAATTACTTTGTGAAAAGTATTTCTCCATTGATTTTGTTAAAAATACTTATATAAAAACAGGCCGCAATACTATGGGTGAGTAAATGTTTTTTGTGGCAAGTAGATTAAAGTCGTATTTCTGGAGCCCTGTATATATATGAGTGTGTGTGTGCGTGTGCATGCGTGTGTGTGCATGTGTGTGTGTGTATGTGTATATTTATCGGACTAATAGGGGGAAAGGGTGTCCGTTAAAGCCAAAATCCCATTCTCCATCTTCCTTATGGAGAATGGGATTTTTCGATCCCAAAAACACACTTTTACATGAGAAAACCTACTTTATTGATAGTACATAATGATAATTACTGTCTAAAATAATACTTTACTATAATAACAACATTAATAATAATAATCTTATCTTATCTACTATAATATATTTTGAAGTGTATGTTTGTGGGTTTGTTTGTTTGTTCATGGAACTCCTCCTAAACGATAAAAGCTAGAATAACCAAATTTGGTACGATTCCTCCTTACATCCTAACTTAGTGTATGGTCAAGGTTTCGTCCACCAGGATTAATAAGTGCTGCCAATATAGGGGATTAACATTTTTCCATAAGATAACACATATGAATCCATTTCTTGACTTGCAAGGTATTCTTTCTTCAAGCATCAAAATACATAAATATGGACCGATTCTTTTTGTTCTTGCTTTATTCCACGAATAAAACTCTTATCTTATCTTACATGTTACACAGTCGAAGTTTTCAGAAATATGGTATTTGTTTCAAAATTTTGTTGATTTTTCGTACTCTTTCCGGGCGTTGCCAAGGCGGTCGTCATTGTTACCTCCGATTCAGTTAGCTTCAATGAAGCTTACAAATAGACGAAAGTTTAGCGTTATTCGAGTCGCACTTTTGTGATCGATCGATGTTTATGGATAGCAACGTAAATAGATACTGATTATTATTCAGGAAGCATTTATTGATGAAAATAACTGAACCTTCTTTTGTCTATTGAATACAGGAATCTTTCATTTTTTGTAAGCAAAATCATTATATTCTACATTATAATGTTTATTAACATAAATAAGCTCACGTATCTGGTGTACATTTATCGGAGTCAGTGTTCAGTCATAGACAACTGCACGTTGCTTTTTCACAGAGGGGAGTGGGGGGAGGGAGGGCAGTAGAGGGGGAGGGAGAGGAGGAAGGGGGAGAAGGGAAGGAGAGGGTGGAAGGGAGGGGGAGGGAGTTTATACGTTATTTTTGCAAGATTTTCTTCATTCATCTACATAGGAAAATGCAGATCGGTTTTCTTCTTTTTTAGGTGAGTTTTGCTTTCAGCGTGATCACCTATTACCATCGGTCGGTCCGTCTGTTCATCTTTCCGTCCGTCTGCATGTTCGTTCTCGGCTTCTACCAAATGGATTTTCGTGAAATTTGATATTAAGGACTTACAATTAAATATAATAAGAAAATCACACAAATGAATCATGTACTCTAATCAGGGGTACCACTTTACTGGTTACAAAAAGTATATTTTCGTCATAACTCTTCAAGTATTGCTTATAGCAAAATATTTTTCAAATAAAAGTTGTTTCCTTTCTATACATTTTCATCATAGGAGTAGCCATTATCGAGAAAATCAAACAAAAATGTCTTAATTTAAGTTGAAATTTCTTGCATGGTTACTTCTTCATTGTTGCTAACATAAACAATCTCACAAACAAATGTTTAATTTACTTACGTGTGCATGCACTATTTTTGAATAGGAAGAAAATGGATTATTTATGTTGAAGAAAAGAACTTTAAAACGCTATTTCCCTTACGTTCAGGTATATAATTTCTTTCTAATACTCAATTGCACAAAACGTGCTCAATTGTGATACGTTGTACACTTTCCTAACTTGTTGCTTTATTTGACTGTTATAACTGTGTACTATCTTATTCTTGTGATGCTTACATGTTACACAGTCAAAGTTTTAAATTCACTAAATCCGTTGAAATTCAACGGGCATTCCGGCTAGTAATCTTATAATATTAAAATTCTAATCATACGTACGTGAAGCATTACAGCAGCATATTTCTAGAGAGCAATTCGTCGTAAAGATATGCGGTAAACGGTGTTTTGTTTCTATTATCTATGAGGCCCCTGGAAAAATATTTTCTTTTGCCAAAGTGTCCCAGGTTTGAATCAAGGAGACAATTATATTTTCCCATAAGTTTACATGGGATTTTTGATTTTTCAGAGTGCAAGGTTTTTTCCTTCATTTATCAAAATACGTACATATGGACAGATTTTCTTTATTTTTGCTTTATTCAACAGCTAAAACTCTATACTATCTTATTCTTGCGATGCTTACATTTTACACAGTTGAAGTTTTCAGAAATACGCATTCTTTTTCGAAATTTTGTGGATTTTTTGTAGTCATTCCAGGCGTTGCCAAGGAGCCTCTCATTGCTGCCTGCGATTCATTTAATGCCAATTAAACCTTGAAATACATGAAAGAAAAGCGTTATTCACGTCAAACTATAGTTTGAGCGTCGATATTAATGAAGTTGTATGCTTTACGCACAGAGAGAACTCAAACAAAGTGGCTGAGATAGCCACTTTGTTTGAGTAAGCTGTGTTGCATACACTGTACATTACAGTGTACTACATTTTCCAGATTGATACGCCAAACAACGCTCCGTTGTTTAGGGCATAGTCCGTTATTGGGTTAAATTCGTGCAAAACTCAGATCCTGCAGATTTTGTCTGTTAAATCTGAAGTATGCTAAACGGAGGTCCATTAAATTGAGGGTTTTCTGTGTGTGTGCTAGCGTGCGTGCATGCCTGTGTGTGTGTGTATATATATATGTAAATGTATATATATATATGAGTTCATTTTAGTTGTTAAGTAATCAATTGTTCAAATCATCTGCCATAGTTTATTTTATGATTTCTGTTAATGGTGTTGAAGATCTCTAATAGTCTTTATCTTTTTAGACTTGGGAAGATAGAGTTAGTTTTCATTAATATATTTCTCTTATTTTAAAGTGAGCCCTTAATGTGGCTTTTTATGCTTTATTTATGGTAGTATTAAGAGGAATTTTAATGGATAATGTGTACTTCATCCATAATTGGAGAATATTGCTGCACAAGTTATTCCTTCTCAATACGATATTCTTCGTCTGTCTTTAAACATGCTTTTCTGCATTGAGATATCTTTTATTTTTTCCCATCACAGTCTTCACATATTTTCACAATCTTAACATGAATTAATTCTTTTACATAACCATAGAAACAAAAATGCTATAACTTCCACAAAAAGGTTTTATTGCAAACCAGAAGTGGCTAGGCTACAATCATGGAAACTTCAGATTACACAGTAATTCCATCTGTTTACCAAGAGCCATTCCTCCTGCTTTACCAAAACCCTCTCTCCTTACTTCACTTCCTTCCTATTTATTGAATTGTTGAAATTGTTTAGTTTTCTGATGATACCTAATTGTAGCAAAATCACTTATATTTTGTAATAAAACGTGTAGGGAATTTATTGTGTTATTTTTTTCTGTGACTATAATTAAGTGAATTCCACACAGTGAGACAAAGCTCTTTTAGATTGTCATCTGCAATATACTATTTATATGAAGAAGCAAATGAATTATTAACATTTATAATGGTAAAAAAAATTATGATCAACTCATATAATTTCTCTTGATTCTAGCTCTTCCAGAGGTGTTTGATGAAGGTACTTAACATAGAGCTGTGGAAATTGTACTTATCCTATGTAAAGGAAACCAAAGCTGCACTTCCAACTTACAAGTAGGTGGCTCTGATAGGAATTCTTGTATTTGTTAATTTATATACTCAACAATTGAATATCAGAATGGTGGTTGACTTATCAATGAATGCATATCAATCCAATTTTTAGATACCTCAATCTCATAATTAAAAATTATTGTAAGCATTTGTATAAATAAATTGTGAGTGGTTTTCATACTATTAAAACTATAAATGAAGTTTTATAATTTAAAAAATGTTAATTTGTTGTTATAATATGAATATTATTATCATTATGTCAAGAGTATTTTTGACATATACTTGGATTATTGCAAAATAGTACTATCTCCTTTTTTTTGACAAAATGTGGCTCTTGTGATAAATGATTTTGTATTGACTATGTATAGATGTGGAAGTAATCTCTTCTTCCAATGCTTACTCCTCAAATATTACCGTATCTGCCCGAATAGAAGCCGACCCCTCAAAAATTTCCACAATTTTTTGGCAAAAACGTAAATTTCGTAGATTTTATGCTGAAGTGTGCTGGACATTCATGCACATCTTAGAATATATTATTCGAGATCGAAGAAATGTGTGGGAAATGGTTTAGTTGTTGACATTTTGAAATATTACTCCAATTAATAATTTTGCGTAGTTGAATAATGTTCCACATTCAGTGACAATAATTTCATTCGTCTTCATTTTCACAAAAGGTCAAATATAGTAACAACGATCTCGTCAAGAAATTTTTCATCCAAGTCTATTTCCAATGAAATTAGCATATATATTGCCTTGAGAAACTGCATTTTTGTTATTGTACACGTGTAAAGTTTTACCAAAATTCAAACAGTTGAGCGTTCAAAGCCGTCAATGCATTTTGCGTAACCGTCAATTTACGCAAGCGATCTCGCCAGGATATTTCTTCATCCATGTCTATTTCCAATGAAATTAGCATACACATTGCCATAAGAAATTCCATTTCTATAATTATACACGTTCCATGTAAAGTTTTACCGAAATTCAACGCGTTCAAAGCCGTCAATGCATTTTGCGTAACCGTCAATTTACGCAAGTGATCTTGCCAAGATATTTATACATATATTCATCGTAGATCAAATATTTACTTTACGAAAAATATAGTACTAACATTTGAATGCGAAGGCAATGAGAGACTTCGAGATTTAACCATAACCCAAATTTTCCTCGGACTCGCATTTAAGCCGAGGGGTGATTTTTTCATGATAGATTTTGACTAAAAACATCGGCTTGTATTCGGGCAGATACGGTATATAGTCACTATGTTCATGTTGCCTGTATTTGTGAAAAGTAGAAGTCAATAGAATGAAAAATGGAGTTGGTGACTTTTTTCAGTAACCTGATGATATGACTCTAGACCAGTGGTTCTCAATTGTAGCCACCAGAAAATTTTAGTGCATTCACAATAAAATTTCATTAATTGTAATTATTTGAAGGAAGAATTATTAATGATAAGTAAGGTTACTTTTGTCATTAAATTAGAAGGTATGTGGAAGTTTTTACATGCTTATTGTTACATTTTCTTTAACCTTTTCTTGATGTGGCCACAAGAAAATATCTCCTGAGTACCACTGGTCTAGGCTGCTTAAACTCTATATATGGAATTCTGAAATCTGAATAATCATTAAATTGGAACTCCGTGGTTCATCAAGTCTTCACTTCGTCATTATTTCTTTAATATTTTCAAATGATCACCGATGATATTATTTGTTTATAATGTATATTTATGAGCTTCTTCTCTCCAACTAATCTAAAAATGCTTTTCCTTACACTTGTTAATGAAAATAAATGTTTTAATTCCACATATTAGATAAGCAAAAGTTCATGTGTATTTCAATACAAGTAGATTCTGCTAGTATTTCTGCCTATTTTTAATAGTGGGTAAAAAGAATCCTTAAAAATTGGACTTTTAACAATTACGAATTTTTCCCATTGGATGTGACCAAAAACCTATATTTACATTCTTTTTGTAAGGGGCTATAATGGGGCAAAAATAAACCCCTAGAAATTGGAATTTCAACAATTTCAAAATTTTTCCATCGGTGGTGACTGAAAACCTCTAATCCTGCCAAATCTCAAGTCTCTAGTTCATCTAGATATGCCTTATAATTTTTTTCCTAGTACACAGAAAAAATGGGTCAAAACAGTCCCAAAAAATTGGAATGTTTAGAATTTTGAAGTTTTTCCATCGCTAATGACCAAAAACCTAAAATCATGCCACATTACATGTCCCTAGCTCATCCAGAAGTGTTTTATAATTTTTATTCTCATATGAGGCTATACAGCCCCAAAAAATCAAATTTTTACATTGAATTTACTCCATTGGTCATATTTTAATATTAATGGCATTATAATATAAGCCGCTGATTCCCATTAAATGCTTACCCGTATGAAAGCATTGAGCTTATTATCATGGTAGTCAATAGTAGGACCCAGAAAATTTTCACTTTTTTCTGATAAAAACAAATTATGATAATTCAACATGTATTTGAATTCTTTCTTTAAAAATAGAAACTACAATCACTATACCAGTGGTCGGCAACCTTTTAAGCTATGATGGTGCAACTTAAACTATTGTGGAAGTGAAGGGCGCATAGGGCAACAAGAGTGGATATGTACCAATATTTATTAAAACAATGCATATGTATATGTACAGGCGACTCCTGAGGTTCTGAGGTTCAACCGTTCGAGATTCAACCATTTCAGGTTCAACCAACTTGAGAATTAGATTGGTCGAAGCCTGCTTATTCGGCCATGCTGATCAGTCGGTCGAATTAGGTACTAGTTAACCCGAAGTAATTTTCGGCCCACCCAACCACGCGAGATTTAGTTTCAGTCTAGATATCGTTATTTCTGCTCTAATTGTTTGAATGTGTTCTAATTTCACTCTTTTTTTCCGTTAATCTTTTATTTATTTATTTACTTTATTTATAAATGTATCACTTGACATAGCATCATCATTCCTGCTCTAATTGTTTGAATTTGTGCTGATTTCACTCATTTTTTACTTTCTCATACAAAGTATCGAGAAAGTATTCTTATCGTTAAAAAATTCGACCTCGAGATTTTTACGGAAATATACGTTATAGGTGTCACTGAATCCGAAAAAGTGGTTTTTGCAATGCCGTCTGTCTGTCTGTTACTCGCTCTGGAGCCTAAACGGTAGAGCAGAAATGAATGAAATCTCGTACTTACAATTAGGCATTTTATCATACTGAGCAGAGTATACATTGAAATGGTTGACATTGATCAATAATTAAAGAGTAGTTTATTCTACGCATTTTTAACAACAATTCGATTTTCTCAAAAATGGCTCTAACAATTTTGATCAAATTTCATGAAGTTACTTGAGGATACGTCTTCAATAATACCAAATAGTTCATATTTCTCAAAAAATGAATATAAGGCTAGTTTATTCTAGGCAACTTTAACAATAATTCGATTTTCTAAAAAACGGCTCTAACTATTTTGGTCAAATTTTGTACAGTTACTGGAGTTTACATCTTCAATAATACCGTATCTAATATATAAAATTGACTTCATCGTCAGTGGGAAACTCTGCAATGCTATTTTTAACAAACTTTCTAAGTAGCTAGAAGATTGACATTTGGTAGGAATGTTCGGTTCTTAAAGTAGAAGCCATTTACGAAAAAAAAATTTCCAAAATCAACCCGGGTTCGATTCACAGGAATGATTTTTATTCCTCATAAGATAACATGGAAAAATCGATATTTCGACCTGCATCCTTATTTTATTTTGCTTATTAAAATTCGCATATTTGACGTACGATTTTCGGACTTGGACCTTGTTAACGAAAAATAAATGCAGTGTCTTATTCTTATCGTCTTTTATCGCTTTCGAATCTAAATCTTTTGAATTTAACATTTTAATATCATATTTTGACAAAATATAACGTTTTTAACGTGAAGTTGCCTTGCCAACCGATTACATTGTTAAACTCGAAATCCTATACCTCTCAGATATGCTCACGTTCTCTCCGGACCTCCATGAACCCTTCCGGCCAAATTCAGAAGTACCAGAGATATCTCAGAATTAGTTTTTACTTTCTCCAATATACATAGTATAGAGAAAGTATTGTTTTCTTTAAAGGTGGTTGGCATTAATTTGGAAAATCAATGTTTTTCTCATGGTCTCTACATTGCATGTTCACATGTTTTATCAAGCAAAAATTTGTTTATTTATGCTAATGAAGGAAAAACTAAAAAATATTGTTTACAAGCAAGTTTTGAAATAAATATTAAAACATATTTTTCTAATTTATGATGACTTCATCCTTTGGTAAAAAATTCACAAAAGGTGAAATGATTGTATTACCATATAATACATAATTTTATTCGCCAAAGACGTCTGGCATAACCCGGGCATCTCTGGGTACTTTCAGCTAGTAGTTCATATTTCTCGAAAAATGAATATAAGGCTAGGTTATTCTAGGCAACTTTAACAACAATTCGATTTTCTCAAAAATGGCTGTAACGATTTTGATCAAATTTCGTACAGTTAGGTGAGTATACATCTACAATAATACTACATGTTTCATTTTTCTCAATGAATGAATATAAGGCTAGTTTATTCTTGGGCAACTTTAACAAAAATTGGATTTTCTAAAAACAGGCTCATAAGATTTTCATTTTCTAAAGATAACTAAACGACGCATTAGTATATGAGAAAGTTTGTACAATGTACGTTGTACAGATTTTTCTGTAAATCTTTTATTTAAATTTATTTATTTTTAAATTTATCACTTTCATTGCATCTAAAAGGAAATGTAATAGTGATAATGCAAGTGAATCAAATAAAAGAGTGCATAAGACTCATAGTTATGAATTGAAATTAGAAATTTTAAAGCGTGTTGAGAAAGGTGAAAGCCATGCTGAAATCACACGATCGTTGGGGATGTCTCATTCAACTTTTAGCACTTATGTGAAATAGAAGGAGAAAATTCTAGAACGTGATAAATTCAGGTAATGTGATAACAACAATAAACAATCCTAGGCGCAGTGTTGTGATTCCTGAAATGTAATTGTTGTATTAACACATTAGTAATGTTATTTTATCTTTATATAACGTGAGGGGAGACTTAATAATTTTTTCCAGAGATGCAGGAATGTATCCCTCGATTATAACATGGAAGTCTATGGAAAGAAGGCGTTCGACATTCGACTGTTCGAGATTCAACCACGTTTTCAGGAACGCATCCTGGTCAAATCTCTGGCGTCACCTGCATAGGAAAAACTATTAAATCATTTATTAAAACAAATATGTAAAATAAATAAATGCAAAATTTGGCACAGCATATCTACAGTAAACTTGTTGTAATCTGGTGCATAGCTCTAGTTTCCCATTCTTAGCCAGTTGTCTAAATTGTAATCGGTGAGCCTCGGTCTATACTTGGATTTCAAATATTTCATGCTTGAAAAAATGGACCCACAAGAATATGTTGAAGCACAGTAAGAATATATTATTAGGGCACATTTTCTTAATAGGGGATAGCAATGTGCATCAACTAAATTCCAAAAGTTTTCATCATTCTGATGTGGCTTTAAAATAATATAATTCTGTATATTTATTATTTCCTTTTCTAAGTCTTCGGTGTTAATGATATTAAAGTAGGTTGCAATGGTAACAAACACAACATTATCCATAAAATTGAACGTATTAACAAAGAATGTCACAATGGGTTCCAATTCAGAAGACTGACAGAACCTAAAATTAAACTCTTCCAAAAGTATCTCACTGTGTTGGGAAAATGGTGCTGCGGTAACATTTTTATCAGACAGACTTTCAATAATATTTTTTAAATTAGGAAAATGTGATAATGAATTTCTCGCTATCTGAGGCTTCCACAGTGCCAATTTATATTTCAATGCATTAAATGCACTTATCATTTTCGCAATATTATGATTTTTTTCCCTGCATCTCCAAATTCAGTTCGTTCAATTTTACAGATATATCAGCAATAAATCCACCAACTAAGCGTTGTCATCCCACTGTTCATAATATTCTTTCCTTTATGAGATTTATGAACCTCACTAGTATTTTTCCCCTGATGAGCCATCTCACTTCAGTATGTAAAAGGAGATCACTGAATTCAGCATCTTCATCTTATAAAAGCAATTTAAACAATCGGTGTTGCATTAGTATGGCTCTTATAGAATTTATAATTTTTGTTACAGTTTTCATAACATTTTAAAAATGAAGAACATGCATAATATTTTCTGATGTATAATGCAGTGATAAGAAACAAATTTTGGAAACACAGGGTCTTCTTTACATAGCGCAATGAATCCATTTTTACAACCTGTCATTGCAGGTGCACCACTGTTGTAATTGCAGTCAACTTCTGTAATGGTATATTACTTTTATCGACATATTTTTTGAAGGTTGAAAAAATATCTTCACATCTTGTTCGTCATTTTAAAGGAAGAATTTTAAGAAATTCTTTCTTGGCAGAAAAATCATTAATCACCATCATCACAACCATAGCTAATTGAGAAATATCTAATATATCTGTCGACTCATCCAGTTGTAAAGAGAAGAAAATACATTTTTTAAGTCACTTGCCATAAGTCCGATTCCATTGTAGTTGCAAGAACTTCGTTTCTTCTTGTAACTGTTCTTGCTGATAACTGAATCGTGTTTATTGCTATAGTGATTTCATTTTTATTTTTAAAATCTTCGAAAAGTGAGTCAGTAGCTGTTAACATGACTTCTTTTACAATCAAGCCATCTTCAAAATGTTTTTCTTCTTGGCCAACAAATGCGAAATTTTAAATGATGCACTTGTCACTTTTTGATTGTTGGACTGGCATAGTAAAAATGCTTTGCTGTTTAGTGAAAATAGATTTTACATCAGAAATTTTCTTTTTCCAGATCTCAGAGTTTACCGGAAAGCGTATTAAAATTACCGTGGACCGTATTGAAGTGTCTTTCAACATTACTTTTCTTTGGAAGCGCGACACTAACATTGCACAATAAACAAACACACTTTCCTTTAAAATAAGTAAAACAGAATTCTTCTTTCCAATCAGCATTGTAATTATATGTCCTTTTCCTCTTATTAGTCATAATGGGGATAAAATTTTGCACTGAAAAATTAATAATCACAACACAAAGAATATCTGAAAATATCAGAAATATTCTGAATTGTTTTGCATGGTAAACTGATTTATATTTAACCAATGGAGAGGAGAATATGAACTATCACTGGGTGATATTCTTTGAGATGAATAAAAATATCAGAAACCCAGTACTTTGTTTACTAACTGGAGAAATTATTTCCAAAACCAACAAGTTACAACAATAACTTGAGCCAAGTTGTGTCATAAGATGGAAAATAGAACTCCGTAAACAACAAGTTACAACAATAACTTGAGCCAAGTTGTGTCACAAGACGGTAAATAGAACTTCGTAACCAACAAGTTACAGTGATATGTTGAGCTAAATCGTATTTCGATTATGAGTAACTTTCTTCAGGCAAAATAAACGGCGAAGTGAATAGTCAATTGAGCTGTGTAGGTTGTATTTATACTAGGGAGGGTGAGTAGAAGGCGGAGGTATGTTGATAAGCTATAGGGCGGGATACGGAGGAGTCAATTTGGAAATAACGCTGTTAATGACACTAATGTCATTATCCAGCAATGTATGTATGTCCCCAGTCCGTTTGCTCTTAACTCACACCTTCACTAGTATCCTATATCCTCCTCTGTAAGATCTGAGCTTATAGTATAGATATATATATAGGAGGATACTAACGTCTGGCCCAAACTACAATATTTGGAGATCTGAAATTTAATACAGAGATGAATCGAAAAAAATTATCGGAGGAAAAATTGCCAAATTGCAACAGTTATCTTTACAGATATCATCAACGCAATTTACTAAGAACGAATAATCCTGGTCATATTGGTATGAGTTTTTGGGGTGCTACGTCTGCTGCAGGACCAGGACCATTAGTAAGAACTCCCACAAGAATGAACGCTGCAGACTACGTTCATATTTTAAGGACAAACTTGCTGCCATATATAAATGAAATAGTTCCCGAATGCGAGGAAGTAGTTTTTGTGCAAGATAATTGCCCAATACATAAGGCCAATTTAACTAAACTTTTTTTTGAGAGTACTCGTTGCGTAATCGTGTTGCCGTGGCTGCCGAACTCGCCCGATCTCAATCCTTTAGAGAACCTATGGGGCCTCATGGTGAAGGAATGGTCCTATGCTGGTGAAAGGAACGAGAAGGTGTTAGAAGCCCATGTAAGGGATGTTTGGGCCACGTTAGGACGGCGTCCCAAACTTTTAGAAAATTTAGTAGAGTCGATGAGATCCAGACTCAAATCTGTAATTGAATATGATGGTAATTTAACAAGATATTAAAAGCAATTTATTTACTGTCTTTTCTTTACCAAGGCTTGCATTTTGTATAATTCCTAGAAGTGTTTGGCTTGCAATTGAAGTTTGCTTCTCCGATCATCTAACTATATATTAATTTTACGTTGACGTCTTTAGGCATTTGTTTACAATTTATATCGGCGTATTTCTTGAGAACCGTTCATCGTAAAGATATGCAGTAAATTGCATTTTGTTTCTACTGGCTATGAGGTCCCTGGAAAAATATTTTCGTTTGCTAAAGTGTCCCGGGTTCGAATCCAGGAGACAATATATTTTCCCATAAGTGTCCACGGGATTTTCGATTATTCAGAGTGCAAGGTTTTCTTCCTTTGCTCGTTAAAATACTTAAATATGGCCCGATTTTCTTCTTTTTTGCTTTATTTGACGGCTAAAGCTCTATACTATATTATTATTGTGATGTTTACACGTTACACGATCGAAGTTTTCAGAAATACACATCCTTTTTCGGAATTTTGTGGATTTTTTGTACTCTTTCCGGGCGTTGCCAAGGCGACCGTCATTGTTGCCTCCGATTCAATTACTATCAATTATACCGTCAAATAGGTGAAAGAATAGTGTTATTCCCTGTCTTTCGGTCTTCTTTTTGGTCTCTTGATGTTTCTTGGGATCCATTCGATGACACTGGATGTCCAGCGCTGGTCATTTCTTCAGGCAATGTGGCCCGCCCACTGCCATTTTAGCACCTTCACTCTTCTAATCATGTCACAGACGCCAATCTTGTTTCTTACCCAGACGTTCCTCTTGCGGTCTCTTCGGGTGATCCCTAACATGCATCTCTCATATATATATTATATATATATCTATAATATATAGACGCTTCTTACACATGATATATATATATATATATATATATATATATATATATATATATATATATATATATATATATATCATACTAGTTAATGTGTGCTTGCATTCTGCAAGCATTTTTAAAGTTTAGCATTTTTACAATTTCAAATTATTCCCAATCAATTTTGTACAAAATCATATAACTGTAACAAATTTCAACTTTGTAGCTCATTTAGAAGTGCATTATAATTTTATTCGTCGCATAGCACAATTATTTGGCAAAACAGTCGCTAAGATTTCGAATTTTAACGATATTGGATTTCGTCTTTCTGTTGTAACTAAAAACCCATAATTCTGCCAAATTTCATGTTTGTCTCTCATTAAGAATTGCCGTATCATTTTCACACTGGCATGGGTAATAAATAGGGCAAAACCGCCCTCAAAATATGGAATTTTCGCAGTGTTTTATTTTATCTTAGGTAGCAATAAAATTTTTATGACCGGGCCAAATTTAAGTCTCTATGTCATATGGAGCTGCCTCATAATTTTTGTTCTTTTACGGAAAAAATAGGGATTAATACAATATCAGAATTCCTTCATTAGGCATAGTTTAACAGTAAAGGCATTAATATATATGCCTCTGATCCCCATTAAAGGCTTACCCATATGAAAGCATTAAGGCTATTGCCTAGGAAGCCTATTGTTAGACCAAGAAAAATTACCACTTTTTTGCGTTAAAAACTATAAATTTACGCTAATTATACTCAGAGTGAATTCTGTCTTCAAAAATAAGAAACTACAATTTATATCCTATCCGAATTTAAGTCTCGAGTTCGTATCTTGAAGGGAAGTAATTTTAAAATGCAAATATAAAAACCTCTACACCAATTTACGTTTTCTTATGGGCAAAAAATGGGGCAAAAAGGGGCCAAAATAGCCCCTCAAAATAGAAATTTTGCCAGTTTCGGATTTTTTCCTTTGGTTGTGACTAAAAACCTATAATTCTACGAAATTTCAAGTTTCTAGCACATATGGAAGTGCCTCATAATTTTGTAACCTCCTATATCTATAATATATAGACGCTTCTTACACATGATATATCTATAATATATAGATGCTTCTTACACATGATATATATATATATATACTATGGTCTGTACCAAACTTAATGATCGCTGGGAGGTGGGGTTTAAATGTGTGGAAAGGGAACCTTGTTGCCGAATCAGTCCACAAATGTGGACCAATTATAGTGCTTCGAAAGTTGGCAGAGACGTTGGATGGATAAGACTCTTTGTAGGAGTGGGGTCAGATACGAGAGCGACAGGGGAGCTTGAGTAAACGAAATTATGAAAATGTTGAAACTTTAACATTTAAAGTTACATAAAATGAAATTACGAGTATTTACGTTTGGTAATATTATCTTAGTAACTACGAATATATTACTTCCTACGTTATCTTTCATAAGTAGATATAAAATATTTTCCACGTTATAGTGTACCTATTTTAGATGATTGTCATTTAAACAATATCGAATATTCTCTGCTTAAATGACAAATAAGAGAAAAGGATGTTATATTTTAATTTTTGAGAATGCGTAGAAAAAAAGTAAGCAGTAAGATGAGACTATTTGGTATGCGAATGGCAAAGGTCGGAGCAGGTAGTATAATAAACACAAGGAGGGAAGGACGGGGGAAAAGAATGGTGTGGGATTTCTAAGGGACCACATGTATGACCACAACATATGTTCCTTTCTCACAGTTATTTGCTTCTGCTTTCAAGCAGCTGTAAAGTATATAACGGTAGAACTGCGTAGAACCATCTCGTAACATTTCAGCCAGATGAAAATACTGCCATATTTTCCGTATCCTATCTCGTATTGCCGAAAATACAGAAATTTTAGCCATAGGCTGTAAAGATGCAGCATTCTAAAAGTTTAGGTCAAAATCTTATTGAACTATTAATATAAAAAAAAACAAGTAGTACAACATGCATCATGAAAGGGAAGAGGGTGCGGAGTAGGAATAAATATGCAATATTTAATTTCATCTATTTATTTTTATTATTAACAATCAACTCTATATAATTGCAAATAGTTAATAGATCACATCAAGAAGAAGAGCAAAATATTCTTAAAGGTAGCAGTTGGATTACAGAAGA
Organism: Uropetala carovei; assembly: GCA_036926305.1. Classification (NCBI taxonomy): domain Eukaryota; kingdom Metazoa; phylum Arthropoda; class Insecta; order Odonata; family Petaluridae; genus Uropetala; species Uropetala carovei. Next base: position 820,491 of record JAXCHB010000180.1, on the reverse strand, counting down.
ATAACATTTCGAGTATTTTCTTACTTCTGTTGTTACTAATATTATAATATAACAAATACATTACACAAATTAAAGCAAACACATAAGTTAATAATTATCATATTATTAGGAAATCATGATTGGATAAAGGAATAAAAATAACGCTTCTCATTGAGTAGCTACTTTTACTTATTCCAAAGACAATGAACCATTACATATTATATACACTGTGATTCAGAGTAAACGTTTGCATGAATATGGGAATATTAAAGAAATTCAAAGTAGTAAAATTACTTAATATATTTAAAACTGCAAACAAATTGAACATTTTTACAGGGAAAAACCAGTAAGGCAAAAACCCCATTTGCAGAAAAACGGCCACAAGACGAGGGATGTGAAAAAACTGCGAAGCCTACTGAGGTAAACTAAGATATAGAGAGCTGTAAAAGACGCAGTGATTAGAAAACATAACAATAAACACGATTAAATTGTGCACATAAATAGTAAGATCAACACTAGAATAAAATAACCGTTTTTGTCAGCATATTATTATTGCTGAATTTCATAAAAAGAAGAAAGTAATATAACTGCCTGAAAAAACATATGACATTAGATTAATCATAGCCACATCAATGTCACTATTGAAATATAATGATAGGTAGAGAGACAGAGTGAATTAAAAATAGAGTAGCTACATATAAAATTTAGGTTATTTGTAAATAGATGAAGTAAAAATAAGAGAAGCAATTTTAGGATATAAAATAAACAGAAATGGAATTATATACTAAGCATGAACAGTAAGTAATAAAATAAAGAGGAAATGCATAATAATGAGAAAAGTTAAGACAAAAATACCTTTGAAATAATCACTTATCTTCACTTGCCTTAAAGTTATTTAAATCCATCACTTTCATGTACACACAGGCACTAACCTGCCACTATACAAATATATTGCAATTTAAACTTTAATAAGCTAAGTCCTTATAAAGAAGAAGAAGCACTTACATGCTTTGAGCATGAAATATAAAAACTATAGCACTAAAAAGGGAAAAGCACTGTGGGATAGAGGGAGAAACACATTCACACTTCAGGGATTTCAAGTAGACACTGACCCTATACAAATAAATTACAATTTACACTTTAATAAGGATAATAGGGAGAACCACATTTGGTAGAAAAGGCACTGAATAAGTAAACCATTATAAAGAATATCAAATAAGCTGGAGCACACATGATTTGAGCGTGAAATGGCAAGACTATAGCACTAAAAATGGGAGTAAAAGCACTGTGGGATAGATGGATGAACACACACTACAGGGATTTTAAGTAGGCACTGACACATGCAAATAAATTGATGCACATTTGAAGTGTAGGGATTACAGCAAGCCATGGAAGAATTCAAAACTGCACCAAAGAGATAACTTAGGAATGTAACAGAATCATATACTTTTCTTGCAGGAAAGAGTGAAATTTTTTTAAAAAATGAAAGGTTTTTCACCATATAAAATTAATTAATATGTCTTAATTAATTGATGAAGGTTTTAGTTATATCATTACAGATTATTTTTAATATTAGCATTGCCTTAACTTCTAACTTATGAATTAATACTTATAATCAAACTTAAGTATGAACATTGGTTGAAATTAACTGGTTCTGCAAAAAAGAGAGGACTAGCATAATGAATTTCAAAACACTCATTCAATAGTGTGGTAATGTAATACTCCAATATACATACCTTGTGGAACTTAATTAGCAGCTGGAAATTTGGGCAAAGGCACCATGGAGGAACTGATCAACTTGGCATAGACTGAAAATTTAACTTGTTAATAAGAAGTCAAGAGGAAATTATAACTCATCATTCACCTCATCTTCTTACCTAGTAAAACATTAAGATATATTTAAATCAGGAGACAAATTGTTGACTGATTGACAGTGTTCAATTGAAGCTGTTCAAAAAAAGAGAGATATTTGTATGAGTAAATGGCAAAACAATACAGCATATTAGTAATTATCTAATTTTACACTTAATATTTTAAACAAAGGGTAATTATTCAATCAATACCTACCTTCCTTAGTATTTAAACAGAATGAAACAAATATAAATAATTTCTATAATTTTTAATATTTTTATAGTTACCTTCTACAAAGGTGAAACTCCTAATTCTTCCAGTCCAACGCTGTCTTCGCTAATATTGACATCACTGCTAGTATTCGAATCCGAACTTGAGTTCAATGCTATTATAATTTCTTGAATTCTCTCTTCCAATATTCCTTCTTTAATCCAAGCCTCCTCGATAACTTTCTTTGTGTTTTCTACTACGGTTTTCCTGAGAATACTTCTCGTTGGTTATTCTTCTGACTGTAGCCGTTCCCAAGTTAAGGGCAGCATCTGATCTTTTTACAACCTGCGAAATAGCAAGTAACGATCCACCATTACTTTTCTCCCTCTCGAAGAAATTTCGTATACTTAAAACTAAATTCTGCACGGAACTCTGAAGAACACGTCTCACAGATTTTCGCTCAGACATCTTTCACACAATACTCTGCCGCCGCAAGCAAAAGACGCTACGCATCTGACTGTGTGTGAGAGAGAGAGAGAGCGCGGTAAGTCCCCTGATTGTGAGAGAGAGAGAGAGAGAGAGAGAGAGCGCAGTAAATCCCCTGAGTAGGAAACATACAGGCGGCAACGCCGGATGCCTTTGATTTGTTGACGAAGGGAACGCCCTCATATTTGGCGGCCATCTCAGCGAACATTAAGTTTGGTACGTAGTATAGTTAATGTGTGCTTGCATTCTGCAAGCATTTTCAAATTTTTGCATTTTTACAAATTCAAATTATTCCTAATCGATGTTGTACATAATCATATAAATGTGTCAAATATGGAGTTTGTAGCTCATTTAGAAATGCCAAATAATTTTAATCCTCGTATAGGGCAATAATGGAGCAAAACAACCCCTAACATTATGAATTTTTACATTCTAAGATTTTTTCCATCTGTTGTAACTAAAAACCCATAATTCTGCCAAATTTCAAGTTTGTATCTCATTAAGAAGTGCCTTATAATTATCACACTCGTATGTGGCCGAAAAGGGGCTATGCCACCCATTAAAAATTGGAATTTTTGCAATTTTACAATTTTATCTTAGTTTGCCATGAAAATTCTACAATTGTGCCAAATTTCAAGTCTCTAGATCCTATGCAGCTGCCTCGCATTTTTTGTTCTCGCATGGGGCCAAAAAGGGGCATAACCGCCTCTTAAAAATGAAAATTTTTGTAATTTTATAGTTTTATCTTAGGTTGCAATGAAATTTCTATAACCGTGCCAAATTTCAAGTCTCTGGGTCCTATGCAGCTGCATCGCCTTTTTTGTTCTCGAATGGGGCAATAATGGGGCAAATCAGCACCAAAAATGAGGATTATATCAATATCGGATTTCCTTCATTAGGTGTAGTTTAACATTAACAGCATTAAAATATAAGCCTCTGATTCCCATTAAAAGCTTACCAATATGAAAGGATAGAGCTTGTTACCAAGGAAACCTATTGTTAAACCCAGAAAAATTAGCAATTTTTTGCGATAAAAACTATAAAATTACGCTAATTCTACTCGGATTTGCATTCCGTCTTCAAAAATAAGAAACTACAATTTATATCCTATCCGACAGTTTATGTCTCGAGTTCGTATCTTGACGGGAAGTAATTTTAAAATGCAAATATAAAAACCTTTGCACCAATTTACATGCTTTCGCATGGGCATAAAATGGGGCAAAAAGGGGCCAAAATAGCCCCTTAATATAGGAATATCGACAGTTTCGGATTTTTTCCTTCGGTTGTGACCAAAAACCTATACTCCTAACAAATTTCAAGTTTCTACCACAACTGGAAGTGTATCCTCCTATATATATATATACTAGTTAATGTGTGCTTGAATTCTGCAAGCATTAGGAGCGGATAAATAATTTTTAAATGCAAAATGTTTTGACCTCTTCACCGATTTACGTGATTTCCTTATTGAAAATTTTTGGGGTAAAATCAACCCCTAAATTTATAATTATAAGATATTTATAGGATTTTAACATTTGTTACGAATACCTTAAATTTATGCCAAATTTCATCGATGTAGCATCTCTAGAAGTGCATCTGTATAAATTTAATTGTTAAAAATTTTTGAATTTTTAAAAACCACAATAATAAACCTTAGGAAAATTTTCAATGTTAATTGTCACCGGAACATTATTCCTTAACTTTCTTAAAATTTTCAGCTTCCTGGCTCTTCAGAATGTATATAAAATTTAGTCAATTTATTTAACATTTTAGAGATTATTACGGTCGAACGAATAACAATTTACAAATTTCTATAATCCCGTTTTCATTATATGGCAAATTCTACCAATGGAAACAATTTCAGCTTCATAGCTCATTTAGAAGTACCTAAACCATGAAAAGGTATTAAATAGTTAATAATTTTTAACGGCCAAGAAAATACATATTGTTGCAATTTTTCCACTGATTATTTTTTTCGATTCACCTATGTATTAAATTTCAGCTCTCCAACGATTGTAGTTTGCGGTGGAAATTTCTATCCTCCTATATCCTTCTATATCCTAAGTAAGGCCCGTCAATATATAATGAAGAAGCATTTTTAAATTTTTGGATTTTTACAATTTCGAATTATTCCCTGTCGACTTTTAAAAAAAATCATGTAAGCGTGTCAAATTTCAACTATGTAGTTCATTTAGTATTGCCTTATAATAATGGGGCAAAACAGCCATAATGTTACGAATTTATACAATATCGGATTTCCTCCTTATGTGGTAACTAAAAACCCATAATTCTGCCAAATTTCAAGTTTGTATCTCATTAAGAAGTGTCTTATAATGTTCACACTCGTATTGGGTAGAAATGGTGCAAAACCAAACTTAAAAAATTGAATTTTTGCTATTTTTTTATTATATCTTCGGTTGCAATGAAATTTCTATAATGGTGCAATATTTCAAGTCTGTAGTTCATATGGAGCTGTCTCATCATTTTTGTTCTCGTATGGAGCAATACTTGGGCAAAAGTGCTCCAAATATGAGGACTATTACAATATAGGTTTCCTTCATTAGGCATAGTTTAACAGTAAAGGCATTAAAATATAAGCCTCTGATTCCCATTAAAAGCTTACCCATATGAAAGCATTAAGACTGTTGCCTAGGAAACCTATTGTATATTGTAATAATCCTCATTTTTGGAGCACTTTTGCCCAAGTATTGCTCCATACGAGAACAAAAATGATGAGACAGCTCCATATTAACCAAAGACTTGAAATATGGCACCATTATAGAAATTTCATTGCAACCGAGGATATAATAAAAAAATAGCAAAAATTCAATTTTTTAGGTGTGGTTTTGCACCATTTCTACCCAATACGTGTGTGAACATTATAAGGCACTTCTTAATGAGATACAAACTTGAAATTTGACACGGTTATATGGTTTTGGACTATCGATTAGGAATAATTCGGAGTTGTAAAAATGCTAATATTTAAAAATGTTTGCATAATGCAATCACATATTATAAAGATATAAACAAACGTTTCATGGTTTAGTTACTTATAATTGTGCTACAATGTTGAAATTTTTTCTAACGGTTGATCTTACCAAGTAGCAAAAACGGGATTATAGAAATTTGAAAATGTTTATTTATTGATCCGTAAAACATTAATAAATGTTTAAAATATTTACTAATGTTTATGCACTTTTATTAGAGCTAGGGAGCTGAATATTTTGAGAAATTAGGGAATGCTATTCCTGCGGTAAATAATATTGAAAGATGTAATAAAATTTATTATTGTGGCTGTTAAAAATTCATCCTTTTAAAACAATTAATTTTATATAACTACACATTTAGAGATACTACATCGATGAAATTTTGCAGAAATGTGAGGTATTCGTATCAAATGATAAAAACTATAGAAGTTCCACAATTATAAATTCTAGGGGTTGCTTTTATTCCAATATTTTCCATAATATATAACATTAATTGGTGCAGAGGTGCAAACTTTTGCATTTTAAAATTATCTGTCTCTAGTCTATAATATATAGATGCTTCTGACAGATGATATATATAGGAGGATACAAAATTATGAGGCACTTCCACATGTGCTGGAAACTTGAAATTTTGTAGGATTATAGGATTTTGGTCACTAACAGAGGAAAAAATCAGAAACTGGCGAAATTCCTATTTTAAAGGGATTATTTTGCCCCCTTTTTGCTCCATTTTTTGCCCATAAGAAAGCATGTAAATTGGTGTAGAGGTTTTTATATTTGCAATTTAAAATTACTTCCCTTCAAGATACGAACTCGAGGCTTAAACTGTCGGATAGGATATAAGTTGTAGTTTCTTATTTTGAAGACAGAATTCAAATCCGAGTAGAATTAGCGTAACTTTATAGTTTTTATCGTGAAAAAGTGGTAATTTTTCTGGGTCCAACAATAGGCTTCCTAGGCAAATGGCTTAATCCTTTCATATGGGTAAGCTTTTAATGGGAATCGGAGGCATATATTTTAATGCCTTTAATGTTAAACTATGCCTATTGAAGGAAATCCGATATTGATATAATCCCCATTTTTGAGGATTTTGCCCTATTATTGTCCCGTATGAGAACAAAAAAGGCAAGGCAGCTGCATAAGTCCTAAGGACTTTAAATTTGGCATGATAATAGAAATTACATTGCAACCTAAGATAAAATTATAACATCGGAAAAAAATTCCAATTTTAAAGGGGCGATTTTGCCCCTATTCGGCCCCATACGAGTGTGGAAATTATTAGGCACTTCTCATTGAGATACAAACTTGAAATTTGGCAGAATTATGGGTTTTTACTTACAACGAAGGAAAGCATTTTGTAAAAATTCAAAATCCTATTACCTGTTTTGCCCCATTATTGGCCCATACGAGTATTCAAGTTGTATGGCACTTCAAAATGATCTTCTAACTTAAAATTTGAGACGGTTAAATGGTTTCGTAAAAAATCGATGGTAAATAATTTAAATTTGTAAAAATTATAAAATTTAGAAAACCTTGCAGAATGCAAGCACATATTAACGTAGCATGGAGTAATGGACAGGAAAAATAGAAATTTACAATATCTTAAGTTATTGGCCATTAAAAATTATAAACTTTTAAAAAACTATTCATGGTTTATGTACTTCTAAATGTTCTACAATGCTGAAATTTTTCTGACAGTAGAATTTACCAAATAACGATGTGGGAATTATAGAAACTTGAAAATGTTTATTTATTGACTAATCTTTATATACCTTCGTACGAACGAGAAGGCTGAAAATTAAGGAATTGTGTTTCAGTTACAATTATATTTGAAAAATTTTAGAAAATTTTATTATTTTGGCTATTGAAAATTCATAAAGTTTGAACAATGAAATTTATATAAATGCAATTCTAGAGGTGCTCCATAGATGAAATATTGCAAAAATGTGAGGTATTAGCAAGAAATGATGAAACCTATAAAATTTTTACAATTATAAAATTTAGGGGTTGCTTTTTTCGAATATTGTCCATAAAGAAAAACACGTAAATAGGCGCAGGGGTGCAAACATTTGCTTTTAAAAATTATTTGTCTGCACTTACTCTTGATATTAAGGTTAGAGAAAATGCTTGCAGAATGCAAGCACACATTATCTAGTATATATATGTTACGCAAGCGAGGACGACCGCCCCGGGAAGTGCTGCCAGAGGCAGGACGGTGAAGGAGAGTACTGGGAGATCACGTGACGCGAGAGAGAAGAGTGTGTGACGGGACTCTCGTGGTGGTGGGCCGTGTGTTGGCTCGTGGAAGAGCTTCTGCTGGTGGGCAGAATGCTGGTGTAATTCGGGTTTAAATAAAGTTGGAGTCCCTTGGACGTGTTGTGTTATTTTCGGGTGTGCCTCCCCGTGGAGGAAGTTGGAGAGTGGTGTAGTGTTTCTGACAGAGCAGCGGCGGGATCGGGATCACATAAGGATAAGAAGATCAAAAACCAGTTTTCGGAAAGGAGCACGTCGTGAGAGAGCTGACTGTTTGCCGATGAAGACTGTACTCCTCCGTAAGTACGTGAATGAAAAGTGATTCCCGAGTGAACAATACCCCAAGTATAACTAGGGTTGTGAGCGTCGAAACAGACCTAAAAAAGCGAAATTAGCGAAAAAAAAGCGACCGCATGGCGTTTAGTGGGGAACCGGAAATGACGTATCCAGTGGCGGGAACAGGAGTAAGCGAGGCGTTCTTGACGCGAGCAGCGAGCTTTCCTGAGCTACCGAGAGCGATGTCGATGCCCTCTGTGACCCGACCAAAGAACCACTTAGCGCCTAGGGCGAGCGATAACGACCTTGAACGTGAGATTCTACGACGAGAAAGACAGTTGCTGGAGAGAGAGCGCGCGTTGTTAGATCGCGAAAGAGAAATAATGGAAGCGGGACATTGTAGTACGATGGCGACAACTGTAGTTGCTCACCGAGACATGGCGGAAAGATTGTTGCCTGAGTTTGACGCGTCGACGACCTTAGGATTTACCGCCGAACAGTGGGTGCGGCGAGTGGAAGGGGTCTTTTCCGCGTATTCGTGGGACAATTCCGTATTGCTTACTCACGCGGTGAATAAGCTGAGAGGAGTAGCTAAATTGTGGTTAAATAGTGTCGCGGAAGAAGTTTATTCTTGGGAGACTTTTAAAGAAAGGTTACTTTATAGCTTCCCATCAACAGCTGATCAGGCTGATGTCCACATGAGTCTCACGAAGAGGAAGAAGCAGCGCGACGAAACCTATGAGTCATACGTGTATGCCATGAAAGCGATAGCGCGACGAGGTAACATAGATAAAGAATCCTTGATTAAATACATTTTGAACGGCTTAGGTGACAAGGAATTAGTAAGGTCGCTGGCTTTGTGTGAGTTCAAAGATGTTGAAGGGTTACTGCTCAAGATAAAGCGCTATGAAAGTATTACAGAAAGAGCGAGATTAGGTGAAAGACAGTTTTTAGCTAACCGTTATAGTGTCCCAATTGAAACGCCAAACGAAGGTAATGTGGTGAGGAGAAATAAGCAGACAACGCAGGCGAGGTGTTATAATTGTAACGGCCTGGGACACATGGCTAAGGATTGCCTGGAACGACAGCAGAGCAGGCGATGTTTCCGATGCAATAAAGAGGGACACATGATGAAGGAATGCCCTCAGGGAACCCAAGTTAATAGACAGAATTTGGAAATGAAAAGGCGAGTCCAAAGAATTTCGGTGCCGAACGACCAAATTAAAGACGAATGTTATAAATGGATAAAGGTTAATGATGAACAAGTTGTTGGGTTCATTGATTTAGGGAGCGATGTTGTGACCATGAGGCAAGATGTCGCTGAACAGCTAGGTGTAGAATACCTTGCGAGTCAAAAAAGTCTGATTGGATTCGGCTGTGGGAAAAGTAACGTAATAAATAGGCTCCAAACAGTAAACCCTTGTCGTGGACGACGTAAACATTGAGGTAGAAGTGCTTGTGGTCCCAAACTGTTCGCAAGACGATGCCATAATTCTAGGACGAAGCGCCCTAGACCAATCGGGGATTTGAGTTGAGAAGAGCTATCAGAAACTTGTAATTAGGAGAGAGACTGATGGGCAGGAGGAAGAAAGTAACTTGGAAGCCAAAGTTCGAAATGTCAAAGAGAGGACCGGGATAGAAATGGAAGAAATAAATTTGAATAACGACCTGTCTGAAGGGGAGAAGGATGCGGTATACGAAATGGTGAACGAGAATCGAGAATGTTTTGCGAAGAATTTGAGTGAACTGGGTACAGTAGAGTCTGCCAGTTTTGAGATAGAATTGTTGGATAACCACCCTGTGAATTTAAGACCGTATCGCCTACCGTACGCCCAAAGAGCGACTATGCAAAAGGCAGTCGATGAGTTAATGAAAATGAGTATCGTGCAGGAGTCGACATCAGAATACGCAAGCCCAGCATTGTTAGTGAAGAAAGCTAACGGAGAAGACCGGCTGTGCGTCGATTACAGAGCATTGAATTTGAAGACGAAAAAAATAAAATTCCCCATGCCAGCCATTGAGGAACAATTAGACGCGCTTGCAGGAAACAGTTATTTTACCGTTTTAGACTTGGCGTCGGGATACTATCAAATCCCTGTGGCCCCAGAGACGAGACCCTTGACAGCTTTTGTCACCTCAAGTGGACTGTACGAGTTCACAAAAATGCCTTTCGGAGTAGTGAATGCACCTGCAGTGTTTAATCAAATGATGAAAAGGGTAGTGCGAATGACAAGACCAGGAGAGGTCCTAGTCTATATGGATGATCTGTTGATTCCCAGCAAAACGGTGAAGGAAGGGTTAGAGAGATTAGAAAGACTGTTGCAAGTACTGAAGAAATTGGGGCTAGCGCTAAAAGTATCAAAATGTGAATTTTTCAAAACAAGAGTAGACTATTTGGGCTTTGAAATAACCAAAGATGGGATCCGACCAGGCGAGAGAAAAATTCAGGCAGTTAAAGAATTTCGAAGGCCGGAGAATGTTCACGAAGTGCGACAATTTATTGGTTTGACTAGCTTCTTTAGAAGATTTGTATTAGGATTCGCTACGTTAAGCAAGCCATTAACGTTCTTGACGAAGAGAGATACGGCATTCGAGTGGACAGAGAAACAAGAAAACGCATTTCAAGAGCTGAAGAAAAGATTAATCGAGCGTCCGGCACTTGCGTTGTTTGATGTAAATGCCGAACATGAAGTTCACACTGACGCCAGTAAGAATGGACTAGCGGGGATTATCTTACAGCGTCGAGAAGGAGAATCTCAAAAACCTGTCGCATATTAAAGCCGACAGACGACAGATCTAGAGAAGAACTATCACAGTTATGAGCTAGAAGCGTTGGCAGTAGTTGAAGCCGTAGACAAATTTTGAATGTATTTATTGAACAGACCCTTCAAAGTTGTTACTGGCTGTAATGCTTTAAAGACCACCATGTCCAAGAAAGAATTGTTACCGCGGATAGCAAGGTGGTGGCTTCGATTACAAGAGTATGATTTCACAATCGAGTACCGACCGGGACACAACATGAGTCACGTTGATGCCCTCAGTCGAAATCCCGTGGGAGATTCCGAGGAACCGGATACAGCAGACTTGAAAATCTTCACGTTGCGAATTAATCAGAATGATTGGTTATTAACGATGCAGCTGCAGGATGTAGCTATCCAGAAAATACATCGCACCTTACAGCAACCTGTGGTCGCCAATGAGGATAGGCAGATCCACACAGACTATGTGCTGCAAGACAACCGTGTCTGCAGAAAGGTAGACGGTGGGGTCCGTTGGGTTGTGCCTAACAACTCTATTTGGCGCATTCTAAAGGGAAGTCATGATGACATGGGACATTACGCAGAAGAGAAAACCCTAGAACACGTGAAGAGATATTTTTGGTTTCCGAAGATGAGAAGAAGGGTAAAGTAATATATTGCAGCTTGCATTGAGTGTGCTTATCATAAGAGACCGGGAGGTAAAAAAGAGGGGCAGTTGCACAGTTTAGAGCGTGTAGCCATCCCATTTCACACAGTTCACGTGGACCACTTAGGGCCATTCCCAAGAAGTAAAAGGGGCAACGAGTATGTTCTCGTGTACCAAGACAACTTTACAAAGTTCATCCTACTAAAGGCAGTGAAAACCACAAAAACCAAACCAGTGTGCGAAGCTATCAGTGAGATTACGAGCTTATTTGGGTGTCCTGAGCGTTTAATTACAGATCGAGGTACGGCATTTACAGCGAAGGAATTTGAAGAATTATGCGAAAGAAACCAGATAAAGCATATAAAGAATGCGACTGCTACCCCTCGAGCAAATGGACAAGTAGAGCGATCAAACGCATCCATTACAAACGCCATATCCACTATGTATGCACAAGAGGATGGAGGCGACTGGGACACAAATTTGAGAAACATCCAATTCGCCATGAATTCTATGTCAAATAAAACTACTGAGAAGAGCGCTTATGAGCTATTGTTTGCTTATAACCCAAGGAATTCATTGCAAAACCGTGTTATACTGGCGTTGCAAGAAAGCGAACTCGATGAGACTAGAGAGACCTTAGGCGAAGCGAGGGAAAAAGTGTTAGTAAAGATATCAGAGACGCAGAAAAAATAGAAGGAGCGTTACGATCAAAGACATAAGGTGCCGAGAGTGTACCAAAAGGGAGATTTAGTCATCGTAGAACGAGAAGCTCAAGCGACAGGGTGTTCGCGAAAATTAGCTCCGAAATTTAAGGGTCTGTATCTTGTCTCAGAAGTGCTAGCTCGAGATAGGTATTCTCTCATGGATATACCAGGGGCAAAGAGGACACAGCGAGCATTCAATTCCGTGTTTAGTGCAGACCGAATGAAACCCTGGTGTAAGCCCCCCCAAGGCGAAGTAGGAGATGATGACCAGGCCGCGGACAGCCGAGGGAAAGAAGACGAGAAGCGGATGGAGAACGGCGCGAGCGCCAAAGGAGCAGTTCAACCGGAGGCAGACCGTACCGGGACCGAGGACGGCCCCGATGTCAGGAAAGGCCGACTGTTACGCAAGCGAGGACGACCGCCCCGGGAAGTGCTGCCAGAGGCAGGATGGTGAAGGAGAGTACTGGGAGATCACGTGACGCGAGAGAGAAGAGTGTGTGACGGGACTCTCGTGGTGGTGGGCCGTGTGTTGGCTCGTGGAAGAACTTCTGCTGGTGGGCAGAATGCTGGTGTAATTCGGGTTTAAATAAAGTTGGAGTCCCTTGGACGTGTTGTGTTATTTTCGGGTGTGCCTCCCCGAGGAGGAAGTTGGAGAGTGGTGTAGTGTTTCTGACATATATATACTAGGTAATATGTGCTTGCATTCTGCAAGCATTTTCAAATTTTAGCATTTTTACAAATTCAAATTATTCCCAATCGCTGTTATGCATTATCATATAACCGTGTCAAATTTGGAGTTTGTAGCTCATTTAGAGGTGCCTTATAATTTCAATCCTCGTATAGGGCAATAATCGAGCCAAACTGCCCCTAACATTATGAATTTTTACATTCTCAGATTTTTTCCATCTGTTGCAACTAAAACCCCATAATTCTGCCAAATTTCAAGTTTGTATCTCATTATGAAGTGCCTTGTAATTATCACACTCCTATGGGGCCGAAAAGGGGCAAAACCACCCATTAAAAATGAGAATTTTTGTAATTTTATAATTTTATCTTAGGTTGCAATGAAATTTTCGGCTTATAATTTCAGTTTAGTTTGTAAGATGAGACAAAATGCTTGCAGTATGGAAGCACAAATTCACTAGTCTATACTACAGTCATTCCTCGTTTAACGCAAAGCATACTTTCCGAACTTTATTTGCGCTAAACAAACCGATTATAACATGTACTTAGTAGTGATGAGTCCGCGAAATTGCCAGGTTCACTGATGTTACTTTTTTAATTATTTAATATTAATTATCATTAAAAATCACTATTAATACAATTTTAAATCCTTCGCAGCAGTGCTCGCATTTATGCATAGATCGCTAGGTTCTGCAAGTTATCATTTTCGTCACTGCAGCGCTAAATCTACGCATAAATTACTTATTGTATGTATGTGTGGGGGTATTCACCATCTAATAAATAAAAGAGGATGTCTGTCAATCTGTCTGTCTGTGGCAGCCATAACTCATCAGAGAATAAAGTGAGGAGCTTGAAATTTTGACAGCAGCTTCAGGTTGATCATGGAAGTTGCAGCGCCAAATATAATTCAAATCAGCCCCCGTGGGCCCGGAGGTCACAGATCGGTCAGTCAAAATTTTAGTTTGTTGAGGATATCTCAGCAACTATTGGACCGATTTTGATTAATCCTATACCAATATTAATGTTTTGATGATAAACATTTTCTTTCTGAAAATGGACAAAATCAGTCTACTCGGATGAAAGGTCTTAATGTAATGGCCGGTTCAATTTTTGGTTTTTTGAGTATATCTCAGCAACGAATTGAAATAGGTTTAAAAATATAAATTTTTCATCAGTTATTTCTCCAAAACATAATTTTTGCATTATTGAAGTATAGAAATTTACTAACATTCCATATCTTACGTAAAAATTGTTGTTGAATAGTTGTTTAAATTGTTGTTTATTTCATTGAAATATTTGTTGTTTTTAATTGAATTATCTTCTAATGTAACATATAAAGGAGAATGTTTGTAAGTTTGTTCGCTTTGAATGCTTTAATACGAGATAGGGAGGGAGAGAGATGGATGGTAATGGAAGGGGGAGATGGAAGGAGGGAATTAGAGGGAAGGGGTGGGGAGAGATGGAGGAGGAGGGAGGGAGAGAGGGCGGGAGGGGGAGAAGGGAAGGAGAGGGTGGAAGGGAGGGGGAGGGAGTTTATATGTTATTTTCCTAAGATTTTCTTCCTTCATTCTTCTAAACAGGAAAATGCGGAGCGGTTTTCTTCATTTTAGCTTTATTTGACGGTTATAACTGTGTACTATCTTATTCTTGCGATGCTTACATGTTACGAGGTCGAAGATTTAGATTCACTAAATCCATTGAAATCCAATGGGCACTCCTGCTAGTTTTCAATAATTGCTTGAAATTCGTCAGAAAACTTCAGAGCTGCATCTTTATCAGCGCTTGTGGATTTACCTGTAAAACAAACGCTATGTATATTTGCGCTGCATTTTAAATTTTGAAACCAACTGGAACTGGCATGAAATGTTTCTGAAGAATCTCCACCCTGTTCTTGCTTTATACAAGCAGTTTCTCCATTTTTTCAAGCATATTACTAACAATAAGTGTTCGTGTGAGTTTCTTCGCAGTTACTGCACTGGCTACTTCAATGGAACTTTTTATTTTGTCTTTATTTAACAAAATTGTATGAATTGTAGAAGTTGTGAAGTTAAACTTATGTACAATATTGCTCTGACGCTCACCTTGTTCAAAATACTGGATCACTTTGTTTTTCCTCAAGATTTATGCTTTCCTTGATAATTTAGGATTGTTTTCTACACTTTGATTAACTTTACTCAATTTTCTCCTTTCTACCATGATCGCCATGATCAGCCATGATTTACTGAAATTATTTCTCCCTATTTACTCTTAAAATGTTATTTTGACATAGATACCGTATTTACTCGTGTACCCCGCGCACATTTTTTCCCATAACGCTGGAGAAAGAAGGGGGTGCACGTCTTACACGAGGATTTCTGAACAGGTTATATAAATTGTGAGTATAGATAGTAAATTCTCTGCAATATGCTTGAATCTACGTTTATATTCTTACTAGCAGAATTAACCGTTGAGTTTCAACGGATATAGTGAAGCTACTACAGGACAATATACAAACTATTTAAAATATACAGAAGATGCTTTTTAAATTACAATTAGCTTTTCTTAACAATTAATCATAGTTGTTTTGTAACAATCTGTTTCCAAGCCTATTGCATTAAAATATAACGATAATTTTATTTCCTATCATATTACATTCGCCAAATCCAGCTTCATTTCTTGTGTAATTATACCTCGCTGAAATATTTACCTTTTATGTCCTGTAAGCAAGAAACCCATGAAAAAGCAACATACAGTTGTCTATGATTGAACACTGACTCCGGTAAATTTACACCAGATACGTGAGCTTATTTATGTTAATAAACATTATAATGTAGAATATAATGATTTTGCTTACAAAAAATGAAAGATTCCTGTATTCAATAGACAAAAGAAGGTTCAGTTATTTTCATCAATAAATGCTTCCTGAATAATAATCAGTATCTATTTACGTTGCTATCCATAAACATCGATCGTTTCATTGCTTAAACAAAAGTGCGAATTGAATAACGCAAAACTTTCGTCTATTTGTAAGCTTCATTGAAGCTAACTGAATCAGAGATAACAATGAGGGCCACCTTGGCAACGCCCGGGAGGGGTACGAAAAATCCACAAAATTTCAAAACAAAAGGTGTATTTCTGAAAACTTCGACCATGTAACATGTAAACTTTGCAGGAATAAGATAGTATAGCATTTTATTCGTGGAATGAAGGAAGAACAAAAAAAATCGGTCCATATTTATGTATTTTGATGCTTGAAGGAATGATACCTTGCTAGTCAAGAAATGGATTTATACATGTTATCTTATGGAAAAATGTTAATCCCCTATATTGGCAACACTGATTAATCCCAGTGGACCAAACCTTGACCATTCACTAAGTTAGGATGTAAGGAAGAATCGTACCAAATTTGGTTATTCTAGCTTTTATCGTTTAGGAGTAGTTCCATGAACAAACGCACAAACACACACTTCAAAATATATTATAGATAAATTTTTTTTAATTATTTCTGGAGTTGAACCCATCACACTTAAGTAGGAGATCGCAGTTATTCTGGTGGTTTCTCCATCCCATCTACAATTTTTGAAAATTTCAGCTCTCCAACTTTTGTAGTTTGGGCCAGACATTAGTATCCTCCTATCATTCTATAATCTCTTCTTACAGAGACTTTAAAATGGGGGTAACATTGGAATTCTTCCGAAGAGACGGGATAGTTCCTGACGAAAAGAATTTATTGAATAAGAGGGAGATGGGAATGTGGAGAATGGCGGATGTGCATTGGAGAAAGAGAGAACCAATATTGTCTGAGCCGGTAGATTTCAAGGGAGGTAGGGAGGAAAGATGAGCTAGAATCTCCTGTGGTGAAGTTGTTATGAACGCAAGGGAATGGGTGCACGTGGGCTGAAGTGGTGGGAGAGGAATGTTGGGGGAGGCAGGTGTGAAAGTGGAGCACAAATACTCATTGACGGCTGAAGGCCTAGCATCCCATTGGAAATTGGAACGATGTGCCGTTGGCAGAGATGGAAATTGGGATACGATATGTTTTCCTTTTGGAGTTTATCAGGATCCAAAATCTCTTTGAATTGTCTTTAATTTCATCCGTTATCCCTTCCACAAAGTTCGAGTAATCTCGGCAAAGAAGATAATGGGCGTGCCGATGTAGGGTAACAAAGGAGGCACGAGTGTGGGGATTGGGATAAGACTTCCACAATCTCCATGCCAAAAGCTTATTCTTTAGGACGAGGTTGTCTCAGGCGATACCCAAAGACGCTTTTTCTTCCACACTCATCGTGAAGGGACGAAGTCCTCGATGACTGCGTGGAGAAGGTCGTAGAAGACATCAAGCCCATCCTTGGGATTACCGCTCTCGAGCAGGTCCAAGCGAAGGAGGGAAAGAGTGCGGTTAAGAGCAGGCCAGTTCACTTTGTTCCAGGTTCTGAGGAACCTGGGCAGGGTTGGAAGCGTCGGTGCAGCTCCCTTGGGGGTAGGAAGTGGGAGGG
Organism: Uropetala carovei; assembly: GCA_036926305.1. Classification (NCBI taxonomy): domain Eukaryota; kingdom Metazoa; phylum Arthropoda; class Insecta; order Odonata; family Petaluridae; genus Uropetala; species Uropetala carovei. The sequence continues at coordinate 803,184 of JAXCHB010000180.1, read as the reverse complement.
ATAGTGAACACATCTATTGTAGTTTTGGCCAGACATTAGTATCTTCCTATATCCTCCTCTGTAGGAAGAGAGCTTATAGAATGACTAGTGAATGTGTGCTTACATTCTGCAAGCATTTATCTAATCTTACTATAAAGAGTAAGAGCTAACAAATAAATTTGAAATGCAGAGTGCTCTGCACCAATTTCAATGCTTTTCTTATGGGAAATAATCTCGAATTTAAGGCTGCCTGGATTCAAACCGATGACACCTATGCAGGTGTTCCCAAATAATATGTAGATATTCTAATGACATCTACAAACACTGAAAATATCAGCTCATTATTCCTCTTAGTTTTGTCTATATGAAAGAATTTATTTTTTCCATGCTTTCTTACTGGAGATATACCGGGTCATCCGGAATCGAACCCCTAAAACGTGCGGTAAAACTGATAACGGTTCCCTATAGATCTCATGGATATCTAAAAACCATCCAAGTTACCATTCCCTATCTTATCGGAAAGTGCCCGAAATTAATTATCAAAAATGCAGCAATGCTTTTCTTATGGGAAAATACGCAAATTTCGGAATTCCTTTAGTTGACCCCATTACACTAAGGTATGAGATCTCAATTTTTATGGTGGTTTCTCCATGCCATCTACAATTACTGAAAATTTCAGCTCTCCATCTATTGTAGTTTGGGCCAGACATTAGTATTCTCCTATCATTCTATACGCTCTCTTCTTCTTCTCTCTTTTATTTCACCTTATTATAAAGTGAAGTGCCGACAAATAAATTTTAAACTCAAAAGTGCCCTACACCAATTTCAATGTTTTCCTTATGGGAAATAATCTCAAATCTAAGGCTGTCTGTAGTTGAACCGATGAAACCTACGCATGAGTTCTCAAATAATATGGAGATATTCTCATGACTTCTCCAAACCCTGAAAATGTCGGCTCTTTTTTCCTCTTAGTTTCGTCTATATGAAGGAATTTATTTTTTCATGCTTTCTTAGGGGCGATATACCGGGTTGGCTGGAGACGAACCCAGAACACTTGCGGTAAAAGTGATAAAGGTTCCCGATAGATCTCATGGCTATCTATGAACCTTCCAAGTTTCAATTATCTATCTTATCGGAATGTGTCCAAAATTAATTTTCAAATATGCTGCAATGCATTTCTTATGGGAAAAAAACAAATTTTGGAATTTCTGGACACTTAGGTATGAGATCTCAATTTTTCTGGCAGTTTCTCGATGCCATGACATCTCTGAAAACTTCAGCTTACCAACTGTTGTAGTTTGGATAAACATTAGTATCCACCTATACCCTTCTCATATATTCTCTCTAAGATTGGAGCTTATACTAGTACTAGTGAAGGTGTGCCTGCATTCTGCAAGCATTTTCACTCACATTAATGTAAAGAGTATGAGCCAACAAATAATATTTAAATGCAGCAGTTTACACTTTCTTGTCGATTTGTGTGTTTTTCCTTATGGTCAATATTGGGGAAAAGGAACCCCTAAAATTTATATTTGTTAAACATTTATAGATTTTTAACATTTGTTACAAATACCTCAAGTTTGTGCAATACTTCATCGAATTAGCCACAATATAAAACTTAGTGTAATTTTCAATGTTATTTACCACCAGAACATTATTTCCTAACTTTGTTAAAATTTTCAGCTTCCTGGATCCTCAGAAAGTACATAAACATAAGTCAATTTGTTTAATAATTAAGAATTTATTACGACCGAACGAATAAAAATCTCCGAATACCTCTAATCGATTTTTCATTATTTGTCAAATTCTACCAGTAGAAAAAACGTCAGCTTCATAGCACATTTAGAAGTAGATAAACCATGAAATATTAGTAAAATAGTTTATAATTTTTAACGTCCAAGAAAATTTGTTGCAATTTTGCAATTTTCTCTACGATTACTATTTTTGATTCACCTAGGTATTAAATTTCAGCACTCCAGCTATTGTAGTTTGGGCCAGACATTAGTATCCTCATATATATATCTTATCATTCTATAAGCACTCATCTTGCAGAGGAGGATATATATATATATATATATATATATAGGATAATAGTGAAGGTCTGCTTGCATTCTGCAAGCATTTACTCTCACCCTAAAGTAAAGTGTATGAGCCGACAAATAATTTTTAAACGCAACAGTTTGCACCATTTTGTCGGTATACGTGTTTTTCCTTATTATCAATATTGGCGTAAAAACAACCCCTAGAATGTATAATTATAATATTTTCTTAGGTTTTCATAATTTGTTATGAATACCTTACATTTGTGAAAAATATCATCGGTGTAGCACCTGCAGAGCTGTATTTATTTAAATTGAATTTTTTAAATTTTTTGAATTTTTAACAGCCACAATAATAAATATTACTAAAATTTTTAATCTTAGTTACTATCAGAGCATCGTTCCCTACTTTTTTAAAAATTTTCAGCTTTCTGCACCTTCAGAAAGTACATAAGCATGAGTGAATTTGTTTAACATTTAAGAATTTGTTACGGCTTTATGGAAGAAATTTTAAATTTCTGTAATCCGTTTTCATTATTAGGCAAATTCTACCACTACAAAAAATTTCAGCTTCATAGCACATTAAAAGTAGCTGAAGCATGAAATGTTAGTAAAATAGATTATAATTTTTAACGGCCAAAAAAATTAACATCGTTGCCATTTTGTAATTATTTCTCCAGTTATTTCTTTCGGTTCACCTATGTATTAAATTTCAGCTCTCCAACTATTGTAGTTTAGGCCAGACATTAGTATCCTCCTATATATCATTCTATAAGCACTCTTCTTACAAAGGAGGATATATGATACTAGTTAATTGTGCTTGCATTCTGCAAGCATTTTCTCTCACCTTATAGTAAAAATAAAAGCTGAAAAATAATTTTCAATGCATAAGTTTGCATCTCGGCTCCAAATTACGTGTTTTTCTATTTTGAAAGTTTTCAGGTATAATCAACCCCTAAAATTTAAAATTATAAAACATTTATAGGTTTTTAGCTTTTCTTACGAATGCCTATCATTTATGCAAAATTTCATCAATATAGCACCTCTAGAAGTGCATCTATATATTTCATTGTTTAACATTTATGAATTTTTGACAGCCACAACAATACTTATTTCTAAAATTTTTAATGTTATTTACCACCTGAACATTATTTACTAACGTTGGTAAAATTTTCAGCTTCCTGGTTCTTCGGAAAGTACATTGTTTAACATTTGAGAATTTGTTACGGCCGAATATTACCATTTTCATTATTTGGCAAGTTCTACCAACAGAAGAAATTTCAGCATCATTGCCCATTTAGAAGAACCTAAACTATGAAATGAAAGTAATATTGTTTATAGTTTTTAGCTGCCAATAAAATAAACATTGTTGCAATTTTGCAATTATACCTCTGATTATTTTTTTCGGTTCACCTATGTATTAAATTTCAGCTCTCCAGATATTGTAGTTTGGGCCAGACATTAGTATCCTCCTATATATATATATGCTATATATTTCCTATATATCATTCTATATGCACTCTTCTTGCAGAGGAGGATATACTATAGTAGAGAAGGTCTGCTTACATTCTGCAAGGATTTTCTCTCACCCTAAGGTAAAGAGTCTGGGCCCACAAATAATTTTTAAACTCAGCAATTTGCATCTTTTTGCCGGTTTACGTGTTTTTCCTTACTGTCAATATTGGGGTATAAACAACCCCAAAAATTTATAATTATAAACTTTTATAGGTTTTCGTCATTTGTTACGAATACCTCACATTTTTGCAAATTTTCATCAGTGTAGCACCTCTAGAAGTGCATTTATTTGAATTTTATTGTTTAAATTTTTTTAATCTTTAACAGCCACAACAATACATATTTCTAAAATTTTCAATGTTATGTACAACCGGAACATTATTTCCTATCTCTGTGAAAATTTGCAGCTTGACGGATCTTAACAAAGTCCATAAACATTTGTCAATTTGTAAAACATTTGAGAATTTAGTATGGCTAAATGAATAAGAATTGTTAAATTTCTATATTCCTGTTTTCATTATTTGGCAAATTCTACCTCTTGAAAAATTTCAGCTTAGTAGCTCATTTAGAACTACCTAAACCATGAAATGTTAGTAAAATAGTTTATCACATTTACCGGCCATTAAAATAAACATCAATGCAATTTTCTAATTGTTCCTTCTATTATTTTTTTTAGTTCACCTATGTATTAAAGTTAAGCTCTCCAGCTATTGTACTTTGGGCCAGACATTAGTATCCCCTATATATATATATATATATATATATATATATACTACGGAAGAGAAAAGGTAAGTAAGGATATGTAGGGCAACAAGGTGTTGAAGGAAACCCAGTGAACACTTACCGGAAGTTGAGCACAAGAGAGACAACTCATATATATATATATATATATATAATCCTAAATCTTATCATTCTATAAGCACTCTTCTTACAGAGGAGGATATAGGATGTTAGTAAATGTGTGCTTGCATTCTGCAAGCATTATCTCTCACCTTAAAGCAAAAATGAAAGCCGAAAAATATTTTCAATGCATAAGTTCACATCTCGACTCCGAATTGTGTGTTTCTCTGTTTTGAAAATATTGGGGTATAAACAACCGCTAAAATTTATAATTATAAAACATTTATAGGTGTTTAGCATTTCTTACGAATACCTCACATTTGTGCAAAATTTCATGTATATAGCACCTCTAGAAGTGCATTTATAATAATTTCATTGTTTAAAATATATGAATTTTTAACAGCCACAATATAAAACTTTCATGAAATTTTAAATGTTATTTTCTACCGGAACATTATTTCCTAACGTGGTTAAAATTTTCAGCTTCCTGGCTCTAATTAAAGTACATAAACATTAGAAAATTTATTAAACATTTGAGAATGTATTACGTCCGTACGAATAAAAATTTTCAAATTTCTATATTCCCGATTTCATTATTTGGCGAATTCTACAGATAGACAAAAATTTCAGCCTGATATCGCATTTGAAATACCTAAACCATGAAATGTTAGTAAAATTGTTTATAATTTTTAGTGGCCAAAATAATGCACATTGTTGGAAGTTTGCAATTTTACCTCCGATTATTATTTTTTATTCACCTCGGTATTAAATTCCAGCTCTCCATCTATTATCATTTGACACAGACATTAGTGTCCTCCTATATCCTATATGTACCCTATATATCATTCTATAAGCACTCTTATTACAGAGGAGGAGATACGATACAAGTAAAAGTGTGCTTACATTCTGCAAGCATTTCCTGTCACGTTAAAGTGAAAATAAAAGCCGAAAAATAATTTTCAATCCATAAGTTCGCATCTCGGTTCCGAATTACGTGTTTCTCTCTTTTGAAAATATTGGGGTAAAGACAACCCCTAAAATGTATAAATATAAAACATTTATAGGTTTTTATCATTTGTTACGAATACCTGACGTTTATGCGAAATTTCATCAATGCAGCACCTCTAAGAGTGCATTTATATGAATTTCATTGTTTATAATTTATTAATTTTTAACAGCCACAGCAATAAATATTTATAAAATTTTCATATTATTTACCACCGGGACATTATTTCCTAACCCTGTTAAAATTTTCAGCTTCCTGGATCTACAGAAAGTACATAAACATTAGTCAATTTGTTAAACATTTGTGAATTTATTACGGCCGACAGAATAAAAATAATCAAATTTCTATGTTCCCGTTTACATTATTTGGAGAATTCTACATGTAGATAAAATTTCAGCTTGATAGCTCATTTAGAAATACCTAAACCATGAAATCTTAGTAAAATTGTTAATCATTTTTAGCGGCCAAAATAATGCACATTGTTGGAATTTTGCAATTTTTCCTCCAATTATTTTTTTTCATTCACCTCGGTATTAAATTCCAGCTCTCCAACTGTAATAGTTTGGGCCAAACATTAGTATCCTCCTATATCCTATATATATCCTATCATTCTATAAGCACTCTTCTTACAGAGGAGGATATACGATACAAGTAAATGTGTGCTTGCATTCTGCAAGCATTTTCTATCACCTGAAAGTAAAAATAAAAGCCGAAAAATTACTTTCAATGCATAAGTTCGCATCCCGGTTCCGAATTACGTGTTTTTCTGTTTCAAAAATATTGGGGTAAAAACAACCCCTAAAATTTATAATTATAATACATTTATAGGTTTTTATCATTTGTTACGAATTCCCCACATTTATGCGAAATTTCATCCATGCAGCACCTCTAAGAGTGCATTTATATGAACTTCATTGTTTAAACTTTTTCAATTTTTAACAGCCACAGCAATAAATATTTCTAAAATTTTCAATTTCATTTACCACCGGGACATTATTTCCTAACTTTGTTAATATTTTCAGCTTCCTGGATCTACAGAAAGTACATAAACATTAGTCAATTTGTTAAACATTTGAGAATTTATTACGGCTGAGCGAATAAAAATATTCAAATTTCTATATTCCCGTTTTCATTATTTGGCGAATTCTACAGGTGGAAAAATTTCAGCATGATAGCGCATTTAGAAATACCTAAACCATGAATTGTTAGTAAAATTTTTTATAATTTTTAGCGGCCAAAATGATGCACATTGTTGCAATTTTCGAATTATTCCTCCTATTATTTTTCTCGGTTCACCTATGTATTAAATTCTAGCTCTCCAGCTATTGTAGTTTGGGCCAGACATTAGTATCCTCCTGTATATCATTCTATATCGACTCTTCTTACAGAGGATATAGGATACTAGTGAACGTGTGCTTGCATTCTGCAAGCATTTTCTCTCACCTGAAAGTAAAAATAAAAGCCTAAAAATTACTTTCAATGCATAAGTTCGCATCTCGGCTCCGAATTACGTTTTTTTCTGTTTGGAAAATATTGGGGTATAAAAAACCCCTAAAATTTATAATTATGATACATTTATAGGTTTTTATCATTTATTACGAATACCTCACATATATGCGAAATTTCATCAATGCAGCTCCTCTAAGAGTGCATTTATATGAATTTCATGGTTTAAAATTTATTAATTTTTAACAGCCACAGCAATAAATATTTCTAAAATTTTCAATGTTATTTACCACCGGGACATTATTTCCTAACCCTGTTAAAATTTTCAGCTTCCTCGATCAACAGAAAGTACATAAACATTAGTCAATTTGTTAAACATTTGAGAATTTATTACGGCCGAACGAATAAAAATTTTCAAATTTCTATATTCCCGTTTTCATTATTTGGCGAATTCTACAGGTGGAAAAAATTTCAGCTTGATAGCACATTTAGAAATACCTAAACCATGAAATGTTAGTAAAATTGTTTATAATTTTTAGCGGCCGAAATAATCCACATTGTTGCAATTTTCGAATTACTCCTCTGATTATTTTTTTCGGTTCACCTATGTATTAAATTCCTGCTCACCAAGTATTGTAGTTTGGGCCAGACATTAGTATCCTCCTATATATATATTTATATATATATATCCTATATCCTCTGTAAGAAGAGTCGATATAGAATGATAGGATATATATATATTAATTGTGCTTGCATTCTGCAAGCATTTTATCTCACCTTAAAGGAAAAATGAAAGCCGAAAAATAATTTTCAACATTTAAGGTTGCATCTCGGCTCCGAATTACGTGTTTTTCTCTTTTGAAAATATTGCGGTAAAAACAACCACTAAAATTTATAATTATATATCATTTATAGGTTTTTTCATTTGTTACGGATACCTCACATTTATGCAAAATTTCATCAATGTAGCACCTCTACAATTGGATTTGTATGAATTTCATTGTTTAAACTTTATTAATTTTTAACAGGCACAGCAATTAATATTTCTAGAGTTTTCAATGTTATTTACCACCGTAACATTATCTCCTAACCGTGTTAAATATTTCAGCTACCTGGATCTTCAGAAAGTAGTAACATTGTTTATAATTTTTACCGGCCAACAAATTAAACATTGTCGCAATTTTCCAATTATTCCTCCGATTATTTTTCTCGGCTCACCTATGTATTAAATTCCAGCTCTCTAGATATTGTAGTTTCGGCCAGACATTAGTATCCTCCTATATCCTATGTATATCCTATGTATCATGCTATATCGACTCTTCTTACAGAGGATATACGATATAGGATATATATAGGAAGATACTAATGTCTGGCCCAAACTATATTAGTTGGAGAGCTGGAATTTAATACAGAGGTGAAAAAAAAAAATAATCGGAGGAAAAATTGCAAAATTGTTTAAATTTTTTAATTTTTAACAGCCACAGCAATAAATATTTCTAAAATTTTCAATGTTATTTAGCACCAGGACAATATTTCCTAACCCTGTTAAAATTTTCAGCTTCCTGGATCTACAGAATGTACATAAACATTAGTCATTTTGTTAAACATTTGAGAATTTATTACGGCCGAACGAATAAAAATTTTCAAATTTCTATATTCCCGTTTTCATTATTTGGCGAATTCTACAGGTAGAAAACATTTCATGTTGATAGCGCATTTAGAAATACCTAAACCATGATATGTTAGTAAAATTGTTTATAATTTTTACCGGTCAAGAAATTAAACATTCTCGCAATTTTCCAATTATTCCTCCGATTATTTTTCACGGTTCACGTATGTATTAAATTCCAGCTCTCCAGCTACTGTAGTTGGGGCTAGACATTAGTATCCTCCTGTATCCTATATATATCCTATATCGTATATCCTCCTCTGTAAGAAGAGTGCTTGTAGAATGATAGGATATATATACGATCGTAGGATATATGTAGGATATATATAGGATATAGGAGGATACTAATGTCTGGCCCATAGTACAATAGCTGGAGAGCTGGAATTTAATAAATTGGTGAACCGAGAAAAATAATCGGAGGAATAATTGGAAAATTGCAACAATGTGTAGTATTTTGCCCGCTAAAAATTATAAACAATTTTACTAACATTTCATGGTTTAGGTATTTCTAAATGAGCTATCAAGCTGAAATTTTTTCTACCTGTGGAATTCGCAAAATAATGAAAACTGGAACTTAGAAATTTGAAAAGATTTATTTGTTCGGCTGTAATAAATTCTCAAATGTTTAACAAATTGACTAATGTTTATGTGCTTTCTGTTGATCCAGGAAGCTGAAAATTATAACAGGGTTAGGAAATATTAACCCGGTGGAAAATAACATTGAAAATTTTGGAAATATTATTTGGTGTGGCTGTTAAAAATTAACAAATTTTAAACAATGAAATTCATATAAATGCTGTTCTAGAGGTGCTACTTTGATGAAATTTCGAATGAATGTGAGGTATTCGTAACTATTGATTAAAATCTATAAATGATTTATAATTATAAATTTTAGGGGATGTTTTTACCCTAATATTTTCAATAGAGAGAAACACTTAATTCGGAGCCGAGATGCTACCTTAAAAGAGAAAAGTATTTTTCGGCTTTTAGTTTTCCTTTAAGGTGAGCGAAAATGCTTGCAGAATGCAACCACATATTTACTTATCCTATATCGTATATCCTCCTCTGTAAGAAGAGGGCTTATAGAATGATACGATATAGGATATATATATCTATATGTATATATATATATATATATGTATGTGTATATATATATATATATATATATATATATATATATATATATATCATTCTATAAGCACTTTTCTTACAGAGGAGTATATACAATATAGCATATAGGAGGATACTAATGTCTGGCCCAAACTATAATAGTTGGAGAGCTGGAATTTAATACCGAGGTGAATAAAAAAAAATAATTGGAGGAAAAATTGCAACAATGTGCATTATTTTGGCCGCTAAAAATTATAAACTATTTTACTAACATTTCGTGGTTCAGGTATTTCTAAATGCGCTATCGAGCTGAAATATTTTCTACCTGTAGAATTCGCCAAATAATGGAAACGGGAATATAGAAATTTGAAATTTTTTATTCGTTCGGCTGTAATAAATTCTCAAATGTTTAGCAAACTGACTAATGTTTATGTATTTTCTGTAGTTCCAGGAAGCTGAAAATTTTAACAGGGTTAGTAAATAATGTCCCGGTGGTAAATAACATTGAAAATTTTAGAAATATTTATTGCTGTGGCTGTTAAAAATTAAAAAAGTTTAAACAATTAAATTCATATAAATGCACTCTTAGAGGTGCTGCATGGATGAAATTTCACATAAATGTGGGGAATTCGTAACAAATGATAAAAACCTATAAATGTATTATAATTATAAATTTTAGGGGTTGTTTTTACCCCAATATTTTTGAAACAGAAAAACACGTAATTCGGAACCGGGATGCGAACTTATGCATTGAAAGTAATTTTTCGGCTTTTATTTTTACTTTCAGGTGATAGAAAATGCTTGCAGAATGCAAGCACACATTTACTTGTATCGTATATCCTCCTCTGTAAGAAGAGTGCTTATAGAATGATAGGATATATATAGGATATAGGAGGATACTAATGTTTGGCCCAAACTATTACAGTTGGAGCGCTGGAATTTAATACCGAGGTGAATGAAAAAAAATAATTGGAGGAAAAATTGCAAAATTACAATAATGTGCATTATTTTGGCCGCTAAAAATTATAAACAATTTTGCCAACACTTCATGGTTTAATTATTTCTAAATGCGCTATCAAGCTGAAGTTTTTTCCACCTGAAGAATTCGCCAAATAATGAAAACTGGAATATAGAAATTTGAAAACTTTTATGCGTTCGGACGTAATGAATTCTCAAAAGTTTAGCAAATTGACTAATGTTTATGTACTTTCTGTAGATCCAGGAAGCTGAAAATTTTAACAGCGTTAGGAAATAATGTCCCGGTGGTAAACAACATTTGAAATTTCATGAAAGTTTTATATTGTGGCTGTTAATAATTCATAAATTTTGAACAACGAAATTCTTATTAATGCACCTCTAGAGGAGCTGTACACATGAAATTTTGCATAATTGTGAGTTATTCCTAAAAAAAGGTAGAAACCTATAAATGTTTCATAATTATAAATTTTAGGGGATGTTTATACCCCAATATTATCGAAACAGAAAAACAAGTAATTTGGAACCGAGATGCGATCATCTGCATTAAAAATTATTTTCCCGCTTTTATTTTTACTTTAAGGTGAGAGAAAATGCTTGCAGAATGCAAGCCCACGTTCTCTAGTATCCTATATCATATATCCTCCCCTGTAAGAAGAGTGCTTAGAAAATGACAAGTAAATGTGTGCTTGCATTCTGCAAGCATTTTCTCTCACCTTAAAGTGAAAATAAAAACCGAAAAATAATTTTCAAAGCTTAAAGTTGCTTCTCGGCTCCAAATTACGTGTTTTTCTGTATTTGAAAATATTGTGGTATAAACAACCCCTAAAATTTATAATTATAAAACATTTATAGGTTTTATCATTTGTTACGAATACATCACATTTGTGCGAAATTTCGTCAATGTTGCACCTCTAGAAGTGCATTTATATGAATTTCATTGTTTAAACTTTTTAATTTTTAACAGCCACAGTAATAAATATTTCTAAAATTTTCAATGTTATTTAGCACCAGGACAATATTTCCTAACCCTGTTAAAATTTTAAGCTTCCTGGATCTACAGAAAGTACATAAACATAAGTCAATTTGTTAAACATTTGAGAATTTATTACGGCCGAATGAATAAATATTTTCAAATTTCTATATTCCCGTTTTCATGATTTGGGGAATTCTCAAATGTTTAACAAATTGACTAATGTTTATTTACTTTCTCTAGATCCAGGAAGCTGAAAATTTTCACAGGGTTAGGAAATAATGTCCCGGTGGTAAATAACATTGAAAATTTTAGAAATATCTATTGCTGTGGCTGTTAAAAATTAATAAAATTTAAACAATGAAATTCATATAAATGCACTCTTAGAGGTGCTGCATTGATGAAATTTCCCATAAATGTGATGTATTCGTAACAAACGATATAAACCTATAAATATTTTATAATTATAAATTTTAGGGGTTGTTTTTACCCCTATATTTTCCAAACAGAAAAACATGTAATTCGGAGCCGAGATGCAACTTTAAGCATGGAAAATTATTTTTCACCTTTTATTTTTATTTTGGGATATAGAAAATGCTTGCAGAATGCAAGCACGCATTTATTTGTATACTATATCGTATATCATTCTATAAGCACTCTTCTTACAGAGGAGGATATAGGATATACATAGGATATATATAGGGTATAGGAGGATACCGAAAAAATTAATCGGGGGAGTAATTGGAAAATTGGAACAATGTTTATTTTCTTCACCGGTGAAAATTATAAACAATTTTTCTAACATTTCTTCGTTTAGCTATTTCTAAATGCGCTGTCAAGCTGAAATTTTTTCTACCTGTAGAATTTGCCAAATAATGAAAACGGGCATATGGAAATTTGAAAATTTTTATTCGTTCGGACGTAATAAATACCTAAATGTTTATCAAATCGACTAATGTTTATATACTTTAATTAGAGTCAGGAAGCTGAAAATTTTAACCAAGTTAGGAAGTAATGTCTCGGTGGAAAATAATATTTGAAATATCATGAACGTTTTATATTGTGGCTGTTAAAAGTTCATAAATTTCAAACAATGAAATTCTTATAAATTCTGTTCTAGAAATTCATATGAATGCACTTCTAGATTTGCTATATTGATGAAATTTCGCATAAATGTGAGGTATTTGTAACAAATCCTAAAAACCTATAAATGTTTTATAGTTATTACTTTTAGGCGTTGTTTTTACCCCAATATTTTTCATAAGGAAAAACACATAATTCGCCGAGAAGGTGCAAACTTATGCTTTTAAAAATTATTTTTCGGCTTTTATTTTTTGCATTAAGGTGAGATGAAATGCTTGCAGAATGCAAGCATACATTCACTAGTATCCTATATATGCACATATACACCCTTCCCTCTCCAGCCTCGGGTTTATTAACTGTGGCCCGCAACCTTACGAGGTCTACATATTGAGACCTACCCTTCCCAACCGCAGACATTTCCCTTGCATATCCACGGTTCTGACCAAGAAAACTTTTAAATACCATGCATCTTATGACTTTGTTGTCATCTTAACTCGCTCACAAAGACTTTGTTCTAGTTTTAACTTGCTTGCTATAACGTTGTTGCCGTAATCACACGATTACGTATCCTTTTCGCGTGCCACAAGTCACTGCATTCAACACGATAATCCTGCGCATCGTATGACTTTGTTGTCATCTGCACTCACTCACAAAGTCTATGTTGTTGTTGTTCTAACATGCTTGCTATTACTTTGTTGCCATAATGTACGATTATGCTTTTCGCCCGCCAAAAGTCTCTACATTCCACAGGAGGCGATCAGTTGTGTATTATTCACATCAGCATACGCATGCTTTTCGCGCACCGCAAGTCCACACGACGTGTTTAATTATGTATTATTCATATCAGCATACCAAATAAATTAAACGTTTAATATTTTTCTGAATTTGTGCGTAATAATATTTGTTTAAATGCAAAAAAATGGCAGGTATAAAATGATGTGATGTAAGTCGTAGTATGCACGTAATCTCTGTTACCTACGGGGCATTTGTAATCCTTCAGTCAGTAATTGTTTTTCTCAATAGTTTGGCTTATGCATAGTGTGGTACGTTTGAAGAAATTCTTAAAAAAAGAATTTATTCTGGGGTAGAATATGCAGTTCTGAACAGCGGAATGCAGGGGAAAGCTATTTACGTTTACATTTACATCAATACCCTGCAAGCCGCCAGAAGCATTTGGCAGGGGGTGTCACAACACCAAGTGAACTCTAACTAATTCCTCATTCCTCTCTTTTACTGTCTTATCATGTCTGGGAAAAAGGATCTGTAGTATTTCTCTGTTCTAGCGATTGCTTCAAAAAAAAATTTCCCCGGCACTCTGATCTAACATTACGTTCACTAACACCGATGGGGACGACTATTCCACGTACGTCTTCAACGAATTCGGAGCTTTCAAATTTTTCAAATACTTTCCTTTTGTATTCAATTCTTCTATTTCTCGCATTTAGTAGCGCATAGATGGCGGTGATTGTTTTTCGTCACAAATTTTTCATCAACGGGAGTATTGACTATGCCAAACCAGAGAGCTTCTTAAAGAAAGAACAGCATGTTATTGTATTCGTAATATTTATATAATGTATTTAAGTGAGAAATAAGTGAGTAATGTAAGTGATCAATAATATATGGTATAGTAATACGAACCGTGGGACCTAACCCCCAATTTCCAATGTACTTAAGTATTTACCAACCGCCGTTTTACCAACCGCGATACTTTTCAGGAACGTAACCTCCGTGGTTGGCGAAGGAAGGGTGTATGCTCTCTTTTTACAGAGGAGGATATAGGATACTAGTGAATGTGCGCTTGCATTCTGCAAGCATTTTCTCTCACCTTAATGTAAGGAATAAAAGGCAACAAATAATTTATAAAAGCATTAGTTTGCACCTCAATGCCAAATTATGTGTTTTTCGTTTCAAGAGTATTGGGGTGAAAACAGCCCCTAAAATAAATAATTATTAAATGTTTAAGTTTTCATCATTCGTTTCGAATATCTCATATTTATACAAAATATCATCATTGTAACATCTCTAGAAGTGCTTTTATATAAATTTAATTGTTTAAAATTTATGAATTTTTAACAGCCACAAAAATAAACTTCTGAAATATTCAATGTTAGTTACCACCGGAGCGTTATTCCCTACCTCTGTTAAAATTTTCAGCTTCCTCGCTCAACCGAATCAATATAAACATTAGTAAATTTTTTTAACATTCTTGAATTTTTAACGGCCAAACAAATAAACATTTTCAATTTTCTATAATCCCATTTTTGTTATTTGGTAAATTCTTCCATTAGAAAATATTTCAGTATTGTAGCACATTTAGAAGTAACTAAACCACAAAATGTTTGTTTAAATGTTTATAATTTTTAACTGCCAAGAAAATTAACATTGCTGTAATTTTCTATTTATTCTGTTGGTTTCTCCATTCCATCTACAATTTCTGAAAATTTCAGCTCTCCAGCTTTTGTAATTTCGGCCTGACATTAGTATCCTTTTATATCCTATATCCTTCTATCATTATATATGCTCTCTTCTTACAGAGGAGGGTTTACTATACTAATGAATGTGTGCTTGCATTCTGCAAGCATTCCATCTCATCTTATCATAAAGAGTAAGAGCAGACAAATAATTTTTAAATCCAAAATTTGCACCTCTGCACACATTTACGTGTTTTTGTTTATGGACAATATTATTATAAAATGCCCCTAAAATTTATAATTAAAAATTTTAATAGGTTTATGTCATTTGTTACGAATACCTCAGGTTTCTGCAAATTTTCATCAATGTTACACCTCTAGAAGTGCATTTATATAAATTTCGTTGTTTAAACTCTGAATTTTTAACAGCCACAATAATAAACTTTATTATAATTTTCTATGTTATTTACTGCTGGAACACTGTTACCTAATTTTCTCAAAATTTTCAGCCCCCTAGCTTTATTGAAAGTGCATAAACATTAGTCAATTTGTTTAACATTTATGATTTTTTAATGGCCGAATTAATAAGCATTATCAAATTTCTATATTCCCGTTTTTGTTATTTGGTAAATTCTACCGTTAGAAAAAATTTCAGCATTGTACCACATTTTGAAGTACCTTTACCATGAAATGGTTTTTTAATTGTGTATAATTTAACGGCCAAGAATATAAACCTTGTAATTTTCTATTTATTTTGGCGGTTTTGTGTTCGATTGCATTCCATCTTCTCAACTCTTCGTCAAATTCTTCCTCTTCATTTTTTTCATCCTGCTTTAGATGAAATCATTCTTTGCTGAGGCAGTTAGCGACTGTTGTCAATGACAATTGCTCCCAAGCCTTCTTCAGCATGTAAACAGCATCCAATAAGTTGATCTTTTTGGCAATATCTCCAGCACTTTTTTCACCGACTTCATCAATTATTGTAATGATCATTTTCCTCATATCTCGTCGATTGAGAGTCTTAAGTGTTTTTATTATCCCTTAATCTAATGGTTGAATGATTGCTGGAAGAGTGATAGGTTATGAGTAGTGATGGGCGAATCGACTAATAGAAAAAATCGATTGATAGTCGAATCACCGACCAAAAAAATCGACTAATTAGTCGATTTATTAGTCTGTTTTCAGTGCCACACATCTGACTAACGATATTAGTCGGTTAAGATTAGTCGTTTTCCAGCACTATCTGTACGGCCAACTATATAACGACATTAGTCGGTTAAGATTAGTCTTTTCCAGCGCCATCTGCACGTCCAACTAACGATATTAGCCGTTTTCCGGCGCTATCGGCACGGCCGACTAACGATATTAGTCGGTTAAGATTAGTCGTTTTCCAGCACTATCTGCACGGCCGACTAACGATTTATTCGAATAAGATTAGTCATTTTCCAGCGTTATCTGCACAGCCATCTAACGATATTATTCAGTTGGTAGTGCCAACTCATCTGAACAACAACGTTATTCTAATTAATTCAGTCTGTTGTAGAACTTTGAAAGAAAAATACAAAAATGAATTGTAGTTAAGAGTATATAATTTAGTTTCCTATTTATTTAATCTACTTTACATGGGTGAGGTTGAGGCTTTAAACCCCAATCTTTCATGTCAACTCATATGAAGACATATACATATAAACTTCCAAAAACAAACAAAAGATACAACAATGAAATGTAGTTACACATGTATAAAATTTGTGAATATATTATGTGAAAAAATAATTTCAAAGGAATGCAAAAAATACCTGAAATAAGACAATACGAATTATACAAAGATATCAAAATTACTAGAACATCCAAGGTTACAAGAACACGAAAATTACAAAATTTTACAATAAAAGACAAAAATACCAGAAGAAAATGAAAATATCAAAACATTGCTAAAGAACAGAGCAACTTCAAAATTGCATAAAAACTACAAGATATTAATTAAGCACGAAAAATACAATTGAGGAACAAAAATACAAAATTTACAATGAGTAATTTTTATAGAAATCAATGAAATATTAATAAAAATAACAATGTTGCACAGAAAATTTTACAAAGATTTTCAGGAAAGGTCAATTTTTGTTCATATTTAAGGAAACTACTGCTTATTTATTTTTAAATATTAATGTTTAAACATTATAATAGAAGTAAATGATTAAAATCTACTGATTGTATCACAAATTTTTATTCAGGAAGATCAGTATATCTAGTTGTTTTTTATCCAACCTGTTATGCCTTTTGCTCATAATCTGCCCGGCCTTGGAAAATGTTCTCTCGGAGGGAACCGTTGTAGCGGGCATGCATAAATGGCGAAATGCAATGTCTGCTAATTCTGGCATCGCTGTTTTTTGATGAGTCCAGAATTTTGCTGGGCAGCAGCTGAGATCCTCATGAGGAAGGTTTAAATATTGGCGAAGCAAAACTTTCGCACTACTTACGGGAGTGCTCGTCTTGTTCATTTCAGCCACTCTTGCATCTAAAGAGCTCCAGAGATTTGTACTGGATTGGCTGGTATTTGATGCACCCATACACTGCTTTTTTCCAGAAGGAGATATGTCTTGTTGGGGCACTTGTTGTTTCGAACTAGAAAGCTCATTTAAAATAATGGTTTGTGCAAAATTTGAATTTGATTCCAACCCAAATGCAGCTGTCTTAAATCTGGGATCTAACAGGGTCAACACAGACGGAATTTCATATCTTTCACACATACCGAATCGATTGCTTAGTTGTTCAATTATTTTTTCTTTAAACGTTAGGCCAATAGAAGTTTCCATGTTTGTTTGACGAACATTGGTTTGAATTCCTCTCACTAATGGAATAACTTTAGACACTGTACAATATTTTTCTGCTGACAATTCCACTGTCATCATTTCTAATGGTTTCAAAATTTTACAGCAGTCATCTAAAACGCTCCATTGGAAAGCAGACAGAGGTTCAGGACTTTTCAGTAAAGTAACCAAAACCGCTGACATGGGCTCCTTAACTTCAATTAATCTCTCCATCATAATTAAAGTTGAGTTCCATCTCGTAATCACCTCCTGCTTCAGCTTTAACTGTGTTTGCTTCATTTGCTCCTGCATTGCTTTTAATTTGTTAGAAGCAAGTGAACTACTTTTGAAATATTCCACTATTTTTCTGCACGCCTGCAATATATTTTCCAACCCTTCAGTATTCTTTATTGAATTTGTTGCTACCAAATTCAGCAAATGGACATTGCATGGAAGGTGCTTCAAGTGAAGTTGCTTGCAAGCTAATTTTATATTATGACCTCCATCTGTTACAATTGCCACAATTTTTTCAAAGATTCCCCAATTTCAATCATTTTGCCGATTAAAAAATTCAATTTTTTCATTCTACCTTCGGGTATTTTGGCGAGGGTACTCTGCAGTGTCATTTGCCGTGATCCTGTTGCCCGTTCCCGTGTAGCTGATGTAGATGGAAGATTTTTCTGAATTGCCGAATCAGAAGAAGAGCCTTGGTGATCCGCGGTCGTCACTGGTGGATCGTCAGGATTTGCTCCACTTCTTGATGAATTGGTATCCACTGCACAAGGGTGCCGTCACTTTAGATGTTCTCTCAGATTGGAAGTATTGTTGCAGCATTTCACTTCGTTTCTGCATATACTACATTTGGCAGACGAAACTGAAATCCTTTGAAAATACTCCCAAGCCTCGGACTTGTTTTTGTGATTATTTTTCAGATTATTTCTCCGCCGTTGATTCAGACGTAACTTTATGGAATTTCGACATCTTGGAAAAAAGAAATTACTTTGTAATATTCAACAGTCTTTATTGTTTCTTCAATCACACACCGATCGGTTTCCACTACAAAGTCATTCTAAAGGTGTTACGTCGGTTAGTAACACCATTAGAATGATTTTGTAGTGGAAACCGGTCGGTGTGTGATTGAAGAAACAATAAAGACTGTGGAATATTACAAAGTAATTTCTTTTTATCCGTTATCCCTACCTATTAAATAGATGAGCGGGTGGAACCATTACGTAGGCGGAACGTAATCAAGACATACTAGAATTGAAATGATTTTATTTCATCTTGTGCAATCATGATTCCTATCACTTTTTATTAAATGTTTTAGGAGTAAGATACTTAACCTATTCGAATTTTAATGTACTCGCAAGAAATACTATTTACGACATTTACGGCCTATTCTATGGTGGTGTGGAAAATCAAGGTTGTTCGATATATCTCGCTCGTAACCATCGAGCTATCGAAACGAAATATATCGACCATGGTGAAAAGCTGGGGTCGTACTATAAACGAGATATATGAAAAAATCAGGTTTGTTCACCAAAAAATCAGGGGTCGTACTATACATGGAGTAGGCATATACACGAGTATATACGGTAGTTCAAATATGAAATGAACTAATCCTCACAAAAAATTAAAAAATAAATCCTACGAAGATATTAACATTAAGAAAAAGTTATCAAATTTGTAGACTAATTTGAAGATTATTTAAAAACCGACTATAAGAAAATGAATTTTCATTCTTTTAGACCAAGGGTTGTCAAGTGCGGCGACCAGACAATTTCGGTGCTGCCACAAGAAAATGTCAATAATTCGAATTATTTAAAGAAAAACAATTGTTAATGATAAGTAAGTGACCGATGTCATTAAATAAGAAATGGAAGTTTTTACATTATTATCGTTACATTTACTGTAATCTTTCCTTGATGCGGCCACGAGGGTTTGCTTGTGGCCCCAGATGCGGCCACAAGAAAATATCTCTTGAGAACCACTCTTTTAGACGCTGTTTGGTACAAAGTCGCGAATTCCTACAGTAATTGTAAATAATTATAAAAGCAACGAAAAATGCAAGACAAAATATGCTATTCCAGTTTCTATGTGGGTGGGGGTGCGAGGCAACAAAATATCACTAATTTTCCTCTGTTCTGACTGAAACTCTCCTATTATGTTTCCCTGATTGTCCTACGGCAGGGGTTCTCTAACTTTTTTGACCATGGAAACCTTATATACAAATATTTTTCCCTGCGGAACCCCAAGAGATGGTAAGCCAAATCGCAATAAAATTAACAATATAATACTCTAATAGTCATTTACATAGTTTATGTATCCTACGTTATACAGTTTACAAGTGAGTTGGTAGTGGATGAAAACAACAGATAAAATTGAAAATTCGAATAAATTCGTTAGACGGCCGTGCAGATAGCGCGGGAAAACTTGACCGACTAATATCGTTAGTTTGCCATGCAGATAGTGCTGGAAAACGACCACAAAATCCGACTAATCTTATTCGAATTAGTCGGTCTTCAATTCATTCGGATGTGAAACGACTAATTAAATCGACTAATTCTAAAAACTCGATTTAGTCGGCTTTTTGAAATAATTGACTTACAAGGGAAGGCACCCAAGTGTAAGTGGCGGATCACGACCAAACTTCACACGATGAAAGAAAACGAAAAATAATTAGACACGTATTTTCGGAAAGGCGTCTAACGAGCCTGCGTTTTCGAGATATTTGCAATTGAAAATTGAAAAACAAGTGGCTTGTCCTCTAATACCATGACGAGCGACACCCTGACAACAGGTGGCGGTAACCTAGTGATAAAGTGTCGTGCTGCGGAAATTGTGTAGGGGGTTCGATCCTCGACATCGGCAAATTTTTTTTCTTCTCCAATCAATGTTTTATGACTTTAGTTTTATGTAAGTTGTCCAAATTACATCATTAATGATTTTCTTTCTTTTTTCAGGCCAGTATTTTAATTTTAAATCCATTCCAATGCACTTTTTACGACATACTCAGATTATATAGATACTTGATAAATATATACAACATTTTCTACGCACACCCTCCCCAATATTTCCACTGTAGAGTTGCATAGTTTACGTGCCGAATAAGGAGCACTTTATGCCACGTTCTGATGGTTTCTCGAGTCCTTTCGGTGTGTCCTGGCGGTGGGCCCTACCGGGTGGGGTCGCTTTTCACTCGCTCTCCTAGGGATGGATTAGGTAGCGGCCTCCGTCTCACACGGCTTCCGCATTGTCGGCCCACCGCCAGGACGCACCGAAAGGACTCGAGAAACCGTCAGAACGTGGCATAAAGTGCTCCTTATTCGGCACGTAAACTATGCAAAAAAAATTCGGGGATGTCGAGGATCGAACCCGCGATACAATTTCCGAAGCCCGGCACTTAATCAATAGGCTACCGCCACCTGTTGTCAGGGTGTCGCTCGTCATGGTATTAGAGGACAAGCCACTTGTTTTTTCAATTTTCAATTGCAAATATCTCGAAAACGCGGGCTCGTTAGACGCCTTTCCGAAAATACGTGTCTAATTATTTTTCGTTTTCTTTCATCCTGTGAAGTTTGGTCGTGATCCGCCACTTACACTTGGGTGCCTTCCCTTGTTAGTTTTTCCCATCAGTAGTTATGAGTGAAGTACACTATAGCAAGGGATGCCTATACAATTTCATGTTTCCTCTGTGTCAGACCTATAAATGACTTTTTTTGAAGTTGTCTGTTTCTCGTTGCTCTATACATTTCTCTCATCTCTCATATTAAGTTCCCTTCTCTGTAAACACTAATAAAAATAATGTTCTCAATGATGCTTGCCTGTTATGGCTATAGCTGAACCTAGCAATGAAACACATGAAACAGCTATGAAGCTGTCAACATTTCAGGCAAATTTGATCGTCTTCTGTGATTGACATGGTATGCTGTAGTTGAGTTCTCATGCTCTACGATGCTGAATGCTGAATTTTTTTTTTTAAGTTAGGATGTTTTCTGGAATACCACATGGAAAACAGATGAGAAGTGGCTAACTAAAACCATCTCAAAGTAGGAAACGTGTTTTACAATAATGTATTATTTAATAAACATTTCCTAAAAATTTAAACAAGCTATAATAAATATTTAATGAGTAATTGCCAGTTATGTAAACTACTGTTTTTAGTGTGGAATGTCGAGAATTAAAAGCCTCAAAACCAGGGATACTAAGCATTAAAAGTTAGATCAGAAAGGGATAAAGTGCTTATTTTTAGTTTAAGAAATTGACTATTTTACAAAAATAATACATGATATTTTTAGGTGTTTACTGTAGTTATTATTATGAATGTGTTCATAGCAAAATTTGATTTTGAGCATGTTGTGGTAATTGAAATATATAAATTAAATAAATCAACGTGTATCTTAATTGAGTAAGGGCAATGCCAGTGTCAGTCACAATCCAAAGTGAAGCTTCCGCTCAACTTTCACCCAGCCACTCTCGAGTGGAAATGGAGGGGAAGAGAATGCACGGGGCGCATGGAGAGCCTGCAGGAACCTTGAATTGGGCTTTGAGCCTCAGTTCAGGGAGTCGGCAGCAACTTAAATAATAATTATATAAGTAAAAGTATTGGCCAAAGCAGTTCAATTTCAATACTGAAACCGTAGCAATTTCATTATTATAATCTTCCCTTCAATTTAACTTAGCCATGCTTGAGAGGAAGTGGAGGGAAAGGTAAAGCACGGGGCACAAGGAGGACATGTAGGTAGTTTGAATAGGGCTTCCAGCCTCAGTGTGAGGCAGCGACAGCGACGTAAATAATTATTATATAAATACAGTCATGCCTCGTTTAGCGCAAAGGATACGTTCCGAATGGTCTTTGCGCTAAACAAACTGATTATAACAGTTCACGAAATCACAAGGTTCACTAATGTTACTCTTTTATTTATTTAATATTACATCATTAAAAATCAATAATAATACATTTTAAAATCTTTCGCAGCATTGCTCGCATTTATGCATAGATCGCTAGGTTTTGCGAGTTGTCATTTTCGTCACTGCAACGCTCAAATCTACCAGTAAATTACTTACTGTATGTATGTGTGTTGGTATTCACCATTTTCAATAAATTCATCAGGAATCTTTATAGCTGCATCTTTATCAGAGCTTGCCAATTCACCTGTAAAACGAACGCTATGTATATTTGCGCACGTTTAAAATTTTGAAACCAACCGGAACTGGCATGAAATGTTTCTGAAGAATCTCTGACCCTCTTCTTACTTTACACATTCAAACAGGGAAAGTGCTTAACTGCAAATGATTGCTTGACTAAGGGGCATGTGTTCATTAGAACGCTTAGAATCATTCCACAACACTAGCAGTTTCTCCATTTTTTCAAGCATATTACTACGTGATCGTGTGAGTTTCTTCGCAGTTACTGCACTGACTACTTCAAAGGAACTTTTTATTTTGTGTTTATTTAACAAAATTGTGTGAATTGTAGAAGTTGTGAAGTTAAACTTACGTGCAATATTGCTCTGACGCTCACCTTGTTCAAAACACTGAATCACTTTGTTTTTCCTCAAGATTTATGTTTTCCTTGATAATTTAGGATTGTTTTCTACACTTTGATTGCCTTTACTCAATTTTCTCCTTTCTGCCATGAACACCCATGATTTACTGAAATTATTTCCCCCTATTTACTGTTAAAATGTTATTTTGAAATATATACCGTATTTACTCGTGTACCCCGTGCACATTTTTTCCCAAAACACTGGGGGAAAAAGGGGGTGTGTGTCTTTCACGAGGATTTCTGAACAGGTTATATAAATTGTGAGTATCGATAGTAAATTCTCTGCAATATGCTTGCATCTATGTTTATATTCGTAAAAGACATCGAATTCTATGAAGCATATGCGAATTTATGCGACCAAGCAAACGTGTAAATTACGTCCGCGCTGCAGAAAAAAACTCAAAAAATTAGGCAGAAAGAATACGCTGACTGGCTGATAACTATAGTTCAATGACAACTGAGGGTTTAACCCATCAAGCCCAGAAGAGATTTATGAAAATCTACCTTATTCACCAAATGAGTTTTTTAAAAGTACAGGTAAAGGTGAGAAAAGGTGAGAAAATTTGCGAATATTTTTAAAAATTCATAACTTTTGTTGTTTTCTTTTCATTTTGACGAAATTTTTACAAGACTTTTATGACTCAAGGCGATGAAGATCTTTCTCGAAAAGGTCCACAAAGTAAAAACGTGGTAGCTAGATTCTTTCTTCTTTACCTCACTTCAAATGCCAAGGAAAGCATTCCTAGTGCATTGAAAAGCGATTTTTAGAACGAGAACCATCGTTATTCTTTGGTGGAAATGAAAAATCCAGCACAAAATTTAACATAGATTGTAAAATATAAACAAAAAGACAAAAATTACAAAACATGCATTACTACAGAGACCAAACCTTCCTCTTTCGAAATATGTAAAGCTTATTTATATTTACGAAACTCCGTTGTACCAAAAGGCGATGGAACGTGCTCGCACACGGTAATTTCGTGAAAAATCGAGCTCAAAATTTATCGTACATTATAAAATACAGAAACACAATAAAAAATAGAAGGCATGTATTACTCCAAAGGCCAAAGCTTCCTGTTTCACAGCATATAAAGCTTATTGAGATATACGGAACTCCGTTGCACCAAAAGGTGATGAAAGGTGCTAGTGCACGGTAGTTTCGTGACAAATTGAGTGCAAAATTTATCGTACATTACAAAACACAAAAACACAATAAAAAATACAAGACATGCATTACTACAAAGGCCAAAGCTTTCACTTTCACAATATATAAAGCTTATTTAGATATACGAAACTCCGTTGTGCCAAAAGGCGATGAAAGGTGCTGGCGCACTGTAATTTCGTGAAAAATCGAGCGCAAAATTTGTCATACATTATAAAATACAAAAACACAATAAAAAATACAAGACATGCATTACTACAAAGGCCAAAGCTTCCTCTTTCACAATATATAAAGGCTATTTAGATTTACGCATCTCCGATGCTTCAAAAGACAATTAAAATTAGTGCTGGCGCATCGTAATTTTGTGGCAAAAATGAAAAATCCAGCTCAAACTTTAACTTAGATTATAAAAAATAAAATGATGTATTACTAGAAAGGCCAAAGCTTCCTCTTTCAAAATATATAAAGATTATTCAGATTTAAATATCTTCCTTGCATCAAAAGCAGAGCTGCAAACCACTTCAAAATTTGGATTGGTTCGGTTCTAAATTTTTGGAAGTGGTTCGGTTCATGATTCGGTTCAGACGAGAATTTTGATTCAGACAAGAATTTTGACAGGTGGTTCGGTTCGGTTTGCGGTTTGGTTCAACTAAATTAATCATTTGAAATACTATTCAGAAATAATTTATCCAATGTAAACATTACATATTCAGTAGCAATCTGTAAGTAAATCAATCAGCAGTCATTATTATTTTAAATGAAAGAAGAATTTATTTAAAGAAAGGAAAAATTTATATTTTAAATATATTGCAATCCCATCATCTTCATTTATTTATATTTAAAAAATGGTATTTTTGATCCTAACATGATTTTTATGTTCATTGTTGTTTACAGATCAATTAAAAATTCTCTGAGTGGATTCACTTCAAATTCATTTACCAACATACACAATCATACATAATCAGAAAGAAAATGCGCCTCTAGCTTAAACCGCTTTTGACATTATCCCTGGATGGACGCATAAACCGAAAACAAAAAGTCTTTTAAAGAAATGATTAATAATCAAAGAAAATTAGTTCCTCAGGCATTTTATTTT
Source organism: Uropetala carovei (assembly GCA_036926305.1). Classification (NCBI taxonomy): domain Eukaryota; kingdom Metazoa; phylum Arthropoda; class Insecta; order Odonata; family Petaluridae; genus Uropetala; species Uropetala carovei. Next base: position 777,525 of record JAXCHB010000180.1, on the reverse strand, counting down.
TTTTTCTTACCTGTAATACAGATCATTTAGAGGAAAAAAGATTTATAACAAGGGCCTTACCGCCTGTCTCCCAATATTTAACCTTTTTAGTTCTACCACCCTCACTTGCCTTTATTTTTCTTATTCCCACACACATACCCATTGCCGCATTGATAATTTCCTCCCTCCTCTCTCTGGGGTTCACCCTCTCTCCCTCTTCCACAAGACCTTTCTTTTTAGTCCTTCCAGTCTTTCCCCAAACCCTCCCGAGATGGTCTCCCCCCTCCAGCCTTTCCTTTCCCCTCCCCTTTATCCATTTACAACCTACCCCCCGCAGTAACCCTCTGAGATAGGTTCCTCCTTTCCCTCCCCTCCATTCCTTTCCGTCTTACAAACTATCCTCCCTCCTCCATCTCTACCCATTTCTCTGTTTATACTTTCTATTCTCACCATATCTGCACCTGACGATAGCATTGTAACGTCGAAACCCGGGTCGTAAGAGAAATAAAAACAATGGAAGTTACAAAGCGTTATTCCTTTGGTTCATTTATAACAAATAAAAAAAAATGTTCGCTATATTTATCGAGGGTCTAGGAAAATTCTTTTCCGTAAGCCCTTATTAAGATTTCCTTGATTGAATGATAGATCTAAATATTGAAGTAGACAGTTTGTTGCTTTCCAATGGCGATGATGCACGGCGTCTCAATTTTTCCAACTTTCAATAATAAATGTATGTAAATAAAATATTTTAATTAGTTAATTAGTCAAATAATATGGAATAAAATATTACTCCGAATGAATTCATGATATGTAAAACTCTAATAAATTCGATTATTAATTCTTAATATTATATAATAAATTCAAAAAGACACTTTTAGCTCGATTCCAAACATATTACATATTGCTAATTTTTTCTTTTGCCACATTATAAAAGTAATCAGAAAATCAATATGATAGTAAAATTACGTTACAAGAATAATTTAAAATTAATTGACAGTTTGGGGCAGATTAATCAATATATGAAGTGCGGACATTTATGGTTCAAAACAAACGATTATAAAATGTAGAGTGACCCTCTTTAAATAACACTAACATGTTAATTAATTTTATTTGTCTCAAATAATGTTTACTAATATATTATTAAAAATACACAATTTAGATAATTCAAGGAATTCTGCGGGAAATGAATGCCTCCGATCCAAGGGATCCACCGAAGTCCTCGCTTGTTTTTGCTGGAATATAAACCACCAAGTAATGGAACTACCTATCATAGAACACCACACGAGAGTTGGAAAAGGAATAATGTCGTTGAAATCTCAAGCCGTTGAGAGCAACAATTTGAATTTTTTTGAAGAAAAAGATATGAGGAGAGTTAATGGTGTTCTAAGAAAGACACAGTGGGGCATATTTTCTCAGGTCTGCTAATTACAATGCTGAAGGGGATTATGGTGATGGTAAGGGCATGGATTTTTCTTTCGGCACGAAAGCGGATTACGGCTCCTTTCCAGGTCATTGTAAAACAACCCTTTTGCCTGCGTTCAGATAAAGATCTTTCTATATTCTGTTGGTCAGTTTCTGCCTACAGTGGTTGACCTGGATATTGTCGCAGTTGGTGTCCCCATAACCCTCACCGTAAATGTCGTCTGTGGATAACAATAGTAGCAGAGAGGAAAGAGATAGGCACTCTTTCCTTTGAAGCAAACCCGCTGGTTTTTCCAATGGAAATTCCTGGTCTTCTCCTTGGTACGTACTTTGTGGATTAAGATCGAACTGAAACCGAACCACTTTTGGAAAAAATTACGGTTCGGTTTTCGGTTCATTGAAAAATAAATCAGTGGTTTCGGTTCGGTTTGCGGTTCAGTAAAATGACTGCGGTTCGGTTCGGTTTGCAACTCTGATCAAAAGACAATTAAAATTAGTGCTGACACACCGTAATTTCGTGGCAAAAATGAAAATTTCGTCGCAAAATTTAACGTAGAATATAAAATACAAGACACTACTAAAATTTATAAAACATGCACTACTAGAAAGGCCAAAGCTTTGTCTTTGAAAATATGTATTGTTTATTTAGATATAAGAATGTCTTTTGCGTCAAAAGATAATTAAATGTAGTGCTGAAGGAGGACATAATAGTACGTAAGAGGGCAAATTGGACAGTTTTTGGAGGATGTAATAGTACGTAAGACGGCATCTACGCAAATATGTCATTGGAACTGATTATGTGAAAACAGCTTTCCTTTATTTTTTTAAGCAAACAAAAGCCAGCCATGAACAGTATTTTCATTTTGCAGTACATACCATACATACAGTATTTATTTTATTAAAAACTAAATAAAAATGTATACCATGGGATTCCAATTGCGCTATATCGAAATTGTGCTAAACAAACATGCGCTAAACGAGGCATGATGGTATTGGCCAAAGCAATTGAATTTGAATATTGAAACCGTACCTGGTCCATAAGTAAAATCATGATATTGTGTATTTTTTGTGTTTATTAACAGAAATAGTCCCACGAATCTGGTTTACATGTACCAATTCAAAATGCCTGTTGTGTCATATCATCAGGAGATTATGGATTCGTTATAAATTATAACTTCTTTGCTTTCCCATTTATTTCTCACTAATCAATCCTTTTTAGCCATCTTTGGTGTCCTCACAGTAACCTGGCATTTGGTAGCCCAGCTACAGAGTATTGGCTCATCTGGGTCTGTGGCTTAAACGCTCCAAGTATCAAGGTATACTAGGCGCATACCCAGGATTTTCTCTTGGGGGGTGCTCAATTCTAACAAAAATATTCCACCAACATATGAACAAAATTTATCTTTTTGGGAGGTGGGGGTCTAAGCCCGTCACCCCCCCCCCCCCCCCTGGTTGCGCACCTGAGGTATACACTCTGTACCTTTGCTCAATGTATAGCATACACTTACTGTAGTTTGCGTTCATGTCTCTGACTCTATATACATAACATATCAAAAAATCATTGGGTTGTGTTGGTTGGAAGAAGAGTATCAAAAAAATGATTTGGTTGGGTTGGTTGAAAGAAATGTTTCAAAAATATCGTTATGTTTGTTGGAAGAAGTGTATCAAACAAATCATTAGGTTGGGTTGGTTGGAAGAAGGGTTTCATAAATATAGTTTGGTTGGGTTGGAAGTATGGTATAAAAAAACATTTACGTAGGTTGGTTGGAGCTCTGATTTTGGAGCTATGCAGATGGCTAGTAAATAATAAATTGAATATTTTTAATTCCTCTTTAACATTCTTTAACTAATAAGCTCTTGTAAGATTTCAAATTTAATGATTTGATTTTTTGTTTCTCTTTCTTTAGAGAGAAAATGGCACAAGCATATGATTTTGCTCTTGAGAAAATAGGAATGGATATACAGTCTTATTCCCTATGGAATGATTATGTAAATTTTCTGAAGAGCGTAGAAGCTGTTGGATCATATGCTGAGAATCAGAAGATTAGTGCAATCAGAAAGGTACACAACATTTTTTAAACTGTTCATTATAGCTATTGTTTATAATTTTATTTGTATAAATTGAGGAAGCTCTGAGCAAGAAGAAATGTGTTACATATGAGTAGTTATCAATCCTGTTTTTATACTCTGACCCTTTTATAGTTTTATAATTTTGCAAAAATTCTATTAAAATCAGGCAACTTGATTCACAATGACATTGCATGATATTTCAATTATTAATGGTAATATTTCATCATTATACATCCAGGTATACCAACGAGGAGTGGTTAATCCAATGGTAAACATCGAACAGCTCTGGAAGGATTATATGGCATTTGAACAGGGTATTAATACAATAATTGCAGAAAAAATGGCAATTGAGCGAAGTCGAGACTACATGAATGCACGTCGGGTAGCTAAAGAATTCGAAGCTGTAACAAGAGGTCTTAACCGTAATAATCCCAGTGTGCCTCCAACTGGCCATGCTGAAGAGCTGAAGCAAGTAAGATTTTTATTTTATATATTGATTTTGCTCCTTGGAAATTGGTGTATTGAAGCAGTTCTCTACAGCCAATTGGTGAAAAAAAATTATTAATTCAAGGAAATAAGGTTTATGTTTTGCAGGGCTGTCTGAGGTAGTGTGAGATAAGTTTCATCTGTCTTAGGCTGTGCTTCTCTAAGTGTGATATTAAGGCACAGTCACCCTCTAATTTTGCATCTGTATTATGATCTGGGGTGACATTTCATCTCTGGTGATAGGTTTGTTGCCATGGTCCTGATATTTTGTGATTTGATAAATTGTTCCTATTTGATGCTCATTATTGACCTACTAATGCAGGTTAATCGATATTTTAAACTATGTTCTCTAATAAATAGTCACATAATAAAAATGAATTTATTGTGAGTTGTTGCACTAGTATCCTGGCACCATCTGTTTCCAATTAAATTTCTCATCTACAAATCCCTCTCCATGCATGTCTGTATCTTAACATGCTAAGCTCTGAGCACAGTTGCTTCTATGTGGTTCAGTATGTAATTGCCAAATTGCAAAAAATACCAAAGTTACAGATTTCAAGTATATTTTACCAGTTTACTTTATTATACATCATTTAATGCAGTAGTTGCCAACCTCTGGCCTGCATGCCACATGCGGCCCCTGAGACTGCTTTGTGCAATTCACAAAGCTTTAATGGAAAATTTCACATGGGAGGTTTAATATTTTTTCAATAAAATGATTGTCTCAAAACATTTATGATGAAGTTTAAATGCTCGAAAATTGTCAATTTTGATTTTCACTTATCACTTACCAAAGGAACTCTAGACAACTTCTGATTTATTCATTCATCCATCCCACCGAGGCATTATTAACTTCCAATGTGGTCCTCAAAGTATTCTTGACTACAAATGTGGCCTAACATGTAGAAAAGGTTGTCCACCCCTGATTTAACTCATAACTGGTCTGGTACAGACCAAAACACCACAATATCTAGAAAAGTACTTATTATATTTTCTTTATTGAAATATTTTTCTCTAGTTACCATCTCAAAGTAGGAAACGTGTTTTACAATAATGTATTATTTAATAAACATTTCCTAAAAATTTAAACAAGCTATAATAAATATTTAATGAGTAATTGCCAGTTATGTAAACTACTGTTTTTAGTGTGGAATGTCGAGAATTAAAAGCCTCAAAACCAGGGATACTAAGCATTAAAAGTTAGATCAGAAAGGGATAAAGTGCTTATTTTTAGTTTAAGAAATTGACTATTTTACAAAAATAATACATGATATTTTTAGGTGTTTACTGTAGTTATTATTATGAATGTGTTCATAGCAAAATTTGATTTTGAGCATGTTGTGGTAATTGAAATATATAAATTAAATAAATCAACGTGTATCTTAATTGAGTAAGGGCAATGCCAGTGTCAGTCACAATCCAAAGTGAAGCTTCCGCTCAACTTTCACCCAGCCACTCTCGAGTGGAAATGGAGGGGAAGAGAATGCACGGGGCGCATGGAGAGCCTGCAGGAACCTTGAATTGGGCTTTGAGCCTCAGTTCAGGGAGTCGGCAGCAACTTAAATAATAATTATATAAGTAAAAGTATTGGCCAAAGCAGTTCAATTTCAATACTGAAACCGTAGCAATTTCATTATTATAATCTTCCCTTCAATTTAACTTAGCCATGCTTGAGAGGAAGTGGAGGGAAAGGTAAAGCACGGGGCACAAGGAGGACATGTAGGTAGTTTGAATAGGGCTTCCAGCCTCAGTGTGAGGCAGCGACAGCGACGTAAATAATTATTATATAAATACAGTCATGCCTCGTTTAGCGCAAAGGATACGTTCCGAATGGTCTTTGCGCTAAACAAACTGATTATAACAGTTCACGAAATCACAAGGTTCACTAATGTTACTCTTTTATTTATTTAATATTACATCATTAAAAATCAATAATAATACATTTTAAAATCTTTCGCAGCATTGCTCGCATTTATGCATAGATCGCTAGGTTTTGCGAGTTGTCATTTTCGTCACTGCAACGCTCAAATCTACCAGTAAATTACTTACTGTATGTATGTGTGTTGGTATTCACCATTTTCAATAAATTCATCAGGAATCTTTATAGCTGCATCTTTATCAGAGCTTGCCAATTCACCTGTAAAACGAACGCTATGTATATTTGCGCACGTTTAAAATTTTGAAACCAACCGGAACTGGCATGAAATGTTTCTGAAGAATCTCTGACCCTCTTCTTACTTTACACATTCAAACAGGGAAAGTGCTTAACTGCAAATGATTGCTTGACTAAGGGGCATGTGTTCATTAGAACGCTTAGAATCATTCCACAACACTAGCAGTTTCTCCATTTTTTCAAGCATATTACTACGTGATCGTGTGAGTTTCTTCGCAGTTACTGCACTGACTACTTCAAAGGAACTTTTTATTTTGTGTTTATTTAACAAAATTGTGTGAATTGTAGAAGTTGTGAAGTTAAACTTACGTGCAATATTGCTCTGACGCTCACCTTGTTCAAAACACTGAATCACTTTGTTTTTCCTCAAGATTTATGTTTTCCTTGATAATTTAGGATTGTTTTCTACACTTTGATTGCCTTTACTCAATTTTCTCCTTTCTGCCATGAACACCCATGATTTACTGAAATTATTTCCCCCTATTTACTGTTAAAATGTTATTTTGAAATATATACCGTATTTACTCGTGTACCCCGTGCACATTTTTTCCCAAAACACTGGGGGAAAAAGGGGGTGTGTGTCTTTCACGAGGATTTCTGAACAGGTTATATAAATTGTGAGTATCGATAGTAAATTCTCTGCAATATGCTTGCATCTATGTTTATATTCGTAAAAGACTTCGAATTCTACGAAGCATATGCGAATGAAATGGATGGGAAAGAACCATTGTCCTGAAGGGTAGTGAGGTCAGGGGGTGAGGGTGTAGGAAAACTTTCCTCTACTTCAGCGATTAGTGGCGTGATTGCTCAGTCTAGAACAAGGGCGAGTAATACCCACGTATTTCTTTTCTTTTCCAATCCTTGCAAATACCGTATTTGACCGAATATAGCCCCCCTCCGAATATAGCCCCCCTACCCATCTTTTCTCACACAAATCTAGAAAATATTTTAATACCCTGAAAGGACATGATCATTTTTAGGACTTTAATGTCATGAAACATGCTATATAATTTGAAGAAATATCAAACTTGCACTCATTTAATAAAAAAGTACCAATTAGCGAGTGATAAAACGCCATGCTAATTGGATTTTTAAGGTTTTCAGATTTGTACCTCAGAATTCAGAGGGTATACTAACGAAAGAGATATGTGACAAGGAAATGAACAAAAATACATTTTTAGGGAGTAAAAATAAACTTTATAAAGTCGAAATAACATACTAATTAATGCAGCAACATTAGCAAGTCGAAATAACATACCAATTTATGCAGCAATGTAAATTCGCACTTTGCTCATATTTCGATGCGCAGTGCTAATCTATCTTTCGTTTGTGTAATTAACAATTCGAGCTTAGCCAGGCAATTAGTCCATTCTCGGGTAAGGTTAATTTTATTGGTATTACCGTATTTGCTCGTGTAAGCTGCGCACCTTTTTTTCCCAAAACGCCGGTGGAGAAAAGGGGGTGCGTGTCTTATACGAATTCTTTTATTTGCTGCTCACCTTTTTTCACAAAATGTCGTGTCGGTAAACAAGTATACGTTAAGCTAGCACCCATGCTGCATCTATTATTCTATTTCTAAATTTCGGTGTATTTAGTCATTTTCATTCATTGTATAAAAATTTTTAATGAGTTTTAAGTTTATTAACGGGTGCTCCCCAAACTCGACGGCTTTCTGCTACAATCGTCACGGAGGCCACGGCGCATGCACGACCAGTTTGGGTTGGTGGGGGTTTTGTTCTCACGGCAGACGACGCCTACCATGTTCAGATACGGTATGCTTCCTTTATTCTATGATACGTCTATGAAAGTCATAGCCACCGCGGTGATCATTGAATGATCATAATTTTAGTTCGTCAAAAAAATGACGACCGCTACCGTAGGGATCAGTGACCACATGGCTGGAAAATTACGTACAGCAGAATGATCGCTACCGGAGCGATTTCTGTCGAACATGACCAATATGACGACAAAAACCGTTAAGTGTTTAACAATAGAGGACTACTGAGAAGATTTCTGCTAGTACCGATATAAAGAGATCACCCAATAAATTCGTCACGTAGGAGTGTGAAGATGCTTAATTTGAGCGTAGCATTTTTGAGAAATAGGAATTGGTGATTTAAAAAACCCTTTTTCGGCTCAAATAAATTTTTTTTCCCTAGAGCCGGCCCAAAAACCGGGGTGCGCTGGATACACGGGGGCGCGGCTTACACGAGCAAATACGGTAAAACTTGCAATTTGACGATAACAAGAGCGATCAGGTAATTGAAAAATCCTTCCTATATGGTGTCGTCAATCAACCTTGCAAATAAATATTCGCAACCCGAGTAGTTTAGTCGTACAATGGATAGAAACACTTACGGACTCGAATGAAATTCATCATTATTGAAGCTTTGCGTACTTGTTTGTACCCACCTAATTTTTAGTGCCCGAAAATAGCCTCCCCCCTCAACTTTTGCACTTCACTTTTGGCCAAAAACAGGGGGGCTATATTCGGTCAAATACGGCAATATTAATATTTTCAATGTCTAGATCGACTGTATGTTATTTCAACTCCATTGGTACTGTGTCATAAGGATTTAACCAACCCTTCCCTTTTTTCCCTAACTTTAACATTTACTAGTTAATTAGGTACACAATGCATTATTTATAGCCATAGTTACCTTCAGACAGTTTGCCACCTTGAAGTTAGACAAAAATTGTCTCCCTCTGCCCAAGCTTCCAATTTATGAAGTGATTTATGGGTGATCTTTACACGATGAATACACTGTATGAGAAAATTTTATTTGGCGGATGATTAAGATGTAGTTTAATCTTGTCATTAGTATTGTATTTATATCTTCATCATCAAATACATAAAGCGTTTCATGAATCACTGTCTTGAAAAAAACATTTGATCAAGTACACAACAAATTGAACTTCTGTATAATATTCTTCAAATGCATTTATATCTTTCAATTGTAAATGATATTTGAATATCAAGAAACAACTAATCTTCCAAGCCCACAATATCATTGAGAGAATATTTTTTTATGGCTATGCAAAGAAAGATGATAAAACTGATTGGAAATTGAGCTCTTAAAATATATTCGAGTAGATAATTCAATGCTACTTGTTACTCCCTGCTTTACCTAATCTGTGGACAGCTTTTTACCTGAATTTGTTATGAAAAATAAGGAAACCAAATGTCGATGGATTAGATAACAATGTCGAAACACTAGATCAAACTTTACATGGAAGTAGAATAATCAGAGAAAGTATTTGTTTTCAATTTTCTATAAAAATATAATAGTAGAAATGAAAGTCTTATGTTTTAAATTTAAAAAATCTGATGTGGCCAACACATGACTTTCTCCATATTTGGGGTATAGATATTTAAAAACTCTTTATGAATAGCATTATAAGGCAAAATTATTATTTCGTATCGTTAAAGTATACAGTCACCCTTATTGCCGTAAATTACATAAATTTTGAATATGTTTACATAATCCACCGCTACATGGTGGTGCCGCTATATACTGAAAATTAAGAAAAAGCAAAATATCTCCGAAATGGATGGTTCTACGAAAATTTGTCTCAAACAAAACTTGGAAGAAATATTATTCTCTACAACTTTGTTCCTCATGAATATTACCAATAATGACGTTTTTAAGGATATATTTGACAGAAACCGAAAAAACCGATTATTTATAAACAATTCTTAAACAATAACCACTATTAAAATTGTTTCAAATGAAAGTTGTAGAAAATTACATTATATATGACCTTTGTGTATATATATATATATATATATATATATATATATATATATATATACGCGTTTCGAATAAACCTAAACATTCGGTTAACCGGTATTGTCTAGGAACTACTCAGCTCCTCATGCTCATGACAAAGTGTTATATTTGAAATTTGGTAAGGTTATGGCAAGTACTTTTATAGTTAGAACCCACACAATCACATACAAACACATCATTCCGAAAATAGTCTAAACGTGTTTTATGGACCTCAAAACGTGTATTTCCGTTGAAATTCCGTAATCGATTTTTTTCTATGTTACGTATATGGAGAAAGTAAAAATAATGAATGCATATAGTCGATTTTATTGTGTTATTTTAATGGGAGATGTAAATAGTTTCCATTGTATTCGAACCCAGCACTTTTTTCGAGATTTTTTTCCTCACCACTTTATCATATGTGAATCGAGCATTCTTGCCAAATTTAGAGTTTCTATCTCTATTTTCTCTCGAGTTATCGATAGAGGGGTTGGTTAGCATTGTTATGGTCGCGGGTTTGAATCCTGCCGAGGTTATGTCAAAATACAAATATCATTATTCTCATTTTTTCTAGCGAGCGGGTTTAGCGTTACATCCGACAAACAAACCAACCAACAGATCCCGGAAAATATCTATAGAAGTTGTGAGCTATATAAGCATAGGGGCATTCGGTGTATGTTTGGTGCAGTAGAGTATATATCACTTGGCAGAAGAGCGTGGGGAGTTTGATACATCTAGGGAGGAATATGTTATAGCGGCAGTCAATGCAAATTGGGTGGCATAAATCAGGGGGTAATTTCGTGTTTTGGGTGGTCTATATCGAAGGGGCAATCAAGTGATTGATGGTCGTATATATATTAGGCCCTAATAATTAGGGGTTTGTTGTGCAAGTTGGGTGGCATATATTCCAGCTGATTTTTGATGCGTTTTTGGTGGCACCCTAATATTTTCGAATCAGAAAAACACGTAATTCGGAGCAGAGATGCAAACTTATCCGTTTAAATTATTTTTTGGCTTTTATTTTTACTTTAAGGTGAGGGAAAATGATTGCACAATGCAAGCAAACATTCACTAGTATCCTATATCCTCTGTAAGAAGAGTCGATATAGAATGATAGGATATATATATATATAGAGGAGGATACTAAGGTCTGGCCCACACTACAATAGCTAGAGAGCTGAAATTTAATAAATAGATCGACCGAAAAAATAATGGGAGGAATAATTGGAAAATTGCAACAATGTTTATTTTCTCGCTCGGTAAAAATTATAAACAATTTTATTAAGATTTCATGGTTTAGGTACTTCTAAATAAGCTATGAAGCTGAAATTTTTTCTACATGTAGAATTTGCCAAATAATGAAAACGGGAAAGTAGAAATTTGAAAATTGTTATTCGTTCGGATGTAATAAATTCTTAAGTGTTTAACAAATTGACTAATATTTATGTACTTTCTGAAGATCTAGGAAGGTGACAATTTTAACAGAGTTAGGAAATAATGATCTGGTGGTAAATAACATTGAAAATTTCAAAATGTTTTACATTGTGGTTGTTAAAAATTCATAAAATTTAAAAAATTAAATTCATATATGTGCACTTCTAGAGGTGCTACATTCATGAAATTTTACAAAAATGTGAGGTGTCCATAACAAATGCTAAAAACCTATAAATGTTTTATAATTATAAATTTTAGGGGTTGTTTTTAGCCTAATATTTTGAAATCAGAAAAACATAATTCGGAGCCAAGATGTAAACTTATGCATTGAAATAATTCTGTGGCTTTTATTTCTACTTTAAGGTGAGAGAAAATGCTTGCAGAATGCAAGCACACATTCACTAGTATCCTATCATACTATATCGACTCTTCTTACAGAGGATATATATAGGATACTAGTGAATGTGTACTTGCATTCTGCAAGCATTTTCTCTCACCGTAAACTAAAAATAAAAACAGAAAAATAATTTTCAAATGCGCGTTTGCATCACTGCGTCGAATTACCTTTTTTTCCATTTTGAAAGTGTTGGGGTAAAAGCAACCTCTAAAATTTATAATAATAAATCATTTATAGGTTTCTACCATTTGTTATGAATACCTCACATTTATGCAAAATTTATTCGATATAGCAGCTCTAGAAATGCATTTATGTGAAGTTCATTGTTTACACTTTATTAATTTTTAACAGCCAAAAAATAAAACTTTTATGAATATTTCAATGTTATTTATCACCGGAAAATTATTTCCTAACTCGGTTAAAATTTTCATATATATCCTATATATACTTGCCGGCTTACGTGTTTTTCCTTATTGTCAATATTGGGGTATAAACAACCCCAAAAATTTATAATTATGAAACTTTTATATGTTTTCAGCATTTGTTACGAATACCTCACATTTCTGCAAAATTTCGTCAATGTAGCACCTCTAGAAGTGCATTTATCTGAATTTCATTTTTTAAACTTTTTTAATTTTTAACAGCCACCGCAATAAATATTTCTACAATTTTCAATGTTATTTACCACCGGGACATTATTTTCTAACTCTCTAAAAGTTTCAGCTTCCTGGATCTACAGAAAGTACATAAACATTACTGAATTTGTTAAACATTTGAGGATTTATTATGGCCGAACGAATAAAATTTTCAAATTTCTATATTCCCTTTCCATTATTTGACGAATTCTACAGGTAGAAAAAATTTCAGCTTGATAGCGCATTTAGAAATACCTAAAGCATGAAATGTTAGTAAAATAGTTTATAATTTTTAGCGGCCAACATCATGCACATTGTTGCAATTTTGCAATTTTTCCTCCGATTATTTTTGTTTATTCATCTCTGTATTAAATTACAGCTCACCAACTATTATAGTTTGGACCAGACATTAGTATCCTCCTATATCCTATATATATCCTATATATCATTCTATATCGACTCATCTTACAGAGTATCCTATATCCTCCTCCTTAAGAAGAGTGCTTATAGAATGATACGATACTAGTTAATTGTGCTTGCATTCTGCAAGTATTTTCTCTCAGCTTAAAGTAAAAATAAAAGCTGAAAAATAATTTTCAACACTTAAGATTGCATCTTGGCTCCGAATTACGTGTTATCCTGTTTTGAAAATATTGGGGTAAAAACAACTCCTCAAATTTATAATGATAAAACATTTATAGGTATTTAGCATTTGTTACGAATACCTCACAGTTATGGAAGATTTCATCAATAGAGCACCTATAGAAGTGCATTTATATGAATTTCATTGTTTAACATTTATGAATTTTTAACAGCCACAGCAATAAATATTTCAGAACTTTTCAATGTTATTTATCACCGGAACATTATTTCCTAACTCTGTTAAAATTTTCAGCTTCCTGGATCTTCAGAAAGTACATGAAAATTAGTCAATTTGTTAAACATTTAAGAATTTATTACGTCCGAAGGAAAAAACATTTTCAAATTTCTATATTCCCGTTTTCATTATTTGGCACCTTCTACCAAACGAAAAAATTTTAGCTTCATAGCGCATTTAGAAGTACCTAAACCATGAAATGTTAGTAGAATTGTTTATAATTTTTACCGGCCAAGAAAATAAATATTGCCACCATTTTCCAATTATTCCTTCGATTATTTTTTTCGGTTAACCTATGTATTAAAATTCAGCTCTCCATCTATTGTAGTTTGGGCCAGACATTAGTATCCTCCTATATATATATATCGTATATCCTCTATCCTATATCCTCTGTAAGAAGATTCGATATACAATGATAGGATATACGATATAGGATACTAGTGAACGTGTGCTTGCATTCTGCAAGCATTATCTGTCACCTGAAAGTAAAAATAAAAGCCTAAAAATTACTTTCAATGCATAAGTTCGCATCTCGGCTCCGAATTACGTGTTTTTCTGTTTGGGAAATATTGGGGTAAAAACAACCCCTAAAATTTATAATTATAATACATTTATGGGTTTTTATCATTTGTTACGAATACCTCACATTTATGCGAAATTTAATACATGCAGCACCTCTAAGAGTGCATTTATATGAATTTCATTGTTTAAACTTTTTTAATTTTTACAGCCACAGCAATAAGTATTTCTAGAATTTTCAATGTTATTTATCACCAGAACATTATTTCCTACTCTGTTAAAATTTTAAGTATCCTGGATCAAGAGAAAGTACATGAACATTAGTCAATCTGTTAAACATTTGAGAATTTATTACGGCCGAACGAATAAAAATTTTCAAATTTGTATATTCCCGTTTTCATTATTTGGCGAATTCTACAGGTCGAAAAAATTTCAGCTTGATAGCTCATTTAGAAATACCTAAACCATGAAATGTTAGTAAAATTGTTAATTATATTTAGGGCCAAAATAATGCACATTGTTGCAATTTGCAATTTTTCCTCCGATTATTATTTTTTATTCACCTCGGTATTAAATTCCAGCTCTCCAACTGTAATAGTTTGGGTCAGACATTAGTATCCTCCTACATCCTATATATCATTCTATAAGCACTCTTCTCACAGAGGAGGATATACGATACTAGTGAACGTGTGCTTGCATTCTGCAAGCATTTTCTCTCACCTGAAAGTAAAAATAAAAGCCTAAAAATTACTTTCAATGCATAAGTTCGCATCTCGGTTCCGAATTACGTGTTTTTCTGTTTCGAAAATATTGGGGTAAAAACAACCCCTAAAATTTATAATTATAAAGCGTTTAAAGGTGTTATCTTTTGTTACGAATACCTCACATTTATGCGAAATTTCGTCAATGTTGCTCCTCTAGAAGTGCATTTATATGAATTTCATTGTTTAAATTTTTTTAATTTTTAACAGCCACAGCAACAATATTTTCCAACATTTTCAATGTAATTTACCACCGGGACATTATTTCCAAACTCTGTTAAAATTTTCAGCTTCCTGGATCTACAGAAAGTACATCAACATTAGTCAATTTCTTAAACATTTGAGAATTTATTACGACCGAACGAATAAAAATTTTCAAATTTCTATATTCCCGTTTTCATTATTTGGTAAATTCTGCAGGTAGAAAAAATTTCAGCTTGATAGCGCATTTACAAATACCTAAACCATGAAATGTTAGTAAAATTGTTTATAATTTTTACCGGCCAAGAAATTAAACACTGTCGCGATTTTCCAATTATTCCACCGATTATTTTTCTCGGTTCACCTACGTATTAAATTCCAGCTCTCCAGCTATTGTAGTTTGGGCCAGACATTAGTATCCTCCTATATCCTATATATATCCTATCATTCTATAAGCACTCTTCTTACAGAGGAGGATATACGATATAGGATACTAGTGAACCTTTTCTACCTGTAGAATTCGCCAAATAATGAAAACGGGAATATAGAAATTTGAAAATTTTTATTCGTTCGGCCGTAATAAATTCTCAAATGTTTACAAAATGACTAATGTTTATGTACTTTCTGTAGATCCAGGAAGCTGAAAATTTTAACAGGGTTAGGAAATAATGTCCCGGTGGTAAATAACATTGAAAATTCTAGAAATACTTATTGCTGTGGCTGTAAAAATTAAAAAAAGTTTAAACAATGAAATTCATATAAATGCACTCTTAGAGTTGCTGCATTGATGAAATTTCGCATAATTGTGAGGTATTCGTCACAAATGATAAAAACCTATAAATGTTTTATAATTATAAATTTTAGGGGTTGTTTTTACCCCATTATTTTCGAAACTGAAAAACAGGTAATTCGGAGCCGAGATGCGAACTTATGCATTGAAAATTATTTTTAGGCTTTTATTTTTACTTTAAGGTGAAAGAAAATGCTTGCAGAATGCAAGCACACGTACACTAGTATCGTATATCCTCCTCTGTAAGAAGAGTGCTTATAGAATGACAAGTGAATGTGTGCTTGCATTCTGCAAGCATTTTCTCTCATTTAATAAAAAAGACTAAAAGCCGACAAAAAATTCTAAATGCAAAAGAGCCTTGCACCTATTTCAATGCTTTCCTTTTGGGAAATTATCTCAAATTTGAGGCTACCTGGAATCGAACCGGTGACACCTATGCAGGAGTTGTCAAATACTATGGAGATATACTCATGACATCTACAAACCCTGATAATATCATTTCTTTATTCCTCTTTGTTTGGTCTATATGAAGGAATTCATTTTTTCCATGCTTTCTTATGGGAGATATACCGGGTCATCCGGAGTCGAACCCAGGACACTTGCGGTTAAAGCGATAACGGTTCCCTATAGATCTCCTGGGTATCTAACAACCCTCCAAGTTTGAATTCTCTACCTTGTCGGAAAGTGCCATAAATTAATTTTCAAATATGTCGCAATGCTTTTCTTATGGGAAAAATGGAAATTTAGGAATTTCTGGAGTCGCACCATGACACCTAGCTATGAGATCTCAATTTTTCTGGCGGTTTCTCCATGCCATATACAATTACTGAAAATTGCAGCTCTCCATCTATTGTAGTTTGGGCCAGACATTAGTATCCTCCTATATCCTCCTCTGTAAGAAGAGTGCTTATAGAATGATATATATATCATTCTATATCGACTCTTCTTACAGAGGATATAGGATATATATATATATATATATAGGAGGATACTAATGTCTGGCCCAAACTACAATAGCTGGAGAGCTGGAATTTAATAATAGGAGAACCGAGAAAAATAATCGGAGGAATAATTGGAAAATTGCCACAATGTTTAATTTCTTGGCCGGTAAAAATTATAAACAATTTTCTAACATATCATGGTTTAGGTATTTCTATCAACCTGAAATGTTTTCTACCTGTAGAATTCGCCAAATAATGAAAACGGGAATATAGAAATTTGAAAATTGTTATTCGTTCGGCCGTAATAAATTCTCAAATGTTTAACAAATTGACTAATGTTTATGTACATTCTGTAGATCCAGGAAGCTGAAAATTTTAACAGGGTTAGGAAATATTGTCCTGGTGCTAAATAACATTGAAAATTTTAGAAATATTTATTGCTGTGGCTGTTAAAAATTAAAAAAGTTTAAACAATTAAATTCATATAAATGCACTCTTAGAGGTGCTGCATGGATGAAATTTCGCATAAATGTGGGGTATTCGTAACAAATGATAAAAACCAAAAATGTATTATAATTATTAATTTTAGGGGTTGTTTTTACCCCAATATTTTCGAAACAGAAAAATACGTAATTCGGAGCCGAGATGCGAACTTATGCATTGAAAGTAATTTTTCGGCTTTTATTTTTACTTTCAGGTGAGAGAAAATGCTTGCAGAATGCAAGCACACGTTCACTAGTATCCTATACTAAATTTTTTAAATATTTATGAATGTTTTAAGGATCAATAAATAAACATTTTTAAATTTCTATAATCCCGTTTTCGTTCCTTGGTAAGATCAACCGTTAGAAAAAATTTCAGCATTGTAGCACAATTATAAGTAACTAAACCATGAAACATTTGTTTATATGTTTATAATATGTGATTGCATTAAGCAAGCATTTTTAAATGTGGGAATTTTTACAATTGCGAATTATTCCTAATCGATTATATCCAAAACCATACAACCGTGTCCAATGTCAAGTATGTATCTCATTAAGAGGTGCCTTGTAATGTTCACATTCGTATTGGGTAGAAATGGGGCAAAATCGCACCAAGAAAGTTGAATTTTGCTATTTTTTTTCTTTTATCTTCGGTTGCCACAACATTTCTATAATCATACTAACTTTCAAGTCTCCAAGTCAAATGGTGCTACCTCACCGTTTTTGTTCCCGAGAAGAGCAATACTGGGGCAAAACAGCCCCAAAAATGAGAATATATGAGTATCGGATTTCCTTCATTCGTCGTAGATTAACATTAATGGCATTAAAATATAAGCCTCTGTTCCCATTAAAAGCTTACCCATATGAAAGGATGAAGCCAGTTGACTAGGAAGCCTATTGTTAGACTAAGAAAAATTACCACTTTTTTGCAATAAAAATTATAAATTTACATTAATTCTACTCGGATTTGAATTCAGTCTTCAAAAATAAGTAACTACAGTTTATATCCTATCCGACAGTTTAAGCCTCACGTTCGTAACTTGATGGGAAGTAATTTTAAAATGCAAATATAAAAACCTCTACACCAATTTACATGTTTTCTTATGGGAAAAAAATGGGACAAAAAGGGGCCAAAATAGCGTCTCAGAATAGGAATTTCAACAGTTTCCGATTTTTTCCTTTGGTTTTGACTAAAAACTTATAATCCTACCAAATTTCAAGTTTCCAGCACATCTGGAAGTGCCTCATAATTTTGTATCCTCCTATATATATCATGTGTAAGAAGCATCTATATATTATAGATATATACAAGTAAATGTGTGCTTCCATTCTGCAAGCATTTTCTCTCACTTTAAAGTGAAAATAAAAGCTGAAAAATAATTTTCAATGCTTAAACTTGCATCTCGGCTCCGAATTACGTGTTTTTGTGTTTTGAAAATATAGGGGTAAAAACAAAACCCTAAAATTTATAATTATAAAACGTTTAAAGGTTTTATCTTTTGTTACGAATACCTCACATTTATGCAAAATTTCGTCAATGTTGCACCTCTAGAAGTGCATTTATATGAATTTCATTGTTTAAATTTTTTTAATTTTTACAGCCACAGCAACAAATATTTCCAACATTTTCAATGTAATTTACCACCGGGACATTATTTCCAAACTCTGTTAAAATTTTCAGCTTCCTGGATCAACAGAATGTACATAAACATTAGTCAATTTGTTAAACATTTAGGAATTTATTACGTCCGAACAAATAAAACTTTTCAAATTTCTATATTCCTGTTTTCGTTATTTGGGGAATTCTACAGGTAGAAAAAATTTCAGCTTGGTAGCTCATTTAGAAATACCTAAGCCATCAAATGTTAGTAAAATAGTTTATAATTTTTACCGGCCAAGAAAACAAACATTGTTGCAATTTTCTAATTATTCCTCCGATTAATTTTTTCGGTTTACCTATGCATTAAATTTCGGCTCTCCAGCTATTGTAGTTTGGGCCAGACATTAGTATCCTCCTATATCCTATATATATCCTATATATGTCGTATATCCTCCTCTGTAAGAAGAGTGCTTATAGAATGATATAGTTAATATGTGCTTGCATTCTGCAAGCATTTTCAAATTTTAGCCTTTTTGCAAATTCAAATTATTCCCAATCGATGTTGTACATAATCATATAACCATGTCAAATTTGGAGTAAGTTGCTCATTTATAAGTGCCTTATAATTTTAATTCTCGTATGGGGCAATAATGGAGCAAAACAGCCTCTAACATTATGAGTTATTACACTCTCAGATTTTTTCCATCTGTTGTAACTAAACACCCATAATTCTGCCAAATTTCAAGTTTGTATCTCATTAAGAAGTGCCTTATAATTATCACAATCGTATGGGGCCGAAAGGCGGCAAAGCCACCCCTTAAAAATGAGAATTTTTGTAATTTTATAATTTTATCTTCGGTTGCAATGAAATTTCTATAACCGTGCCAAATTTCAAGTCTCTGGTTCCTACGCAGCTGCATCGCCTTTTTTGTTCTCGAATTGGGCAATAATGGGGCAAAACAGCCCCAAAAATGAGGATTATATCAATATTGGATTTCATTCATTAGGTGTAGTTTAACATTAACAGCATTAAAATATAAGCCTCTGATTCCCATTAAAAGCTTACCCATATGAAAGGATAGAGCTTGTTACCAAGGAAACCTATTGTAAGACCCAGAAAAATTACTACTTTTTTGAGATAAAAACTATAAATTTACGTTAATTCTACTCGGATTTGAATTCTGACTTCAAAAAAAACAAACTACAATTAATATCCTATCCGACAGTTTAAGTCTCGTGTTTGTATCTTGACGGGAAGTAATTTTAAAATGCAAATATAAATCCTCTACACCAATTTACATGTTTTCTAATGGGCAAAAAATGGGGCAAAAATGGGCCAAAATAGCCCTTCAAAATAGTAATTTCGACAGTTTCGGATTTTTTCCTTCGGTTGTGACCAAAAACCTATAATCCTACCAAATTTCAAGTTTCTGGCACATCTGGAAGTGCCTCATAATTTTGATACTCCTATATATATATATCATGTGTAAGAAGCATCTATATATTATAGATATATATATATATATATCATGTGTAAGAAGCATCTATATATTATAGATATATCATGTGTAAGAAGCATCTATATATTATAGATATCATATATATAGGAGGATACAAAATTATTAGGCACTTCCAGATGTGCTGGAAACTTGAAATTTGGTATCATTATAGCTTTTTAGTCACAACCAAAGGAAAAAATCCGAAACTGGAAAAATTCCTATTCTGAGGGGCTATTTTGGCCCATTTTTTGCCCATAATAAAACATGTAAATTGATGTAGAGGTTTTTATATTTGCATTTTAAAATTACTTCCCGTCAGGATACGAACTCGGGACTTTAACTGTCGGATAGGATATAAATTGTAGTATCTTATTTTTGAAGACAGAATTCAAATCCGAGTAGAATTAGCTTCAATTTATAGTTTTTTTCGCAAAAAAGTGGTAATTTTTCTTTGTCTAACAATAGGCTTACTAGCAACAAGCTTAATGCTTTCATATGGGTAAGCTTTTAATGGGAATCAGAGGCATATATTTTAATGTCTTTAATGTTAAACTATCCCTAATGAAGTAATTCCGATATTGTAATAATCCCTATTTTTTGGGCTGTTTTGCGCCAGCATTGCTCCATACGAAAACAAAAATTATGAGGCAGCTCCATATGACGTATAGACTTGAAAATTGGCCTGGTTATATAAATGTTAAGGCAACCGAAGATAAATAAAACACTGCAAATATTCCAAATTTTAAGGGTGGTTTTGCACCATACCAGTGTGAAAATGGTTCGGCAATTCTTAATGAGATACAAACATCAAATTAGGCAAGATTATGGGTTTTTAGTTACCACAGAAAGACGAAATCCAATATCGTTAGCATTCGAAATCTTAGCGACTGTTTTGCAAAATATTTGTCATATGCGACGAGTAAAATTATAATGCACGTCTAATTGACCTACAAAGTTGAAATTTGAAAGAGTTATATGATTTTGTACAAAATTGATTAGGTATAATTTGAAATTGTAAAAATGCTAAACATTAAAAATGCAAGCACCCATTAACTAGTACATCTATAATATATAGACGCGTCTTACACATGATATATATATATATATATATATATATCATATATATAGGAGGATACAAAATTATGGGGCACTTCCAGATGTGCTAGAAACTTGAAATTTGGTAGTGTTATAGGTCACAACCAAAGGAAAAAATCCGAAACTGTTGAAATTCCTATTCTGAGGGGCTATTTTGGTCCCTTTTTGCCCCATTTTGTGCCCATGAGAAAACGTAAATTGGTGTAGAGGTTTTTATATTTGCATTTTAAAATTACTTCCCCTCAAGATACAAACTCGAGACTTAAACTGTCGTATAGTATATTAATTGTAGTTTCTTCTTTTTGAAGACGGAATGCAAATCCGAGTAGAATTAGCGTAATTTTATAGTTTTTATCGCAAAAAATTGCTAATTTTTCTGGGTCTAACAATAGGTTTCCTTGGTAACAAGCTCTATCCTTTCATATGGGTAAGCTTTTAATGGGAATCAGAGGCTTATATTTTAATGCTGTTAATGTTAAACTACACCTAATGAAGGAAATCTGATATTGATATTATCCTAATTTTTGGGTCTGTTTTGCCCCATTACTGCCCCATTCGAGAACAAAAAGACGATGCAGCTGCATAGGAGCCAGAGAGTTGAAATTTGGCACGGTTATAGAATTTTCATGGCAAACGAAGATAAAATTCTAAAATTGCAAAAATTACAATTTTTAATGGGTGGTTTTGCCCCTTTTCGGTCCCATACAACTGTGATAATTTTAAGGCACTTCTTAATGAGATTCAAAATTGAAATTTCGCAGAATTATGGGTTTTTAGTTACAACAGATGGAAAAAAACTGAGGGTAAAAATTCATAATGTAAGGAGCTGTTTTGCTCCATTATTGCCCCATACAAGGATTAAAATTATAAGGCACTTCTAAATGAGCTACAAACTCCAAATTTGACATGGTTATATGATTATGTACAACATCGATTGGGAATAATTTGAATTTGTAAAAATGCTAAAATTTGAAAATGCTTGCAGAATGCAAGCACACATTAACTAGTATATATCTATAATATAAAGACGCTTCTTACACATGATATATATATCATATATATAGGAGGATACAAAATTATGAGGCACTTGCATATGTGCTAGAAACTTGAAATTTGGTAGGAGTATAGGTTGTTTGTCACAACCGAAGGAAAAAATCTGAAACTGTCGAAATTCCTATTTTGAGGGGATATTTTGGCCACTTTTTTCCCCATTTTTTGCCCATAAGAAAAAGTAAATTGGTGTAGAGGTTTTTATATTTGCTTTTTAAAATTAATTCCCAGTTTGTTATTTTCGAAGACAGTATTCAAATCCGAGTAGAATTAGCTTAAATTTATAGTTTTTATCACAAAAAAATAGTAATTTTTCAGGGCCTAACAATAGGCTTCCTAGGTATCAGGCTTAATGCTTTCATATGCGTAAGCTTTTAATGGGAATCAGAGGCATATATTTTAATGTCTTTAATGTTAAACTATCCCTAATGAAGGAATTCCGTTGTAATAATCCCTATTTTTGAGGCTGTTTTGCCCCAGTATTCCTCCAGACGAGAACAGAAATTATGAGGCAGCTCCAATTGACCTAGAGAGTTGAAATTTGGCCTGGTTGTAAAAATTTTATTGAACCGAAGATAAAATAAAACACTGCGAAAATTGCAAATTTTAAGGGCGGTTTTGCCCTATGTATGACCCATACCACTGTGAAAATGGTTCGGCAATTCTGAATGAGATACAAACATGAAATTTGGCAGAATTTTGCGTTTTTAGTTACAACAGAATGACGAAATCCAATATCGTTAAAATTGGAAATCTTAGCGACGGTTTAGCCAAATTATTGTCCCATGCAACTGATAAAATTATAATGCACTTCTAAGTGAGCTGCAAAGTTGAAATTTGATACAGTTATATGATTTTGTACAAAATTGATTGGGAATAATTTGATATTGTAAATATGCTAAACTTTAAAAATGCTTGCAAAATACAAGCACACATTAACTAGTATATATATATATAAATAAATATATATATATATATATTTATATATATATATATAATAAAGGTGGCAACAAGGTGTTGGAGGAAGCCCAGTGGACACTTACCTAGAATGAAGAGCTGCTGGGGGTGCTGAGGACACACGAAAAACAGAAAAGAACAAAAACTACACAAAAATGGAGCTTTCGGGCTGATGCCCTTCTTCAGCGATGGAGAAACATACACTGTTTGAACAACCGATGGAAAAAATCCAAAAATTTCAACATTCCAATTTTGTGGGGCTATTTTGCCCCATATTTGCCCCATTTCTGGTCCATAAGAAAACATGTAAATCGGTGTAGAGGTTCTTGTATTTGCATTTTAAAATTTCTTCCCATCAAGATAGGAACTCGGCACTTAAACTGTCGGATAGGATATAAATTAAGTTTCTTATTTTTAAGACAGAATTCAAATCCGAGTAGAATTAGCTTAAATTTATAGTTTTTATCACAAAAAAATAGTAATTTTTCAGGGCCTAACAATAGGCTTCCTAGGTATCAGGCTTTATGCTTTCATATGAGTAAGCTTTTAATGGGAAGCAGTGGCTTATATTTTAATGCCATTAATGTTAAAGTAGAATTATGAAGGAAATCAGATAATGATATTATCCCAATTTTTGGGACTGTATTGCTCAATAGGAGAACAAAAAAGGTGAGTCAGCTCCATATGACCAAGAGACTTGAAATTTAGTAGGATTATAGAAATTTCATTGCAAACTAAGATAAAATTATAACATTGCCAAAATTCCAGTTTTTAAGGGGTGGTTTTGCCCCTTTTTTGTCCCATACCAATCTGATAATTATAGGGCACTTCTTAATGAGATACAAACTTGAAATTTGGTAGAATTATGGGTTTTTAGTTACAATAGAAGGAAAAAATTTGAGAGTGTAAAAATTCATAATGTTAGGGGTTGTTTTGCTGCATTATTTCCCCATACGAGGATTAAAATTATAAGGCACTTCTAAATGAGCTACAAACTCCAAATTTGTCGCGGTTATATGATTATGTACAACATCGATTGGTAATAATTTGAATTTGTAAAAGTGCTAAAATTTAAAAATTCTTGTAGAATGCAAGCACATATTAACTAGTGTAGAACAAAAAGAAGAATATCAGCTCCAACTGAAAAACTGATTCAGTGTACTGGAAGACCAAGAAGTTGAATCCCAATTTATAGAAATACTCAAGGAAACCACTGAAGAAATAGGCGCAACAGTTAAAGCAAAGTCATAGAAAAAGTTGACCGAAAAAACAAGACTACTGATGGAAAAAAGAAGGAAAATTATAATTGCTTCTGATCCTACAGAAATGATCCATTTTGCAGAACTTAACAAATTTATAAGGAAGTGCATCAAGGAAGATGTGAAAAAATATAATTATGAGCTAATCGAGAAAGCCATGGAAAACAATAGAAGTTACAAGGAAATGAAGCAACATCTCTCGATCCGAATGAGACAGCTGGTGGCCTTGATGCTAGAAGACGGCTCCATAACCCATAGTAGGAAACTAGTCCTGAAACGGGTAAAAGAATTTTACACCAAGCTGTATGAGGATCCTCTGGCAAATGATGAAGTAAATGATGATGGAAACATGCCCACCGAAGAGGTTCCAGATATCCTTCCGGAAGAGGTGTGACACGCAATCAGAAGTATGAAGAATGGAAAAGCATCTGGAATCGATGGTCTCACAGCGGAAGTATTCAAAGCAATGGATAATCATACGGAAACAATTCTCGCTAAGATTTTTAATTCCTGTCTGAGAAAGAAAAAGATACCAGAAACATGGAACCACGCATGTATTATCCTTCTGCACAAGAAAGGTTCCAAAGAAGACTTGAATAACTACAGACCGATCAGCCTACTCCCAACAGTCTACAAAATATTCACCAAAATACTCAGTATGCGCCTTCAAAACCATCTTGATTCTGCCCAACCCAGAGAGCAAGCTGGTTTTCGCAGTGGGTATAGCACGATGGACCACATCCAAGTCGTGAGAGAGGTAATCAGTCGAACTAACGAGTACGAATTACCTCTGTGTTTGTGCTTTATCGACTATGAGAAAGCATTCGACTCTGTCTGAACTTCGTCGGTGTTACGTGCACTAAAGAAACAAGGAGTAGAAGAAACGTACATAACCTTGATCAAGAATATCTACGAAAATGCGACAACATCTGTCCAGCTGCAAGAAGAAACGAGTACCTTAAGGCCGAAAAGGGAGTGAGACAAGGAGATATTATGTCCCCTAAGTTATTTACAGCAGCTCTAGAGGAAGTATTCAAAATGCTAGACTGGGAGGAAAAAGGCATAAAGGTAAATGGAGAACATCTGAGTCACCTGCGCTTTGCAGATGATATCATACTGTTCGCAGGGAGCCCGGAAGAGCTCCTTAGAAGAACTGAAGAGCTTGAGCAAGCAAGTCGAGAAACTGGACTTAAGATGAATCTTAATAAAACAAAGGTTATGTACAACTCCTTCACAAATTCTGAGAAGATATATATATCAACGGAGCAGAACTCGGAGAAGTAACCAGCTATGTTTACTTAGGTCAACTCATCACTACTGAAGGTTAGCTTCTTGGAGAAAAAAACCGGAGGGTGAAGATGGCATGGAGTGCTTTTGGCAAGAATGCCAACATCTTTAAATCAAATATTCCAGTCTTCTTAAAAAGGAGACTGTATGACCAATGTGTTTTGACTGTTCTGACATATGGTTGTGAAACATGGACCATGAATGCCAGAATGATACAGCGCCTGCAAACAACACAGAGGGGCATGGAGAGATGCATGTTAGGGATCACCCGAAGAGACCGCAAGAGGAACGACTGGGTAAGAAAGAAGACGGGAGTCTGTGATGTGATTAGAAGAGTGAAGGTGCTAAAATGGCAGTGGGCGGGCCACATTGCTAGAAGAGATGACCAGCATTGGACGTCGAGTGTCATCGAATGGATCCCAAGAAACATCAAGAGACCGAAAAGAAGACCGAAAGACAGGTGGGACAGAGAGCTTGTTAAGTTCTTCGGGCAAACTTGGAGGGAGGCAGTTGACAGGGAAAACTGGAAGAGTCTGGGGGAGACCTTCATCCGTCAGTGGACTGAAAAAGACTGATGATGATGATGATGATGATATATATATATATATATATATATCATGCATAAGAAGCATCTATATATTATACTAATTAATGTGTGCTTGCAAGAATTTTTAAATTTTAGCATTTTTACAATTTCAAATTATTCCCAATTAATTTTGTACAAAATCATATAACCGTATCAAATTTCAACTTTGTAGCTCATTTAGAAGTGCATTATAATTTTATTCGTCACATAGGACAATTATGTGGCAAAACAGTCACTAAGATTTCGAATTTTTACGATATCGGATTTCTTCTTTCTGTTGTAACTATAATCCCATAATTCTGCCAAATTATATGTTTTGTATCTCATTAAGAGTTGCCATATAATTTTCACACTGGTATGGGTCATAAATAGGGCAAAACCACCCTTAAAATTTGGAATATTCACAGTGTTTTATTTTATCTTCGGTTGCAATGAAATTTTTATAATCAGGCCAAATTTCATGTCTCTAGGTCATATGAAGCTGCCTCATCATCTTTGTTCTCATATGGAGCAATACTGGGGCAAAATCGCCCCAAAAATGGGGATTATTACAATATCGGATTTCCTTCATTAGGCATAGTTCAACATTAAAGGCATAAAAATATATGCCTCTGATTCCCATTAAAAGCTTACCCATATGAAAGCATTAAGTCTGTTGCCTAGGCATCATATTGTTAGACCCTGAAAAATTGCCTGTTTTTTGCGATAAAAATTATAAATATATGCTAATTCTACTCGGATATCAATTCTGTCTTCAAAAATAAGAAAGTACAATTTATATCCTATCTGATAGTTTAAGTTTCAAGTTCGTATTTTGACGGGAAGTAATTATAACATGCAAATACAAACATCTCAACACCAATTTGTTTCCTTATGGGCCAAAAAGGGGCCAAAAAAGCCCCTCAAAATAGGAATTTTGCCAGTTTAGGACTTTTTCCTTCGATTGTGACTGAAACCTATATTCCTACCAAATTTCAAGTTTCTAGCACATCTGGAAGTGCCACATAATTTTGTATCCTCATATATATATATATATATATACATATGTCAGAAAACAATACACCACTCTCCAACTTCCTCCTCGGGGAGGCACACCCGAAAATAACACAACACGTCCAAGGGACTCCAACTTTATTTAAACCCGAATTACACCAGCATTCTGCCCTCCAGCAGAAGCTCTTCCACGAGCCAACACACAGCCCACACTACCACGAGTCCCGTCACACACTGTTCTTTCGCGCGTCACGTGATCTCCCAGTACTCTCCTTCACCGTCCTGCTTCTGGCAGCACTTCTCGGGGCGGTCGTCTTCTCTTGCGTAACAGTCGGCCTTTCCTGACATCGGTCCCGGTCCGGTCTGCCTCCGGTTGAACTGCTCCTTTGGCGCTCGCGCCGTTCTCCATCCGCTTCTCGTCTTCTTTCCCTCGGCTGTCCGCGGCCTGGTCGTCATCTCCCTCGTCCTGGCTGTCTTCGGCCTGGTCGTCATCTCCTACTTCGCCTTGGGGGGGCTTACACCAGGGTTTCATTCGGTCTGCACTAAACACGGAATTGAACGCTCGCTGTGTCCTCTTTGCCCCTGGTATATCCATGAGAGAATACCTATCTCGAGCTAGCACTTCTGAGACAAGATACGGACCCTTAAATTTCGGAGCTAATTTTCGCGAACACCCTGTCGCTTGAGCTTCTCGTTCTACGATGACTAAATCTCCCTTTTGGTACACTCTCGGCACCTTATGTCTTTGATCGTAACGCTCCTTCTGTTTTTTCTGCGTCTCTGATATCTTTACTAACGCTTTTTCCCTCGCTTCGCCTAAGGTCTCTCTAGTCTCATCGAGTTCGCTTTCTTGCAACGCCAGTATAACACGGTTTTGCAATGAATTCCTTGGGTTATAAGCAAACAATAGCTCATAAGCGCTCTTCTCAGTAGTTTTATTTGACATAGAATTCATGGCGAATTGGATGTTTCTCAAATTTGTGTCCCAGTCGCCTCCATCCTCTTGTGCATACATAGTGGATATGGCGTTTGTAATGGATGCGTTTGATCGCTCTACTTGTCCATTTGCTCGAGGGGTAGCAGTCGCATTCTTTATATGCTTTATCTGGTTTCTTTCGCATAATTCTTCAAATTCCTTCGCTGTAAATGCCGTACCTCGATCTGTAATTAAACGCTCAGGACACCCAAATAAGCTCGTAATCTCACTGATAGCTTCGCACACTGGTTTGGTTTTTGTGGTTTTCACTGCCTTTAGTAGGATGAACTTTGTAAAGTTGTCTTGGTACACGAGAACATACTCGTTGCCCCTTTTACTTCTTGGGAATGGCCCTAAGTGGTCCACGTGAACTGTGTGAAATGGGATGGCTACACGCTCTAAACTGTGCAACTGCCCCTCTTTTTTACCTCCCGGTCTCTTATGATAAGCACACTCAATGCAAGCTGCAATATATTACTTTACCCTTCTTCTCATCTTCGGAAACCAAAAATATCTCTTCACGTGTTCTAGGGTTTTCTCTTCTGCGTAATGTCCCATGTCATCATGACTTCCCTTTAGAATGCGCCAAATAGAGTTGTTAGGCACAACCCAACGGACCCCACCGTCTACCTTTCTGCAGACACGGTTGTCTTGCAGCACATAGTCTGTGTGGATCTGCCTATCCTCATTGGCGACCACAGGTTGCTGTAAGGTGCGATGTATTTTCTGGATAGCTACATCCTGCAGCTGCATCGTTAATAACCAATCATTCTGATTAATTCGCAACGTGAAGATTTTCAAGTCTGCTGTATCCGGTTCCTCGGAATCTCCCACGGGATTTCGACTGAGGGCATCAACGTGACTCATGTTGTGTCCCGGTCGGTACTCGATTGTGAAATCATACTCTTGTAATCGAAGCCACCACCTTGCTATCCGCGGTAACAATTCTTTCTTGGACATGGTGGTCTTTAAAGCATTACAGCCAGTAACAACTTTGAAGGGTCTGTTCAATAAATACATTCAAAATTTGTCTACGGCTTCAACTACTGCCAACGCTTCTAGCTCATAACTGTGATAGTTCTTCTCTAGATCTGTCGTCTGTCGGCTTTAATATGCGACAGGTTTTTGAGATTCTCCTTCTCGACGCTGTAAGATAATCCCCGCTAGTCCATTCTTACTGGCGTCAGTGTGAACTTCATGTTCGGCATTTACATCAAACAACGCAAGTGCCGGACACTCGATTAATCTTTTCTTCAGCTCTTGAAATGCGTTTTCTTGTTTCTCTGTCCACTCGAATGCCGTATCTCTCTTCGTCAAGGCGTTAATGGCTTCCTTAACGTAGCGAATCCTAATACAAATCTTCTAAAGAAGCTCGTCAAACCAATAAATTGTCGCACTTCGTGAACATTCTCCGGCCTTCGAAATTCTTTAACTGCCTGAATTTTTCTCTCGCCTGGTCGGATCCCATCTTTGATTATTTCAAAGCCCAAATAGTCTACTCTTGTTTTGAAAAATTCACATTTTGATACTTTTAGCACTAGCCCCAATTTCTTCAGTACTTGCAACAGTCTTTCTAATCTCTCTAACCCTTCCTTCACCGTTTTGCTGGGTATCAACAGATCATCCATATAGACTAGGACCTCTCCTGGTTTTGTCATTCGCACTACCCTTTTCATCATTTGATTAAACACTGCAGGTGCGTTCACTACTCCGAAAGGCATTTTTGTGAACTCGTACAGTCCACTTGAGGTGACAAAAGCTGTCAAGGGTCTCGTCTCTGGGGCCACAGGGATTTGATAGTATCCCGACGCCAAGTCTAAAACGGTAAAATAACTGTTTCCTGCAAGCGCGTCTAATTGTTCCTCAATGGCTGGCATGGGGAATTTTATTTTTTTCGTCTTCAAATTCAATGCTCTGTAATCGACGCACAGCCGGTCTTCTCCGTTAGCTTTCTTCACTAACAATGCTGGGCTTGCGTATTCTGATGTCGACTCCTGCACGATACTCATTTTCATTAACTCATCGACTGCCTTTTGCATAGTCGCTCTTTGGGCGTACGGTAGGCGATACGGTCTTAAATTCACAGGGTGGTTATCCAACAATTCTATCTCAAAACTGGCAGACTCTACTGTACCCAGTTCACTCAAATTCTTCGCAAAACATTCTCGATTCTCGTTCACCATTTCGTATACCGCATCCTTCTCCCCTTCAGACAGGTCGTTATTCAAATTTATTTCTTCCATTTCTATCCCGGTCCTCTCTTTGACATTTCGAACTTTGGCTTCCAAGTTACTTTCTTCCTCCTGCCCATCAGTCTCTCTCCTAATTACAAGTTTCTGATAGCTCTTCTCAACTCAAATCCCCGATTGGTCTAGGGCGCTTCGTCCTAGAATTATGGCATCGTCTTGCGAACAGTTTGGGACCACAAGCACTTCTACCTCAATGCTTACGTCGTCCACGACAAGGGTTAACTGTCTGGAGCCTATTACGTTACTTTTCCCACAGCCGAATCCAATCAGACTTTTTTGACTCGCAAAGTATTCTACACCTAGCTGTTCAGCAACATCTTGCCTCATGGTCACAACATCGCTCCCTAAATCAATGAACCCAACAACTTGTTCATCATTAACCTTTATCCATTTATAACATTCGTCTTTAATTTGGTCGTTCGGCACCGAAATTCTTTGGACTCGCCTTTTCATTTCCAAATTCTGTCTATTAACTTGGGTTCCCTGAGGGCATTCCTTCATCATGTGTCCCTCTTTATTGCATCGGAAACATCGCCTGCTCTGCTGTCGTTCCAGGCAATCCTTAGCCATGTGTCCCAGGCCGTTACAATTATAACACCTCGCCTGCGTTGTCTGCTTATTTCTCCTCACCACATTACCTTCGTTTGGCGTTTCAATTGGGACACTATAACGGTTAGCTAAAAACTGTCTTTCACCTAATCTCGCTCTTTCTGTAATACTTTCATAGCGCTTTATCTTGAGCAGTAACCCTTCAACATCTTTGAACTCACACAAAGCCAGCGACCTTACTAATTCCTTGTCACCTAAGCCGTTCAAAATGTATTTAATCAAGGATTCTTTATCTATGTTACCTCGTCGCGCTATCGCTTTCATGGCATACACATATGACTCATAGGTTTCGTCGCGCTGCTTCTTCCTCTTCGTGAGACTCATGTGGACATCAGCCTGATCAGCTGTTGATGGGAAGCTATAAAGTAACCTTTCTTTAAAAGTCTCCCAAGAATAAACTTCTTCTGCGACACTATTTAACCACAATTTAGCTACTCCTCTCAGCTTATTCACCGCGTGAGTAAGCAATACGGAATTGTCCCACGAAAACGCGGAAGCGACCCCTTCCACTCGCCGCACCCACTGTTCGGCGGTAAATCCTAAGGTCGTCAACGCGTCAAACTCGGGCAACAATCTTTCCGCCATGTCTCGGTGAGCAACTACAGTTGTCGCCATCGTACTACAATGTCCCGCTTCCATTATTTCTCTTTCGCGATCTAACAACGCGCGCTCTCTCTCCAGCAACTGTCTTTCTCGTCGTAGAATCTCACGTTCAAGGTCGTTATCGCTCGCCCTAGGCGCTAAGTGGTTCTTTGGTCGGGTCACAGAGGGCATCGACATCGCTCTCGGTAGCTCAGGAAAGCTCGCTGCTCGCGTCAAGAACGCCTCGCTTACTCCTGTTCCCGCCACTGGATACGTCATTTCCGGTTCCCCACTAAACGCCATGCGGTCGCTTTTTTTCGCTAATTTCGCTTTTTTAGGTCTGTTTCGACGCTCACAACCCTAGTTATACTTGGGGTATTGTTCACTCGGGAATCACTTTTCTTTCACGTACTTACGGAGGAGTACAGTCTTCATCGGCAAACAGCCGGCTCTCTCACGACGTGCTCCTTTCCGAAAACTAGTTTTTGATCTTCTTATCCTTATCTGATCCCGATCCTGCCGCTGCTCTGTCAGAAAACACTGCACCACTCTCCAACTTCCTCCTCGGGGAGGCACACCCGAAAATAACACAACACGTCCAAGGGACTCCAACTTTATTTAAACCCGAATTACACCAGCATTCTGCCCTCCAGCAGAAGCTCTTCCACGAGCCAACACACGGCCCACACTACCACGAGTCCCGTCAGACACTGTTCTTTCGCGCGTCACGTGATCTCCCAGTACTCTCCTTCACCGTCCTGCTTCTGGCAGCACTTCTCGGGGCGGTCGTCCTCGCTTGCGTAATATATATATATATATATGTATATAAATACTACGGAAGAGGAAAGGTAAGTAAGGATATTTAGGGCAACTAGGTGTTGAAGGAAACCCAGTGAACACTTACCGGAAGTAGAGCCGCTGGGGTGTTGGAGAGACACATTTTGTAGAGGTTAGAGCTTTCAGGATGATCCCTTCGTCAGCACAAGAGAGACACAACTGATTTGGCAGTGACACTGGGGTGAAGGTGTGGGGGTGGAAGGGAAGGGAGCGTGGAAGGGAAGGGAGCGTGGAAAGGGGGATTGGAGGATGCAGAAGGGGGAGGGGGGAGAGGGGAAAGAGAGGGTGGAAAGGAGGAAATATTAACAGATATTGAGGCCGGGAGGAGAGAAAGAGTTTAAGATTTGGATATGGGCCAGTTCCCATTGATGGAGTTGGGGGGCGGAAGCGTCATCCGGGAGGGCACAGATGGCCCTCACCGTGAAACAAGCATTGAAACTGAGATTGTGGTTATTCACATGCACGGTCACAGGTAGCTGTCATTTAAGACTAACGCTGTTGCGATGGCTGTTCATGCGAATGTTGAGGGAATTGCTGGTGAGTCCGACGTAAAAGACGGGGCATTGGGTACAGGTTAGTAGGTAGATGACGCTGCGGGGGGTACAGTTGGTAGGGGATGTTATGGGGTATGTGATGTTGGTGGTGGGGTTTGAGAATGAGTTGGAGGGTGGGTTTATAGGGCATGTTAGGCATCGTGGTCTGCGGCAGGGGTGGGACCCTGCAGGGTGCAGAGGAGTGGGTGATGGGGGCTCTTTTCTCCACAAGATGTTGGCAAGGTTGGGAGGTCTGCGGAAGGAGAGGATTGGGGCTGTGGGGAAGGAGACCTGGTTGGGGGAGGAAGTGAGGATTGGGTGAGCTGCCTTTAGGATGCTTGTTAGCGTATCGTGGATGCCATGATAGGAGGTGGTGATTAGGGTGAGTTGGGGGATATAGTCAGGGGACGGGGCGGTTGCAGTGCAGGTTAGGGGTGCTGGGTGCGACAGCCAGTCAGATTTGGTCCCGAATCGCTGCGAGTTCTTCTGCAGCTTTTTGAAAGATGGAGTCGAGGTTGTCTTTGAAAATTGAGGAGCTGCTTAGTGAATGAATTATGGAGATGCATTTATGGAAGTGCGTATTGGAGAGCAATTGGTAGTGGAGTAAAACTGATTGGACTACATTAAGGAACATATGATGATTGGTGAGGGCAAAAGATGGTCGGATGGTGGGAGGAAGGCCCGATAGGGGCATTCTTACAGTAAGGCCTTTTGGAGGGAGGCCTAATTCCAAGCAGGAATTGAGGAATTGGATTTGGCAGGTGAGGGAAATATATTTTCTGAGATGATAGCGGAAACTGTGGATAACTGGAGTGTACTTCACTTCCAGCTAATAAGGTTGTAGTAGGAGAGCCCACCTGGCGAGTCTTCCTGTTGGAGACTTCAAATTTAGCAACCACTTCAATGCTTGGTGGTCTGTACAAATTATCACTTTGGATCCTTCGATGTAGCCCCAAAACTTTGCGACTGCCCACATGATTGAAAGGGCTTCACGTTCCGTTGTTGAGTACTTTCTTTCAGAGCTGGTAGGCAGTCTACTAGCATATTCTACTGGGTGCTCATTTTCACCCTCCCCCTGCAGCAAACATTCTCCTATTGCATAATTACTAGCATCAGTTCTTAATGTAAATGACAATGTATGGTCTGCATGTCTCAGAATTGGAGCCAATGTATGCAGAAGCTTTAAACGATCAAATGCCTCTTGCTGGCTTGCTCCCCATACTCAAGACCTATTCTTCTTGGTAAGATCTGTTAAAGGATGTGCAGTTTCGGCGAAGTTGGGGATAAACCTTCTATACCATGAACAGATTTGTACTAAAGTCAACAGCTGCTTTACATTAGAAGGGGTTTTCATATCTCTAATGGCAGATACTTTATCTGGATCTGTTTGAATGCCAGCCTCAGTTATGTAGTGCCCAAGAAACTTGACGCGAGTTCTCACGAAGACACATTTGGACCTATTTGCCTTTAATCCAAATAGCATAAGGCATTTGAACACTTCTCTTAAGTCTTTCAAATGCTCCTCGAAAGTTTTTGAAATGATAACTATATCATCAAGATAAGCGAGAACACACTGGTCAGGGAAACTGGCATGGAAGCAATCTATAAGTTTCTGAAAAGTTATGGGTGCATTTCTCAGGAAAACCAGCATGCGTTTCAAATGAAATGTTCCCTGAGGCGTAACAAAAACACTCTTATCCCTATCGTCCTTGTGAACAGGAACCTGCCAATACCCAGCACTTAAATCAATAGTAGACATGAAGTTGGACTGTTTCGCTAGATGCAAAAGGTCATCTAGTCTGGGCAATGGATAGCTATCTGCCATGGTTACGCTATTTAACTTTCTGTAGTCTACACAGACGTTCACTCTACCATCTTTCTTAGGTACAAGAACCACTGATGCAGCCCATGGCGATTCACATTCTTCAATTA
The DNA here is from genome assembly GCA_036926305.1 of Uropetala carovei. NCBI lineage: Eukaryota > Metazoa > Arthropoda > Insecta > Odonata > Petaluridae > Uropetala > Uropetala carovei. The sequence goes on along the minus strand of JAXCHB010000180.1, from coordinate 742,544 downwards.
TATCATTCTCAAGCATACGGTTCAGTTCTTGAGCAAGTTCTTCCTTATTCGCAGGGGACATCTGGTATGGCAGAGAAGAAATTGGCTCAGCATCCCTCGTGAGGATGCAATGCTCTGCACACTTGGTAGGTGTGATGCTCGGCTGAAAGATGTCCTTGAAGTCTTCTAAAACTGCCATCAACTTTTTCTTTTCGTCTTCGGTAAGACTCAACTTTTCATTAGGAGACAGTTGCGATGCTGAGCAAATATCATCAGGTCTGGCTGAAGGGTCACCATTCTTCTTGGCGAACGGGACGCGTGTATGGGGGCCATTAGAAAAAAACCACTGTTCATTAGGGAGGTCTAACAAGACGATACTGGCACTTTTGATGAAGTCCACACCCAAAAGTGTAGTACTGGAAAGGTAGTCGGGAATGGCTGTTAATTGGATTGGAACACGTCGGCCGATGTCAATAACAACCTTGAATATGCGAGCTTGGACCACACGAACTTCTCCATCTGCTAATCTTATCTTCAGCAGCTCCTCCTTGAAGGGACTTCCTTGTTTGAGGAGTTTCTGATATACTTTAGCACCAGCAATGCTCCTTTGGGAACCGGTGTCGACGCAGACTAGCCCCGACAACCCAAGGATTTGTATATGCAATGTGGGCAGGTCATTGTTTCCTCTATTGAAACATGCTTGTAGGAATTTCATGGAAGTGACATCACTCTTAGGCTTGGTGCACTGCATGCAATTGGGGCAGTTACTCCGGATGAAGCTGGGAGCTCCACATCCAAAACAGGTGGGAGATGCAGAGGAAGGTATAGATGACCTCTGTCTTCTCTGAGTGTGATCTGCTTCTGGCTTCACTGGAATTGTAGCTTTCTTTGTCCTACAGTTTTCTTCACTGTGACCGAATCTCTTACAGAACTCGCACTTGGGGCGCAGCTTATGCACTGAAGTTTCTACCTGTGGGCTAGTATCTTTTACTTTCAGAATAGGGGGCGGGACAACTTCACATTGAGAATTCTCAATATCTTTTGCCTTACGAAGGAGAGTTTTGAATGAGTCAAAACCGCTTGCTGCAATTCGTTTCCAAATCTTTTGCTTCAGAAGTCCATGTACCATGTCTAATTCAATGCATTCTGACAGTTTATAGGGAAGTTGCAAGAATAATGCTCGAATATGGCAAACAAACAGTTCAGTGGATTCATCATCACGTTGTTCACGGGAGAAAACTTCTCTAAACACTTGATGAGCTGGCAGCTTTCATGAGAAGGCATTGTGGAATGCAGCAACGGCATTATCCCAGTCCTCAACTGAAGCTTTAACACCCTGCCACCAGGTGGCTGCAATGTCATTCAACAGCATCGAGATGCCACGTAATGCATTCTCATCACTTGTGTTCATACAATCTTTATACATTAGAACTGAATCTAGGAATGCCTCCACATCAGATGAATCACTGCCATCGAATCGACCTTTGCACCCTGTTTAATTACCTACAGCGACGGAGGTCGAAACACTTCCTTCGCCTGACTGCAACCACGTCGACACTCTTGTCGACTCGGTGAGATGTGCGAGGAGCAGGCAAAATTGTTCACTAGAAAGAGTTACTGACTGTGGGAAATTTAAACCCGTAGGAGCATTGAAATCTGCAGCAAGCACGTCTTCACTATCGGTGCCGACAGCTGAAGCGTCCTGCTCAAGGTCAGCGGGCGTCCTCTGGCGCGGCATGACTCAGCAGTTTACCAAGCACTCGATTCGTTAGCGGAAGTGAAAGCACACTAACTAGGCGAGAAAATACTGCGTTAGCTGGATGATCCCTTAACCTAATAATATGTCGAAACACTTCACACAAAAAACGTTCACGGAACACGACAAAGTTTATCAGTTCTTATAAGCAATCAGTTCTGCGTAACAACACAACTTTCATATGCACTCCCGCTTTGGGCACCAGACGAAGACGAGCATAGGTTACGTGGGTCGAGGCAAGGGAAGAAGGGAAGGTCCCCAAGTGCCATTGCAGAACTTATTTATTCACACACTATACAAAACTTTGTGCGAAGAGCAACTTCGCTCTTACCGTCCAACGCGACCACGTGAGACCGAACGACTCACACTCTCTCTCACTCACAATGACTCACTATATGCGCCCCTAACGGCGACTTCAGTAATTACATCCATACCCACACACCATCACCGCACTGCACAGTGCTGCCTCAGTGGTCACACAATGTACTAGGTTCTGTGTTACACATTTCAAATGAGGAAAGTGAATATGTGGGAAAAAATGAAAAGAAGTTTTGATGAATGCGGTCTTGAATACAGGACCTTGACATTTACAGAGGAAGGCTGTACCCACTTGGCCACCCCAGCTTGTAGAGAATTGAGTTCCGTGTATGGCACTCAAGCATTGGCTCAGGAATTATTAACGTATTTTTATTAATAAAAAAATGGGTATTGGCCCTGATATATATCTATGTACATTCATCGGACATCATGAACATTATATCTACAAAGTTTCAGCTAAATCGGTTGGGGATCTCTAGTGCCTTTCCCTTGTTAGTGATGTATTTAATGTAAATTTAGAAGAAACATCAAAATATCTCTTAGACTATCGGCTTTATAAAAAAATGTTTCAAAGAAAACTTCTAGAAAATTTTATTCTCTACAACTTTTACAATAACAAGAATTTACAAAAATTAAGTTTTAGAGGAGATATTTGGAAAAAATGACAAAAAATCAAAATATCTATTACCAGTTGGTTTTATGAAAAATTGTTTCAAACAAAACTTATAGCAAATTTTGTTTTCTACAAATTTTATAATATCAACTACTAGCAGAATTTCCCATGGAATTTCAACGGATTTAGTGAATCTAAAACTTTGACCGTGTAACATGTAAGCATCGCAAGAATAAGATAGTATGTACACAGTTTTAACCGTTGAATAAAGCAAAAATGAAGAAAAACTGTTTGCAATTACGTATTTAGATGAGTGAAAGAAGAAAATCTTGCACTCTGAAAAATCGAAAATTAAGTGTAAACTTATGGGAAAATAATTATTGAATTAAGCACCCCCCACCCACAAATTTTTTATCGCCATATAGCCTATGTTATCCACATTATAAAATTATTTACCTATGTGATGTTTTGTGATGATATCTTCAAAGGTTTGAAAATCACAATTTGTGGAAAATTTACGTCTAATTATTTGTTACTTATGTACGTAGTTTTAAAAATAGTTTGCTTTGGAGAACTCTTTGCCACACTTTGTGTTTCTTTCTTCGCTACTTTAGTTTATATTAGGTATATATTATTTCTTTTAGCTTATATTAGGTATATATTACTTCTTTTAGTTAATATGTATTACGTATTGTTTATAATGGCTGTCACGTAAACTGATAATCCAACAGTACGCTCATTCCCGTGTTATTTAAATATAAAAAATGTAATTTAAATCACTTTAAAAACTCTCCCATTTTGCTTATCTTTTATTGCAGTTAAAATGGCACCTTCTTCTTGCTTCTATGTTTTGTAGTTGTTGCGCTATAAATGCACAAACACATTCTTCAAAATATATAATAATTTGTTAATTTAAAGTTTTTATATTAATAAGTAAGAAGAGATTACGTACCTTTTACACTTTTGTAATAATCAAAATAGAATTTAATGTTGTAATATATATATCTTACTCAAGCAGTCGCCTATTTTATTATTCGTATTTCTTTTAGAGTTTGTCTAATACTCCAAGATATCCTGTTTATTAGCAATGCAATATTCCAAAACGATAAATAATACATTGTTATGTACTGCTATTGTTGTTCAAATTTTGTTTACTTAATTAATTATAATGAAAATGTAAATAAAATTAGGTACTTTCCCCCTCCTTCCCCTCTCTCTCACTCTCTCCCATAGAAATGCTTTGAACTCTCAATTTCGGCATCAATGGGAGTAGTCATGGTAGCTTATAATTGGTATTGTAATAAAACTGATAAAATCACGTATTTTATTGATTTTAACTTTAACCGTATTTCTACGCGAATTCGACCAGAATTCAGAATCTGTCTTCAATAAAAATAAACTTTGTTCTTTCCCGCAAAGACGTATCCAAGTCTCAAATTCATACCGTTATTTTAAGTAATTTTAAAATGCAAATTAAAAGTAGTCTACACTCATCCCTGTATTTCAGTTGCAGGACACGGCAAAATACATGATGTTTGATAATTAAAATGTTCGCCATTTCAAATCAAAGTGACGTACAGAAACAAAACTTTAACCATTCACTAAGTTAGGATGTAAGGAAGAATCGTACGAAATTTGGTTATTCTAGCTTTTATCGTTTAGGAGGAGTTCCATGAACAAACACACAAACCCACAAACACACCCTTCAAAATATACTATAGGAGAATAATGAAAATTGTGTTTTGGAGATATTCGAAAAAAATGGAATAATGACAAACAAACATCAACTTTCGATTGACCTGTATTGTCCAAAAACTAATCATCTCTTACTTCTATTATGAAAACATTATATTTAAAATATTTTACTGAAATGACAAATTTTTGAGTTAGAAGCCTACAAAATTCCTATCACATACATACACACAGACATCATTCCGAAAATAGTAAAAACGTGTTCTAGAGACCTTTTTCTTTTATACATATATGGAGAGAGAGTAACAAGACAAGACGCAGACAACTCATACGACTTCAGCCACTGAAGATTAGAGCTTAGCTCTTGAAATATGTATCTAGCTGCTTATTTCCAGGGAAGCTTGGGTGATTCTGATTGTGTTTTTTCTTCTTTTTTAGATGTAGTTTGGTTGACAACAGGTCCCTGTAAGGCCATCATCCTGCAAACCACTAAGTGTTTTTATTATTAACATTTTCTATTTTCCTTCTCTTATTTAGTGGTTGATTTTACGGTCAGGAGTTTTTCTTTATAACATCCAGTATCAAGTTTTGTGATTAAACTTACTCAACCATCCAACACTTACTAGGTGAGGAGAATGACATTCGTATTAACACAAGTGAACGAGGGCTTGCAACTTCAAGTAGTGGCACCAAAATTAAATATGTATCAGATAATTCAAACCTGTTTAATTTGAAGTTATGAATTTTTGGTTCCTTGAGTTTTGAATTAACAAGGTTTTCCTGTACAAACAATAACATTTTTACAATAATACTTGTATATGTATATGTAGAATATTAATTTTATCCTTCACATTTATTAAGGTATTCTGAAGTTTCTGTGGGGTATACAAAGCTGCTTTCAGGTGGGGTGGAAGGAGGTTGGGAACTTTATAAGATAAACTTCCTAAGAATGTAAACACAAACATTTTACTTCTGGTAAGGGAATGAATGAAAACGATAAATTTATTGCTAATTTACTGTTTTTTATTCAACAGTTGGTCTATGAGATTATTGCGACAAACATTAGTTCAGCTATATGCTTTACAATGTTCGATTCCTTACTAAAATCCATTTTGGAGAGTGGCTCATTGAGGTGGTGATGGATCATAGCATGTGTATGGGAGTAATTGTGTACAGGATTTAATCCACAGATAAGGCTGATATTTGGTGGAACACCATAATAGGGGAATGGGTGTAATTTGAATAAAAGTTAAACAAAATGCACCTTGTTTGTATAATTTTCACATTCAAATGTTGCCGGACTAGTTTCAATGAGTGGTCATTGTCATCAAGTGTCAAAGCAAGAGACTCAAATGTGGCGGGGATTGGTAAAGGAGTGAATGATCTTAATGGAGAAGAGTGAAAGGGTGTCATCAGCAATGTGTGTACTGAGAGGGATTGATGTTATGTTTGGGTAAGGGAAATTGAGAATAATGAGAATTGAAGTTTTAGAAGCGAGGCATGGCAGCGTAAAGTTGAGGGTAGAGGTCGGTGAGTGGAGGCACTATATAAAAGGAGATGGTTGTTCACAGTCTTTGAGATTGGTAGTGCTGTAAAATTTCTAGAACAGAGGTTCTGAACTGGGGGTATGCGAAGCTCAGTCAAAGGGTACATGAGATATATGAGATACAGTGAAACCTCGATCTATCGTTTTTGAAGGGACCTAAAGAAAAAATCAATGAATGCAGGAAAACTATGAAAGCGGGAAATAATGACCCAGTTTAGAAAAACAAATACAAAAATATAAATGAAGCATTACTTGAGTCTACTAATAACATAACACTAAAACAAGGTAGGAGAGTGTACAACGTATCACAAATGGCCGCGTTTTGTGCAATGGAGTATTAGAACGATATTATATACCTGTTTATACGGGAAATTGCATTTTCAACTTCTTTTCTTCATCATAAATAATCCATTTTCTTCCTATTTAAAAATAGTGCATGCACACATAAGTAAATTAAACGTTTGTTTGTGAGATTGTTTATGTTAACAACAATGAGCAACAATGAAGAAGTAACCATGCAAGAAAATTTCTAAGTTCAACTTGAATTAAGACAATCTTGTTTGATTTTCTTGATAACGGCTACTCCTATGATAAAAACGTATAGGAAAATAAATACTCTACTAGTTCTACAACTTTTATTTGAAAAATATTTTGATATGAATAATACTCTACGAGATGTGACGAAAATTTAATTTTTTGTCACCAGTAAAGTGATACCCCAGATTAGCATATGTGATTCATTTTTGCGATTTTCTTATTATATTTGATTGTAAGCCCTTAATATCAAATTTCATGAAAATCCATTTAGTAGAAGCCGAGAACGAACGAGGACCAACAAGCCTAAAAAGCATTAGAATAATGAATGTGAATAAGATAATGATAGGAAAATAATAGTTGTTTATTCTTTACATTAAACTCATACCAAAACTATGACTCATTCTATGCAGAGAACTCCTGAGGGAGGTTAGAGGTAGCAACGGACTTGAAACCTGAGCCTTACAACATGTAGGATCAAATGTATGAGAAGCCGAAGCTTGTGGGAACTCAAGTTCCCTCTAGTCCCTCCAACCCTATTTTTTTAAGTTCCCTTTCATATGATAAAGGTTAAATATATTGATTATTTGGGTAGAAGGGACCCACAAAGGTATATCATATGCAACACGTGAATAAATGTGAGCATACTGTCTTTAGTACCTTAGCACTAACTGAGTAAAGATTAGATAATACACTGAGTTCAGGGAAATGTGGAAACAGGTGAAAAAATCTGCTATATCTGGGAATCAAACCCAGGTCTTCCACTTGTCAGGTCGATATTCTACCACTGAGCTACAATAGCAGACAAATTCTCCTGTTTCAGAACGGGAATATTTCCATCATTCCAGCTTATGCCTGTCGCATAAGGATCTTTGGATCATTCATTCCATCAATTTGTAATGCTAAGTTCAGTTTATTAGATAAGTGTTCAATATGAGAGTTCTGTTTCAATATATAATGAATATACAACCTGAGAAATTTGAACTCCTAGGTGTGACTTCAAAAATAACTTAAAATTAACCTTTCTGTTTTCCTTGTAGCTCATATTTACATGATCTTTATTTCTTCAATAGGTGGACTTATGGAAGAAATACATTGCATGGGAGAAATCTAATCCATTACGGACAGAGGATCCAACATTAATAACGCGCAGAGTCATGTTTGCGTATGAGCAATCATTATTGTGCCTTGGCCACCATCCTGACATTTGGTATGAGGCTGCTTTGTTCTTAGAGCAAAGCTCAAAACTGTTAACAGAGAAGGGGGTAAGTAGTTTACAGATTTTTATATTGTTATGTTTAAAAAGCTGTCTTTGAAATCGAATGCTTAAACTATGGCTTAAGCCAGTATTACCTATTGGTGAACGGAATTTATTTGCATTTTTCCATGAACGTGAAAACTTTCTCCAAACACAAAACTGGGGATTTGTCAAAACTGCATGTTGCTGATAAAAACTTCAGTGTACTTTTCTAGCACAGTAGATGTGAAAGTGCTTGTGTATATTTTTGAGTCTCAGATTTTGTTGAATGCATTTCAATATCTAAAAAATATTACAAAATTATTTTAAATATAGATATGCACAATTTCCACACAACTTTATACAATGCAATCGGTTTAACAGTATTACTGCATTATCAGACAACAAATATTTGGGAGTTCTTTGTATATACGCAAATGGCAAGGAAGAGGTGGAGGTAGTAGAGGAAGGGGTAAGTTGGAAAGGAATCAAGCATTGGTAGTAGGTGCTGTAGGGATGATGTGGATTGGGGGAGGGGAGGCGACATTGACCAATACTCTGTAAGAGTGATATTTGAAAGGAAACAAAGTACCGTATATCTTCGAGTATAAGGCGATTCGAGTATAAGTCGAAGTGTACTTTTTAGCCTAAAATAGCCTCTAAAATCCAAGACTCAAGTATAAGTTGAAGCAAAGAAAATGAAAACAGATAATTTTGAAATTTACAAAAAAATTAATATATACTAGTTGCCTGTTGCCACAAATGTGGCAAGTACGTAAGTTTTGGCAATTTCTAGGTTCCTATTGTAAAACATAAATTTTTTCATGCTGCTTCAGAATAAACGTAGCCCATCACCTAACATTCTTTGTCATTTAGATTATCTACGAAGAGAAGATAACATGTAATTTTCAATATTTGAAAAAGAAATAACGTACATCCCTATTCTCATCTCATTTTAAATTTATGCATGATCCTATTTGTGTTAATAAGCATTACAGATATATACTATAATGGTTTTACATACAAAAAGGCAAGATTCCAGCATTCAAACTATAAAATGCCTTGACTAAATCGTTAGAAACACTACCCATACACAGTCAACAGAATAATTATCCTTAAATATTTACATTGCTATGCTTCATTAATTTCAATGCTTAAACATTTGAAGAGAATAACGCTTTTCTTTTGTCTATTTGAAGAAAAATTTCGAAAAAGAATGCGTATTTCTGAAAACTTCAACCATGTAACATATAAACATCACAAAAATAAGATAGTATAGAGTTTTATCCATCGAGTAAAGCAAAAACGAAGAAAATTGGTCCTTATTTATGTATTTTGATGAATGAAGGAAAAAAACCTTGCACTCTGAAAAATCGAAAGTCCCGTATAAACTTATGGGAAAATATAATTGTCTCCTGGATTCGAACCCAGGACTTTATGAAAAATGAAAATAGTTTTCTAGGGACCTCCTAGCTTGTAGAAGCAAGACACAGTTTACCGCATATCTCTATGACAAACCATCGCAGCACATCCCTTTCATACTGATCTCTTAAAGTTTCTTTCATTCCACATTAATTCATCACCCAAGTATTCCTGACTCTCTCTCTCCTCGTTTTCCCACACATGCTCCTCATATAACCCATTCCTACTGCATTCACCTTACTCATGTGTTTCTCCTGACACACCCACGTTTCGCTACCATACAACAAGGTGGGTACAAGCACACTTCTATACACAGCCATTTTTGCTTCCTTAGACACTTCTTCACGATTTAGTACTGACCACATGCTACCCACCACTTTTCTACCCACATTCACACACCTTTCTATCTCTCCATCTTTTCTTCCATTCTTAGAAAACATTCTTCCCAAGCACACAAACTCATCCACCTGTTCAACACCTTCACCATTTATGCGCAGCCTACAGTCATTCAATTCATTCATTCTATCAAACACAACAACCTTTGTTTTTGACACGTTGATTCTCTCTGTAACTTCAGCCATACTATCTAACATTCTTTGCAACTCATTCGGCGTTTCAGATATCAACACAGCATCATCATCATACAACAGCACCCGCACATTCACTTCCCCAATCCTCAGACCATTCGTATTTGCACAGGCTTCCCTCACACATTTATCCATAAACACATTAAACAACCAAGGAGACATCACACACCCGTGTCGAAGCTGTTTTCTTCTACGGACGAGGCCCAAAATTCCAGTTTCCTTAACAATGACAAAATTTTCTCAAATGCTGTAAAAATGTTAACATTCTTTCCTTGCCTCGACAGATTCACCTCATTTAATTTTAGTAAAAATCAAGTCTAAATGGGATTTTTACGGTAAAAAGTCCAATGTTAAAAAAATTATTATCAAAAATGTCATAAAATACATGAATTGTGTGCTAAATTTTTCGGATTGCTTTTCCATCATGGCTTCATGGGCCGCATAAAAACCCTTGGCGGGCCACATCTGGCCCGCGGGCCATAGGTTGGGCGCCACTGGAATAGACAACATACATGAACACGATGGTTAGTTGGTAAATGCTGCCTATGCATCAATGCGCAGATCGAACGTCATGCATTCATGCATCAGATTATCTCTCATGCGACTTCCTGGTGTTCTCGGGTATGGCACACCATTTCTTAAAGGCAGACTATCGCATAATAATAAGAAAAAATATATAAATGTGTTTAGTATTTTTCTTACATACTATAAATATTTTTAAATAAATTTTAGAAGGAAAAATATTGCTAGCATCGATTTTTTTTCGCGGACCACCTATTAACATCTCGCGTAACACTAGTGTTCCATGGAACACAGTTTGGGAAACGCTGCTATACACTATGTTAAATATTTTATTTGTAACTTCAACGTTTTTTTCAATGACTTTATCAAAAGTGTGGTTTAGTCTGCTAAAATATTCACAATTTTTAAATCCTCAGTCTTTGCACTAAAAGAACACATCCACACTGCAAATGTTTGCATGCAAATTGTTCCTTAACAATAATAAGCTAGTATACATCGGGGAATTCTCTTTATTCCATCATATAAATAAAACAGAATGTGTGTGTGTTTTGTATGTATGTGTGTGTGTGTATGTTAACGCTGTAACTCCAAAACCAATAAACCTAAAAAGCTGAAACTTGGCATACATACTAAGAACACCCTGAGGGTATGCACCTCAGGCTTATTTTTTTAAAATTTTTGGCTTGGAACAGCACCAGAAGACAATTATATTTTTCCATAAGTTTACACAGGATTTTCGATTTTTCAGAGTGCAAGGTTTTTTTCCTTCATTAATCAAAATACGTAAATATGGACCGATTTTCTTTGTTTTTGCTTTATTCGATGGCTAAAACTCTATACTATCTTATTTGTTCAATGTTTACATGTTACACGGTCAAAGTTTACAGAAATATGCAGTCTTTTTTAAAATTTTGTGGGTTTTTTGTACTCATTCCGGGTGTTACCAAGGTGACCATCATTGTTGTCACCGATTGAATTATTGCCAATTAAACATTCAGATTGATGAAAGAAAAGCGTTGTTTGCTTAGAACTTTTGTTTAAGCATCGAAATTAATGACGCATAGCAACATAAATAGTTAAAGATAATTATACTGTTGACTGCATCTGGGAAGCGTTTATCAAGGCATTTCATCATTAATTTTATGCTGGAATATTACCCTTTTGTAAGTAAAACTATTATATTATACATCTGTAATGCTTACTAATGCAAATAGGCTCACGCATAAATTTAAAATTAGATGAGAATAGGGACGTACGTTTTTTTTAATATTGAAAGTTACCTAGTTCTTTTCTCTTCATAGCTACATTTACGCAGATAAAGTTGTACATTTTGATTTATCATATAAATAAAAGAAAATGTATTAGTTTGTTTGTGTGTTAATGCTATAAATCCAAAACCAATAAACCTAGAAAGCTGAAACTTGGCATGTGTACTTATGGAAACCTGAGGGTGTGCACCTCGTGCTTATTTTTCAATTTTTGGCTTGGAAGGGGAGGGGGGGGGGTCAAAAAAATTAAATAAACAGTCATAAAAACTAAAGAACTGAAACTTCGCTTCGGGAACGAGTGCAGCATATTTTTCATTTGCATTTTAAAATTACTTAGAATCATCATACAAAATTGGAACTTGGACGAAAGAACACTTAAAAGAATAAAAATTCATTTTCTTGCTGTCGGTTTTTAAACTCTTTCCGTAAATTAGTTTTGGCCCCATATGAAAAAAAACGATCAATATTGTACAGTATATCCTGAAGCTCTATACGAATAAAAATTATAGATGTTTCAAAAATTAATTACTGTAAACATAATAAAAATAAATTAATATAGATTTTCGTGTTTTTTCAATTAGGTCATTTTTACACTGTTCTGAATCCCGGGCAACGCCGGGTAAACTATCACTAGTAACTGAATAATTTGTCGACATTGCCTAATAATTTGGGTTGGATGGAAGCGGCTACATTTTACTCTCAATCTCATGCTATGAAAAACGTTAATTAATAAAGTAATCAATCAATAATAGCAATTAATTTGTTTTGTGATCATAATCACTGTTATTTATTGAATAGAATTTGTACACAAAAATCAGAAGATTGTATGCAATGCGTTCTAAATAAATCGAATTAAACACACTCCTCCAAAAGCCAAATGTTAGCCGTAAAGATAGTTACAGAAAATATTTTTTAAAACAGTGAGTATTATATAACAAATTCCCTAAAATCGATTAAAATGTTTTATTTGTCAATTATTTGGACGTTCAATTTTCTTTAGAGCCTTTTAAACTTTATAAGCTTCAGTCACATGAACGTTTTTGGGATGCAGCAAAAACGCGGAAAAAGAACTCCACAAAGACAGCGTTTTCTGGCGTTATTTTCACGTAATCTCACAGGAATTTCCTTAAATAATTCATTACGTATGTTTCATATGAATATAGAAAAATATTTTCCAATATAAAATGTCTTTTATAGCGCATTAATTAATTTTTTTTAATGTTCCTGAAGCCCTAGTTAACAAATGGTTCGCTAAATTGATATTAAATCTAACAACCGGTTCTCACGAACCGGTCCCAACTCACCACTGATTATAGATAAAAAATCGAGGATATATCGGGTCTGTATTGTTAACTAGAACTAATGCTTCTTTTGCATTATCTTATTAAGCCTTCTTATAGTTTATTACTTGTAGCAATACCGTATCTGCCCGAATAGAAGCCAACCCCGGATTTAAGCCAACCCCGGATTTAAGCCAACCCCCCAAAAATTTCCACAGTTTTTTGGCAAAAACGTAAATTTCGTGGATTTTATGCTGAAGTGTGCTGGGCATTCATGCACATCTTAGAATACATTATTCGAGATCGAAGAAATGTGTGGGAAATGGTTTAGTTGTTGACATTTTGAAATATTACTCCAATTAATAATTTTGCGTTGCTGAATAATGTTTCACATTCAGTGACAGTAATTTCATTCATCTTCATTTTCACAAAAGGTCAAATATAGTAATAGTGATCTCGCCAAGATATTTTTTCATCCAAGTCCATTTCCAATGAAATTAGCATTTACATTGCCTTATGAAACTTCCTTTTTTATAATTATACACGTTCCATGTAAAGTTTTACCGAAATTCAAACAGTTGAGCGTTCAAAGCCGTCAACGCATTTTGCGTAATCGTCAATTAAGGCAAGCGATCTCACCAAGATATTTTTATATATATTCATGAAAGTCAAATATTTACTTTACGAAAAATATAGTACTATCATTTGTATGCGAAGGCAATGAGAGACTTCAAGATTTAACCATAACCCAAATTTTCCTCGGACTCGCATTTAAGCCGAGGGATGATTTTTTCGTGATAGATTTTGACAAAAAACATCGGCTTGTATTCGGACAGATACGGTAGTTATTTTAACGTATAATCTCCTTGTTGTCTTTTGTTTTTATCGTCATTACTTATTTGTCATATTTCATAGTGTAGTAAATTTTTCTAACACTCCATTTGCGCATTGCTTTTCCTGACACCGATATTTATACTGTAATTGTTATTATATTTTTTCTTTGTACATGTAGCTTCTTCCTCTTATTAGAATTGTACGCTGTTTATGTGCTAACCTGTGTTATATTAACGTTGTTTCCTGCTTACTAACGTTGTTTGTGTAGTGAATCACCCTCTCCCTTTCACTTTTTACCTGCATTAACCCTAGATTACAGTGCTTAAAGCCCAGTTCACGCGATCATATTTCTTGTAATCAAAAGTTTATGGTAACAAGTAGCGCCCCAAGCGTAATAGCGAGGAACTATTACTTCCATGCTAGTAGCTAGTATGAAGTGTTCACACGATTTCATTTCGAGCAATCGAACTTGTACTGATAACAGCTGAGCATTGTTTTGCGTGGAGGCGTGGATCAAATGGGCTGAAACGGGATGGCTGCAGAGTGGAACAAAGAAGCAGGAAGCTCCTTAATAGTTAATATTAGGAGTCATCCGTTGCTGTACGACACGAAGCAATACTGAATAAAAAAATGTTTTATAAATGGAATATTTTTATTTTTACAAGTTAAAAATTAAATTTTTTTTGTACTTTCCCACTGCCAAGGTACAAACCCAGTACCATTGAAGTAGCTGCAGAAAACTTTTCTTATTCTAATTGCCTCATCAGCTGCCCTATTGCCCCCTTGATGTGTCAGACTCTGCAAAGGAGTATTTTGTCTCCAATTGGCTTCAGAGAATTGGCATTCTTCTGTGTTCTCCACATCTACTGTTAAATAGTTTCCACCAATTTCTTCTATTAAGAAATTATGTAAAGCACATGCTGCACACACAATCATTTCAACTTTCTCCACATCTAAATTTATTGTGTTCTGAAACACACAAAATCTACTTACAAGAATTCCAAAGGCATTTTCAACTACCCTTCTTGCCCTAGACAAACAATAGTTAAAAATTCTTTCTTCAGCAGTCGCATATCGCCGAAATGGTTTCATTATATTAGGCTGCAGCTGAAATGCATCATCTGCAACTATAACAAAAGGCAGACTTTCAACTGTACCAGGTAGGGGCTTTGGTTGGGGTATATTGAGGGTATTGTTTCTAATGGCCTTACTTAGTGCACTATTTCTAAATACACCTCCATCACTCACTCTACCATTGCAACCAACATAAAGGATTAGGAATTTATACCTAGCATCTACAACTGCTAACAAAACCACACTGTTGTACCCTTTGTAGTTATAATAAAAAGATCCTACAGATTTAGGAGGTGAAAATCTTATGTGCTTCCCATCCATGGCACCAATACAATTTGGGAAGTTCCACAATTGCTTAAATTCATCAGCTTTTGCCTCCCATTCTTCACAACTTGTTGGTGCCTGTGACATTGTATAAGTACCGTATATACCCAATATAAGACGACTCTGATTATAAGACGACCCCCCCATTTTTAACTCCTAATGAAAGGAAAAAAAATTTATTATGCACACAATGACAGAGGTTTATTATACCATTGAGTAATGAACATTGAACCAATTGAAATAAGCAATTTTGATTGGAATTTTCAATTGAATATTTTGGAACAAATGTTTGGCACAAATGTTATTAACTGGTCCTCTTAAATTTTTATAACATCCTTCCTTAGGCCCACGAAATGTTTTCCGATTGGAACTTGCACACTTTAGCATTTCCTGCGATTTTTTCCACCGCCGCACATTTGCCTCGGTGACACCAAACCTTCTTGCTGCTGCACAATTGTTAGTTTCATCAGCATATTTCACCACTAAAAGTTTAAAATTTGCATCATAACTATTACGCAGTGATTTCGATATTTGTGAAGGTGTAGAACCTCTCTTCTCAACGTGGTCACCGATATTTTTACGTAAAACTGGATAGTTAACAATCACGATGACTTTAATTCACATGGAATTTACTACAGTTCACTTTGTCTGTGGTCAACACACTATGATATCGTGACAGGATCAAATTACATATGTTGGTGCAAAATCTTTCGCCCATTCAACCTACTACTACTACAGGCAGTCCTCAACTTTCGTACGTTCGACTTTCGTACATCAACTGACGAACAAACATTTCGAGCTATCTCATAGTGGCGCTATCTGTCAGCCAAGCCAACACTTTTAATAAATTACCAAATGAAGCAAAATGCATAAATATATTAAAATTCAAAAGAGTATTTGTATTCAAATACATTTGAATAGATTCATTTTCTACTACTACTTTTAGTAATCGATTGTTTCAAATGATTTTAAGAATCGAAAACAGGCAGACCTTGTCTTTCACAGGGGTTACCTTCCTGAAAACACCCCGAAAGAGAAGTAATTAAGGCAATGGGAAATATAGGGTTTGTTTCCCATCCTAGCAAAAACGGATCATTTGTCCTCTGTATTGGTGACTGCAGTAAAATAGAGAAAGAGATGGAAAAATTAACTTCAATGAAAGTGAGACTTAAACAAGTTAAAAGAAGAAAAAAGTATCAGAAAATAGTCTTATTTAAGTTCCGTAGTAGAATCCCGAAAAAAGGAAGGTTGCCTAACTTGCAGGTGCTAATTCCCTAAATACGGCAGACCGCATCTTTCTTGGGGTTACATTCCTGAAAAACTCTGCAAAACTCCACCAATAATAAATGATGCATAAAACGCGAAGCTTAAGTGTTTGAACTATGTCAAATCTGAGCAAATAACCCAATGATCCTGAATCGGAAGGGTCAAGAGTTCAGTCTTTCCCCTCGGGACTTCCCTGACGTAATAAAGACAGAAGGTTCCTGAATGGTGATGCCAGCTTATATTCTGCAACTTTTCACGTGCGAAGGGACACAAAAGTGTGGGAGGATTGCATCCTAAAAATATTGAAAAGTATATATAAGACACGTGTCTTATATATATACTTTAAGAAAATAGATGCACGTATCGATTTTTTAAATTACGTGAATATTTTTACATATCAGAATACCGTAACAACCTTTTCCAGGCCTGACTATGAGAGAAAATGTGAGGAAAACGTGATTCATTCCATATATAGAAAATTTCGTGCAGCCTTTTCTGTGATTTTTTCTGCAAAAGAGCGAAACATAAGACCGCAAAAGATCGAAACACGCGAAAGATAAAGCCGCGAAAGACGAGGTCTGCCTGTATTTCGATTATAACTATTCGATTCTTCCCATCTCTACCTATCTCTGCCTTCTGCTCCTCTGTCAGTCAAACTATTACGCACCGTGCGATTATAAGACGACTAGCGATTTTTCGGTCATAAAAATTGGAACAAAACCTCGTCTTATATTCAGGTATATACGGTATTAAGTAAATTATTACTTAATAGGAAATTCAAATGGAAACATATCTTTATGTTGCTTAACTATGCCTTTTAAAGAACAGGAAGTGTCACTTAAATTAAGCAGATAATCTATTCTTTCCTATTGAATCATTACCTTTAAGTAGTTCTCTTTTAAGGCATCATAAATTGCTCCACATGTTTCTGGAACTATTTTGCTAGTCGATGACAGCAGTATTCTATGTGCAAAAGTCAAGCTTCTGTAGCTTTCCCTTGTTGCCAGGAAATGTAAAGTAAGCGCAAGCCTGAAATGAAAACAAAATTTTAATATCCATTATTAAAATAATTAGATGTACTGCTATCATAAGGTGTATAATACACATGTTTAGCATACCTTCTTTCAGCAGAAATGTATTCCCTCATCACTGTGCTTTGCCTACTAATTCTCCCGGAAACCATCCCCAGTAACTTTCTAAATGAGGGTTCATTCATTTGAAGGAAATTACAGTAACTCTCTTACTCTTCCACTCTCAACTCCTCATTCAATATGGCAAAAATATCTCTTCCTTCACCTCGACAAAGAATCCACGGCTTTGCAGCCGTTAGAGCACAGATAATGCCAATCAGGCTTAAACCTGCCACTGCTATCTTAGAGTTTTTATCCATTTAACGAAAGTAATACCGGCCTTAAAAACAAATGTAAACTATAAACTAATGAAAGTAAAACTTTAAAAAAATTGAAACCAGTGACTATGATAGCCCTATGAAATACTAACAAGCGCTACGAAAAAACTAATCCCTTAGGCCGGGTTCACATGATGCAATTTCACACACGAGTTGAGGAGTGCGTGGTATGGCACAAGTAGGCGAACTCGAATGGAGCGTGCGTGGTAGCGTTCACACGATGCAACGGACTCGAATGATTTCTGTTCCCAAAATGGATCCGGTAAGTGAAGGTGTCAACGTGGTTTGTGCAATAATAGCTGAGGAATTGATATCGAGGATTAAAAGAAAACATAAAAATAGATGTTGGGTGAGAAAGTGGATCGCGAAACGCAGCGAAAGTGGGGCTTCTAATACTGTATGTTATGAACTGAGATCAGTTTTGGAATCGTCTTGCCCCACAAGTGTTTTCAGATGTCCTCAGAACATTCACAAAACAACATGTCATTCACTATTAAACGTCGAGAACTCTTCAGACTTTTGATGGAAAAGTCTCCTGATAGCTGGGATGTGAGGTACGAGCACGTGGATCTTCACATCAAGGGTGCCTTAGAAGTAGATATAACAGAAGCTGACTGGAAGGCAATGAAATCGGAGACTCGCAAGCAGTATGCTACTGTCAGAAAGAAGTGGGAAGAAAGTTGTCGTAAGGAGGACAGGTTCTTTCATAAAAACAATAACTGGCTTGACCAATCAATTACTATTTCTATTCCCACTGCAACGGCTGCAGCAGCTGCATCTAATGAAATGCCAAGTTCATCCAAAGGTAATTAAATGAGAATTTTCATGCAGCTAAATTTGAAGGTTTAATTGAATCAGAGGCAACAATGACGGACGCCTTCACAACGTCCGGAAAGAGTACGAAAAATCCGTAAAATTTCAAAAAAGAATGTGTATTTCGGAATGATTCGACTGTGTAACATGTAAACATCGCAAGAATAAGATAGTATAGAGCAGGGGTCGGCAACCTACGGCTCGCGGGCCTCATGCGGCCCCCGAGAGCGTTTTATGCGGCCCGCGAAGCCATGTTCAATAAGTGATCGGTATAATTTAACACAGTCAATTCCATATTTTGTCAGTTATATTATAGTCTCAAAAACTTTTCTGGTGGTTTTAACGCTATTAAACTAATTAGAATTGATTTTCACTAATATGGGACCACAGAATCTCTAGGTAACTTCTGAATTAAACGCCCAGCTGGCCCGCCAAAGTTCTCGTGATTTTCAATGCGGCCCTCCGAAGCATTCACAACAACGAATGTGGCCCGCCATATAGAAAAAATGCCGACAAACATCAAGAGTAGCAAACAATGAGGATTTGTTGAATATTTTTTTAACATCCTCTGATCCAATTATTTCCTCATTGAGGCCGCTACCGCCAAAGAAGGGTGGTAGGCTTAGTGCATAGATGCTGGCTCTCCTCACAGATGTAGAAATCGAAAATGAATCAGATGACGAAAATGATGTCCAATGAAAAATGTGTTCTCATTTATTTATCACGCTTTGTTTGAATATTACATTTAATAAGAAGAATTTCTCATGCATTGTAATTTTCAAGCTCTAAATTTTTGTAATAACACTACGGCAATAAAGAAAAAATAAAAAATATTATTACTTCCATCTCGAACAGCCACCCTCTCATAAGATTAGTGCATGGATGTGCAAACACTCCCTACAGATTACGGCAACCAGCAATACATGCTCATTGCACCTTTGCTAAAACATTGCAGAAATGTTTGTACAGAATAAATTTCTTCATAACCGTCTGTTGGAACTTGAACTACAGCACTGGGGACTGGATTTAGGTTTTGTCCACGTTTACTGGTATATGGTCCCACTGCGTGACATCTCGTGCGAGCTCTCGACTAGCACTGAAAATTTTTATGGAGGTTTAAAAGTGATTCGAGCGCGTGCGTGGACTGATGTGTGCACGCACGTGAAGTGTTCAGACGGTTTGAGTGCCCATTCGAGAGCTCGCACTAGTCATTTCTCGTGCGTGAACTTGCATCATGTGAACCCGGTCTTAAACTTAATCCCTACCTAACTACTAATCTTTACTAAAACTCATCATAAACAACGAATGTTATGAGTAACTAAATCCAGAAAGTTAATCAAAAAATTATAACTAAAATAATCTCCACAACACAAACCTAACTTTAATTAAGATAATCTACAACTACAATGCTAAAAATACAATGTAAATAAAATGCTAACTAACAAATTTAATGATAATAATTCAATAAACACTGACTCCAAAACTCAAAATGCATGAACTCCAAGATGGCAGTAAACATATCTGTAGTGATATTGTTCACATGCGCGCATACTAGCACAAGTACAGAAATCGGTACAATCCTATTCCGTACTTGCTAGTATACCAGGCAATTTCGGCACTAGCTAGTATACTAGTTGGCCCGTTCACACGATAATGACTGACTTGTGATCCTTTGAGTTATCTTTCGGGTACTCGAAATATGATTGTGTGAACTGGGCTTAAGTCAGCCCATGAATAAGTTAGCCGAGTATTTTAAGTTATATTTTAAAAACATTTAGCTAGTTCAGATTAGTTTAGAGTTTAGGATGGCTACCCCAAGGACTCCCGTTTCCTCCTTTTTGCGCGACGCTGGTTTGGAGGCCATGAGGTCCTGAATCACGGAGCTTGAGAGGGTGGTTGCGGACCTCCTTTGGAGGGCGGAAAAGTCCGAGGTGGCTTTGGTGCATGTGAGGGGTGCAGGGTCATCGCTGAAAGCAAACCGCGCCAAATTGGCAGCTTGGGTTAGCCTGGGTGCAGAAGCCGGTAGAGCGATCAGGGTTGTCCGTCACTCTTTATCGCGGGCTGAGGGTGTTCGGGCCGGGAAACCTGATGAGTGAAGAGTGGTGTCCACTCGGGGGGATCGTGGGGTGGTGCTGCGGAGGCAGGGAGCAGGGAACACTTCAGTGGACCCTCTTCCTGTTAGTAATAGGTTTGCGGTGTTGTCGGAGGACGACTCCGAAGCCGTTGCGCCCGCACCCACTCCCGTCTCCTTGGTGAGGACTGAGCCCAAGGGGACCTCAGGGGGAAAGAGGGGGCTGTTAGTGATAGGGAGCTCCAATGTCCGAAATGTGGTGGCGCCTTTACTGTCACGGGCCCGCCGGGAGGGTGTTCATGAGCGGGTGTTCTCCAGGTGTATACCAGGTGGTACGGTGCCCCAGGTGACGAAGGAGGTCAGGGCGTCGGTTTTGGGCATGGGTTGCTCTTCGTTGCGGGTTGTGGCCCATGTTGGGACCAACGATGCCTAGAGGTGCGGGTCAGAGGAGGTTTTAAGTTCTTTTAGGAACTTGGCCTCTGAGGTAGCTCGTATCTAAGAGGTGTCGGGTTCTGATGTGTGTCTTACAATTTGCAGCATTGTCCCTCCTAATGATCAACTGGTAGTTTAACCAGTTTACACGTAGGTCTTTTAAAGACCCCATGTTTTCCTCGTATAGTAGCAACCCTAATTCGACTATCTGATCCTGGATGAATTCTTTCTATTCTAGCAAGTGACCAGTTCAGAGGCATGTTACTCTCACCCTTTACAATAACCAAATCGCCTTCTGAAAGATTAGGATGATCCTTTGACCATTTAGCTCACGATTGGAGTGTGGTCAAGTATTCATTGGACCAACGATTCCAGAAATGTTGACTGACTTGTTTAACAAGTTGCCACCGAGATAGTCTGTTAACATTTGTGTCCCACAGATTGTACTCAGGTACACTGACTAAAGGTTCGCCTATGAGAAAATGACCTGGCGTGATTGCTTCACATTCATTAGGATCTGATGACAAAGCAGTAAGCGGTCTTGAGTTTAAGACTGCTTCAATTTGGCAAAATACAGTGGGAAGTTCCTCGAACGTGAGCGCGCGATCGCCAGTAATTCGTTTCATAAGGTTCTTTGCAGACTTCATGTTTGATTCCCACAAACCTCCGAAATTTGGTGCATAGGGTGGATTAAAATGCCATACGATTTGCTTACTTTCATGCTTAGAAGATATCTTACCTTCTCTAAATAATGATTGGAACTGTTTATTGATTCCCGTAAGATAGTTATTAGTACCCACATACCCTGTTCCGCAATCAGAATAGAGGTCTGAACATAGACCTCTTCTTGACACAAAGCGATCCAATGATGCTAAGAATGCCCCCTAGAAACTACTTCCAAGTGACACGCTTTACTTGCTAAGCATATAAATAAGCACAGATAGGCCTTTGAATTCCTGGAGGACCTCCTTAGAGATTCCTTAATCAGAAATGGTCCTCCAAAATCTACTCCAGTGTGTGAAAACACATGTGCTGACAAAACTCTTGCCGGAGGGAGATCGCCCATTAATGGGACTTTGGGTACAGCCTTCAACTTAGTACATGTGAAACATTTCATGATACGGTGACGACTCACGCTTCTACCTGAAATGATTCAAAATTTAAATCGCAAAAGATGAAGAAGCGTTGTTGGCCCAGCGTGCAAATATACTTTATGGTAATTATCAATGATGAGATTTGTTAAGGTGCTCTTTTTAGGCAAAAGCCATGGATGCTTACGGTTGTAAGCAAGATTGGCATTCTTTAATCTGCCGCCCACCCTAACACAACCATTTGAATCAAGAAAAAGTTAATCTTTGAATTGCTGTTGAACAACATTTACCCTTTTTTAACATCTCAATATCTCTTGGAAAATAAACTCTTTGTGTTACATGAACACAACAAATTAAGGCAAACTCAAGTTCAAACAGTGATAATGCACCTCTTATTTGTTTCTTGAATGCAGGATTAGTGCTGAATTTAAAACGTAAACAATACGCTAAAACTCTCTGTAATCGAGGCAGCGAGGAGATACGATCAATAAATGAAATATCATACTGATGCTTTGCTGCCAACATAACATCCCGATGTTTACATTTGAGTTCAGGAAGATTATTAGACAAGTACTCGTCAACAGAATCTATCTCCCAATGCTCCAAGGAGTCAGTTACCCACAGAGGCCCATGCCACCATAATTCGGATTCTAATAACTGTTGGGGAAGAAGACCACGACTTCCAGGGTCAGCCGGGTTTGACTTGCCAGAAATATTGTTCCATTCAATAGCTAAGCGACACTCATTTATTAAAGAGATTCTGTGGGCCACGAAAGTGTTTAGCATATGAGTAAGAGTTTTCAACCACGCAATAACAGTTTTTGAATGTATCCATGCAAATATACGCTGAGTATTTATCCCCTTCGAAGATAAAGAATCAAAAATGAAATTAAACAACTTAGTCAATAAAACAGCACCCAAATGTTCTAATCGAGGTATTGACATTACCTTAACAGTTGCTACTCTTGTTTTAGCCATAAACAAGTGCACTTTACCAACCTTTGAAAGATCACCCGATCGCAAATAAACAACCGCACAATATCCATGATCGGACATGTCACAAAATCCCAGTAACTGAAAATAACGATGAGAATTGTCAACGACGCCTTCTTTAACAATACATCTGGGTATTTTTATTTTAGTTAGGCAAGGTAACTGCCCAAGAAAGGTTTTCCATGGCTTCATAATCTGTGAAGGCAATTCATCATCCCAATCTACCTTTCCTTTCCAAAGTTCCTGGATTAAATGTTTCTCCCAAAACACAGTTGGACCTGCCCAACCCGGAGGGTCAAATATCTTTGCTATAGTTGATAGAATTGCACGTTCACTAGACACGTCCGAAGAACAATCAACATGGTAAGAAAAATTATCAAAACTTGGTTCCCAATGTATTCCTAAAATCTTTAGAGATTGTTCACCACAAAGGTCAAAAGAAAATTTAGATTCACTCCCTTGTGATGAAATAACTTGCAATATCTTTGGCGCATTAGTCGCCCATTTATGGAGCAGAAAGCCTCCTGATTTCATAATACTGTTTAACTGAGAAACTAAAGGTTTTGCTTCCATTATAGAGGAATATCCAGTAATCAAATCATCTACAAATATATCATTTGCAATGACTGACACAGATAAAGGAAAATGTTCGGCTTCATCACGAGAGAGTTGTTGAAGAACCCTCATAGCCAAGTATGGTGATGAAGTTAAACCATAAGTTACTGTCCTTAATTCATACTCTTGAAATGAAGAACTATTATTTGGACCCCAAATAATATGCTGATATGCTCGATGCTCCAGCTGCAATAATATCATTCGGTACATTTTTGAGATATCAGCCGTCAAAGCAATGGGATTTGGTCTGAATCTTATTATCAGATCAGCAATATCTCGATGTAAACTTGGACCCTTCAAAAGCATCTCATTCAAAGAATAACCAGAAGCAGATTTGCTAGATCCATCAAAAACAACCCTTAGTCTAGTAGTTTTACTTGCTTCCTTGATTACTGCATGATGAGGCAAGTAATAATTTCCCGATCCCCATTTCACTTGAGACATATGTCCAAGGTCTAAATATACTCTCAGAAATGCATGATAATCATTGCTTAATTGAATGTCATGATTTAATTTGCGTTCCAAATTAAGATATCTTTTCATGGCTAGGATTTGTGAATCCCCCAACTCTACATTGTTAAAACCATCCTTAAACAATACAGGAACAACATAACGACCATCCTTATCTCTATAATGATAATTCTCGAATTGCAAATTAGCTAAAGTGTCCTCTGGTGATTGGGATCGAATTGTTGGTATCTCTTTGATCTCCCAAAATTGCTTAATAAGGTTATTTAAGTCTTGGTCCTTATTAGTAGCTATTAATGATGTAATATTTACACAAGAATGCAATCCAGATGAAGTAGACTTAACAGGTCCAATAAGGACATAACCAAATACTGATGGTCATGCAGTAGGAATACCATTAGATCGTATGACTGGCCCATCGAGCATTATTTGTGAATACACTTCGGCGCCGATTAAAATATCAATCTCTCCAGGTTTATCAAAATATGGATCTGCGAGAATCAAATTACTAAAATATTTACGTAACTTCACTGGCACTGAAGTACTGGGTTGTTGCGAAGTTATCTTAGGAATTACAATGGCATCGGTTGTGATTTCAACTTCTGTCTTGCGTGAACGAAGGACCAAGGATATTATCCCTTTGGTGGAAGTAACCGAAGTGCCAGCAAGACCCAAGCATGTCACAGGAGAATGCCTGCGTGAAAGGCCCAATTTTTGCTGGCAGCTAACAGTAATGAAACTAGCCTGAGAAGCAGGACCAAGAAGTGCTCGAACACTTTCAAATGAGCCAGATCCCGATTTAACTGATACTACTAACGTACCCAATAGCACCAATGAGGACTTCGATGTCACATGACCGGTGGAGCATGAAACCGAATTTGTAGCAGCATTTTCATCATTCATTTGAGGAGAAAATTTTTCATTAGATTTATCAAAAGAGAGAGACTGCGAATCAGATTTGATGCCACTGCCATCCGAAACGCAAAGTAAAGAATGGTGCCTTTTTGAACAAATTCTACATACTGCTTTGGATCGACATAGATAAAATTTATGTTTGCCACCCAAACAATTGTAACATATATTTTTGGATTTTACCCATTGCCTCCGACTTTGTACTGGTATCGAATTAAATTGCTTGCAATAATATAATCTATGTGGTTCTGCGCAAAATAAACATCTCACTGAATTTGTTGTATCATTCGCGGATGCTAACAAAGAAGTTTTCTGGGACACAATCTTATTTGCTCCAAAAACCCTACCATTCGCTGGAGCATTTTGTTTAATTCCGGAAGTTTGCAAAACATCTAAATAGTTTTGCACAAACTCTAATAAAGTTTGCACAGAAGGAAATTCAACATGATGGTCCTCCATTTCAAATTGCTTTTACGTATTTTTATCGAGAGCCCTGGAGGCTAAATAAAATAGCATAAATTCCCCACTATTCGGAATTTTCATTGCCCTTAAAGCACCAATATTTTCCAAGAATGTGTCCACAAAATTCCACAAACCTTCGATGGAATCATTATTTAACCGAGGAAATGCAAAAATTTTATCTAAATAATGAAATGCTAGGAGTCTATTATTCTGAAATTGCTGAACTAATGAGTCCCAGGCAATGGGATAATTTTCAGCAATTAACGGCAAACTCGACACCACCCTTAAAGCATGCCCCTTTGTACAACCGAATAGATAATGAAACTTCTCAATGTTCGTTAGGTTTGGATTTATGTGAATCAAACTAGTAAACACATCATGAAATTGCTTAAACTGTGAAACATTCCCATCAAATGTAGGAATGTTAATCTTGGGCGAACGAGCAGACTGCATCGAATTCACGGAACGTTGTTCACTATGTGAACCAAATGAATCATTCGGGAGTACTTGACTGGCTACCGCCTTTATCTCATGATACATGCCTTCTACTTGATCCACTACACTTAGTTCACTGTCTTGGACTTCCAGCCCCAATTCAATTTCTGCTTCACGCATTTCATTGCACAGCGATAGAAAAGATTTATATTCTTCATCCAACGAACTATACCGACTACGAAATACAGGAAAAACAGTTGAATTCTCAACAACCGTACGAGATAAACTATGCAAATTTTTAATAGTTCATATTATAGCATCTTGACACACAGTAACCAATTTAAACCGTCGCTGCCCTCTGCTATCCATTTTCTTTTCTTCCTCCATAATGACTGTGAATTACGTTAACATTAAATGATAAACAAACTTGATATGCGATATACTAAGCAGTAATACCTACAACATTTTGAGAATACGTGACTAACCACAACGAATAGACGGAGTCGTATTGGCCAATTTGAAATAATTAAAAAACTTAAAGAAAATTATATATACATGGAAATTACAACACACACGCAAGTATAACCATTGATTAGACTAAATAAAGTCACTAGAAATACAGTTGCCTTTCGCCTAGGATCATAAAGAGTTCGATAAACAGAGATCCGGCCCGAAGGACCAAAAAATGTTTGGACAGAGACTCAATTTATTTCAATTAAAGTAACCCTGCCTCTAGTAATAGTGGACTGTATTAATTTGGTAATTAATGACCACCAATGGCTCAATTGACTTACCTCTTAGCCGTGGTGGTTTCCTTAGTTATTCCGATTCCGTCTCCTCCACGTCCGTATGGGGTTGCTCGCGGTTAGGACGACTTTCTAACAACTGATTCACACTCAAATCACATACAATCACATTACTAGGTAAGCCAACGAACCCTGATGGCATTTCAGCAAACTAAATGAGTTATGGACGCAACAATACACGACCAGGAGAATTTGCAAAGGGACCTTCAGGCTATTACAAAATGGTGTGCACTGGCTTTCAAGCCGAACTTCCCGGGCATATGTCGTTTCGTGTGCCCGACGCTCTCACTGCCTCTTATTAATAAGGGACCTATCGGGACTTTCTAATTGTTCTCGCCATAAAGAAGATCGCTCTCGTTTGTTTTCTAGACAATTTTGGTATGAAGTTGTAGATTCATTTTCTCTAAAACGACGACTTCGCCTTGCTGAACCGGACAATCTCCAAATTCCAGGCATTTTCTTAAAGGTATATGCACAGAATTTTATTAGTCAAAAGAGTAATTTAAATTAAACAATAGAAATTTTAATAACATCAACGATGTATGGTAGGTATAGGTATATGGGAAGAAAACTTAGGCAAGTAAGAAGAATGTATTAAAAAGTGTTCACTCGTACGTAAACTCATGAAATTCATAGCTCGCGAGAGGAGAGCGCAAGAAGGGAGAGCGGGTATAGGAGGAAGATCCTAGTTCCTAAGATCGCCACCGGGAAGAAGTAGATAGCGCAGTAAGTGGCGCATGCCGACATCGCCTGGAGTTGCTTCTCTCGCTGACGGAAAATGGGTGTTCGCAGAAAAATTGCCATATCTTTGAAACGGCTTATGTTAGAAGAATAAAATTAGGCCTGAAACCTATTCGAGATACAGCTGAATGTTTCAGTAAAAGCTTCGTGAAATTCAGCCCAGTAGATTCGGAGATCTCGTGTTGCAAACTTTCAAACTCATTTATCATTAAGACTTTTATATATATATAGAGACTAGCAGAATTTCGTGATCACAATACTTTCCCCATACTATGTATGGAGAAAGTAATAATCTACTGTAATATATTTTGAAGGGTGTGTTTGTTGGTTTGTGTGTTTGTTGCTTTGTGTGTTTGTGCGTTTGTTCATGGAACTACTCCTAAACGATAAAAGCTAGAATAACCAAATTTGGTACGATTCTTCCTTACATCCTAACTTAGTGAATGGTCAAGGTTTGGTCCACTGGGATTAATCAGTGTTGCCAATATAGGGGATTAACATTTTTCCATAAGATAACACGTATAAATCCATTTCTTGACTAGCAAGGTATCATTCCTTCAAGCATCAAAATACATAAATATGGACCGATTTTTTTTGTTCTTCCTTCATTCCACGGATGGCACTGAAGACGATGCATTATTTGAAGACAGTGATACCAGCAGTAGTGATAATGAGTTTTCAGGCTTTGAAGGTGATTAAAGTTTTTGTTATAGAACACTAACATTTTCTCCCATTATCTTATTGTGTTTTTATGTTCAACTTTACTAGTAGCTTGCTTTTTATAAAATGTTCTCTGCTAAATCTAACCTAACCCTTTGTTTTCATTTCAATAAATTTTAAAAGCTTAAATTTCAATGAATTTCTTGAACACTGATCCAGAGGGTCAGTAATATAGAAGGTATGAATATTGTAAGACACCTCAAATGTGTCAATGATATAGCGGAGCGTGCAGTCAAACTTATGGAGGACTTCAATAACAAATTCACTGAAGATGAAGAAGAAAAACAGGCAATGTATCAACTTGTACAGTATTATAGGCACAAGTACCCAACCCCGAACTTGTGTGACCTGAAGAAGTGATCTGAGTGCCGTATACTTGCTGTATATAATAAATTCAAGAAGTTCTAAAGATAGTGCATTGTATAATATGAACTTTTGAAATATAGAGGAATTTTTTGAATTGCTCTTATTTTTCTTCCACTAATCTCTGCAGTTGCATCACATGGTTTGCCATCAATACAAATAAAACCACGAGTAGAACTGCTTCACAACCAGGCAAAGTAGCCGCGACCACTCTGCGCCCCAGAAGCCTTAGCGTGAATGTCTGCCTCCCAGGCATGCTATGCATAATACAAAAGTGGCTGAGGCACGGCGGAAAATGGTCAGATAGGGCTGAAACTTCACACAGGGTGTTTTTGTGTCAAGTGGCACTGTTTCAGGGGGTGACTTGAAAAATCCCGAAAACTTCACTTTTCTTGGACCACCCTAATGCCCATGCGTCTTATATGCCATCAAATACGGTAATTGTAATTTTAAAAGTATCTGTTATATATTTTAAAGAGTTTTTATGTTGTGCTGCAGTAGCTCACTAAATCCGTTGAAATTCAATGGGAAATTCTGCTAGTCTCTATATATATATATAAAAGTCTTAATGATAAATGAGTTTGAAAGTTTGCAACACGAGATCTCCGAATCTACTGGGCTGAATTTCACGAAGCTTTTACTGAAACATTCAGCTGTATCTCGAATAGGTTTCAGGCCTAATTTTATTCTTCTAACATAAGCCGTTTCAAAGATATGGCAATTTTTCTGCGAACACCCATTTTCCGTCAGGAAAACATGAAACTTCTGCTAACCAGTATCCAGGATGAAAAGTGTTCTTGGCATGTCTGTGGAGATCAAAAGTGATTGCTCTGTTACTTGGGTTACAGCTTGGATAAACCAAATTCTGTTGCTTCTTGTGTGAATGGGATAGCAGAGATAGACAAAACCACTACATCAAAAAGCAGTGGCATAAAAGAGAAACACTCACTCCAGGAAAGAAAAATGTAGTTAGTCAGCCATTGGTTAGTTCTGAAAAAATCTATTTACTGCCACTGCACATTAAACTAGGCTTGATGAAAAATTTTGTAAAAGTGATGGATCGTAATGGACGTGGATTTCTCTTCTTGAAAAATAAATTTACAAGAATTAGTGAGGCAAAAATCAAAGAAGGAATATTTTAGTGCCCTCATATAAGGGAACTGATGAAGGATGCTTTGTTTGAAATGAAACTGAAGCAGCTACATGGGCATCTTTCAAAAAAGTAGTCACCAACTTTCTGGGAAACTACAAGGCAGAAAACTACAGGCAACTTGTGAGTGAGCTTCTTGAGGCCTACAGAGCAATGGGGTGTAATATGACTCTAAAAATATGCTTTTTGGACTCCCATTTGGACTTTTTTCTGGAAAACCTCGGGGCTGTGAGCGACGAACATGGAGAACGCTTTCATCAGGACATCTCTGCTATGGAAAATCGCTACCACGGAAAATGGAGAACAAAAATGTTGGCTGACTGCTGCTGGACACTTAAAAGGGAGGTTCCTCAAGCAAAGTACAGCAGACAATCCACATCAACCACATTTTAGGTTAGTAAATGCATACAAAAGTTTTTTTACATACAATAAAAATACCTTTAAATTGAATGACATACATCTCTCTATTACATAAAAACCCTGGGTGATAGAAAAATTTGGTAAACAGATTTGAAATCAGCGTGAAAAATTCTGTAAGAATCACCATCTTCTTCCCATGTAACAAAAAAAGTTTTCTTTTGTTATCCAGTGTAATCGGTGTTTTTGGTTTCTGTCAAATATCTCCTTAAAAATGTCGTTATTGGTAATCTACATGAGGACCAAAGTTGTAGAGAATAATATTTCTTCGAAGTTTTGTTTGAAACAAATTTTCGTAGAACCATCCATTTTGGAGATATTTTGCTTATTTGTAATTTCCCAGTATACAGTGCCACCACCATGTAGCGGTGAATTCTGTAAACATTTTCAAAATACAGGCAACTCCCAAGTCTCGATTGTTCGAGTCTCGATTAATTCGAGATTTTGATCCCGCCGATCGATAATATATGCGGAATAAATTTCGCGGAGTAATTGGTTCTGACCAAACGTGAGGTTTAGTTTTGGTATAGATGTAGTTATATCTGCTCTAATTGTTTGAATTTGTGATGATTTCACTCTTTTTTCTGTTGATCTTTTATTTAAATTTATTTATTTTATTGATTTATTTATAAATTTATCACTTGACATGGCACCTAAAAGGAAATGTAATAGTGATAATGTAAGGGAATCAAATAAAAGAGGGCATAAGATTCATAATTATGAATTGAAATTAGAAATTTTAAAGCATATTGAGAAAGGTGAAAGCCAAGCTGAAGTCGCACGATCGTTGGGAATGTGTCCTTCAACTATTAGCACTTATGTGAAACAGCGGGAGAAAATTCTAGATGTGACAAATTCACGTAATTTGATAAAAACAATAAACAGTCCTAGGCACGGTGTTGTGATTCCTAAAATAGAAAAACTTTTAAAACTTTAGGTAGATGATCAGTGTCAGAAACACGTACTGAAAGCCATACTGAAATCGTACGTTCATTGGGAATATGTCAACTATTAGCACTTATGTGAAACAAGGAAAAATTCTAGAACGTGATAAATTCAGGTAATTTGATAACAACAATAAACAGTTCCCCACCCAATAGCTCCTCTTCTTCCAACTAAAATCTTCAACTTCTCAATTAATAAACTAAGTCCAGTAAGCACAGTTGAAAAAGATTTAAGGTATGAAAATATTTTTAATTTTATTGTTTCTTTACTCTTAAGTTATTTTGTCCTTTTTAAATAACTTTTATATTAATTTTGCTGCGATAAATAGTTGTATGTATAGATAGATATACGCAGGTATGTTATCAAGCTCGCGTGAGTCATTTGTAACAAACGACTCACACGATCTGGACCGGGCTGTCTGTAAAGCATATTACATACAGCTATCTTTGAAGTTCGAAACACAAATTTATTTTTTCCTTTTTAGTGCAAAAAATAAGTAATACATTTAAAATATTTATTATATAATTTAATATTGTTATATTAACATATTATTAATGTTATTTTATCTTTATAAAATGTGAGAGGAGACTTTTTGCCGAGATGCGGGAACGTATCCCCCGATTATAACATGAAGTATATGGAAAAACGGGATTCAACACTCGACTATTCGAGATTCGAACACGTTTTCAGGAACGCATCCCCAACGAGAGTCAGGAGTCGCCTGTATACGTAATTTACGGCAATAAGGACGACTGTATTCTTTTACTATAAGAAATAACAATTTTGCCTTATAATGCTATTCATAATAATTTAAATATCTATACCCCAAATATGGAGAATGTTATTTGTTGGCCACATCAGATTTTCTAATATATAAAATTGACTTCATCATCGTTGGTGGGAAAGTATGTAATGCTATTTTTGACAAACTTTCCGAACAGCTAAAAGATTGACATTTGGTAAGAATGTCCGGTTCTTAAAGTAAAAGCCACTTACAAAAAAAAATTCCAAAATCGACCCGGGTTCGATTCCCGAGAATGATTTCCATTCCTCATAAGATAACATGGAAAAATCGATATTTCGACCTGCAACCTTATTTTATTTTGCTTATTAAAATTCAAATATTTGACGTACAATTTTCGGAGTTGGACTGTATTAAAGAAAAATAAATGAAGTTTCTTATTCTTATTGTCTTCTGTCGCTTTCGAATCTAAATCTTTCGAATTTAACGTTTTAATATCATATTTTTACAAAATTTAGCATTTTTAACGTGAATTTGCCTTGCCAACCGATTACATTGTTAAACTCGAAATCCTATTACTCTCACGTATGCTCACGTTCTCTCTGGACCTCCATGGACCCTCCCGGCCCAATTCATAGGTATCAGAGATATCTCAGAATTAGTTTTTACTTTCTCCAATATACGTAGTATAGAGAAAGTGTTGTTTTCATGAAAAAATTCGAAATCGAGATTTCAACGGTAATACACGTTTTGAGGTCCGCAAAGGGAGAAATGATTGTATTACCACATCTAACTATATATTAATTTTACGTTGATGTCTGTAGACATTTGTGTACAATTTATATCAGCGTATTTCTCGAGAACCGTTCGTAATAAAGACATGCGGTAAACAGCGTTTTGTTTCTACTGGCTATGAGGTCTCTGGAAAAATATTTTCCTTTTCTGAAGTGTTTCGGATTCAAATTCAGGAGCCAATTATATTTCCCATAAGTTTACACGGGATTTTCAATTTTTCAGATTGCAAGGTTTTTTCCTTCATTCATTAAAATACGTAAATATAGACAAATTTTCTTCTTTTTGCTTTATTTGACGGCTAAAGCTCTATACTATCTCATTCTTGTGATGTTTATACTTTAGACGGTCGAAGTTTTCAGAAATACGCATTCTTTTTTTAAATTTTTAGGAATTTTCGTACTCATTCCGGACGTTGCCAAGGAGACTCTCATTCTTACCTCCGATTCCTTTATTGCCAATTAAACCTTCAAATAGACAAAAGAGAAAGGTTATTCGCTTCGAACTGTTGTTTTAGCAACGAAATTAATGAAGCATAACAACGTAAATATTTACAGATAATTATTCTGTTGACTGCGTATGGGAAGCGTTTCTAGCTGTGTTAATAACTTTCAATAACATGTGTATAACAAGCAAGCTCCCAGTGCGTTGAGTTTTATTTTAAATTGTGCAATTAATTTGTTTTTTGTTTGTTTTTCATCGTTTGAATGCTGGAATCTTAGCTTTTTGTAAGAACAACCATCAAACCATCATATTACACATCTGTAATCCTTATTAACGCAAATAGGCTCACGCATCAATTAAAAATTAGATGAGAATAGGGATGCACGTTACTTTGTAAAGACATTATATGGTTAACTTCTCTTCATTGATAATCTAAATAAATGGCTGCATTGACGTCGCCTTTATAGTAGGTCCTGTAAGAAGTTAAAAGCAGTCGTTGATAGACACTTGAAGTAAAGCAATTGTTTGTGAGTTCGTCTATAAGGATGCAACGATAATCATTGGAACTAAGGTAAGGTAGAGAGCTATTAGCCTAGCTAAAGCTGCCAGAGAAAGGAAGAGGAGCCAGAGATCAAAGGAAGAGTATTGTAGGAAAGAGAGAGAAAGAGATGCGGAAGCTCATAGGATTGCCCGTGTAGATGAGGAGCGGAGAGTACAAGAAAGACAAAGAAATATGGAAACACGTCAAATGAATAGGGAACAAAGAAGATCTAACCTAGAGCCGAACTATTTGGATTATTTGCATTTCATTTATTTCATTAATTATTCAATAAATATTATTTCACTAAATCTTCAGTTTATTTAAATCACGTTGAGGATCAGAGATCTGGGGCTGCCCTACTAGTAATACATAATTTTATTCGCCAAAGACGTCTGGCATAACCCGGCATCGCCAGGTACTTTCAGCTAGTAGATTATAAAATCGGGTACTTGTGTATTAACGGGGAACCCAGTGTATAAACGGGGAGCCCAGCGGTAACGCTACTTAAAAAATGAAAATAAGAAGCAAATTTTATTTAAATTGTTTTATTTTTTAAATAACAACAGTTAGTAAACTAAATAACAATGAAAATGTAACAATCACATTTGACTTTCTGGTTAATACACAAGTACCGGAAGGATATATTGATGAGCCGTCGGCTCGCTTTGTTTTAATTGGTAGTCGTCTCCGGGTACTACCGCACCCTTCGCCTCGCCCGAAACCAAACTATCCCTCCCCATTTAAAATATTTATTATATAATTTATTTATAATTTAATATTGTTATATTAACATATTATTAATGTTATTTTATCTTTATAAAATGTGAGGGGAGACTTTTTGCCGAGATGCGGGATTCGCCCCCTATAATTTTACACGTTCCATGTAAAGTTTTACCTAAATTCAAACGTTTGAGCGTACAAAGCCGTAACGCGTTTTGCATAATCATCAATATACGCAAGTGATCTCGCCAAGATATTTTTTCATCCAAGTATATTTCCAATGAAATTAACATATACATTGCCTTAAGAAATTCCATTTTTATAATTGTACACGTTCCATGTAAAGTTTTACCGAAATTCAAACAATTGAGCGTTCAAAGCCGTCAACGCATTTTGCGTAATCATCAATTTACGCAAGCGATCTCGCCAAGATATTTTTTCATCCAAGTCTATTTCCAATGAAATTAGCATATACATTGCCTTAAGAAATTCCATTTTTATAATTGTACACTTTCCATGTAAAGTTTTACCTAAATTGAAAAAGTTGAGCGTTCAAAGCCGTAAACGCGTTTTGCATAATCATCAATTTACGCCAGCGTACTCGCCAAGATATTTTTTCATCCAAGTCTATTTCCAATGAAATTAGCATATACATTGCCTTAAGAAATTCCATTTTTATAATCGTACACGTTCCATGTAAAGTTTTACCGAAATTCAAACAATTGAGCGTTCAAAGCCGTCAACGTCTTTTGCGAAATTGTCCATTAAGCCAAGCGATCTCGCCAAGATATTTTTTCATACAAGTCTATTTCCAATGAAATTAGCATATACATTGCCTTAAGAAATTCCATTTTTATAATCGTACACGTTCCATGTAAAGTTTTACCGAAATTCAAACAATTGAGCGTTCAAAGCCGTCAACGTCTTTTGCGAAATTGTCCATTAAGCCAAGCGATCTCGCCAAGATATTTTTTCATACAAGTCTATTTCCAATGACATTAACATATACATTACCTTAAGAAATTCCATTTTTATAACTGTACACATTCCATGTAAAG
Source organism: Uropetala carovei (assembly GCA_036926305.1). Classification (NCBI taxonomy): domain Eukaryota; kingdom Metazoa; phylum Arthropoda; class Insecta; order Odonata; family Petaluridae; genus Uropetala; species Uropetala carovei. The sequence continues at coordinate 707,153 of JAXCHB010000180.1, read as the reverse complement.
TTTTACCTAAATTGAAACAGTTGAGCGTTCAAAGCCGTAAACGCGTTTTGCATAATCATCAATTTGCGGAAGCGATCTCGCCAAGATATTTTTTCATCCAAGTCTATTTCCAATGAAATTAACATATACATTGCCTTAAGAAATTCCATTTTTATAACTGTACACATTCCATGTTAAATTTTACCGAAATTCAAACAATTGAGCGTTCAAAGCCGTAAACGCGTTGTGCATAATCATCAATTTACGCAAGCAATCACGCCAAGATATTTTTTCATCCAAGTCTTTTTCCATTGAAATTACATATACACTGCCTTAAGAAATTCCATTTTTATAATTATATACGTTCCATGTAAAGTTTTACCTAAATTCAAACGTTTGAGCGTTCAAAGCCGTCAACGCATTTTGAGTAATCGTCAATTAAGGCAAGCGATTTAGCCAAGATATTTTTTTATCCAAGTCTATTTCCAATGAAATTAACATACATTCCCTTAAGAAATTCCATTTTTATAACTGTACACGTTCCATGTAAAGTTTTACCTAAATTCAAACAGTAGAGCGTTCTAAGCCGTAAACGCATTTTGCATAAACATCAATTCACGCAAGCGATCCCGCCGAGATATTTTTTCATCCAAGTCTATTTCCAATGAAATTAACATATACATTGCCTTATGAAATTCCATTTTTATAATTGTACGCGTTCCTTGTAAAGTTTTATTTAAGTTCAAACAATTGAACGTTCAAAGCCGTCAACGCATTTAGCGTAATCGTCTGTTAAGGCAAGCGATCTCGCCAAGATATTTTTTCATCCAAGTATATTTCCAATGAAATTAGCCTTAAGAAATTCCTTTTTTATAATTGTACACTTTCCATGTAAAATTTTACCTTAATTCAAACAATTGAGCTTTCAAAGCCGTCAACGCATTTTGCATAGTCGTCCATTAAGGCAAGCGATCTCGCAAAGATATTTTTTCATCCCAGTATATTTCCGATGAAATTAGCATATACATTGCCTTAAGAAATTCCATTTTTATAATTGTACACTTTCCATGTAAAGTTTTACCTAAATTAAAACAATTGAGCGTTCAAAGCCGTCAACGCATTTAGCGTAATCGTCAATTAAGGCAAGCGATCTCGCCAAGATATTATTTTCATCCATGTATATTTCCAATGAAATTAGCCTTAAGAAATTCCTTTTTTATAATTGTACACTTTCCATGTAAAGTTTTACCTAAATTGAATCAGTTGAGCATTCAAAGCCGTAAACGCGTATTGCATAATCATCAATTTACGCAAGCGATCTCGCCAAGATATTTTTTCATCCAGGTCTATTTCCGATGAAATTAACATATACATTGCCTTAAGAAATTCCACTTTTATAATAGTACACGTTCCATGTAAAGTTTTACCGAAATTCAAACAATTGAGCGTTCAAAGCCGTCAATGCATTTTGCGTAGTCGTCCATTAAGGCAAGCGATCTCGCCAAGATATTTTTTCATCCCAGTATATTTCCGATGAAATTAGCATATACATTGCCTTAAGAAATTCCATTTTTATAATTGTACACTTTCCATGTAAAGTTTTACCGAAATTCAAACAATTGAGCGTTCAAAGCCATTAACGCATTTTGCGTAATCGTCAATTAAGGCAAGAGATCTCGCCAAGATATTTTTTCATCCTAGTCTATTTCCAATGAAATTAACATATACATTGCCTTAAGAAATTCCATTTTTATAATTGGACACGTTCCTTGTAATGTTTTATCTAAATTCAAACAATTGAACTTTCAAAGCCGTAAACGCGTTTTGCATAATCATCAATTTACGCAAGCGATCTCGCCAAAATATTTTTTCTTCCTAGTCTATTTCCAATGAAATTAACATATACATTGCCTTATGAAATTCCACTTTTATAATTGTACACGTTCCATGTAAAGTTTTACCGAAATTCAAACAATTGAGCGTTCAAAGCCGTCAAAGGATTTTGCGTAGTCGTCCATTAAGGCAAGCGATCTCGCCAAGATATTTTTTCATCCAAGTCTATTTCCAATGAAATTAACATATACATTTCCTTAAGAAATTCCATTTTTATTACTGTACACGTTCCATGTCAAGTTTTACCCCAAATCAAACAATTGAGCGTTCAAAGCCTTTAACGCATTTTGCGTAATCGTCTTTTTACGCAAGCGTTCTCGCCAATATATTTTTTCATCCAAGTCTATTTCCAATGATATTAGCATATACATAGCCTTAAGAAATTCCATTTTTATAACTGTACACGTTCCATGTAATGATTTACCGAAATTCAAACAATTGAGCGTTCAAAGCAGTCAACGCATTTTGAGTAGTCGTCCATTAAGGCAAGCGATCTCGCCAAGATATTTTTTCATCAAAGTCTATTTCCAATGAAATTAACATATACATTCCCTTAAGAAATTCCATTTTTATAATTGTTAACGTTCCATGTAAAGTTTTACCGAAATTCAAACAATTGAGTGTTCAAAGCCGTCAACGCATTTTGCGTAATCGTCAATTAAGGCAAGCGATCTCGCCAAGATATTTTTTCATCCAAGTCTATTTCCAATGAAATTAACATACATTCGCTTAAGAAATTCCATTTTTATAACTGTACACGTTCCATGTAAAGTTTTACCTAAATTCTAACATTAGAGCGTTCTAAGCCGTAAACGCGTTTTGCATAATCATCAATTTACGCAAGCGATCCCGCCAAGAAATTTTTTCATCCAAGTCTATTTCCAATGAAATTAACATATACATTGCCTTAAGAAATTCCATTTTTATAATTGTACGCGTTCCTTGTAAAGTTTTACCTAAATTCAAACAATTGAATCTTCAAAGCCTAAACGCGTTTTGCATAATCATCAATATACGCAAGTAATCCCGCCAATTAATTTTTTCATCCAAGTCTATTTCCAATGAAATTAGTATATACATTGCCTTAAGACATTCCTTTTTTATAATTGTTAACGTTTCATGTAAAGTTTTACCGAAATTCAAACAATTGAGCGTCAAAGCCGTCAACGCATATAGTGTAATCGTCAGTTAAGGCAAGCGATCTCGCCAAGATATTTCCAATGAAATTAGCCTTAAGAAATTCCTTTTTTATAATTGTACACTTTCCATGTAAAGTTTTACCTAAATTGAAACAGTTGAGCGTTCCAAACCGTAAACGCGGTTTGCATAATCATCAATTTACACAAGCGATCTCGCCAAGATATTTTTTCAGCCAAGTCTATTTCCAATGAAATTAACATATACATTGCCTTAAGAAATTCCACTTTTATAATTGTACACTTCCATGTAAAGTTTTACCGAAATTCAAACAATTGAGCGTTCAAAGCCGTCAACGCATTTTGCGTAGTCGTCCATTAAGGCAAGTTATCTCGCCAAGATTTTTTTTCATCCAAGTCTATTTCCAATGAAATTAACATATACATTCCCTTAAGAAATTCCATTTTTATAACTGTACACGTTCCATGTAAAGTTTTACCTAAATTCAAACGTTTGAGCGTTCAAAGCCGTAAACGCATTTTGCATAATCATCAATATACGCAAGTGATCTGGCAAAGTTTTTATTCATCCAAGTCTATTTCCAATGAAATTAGCATATACATTGCCTTAAGAAATTACATTTTTATAATTGTACACGTTCCATGTTAAGTTTTACCGAAATTCAAACAATTGAGCGTTCAAAGCCGTCAACGCATTTTGCGTAATCGTCTGTTAAGGCAAGCGATCTTGCCAAGATATTTTTTCATCCCAGTATATTTCCAATGAAATTAGCATATACATTGCCTTAAGAAATTCCATTTTTATAATTGTACACGTTCCATGTAAAGTTTTACCGCAATTCAAACAAATGAGCGTTCAAAGCCGTCAACGCATTTTGCGTAATCGTCAATTTACGCAAGCGATCTCGCCAAGATATTTTTTCATCCAAGTATATTTCGAATGTAATTAGCATATACATTCCCTTAAGAAATTCCATTTTTATAATTGTACACGTTCCATGTAAAGTTTTACCTAAATTCAAACAATTGAGCATTCAAAACCGTCAACGCACATTGCCTTGAGAAATTCTATTTTTATAACTGTACACGTTCCATGTAAAGTGATACCTAAATTCAAACAGTTGAGCGTTCAAAGCCTTCAACGCATCATGCGTAATCGTCAATTATGGCAAGCGATCTCGCCAAGATATTTTTTCATCCAAGTCTATTTCCTATGAAATTAGCATATACATTGCCTTACGAAATTCAATTTCTATAGTTGTACACGTTCCATGTAAAGTTTTACCTAAATTCAAACAATTGAGCGTTCAAAGCCGTCAACGCATTTTGTGTAATCGTCAATTTACCCAAGCGATCTCGCCATGATATATTTTCATCCAAGTCTATTTCCAATGAAATTAGCATATACATTGCCTTAAGAAATTCCAATTTTATAACTGTACACGTTCCATGTAAAGTTTTACCTAACTTCAAACAGGTGAGCGTTCAAAGTCGTTAACGGATTTTCGAAATCATCAATTTATGCAAGCGATCTCGCCAAGATATTTTTATATATATTCATCGTAGATAAAATATTTACCTTACGAAAAACTTAGTACTATCATTTGCACGCGAAAGCAATGAGAGACTTGTGGATTTAACCATAACCCAAATTTTCCTCGGACGCATTTAAGCTGAGTGGTGATTATTTCATGTTAGATTTTGACAAAAAACATCCGCTTGTATTTGAGCAGATACGGTATATGTATACATGTATAACGTGGGGATAATAATTAAATTACGTACACTTAACATTATTTGTTTTAAAATTGTATTCTGTACTTACGAAGAAAGGAAACTTACTCGAATCCTAAATAATGTTCTCCGTCGTTATGTATTACATATTTGATATAAAACTCTATAAATATTTAAATTATAAACTAACTAATTAATCAATCAGCGGAATAATTTCTTTGAAAACTATCTGAACAAAAACAAATCAATTATTTCAACATTGTAAACTGTTCACTTGACGATTGAATAAATTGTTGTATTGGAGATCCATATTAACAATAAATATACTAATTGTTTATCGTAGTAACCATTACAATAGTTTTCAATTGATTTTTGCTTTGAAATATAGTACTTGAGTAAATTCAGTACAACTTCCACTTTACATACTGTAAATTCCAAAGTAACTCCTTTTATAATAGCCAATGCTAGCCTAAAATTAATTCATTCTGTAAAGTGAATAAATAAAGTTCTTTCTTTAAACTATAATAGCTACTGTTATTAGATTTAAATGGATTATAAGCCTTAGAACTTACTCTGTATTAAATAAGCACCAAAATTCCTTTTATAAAAACAAATCTATTCATTAAAAGATCCACTGTTGTTTCTTCGAAATTTGCCTGTTAACAGTTATATCTATTTATCTATCTACAGTTCACCCTGCAAGCCACCGCAATGGTGTGTGGCAGGGGGTGCAATAGCACCAAGGTAAAGTGCATAATAATGTATAGTATAACTCTACGCCGGCCGGGTTAGACTGGTAGGCAGTGTGCCTGCCTTCTAACCCAAAGGTCGCGGGTTTCAATCCTGCTTCGGGCATGGATATTGTGATGTATGTTGATTTTCTCTAAGAGAATTTGACAGTACGAAATAACCTTAGCTGTTGACGCACCTAAAAAAACCTAATTACTACTACTAGTATCACTCTATGTCAGCTTTCTTTTCGTACCTTCTGTTCTGCTCAGCTATCGTTCTAGGGAAAAATGAGCCTTTATACCTCTCAGTCCTACAGGCTATCTCTCTTATTTTACGAGGATGGTCCATTCTACCAATATAAGTTGGCGCTCTTATTATTTCTTCGACATCGCTGGAGAATATATGCGTTCTAAATCTTTCGAGAAATTTTAACCTAGAGCGTGATCGGCGCTCAGTTAGTGATTCCCATCCTAAGTCCTGTGTCAAGGCTGTAACACTATTGTTTCTATCGTAACAATTTTCGCTGCACTCTTTCTAACTCTGAGATTGATCCTTTCACGTACGGATCCCATATGCTCGACGCGTACTCTAATAGCGGTCTTACTAACGAGAAGTAACATGTCTCTTTGACTTTTTCCTCACTTTTACCTACTATGCGTTTGTTGAATCCTAGTTTCTGTTTAGCCTTCCCGCATATATTTCGTATGTGCATATCCCATGAGAGGTTGCTTGTTAAAGTAACGCCTAAGTATTTGACGGAATCGGCTAGTTTTAGCTCCAGTGTAATTCGTCGTGTCGATGTTTTTGTTTCCCCAGAATCTCATAAAGGAACACTTTCCTAAGTTCAATTCTAACTGCCACTCTTTACACCACCCGAGAATTGCATTTAAGTCGTCAGAAAGTAATAATTGATCATTAGGGCCGGTAAACCCCCATGTTAACTACTGTATCATCCGCGAATAACTTGATTGTACTTTTAATAACCTTATCTAAGTCGTTTATATATAAAAGGAATAGTAGGGGGCCGATTACACTTCCCTGTGGAATGCCTGAGGCTACGCTGACTGAATCTGATTTAAATCCATCTATAACTACTATTTGTTCACGGTCATTAAGAAAGTCGCTGATCCACTCGATTATCTTTCGATTTATTCCACAGTCATTTAATTTCTTCACTAACTTACTGTGCGGGACTTTATCAAAAGCCTTCTTGAAGTCGAGGAAAACCGCATCTAACTGAGTCTTACAGTACAGTTAAAATGTCCTTTTAATTTTAATTGAATTTTAATTTATATTCGTTTCCAAACTTCGGCCATTGTTACAAAATTAATTTGAGGAGTAACAATATAAATTTGTAAGCACATATGGTTTACAAAGTATTTAATTTAAGAATGCTTTTTATTTCCAATTTTTCTAAAATGACATTGTTGATAATTAAAATTTTATATATTTACGTTAATATATTTATTTTCCACAAAACACGCCAATCTCTCCCCTTCCTTCCTCTCTCTCTCTCTCTCGTACTGAAGCACTCAAGGCACGCTTATTCCCAGAAGGATGTATACAATAATAGTAATTTGAGGTGTAACAATAATAATGGTCGACATAGCTACATCACGTTAAAATGGCGAGATTTCCGCAAAATATGCAAATTAAACGTTTAACATGGAATATTTCAAACTGTGGGCGAAAAAAGACGAACGGAATAAGAAACATTATAACTTTTTCTTCAAAATGGTTCAAATCCGAAGTTCGTCTGTTAATTTCTTCTAATTTTAATTGTCAAATGAATAAAAGCCTGCACGTCGAAAAATCACGTTTTACGTGTTAAGTAATGGGAAATGGAAATGCCTCTCTTGGATGCGAACCAAGGAATTTTTTCGTGATTTAAATTAGTCATTCTCTGAATAAGTGTTAATCAAGCATCCCTACCAAATTTCGAGCTTCTATCATTATTATTTCTCGAGTTATTAGCGGTTGCATAACGTGACCAACCAACCAACCAACCAACAGACGACGGCTATTATTATATTAAATTAGGTTATCAAATTAAGTGTGTTAGGAACAAAACTAAATATTTCCCATATAATACAATAAAAAATTACCTCTAGCTTAATGAATTTTCACATAACGAAGGCTTTTTAGGAACGTAACTCCTTCCTTAACCCATTTGGCACACTCAATGGTTCTGAGAGATACATGACTCGTATTTTTGTTTACTACTCGTGACTCACTACCTTGTGGACGCTGTGAGTCACAGTGTCTTTCACCTACTTCTCTATGCATCTCTTATCAAGTTTTGGTCAGTTTAGCTCAATTCGTCTTACCATTAGTGTTGGTTTCCCACTACAGCGTCTCGGATCGTATCTCTCAGATACGTTGCGTGCTCTTACGTTAGTGTTGAAGTAGAGTGAAAGCCCCTGCAACATTACGAAAAGAACTAGGTTGGCGAAGTATTGTTGTAAATTTTGTGATTCATATATTTGTTTAGAACATTCCAATATGATTTGCTCAAGTGGCTGTTTAAATCGAACATGTGGTTCAGGCTCTGATTCTGACAAATTTTATATCACTAAACAGTTAAACAATTATTTAAAATTAAACAAAGTACATTTAGTAATGATATTTCTTTAGTTCTTACATTGATTAATTTTTGTCTTAATAAAAAATAATTAAATATACCATCACTCAAAATGCAATAATTAATTAATACTTGGAAACATTTTCTATATAACTGCAATTAATAAAAAATAAGCAAAAACTGGACATTTAAATTTTATTATTTTCAACGGGTATCTCAGAGAATAAAAAAATAAAATCAGGAACTTTGACAAGTGTAAAAACATTATAATTTGCATTAGAAACATGATGTATCTCACAGATACATGTGTGTGCTGATGTCTCTGAGGGCATTGCATTTGCGGAAGGGTTAAGTGAGGGACGGCTGTATCACATTTTTGTTTTGAAGGCTTTCAGTCTTTTACTTTTTAAAATATCTTACAATTAAGTTATTGATATGAAATTTATGCTAAAACGCCAAAATGAATGAGGATTCTTATTCTTGTTGTCAAATACTCAATCTTAAGCGTATTCTCTCATATTTTGAATTTATACTCGAGATTTTGTAATTTTTTAACATTTCAATAGTAAGATTCCATGGTTATGGGTATTGTTGTCCCCGATAATTTCAGTGCAGATGCACTAAAGCCCCCTTTAGGTGACAGCGACTTGCCTGTGCATCTCTCTTTCTCTCTCTCTAAATAGATATTTAAAAATTCTTATTATGAGTTATGAAATTGTAATATAATTTTATTTTTTCTGCTAATAATAATTTATTTGCTATCTTGAAAAATAAATAATAAAGATGTAACTATTTAATGGTAATAGAATTTGTTTACATGGTTGCTATCCATTTTATTATATTTGTTTATATCGTTACTATAAACAATCTATTCTTCGGATTAGTTTATCCTGACGGGTGCTTTCTGTGTTTCTTTGTTCATAGTCATTTGTTCTTCAGTTTCGGTTTTTCTTTTTGTTTCAATTATTGGTTTTAATACTTTCCTTGCTTTACGTTAAAAATGAATGAATGGAGACGTGAAAAGGCACGTGAAAGATAACGGTTATACCACATGCAAAATCGTGAAAAGTCATTACGAAGTCGCCGGATTGAAAATGTGTGAAGATCAAGTTGAACAATGCCGTGCTTCCCATAGAATTGAAAATATGACTGAAGAGCAAATTGAACATGCCATGCTTCACAGGGAATGGAAAATATGACTGAAGATCAAATTAAACAATGCCGTGCTTCCCATTGACTTGAAAATATGACTGAAGATCAAATTGAAGAACGCTGTGTTTCTCATAGAATTGAAAATATGTGTGAAGACCAGATTGAAAATCGCTGTGCTTCGCAGAGAATTGAAAATATGACTGAAGATCAAATTGAACACTGACAAGCTTTACGAAGACAGAGACAAACCATTGGATATACAGGAGAGAAAACAGCCGATGCAGTAGAATTGTTAAGAATAGGTGTTCCGAAAAATATTTGTGCAAATTGTGGAGCTCTGACATTTGATGGTGAACGAGGACGTATTCTCAACAATTGCTGTCATAAAGGTAAAATTAAATTCATTTAAACCCATATTCCCTTGAAGTTAATGTAAAGCCAATATGTACTACATTGTAGAAATGAAGAAACAGCACGCAAAGGAGAGGGGGCTTGCCCCCTAGTATATATAATAAAATCATAATGCCTGCTTGCCGGAAAGCCAGCAAACTGCTTTCTATGCGTTCTTACCGTAATGCTCTAATTTTGTGAATAATAACATAGGGATGAGTGCAGCTTATTTTTCATTTGGATTTTAAAATTACTTAGAAACATGGTACAAACTCAAGACTTGGATTGTCGTATGAAGGAAAGAACCAAGTTTATTTTTATTGAAGACAGAGTCCGAATCCTTATCGAATTAGCATAAAAATGCATTTAGAATCAGAAAAATACCATGACAACTCCTATTGTCGCTGAAGTTCAGAGTCCTATGCATATATATGGGGAAAATTTTAACGTAATATTGCTTTTCAATTTCTCTGTGCGATTGTGCTTTGTTTACGTGGCAACAAAATATTTGTTGATTTTAATTGAAATATTACTAATAAATACTTTTTAATGATATTTTCATTTGGCTTTGAGTACTCCTAAGCGAACTGTTTTTAAAACTGCATAAGTAACTTAAATAATTAGATGTAGATATTCCACAAATTGTGATTGAATAAATCGTTTCATTGATTCCAAAGTATTGTTGATATAAACAATTTTCTCATAACAGAACTCATGGATGAGAGAATCGAGCTTATTGTCGGAGGATAATATTTACTCTGTAATTCTTAAATGTTCTCTGTTTACTTTTTTGTCTTTTGTTAAATTAATTAATTTCATTTGTTCCTTTGTTCATCGATTTTCTGCTGATTAATGTGTTCTTGCTGGTTTTACTTACAGATTTGGTTTTGGAGATATCGTCGCAAAACTTCGCATGGGTATATAATTTTAACCTGAGGGTAACATAGGCTATATGGCGATAAAACATTTGGGGGAGGGAGAGCTTAATTCAATAATTATTTTCCCATAAGTTTACATGTAATTTTCCATTTTTCACAGTGCAGGATTTTCTTCCTTCATTCATCTAAAGAAGTAAATGCGGAGCACTTTTCTTCATTTTTCCATTATTCGATTGTTGAAACTGTGTACTGTTATTCTTGCGATGTTTATATGTACATGGTTGAAATTTTTGATTCACAAAATCCGTTGAAATTCAACAGGCACTTCTGCTACTTTATTTATAAATAGAATTTATATTTTATAATGTGTTTTTAAAAAATTTCTTGCTTAATTATACATACAGGCAGACCTTGTCTTTCGTGGGGGTTATGTTGTTGAAAACACGGTGAAGGACGAAATCGTGAAAGAGAAGCAATTGAGGCAATGGGAAATACAGGGTTTGGTTCCCACCCCTTCAAAAACGGATCATTTGTCTTCTCTATTGGTGACCACAGAAAAATAGAGAAAGATACAAAAAAATTAATCTCAATGAAAGAGAGACTTAAACAAAATAAAAGAACACGAAAAAGTATCAGAAAATAAAATCTTATTTATGTTGCCTAAATGTGTATGGGACGCATATGGGTGGCCAAACAACAGGGGTGGCCCATTTGTTGTCAGACACGTACAGTATTTTTAACAGTAATGCGGATTGTATTATAATATGCCGTATATTCATACATATTTATTGACTACAGAAATTTATCATTCAATAAGGTGTTTTTTAAATTTTTGTAAAGAATGCTTAAAAAGGGTGGTAAATGAGAGAATTGCACATGGGTGGCCATAAGGCACAGCCCACCCCTGGTTCCGTATAGAATTGGGAAAAATGATGGTGGTTGCCTAACTTGCAGGAGCTAATTTCCAAATACGGCAGACTCAGTGCCCAAAATGGAAAATGTTATGAAATGGAATGCTTCTATTTGTAGTGGAATGGAAATTTTTATGAAATGGAATGCTTGTTATAAGGGGAGGTATTTCTAAATGTCTGACAAAACGGAACAGTATCATCGGCATGTGTGACGAGCCCGGAGTGGCGTTCTGGGTCATTCCCTGCACTAGACAGACCTCGTCTTTCTCCTGAAAAACTCCGCGAAACTCCACCAATAATAAATAATAATAATCATTTATTTAACACAAACAGGTTTCCCAAATTAGATGTGTTGTAATACATTTTCTATGACAGACACAAACGACCATGGCCTCGGCAGGATTCGAACTCGCGACCCCTGCAGTGGGAGTTAGACATGTTAACCACCCCTCTTCCAAGGCCGGTAAAATGCAAAGCTTAAGTGTTTGAACTACGTCAAACCTGAGAAAATACCCCAATGATCCTGAATAGGAAGGATCAAGAGTTGACGGTTGAGTTTTTCTCCTCAGGACTTCCCTGTCATTAAAATGAAACAAAGCTCCTGAACAGTGATAACAGCTTATATTTTGCAACTTTTCAGATGTGAAGGGGCATAAAAGTGTGGAAGGATTGCATCCTAAAAATATTTAAAAGTATATATAAGACACGTGTATCTAAATTTTTTAATTATGCATATATATTACATTAATGCACTTAGGTAAATATTTTTACATGTTAGAATAACGCAACAACATTGTTTCAGGCCTGACTATGAGAGAAAACGTGAGGGAAAGGTGATTCATTCAACATATAAAAAATTTCACGTAGCCTTTTTTGTGATTTTTCTCTGTGAAAGAGCGAAACATGATACCTTGAAAGACAAAACTGGGCACAAATGCATAACTGTGAAATCACTCGAAATTACAACAAATACTACGCTTCAAATCATTCAGGTGAGGTCTTAATAACAGTGTTAACACCCGCATAGATGGCATCGATATCTGCTTTACAACAGCACATGATTTTTCTCCACGAAAGAGCAAAACATGAGACTGCGAAAGAAAGAACTGGTTGCAAATGCGGAACCACGGAAGATCGAAATACGAGAAAGATAAAGCTGTGAAAGACGAGGTCTATCTTTCTACCTTATCACTGGAAATTACAGCAAATACTATGCTTCAAATTATTCAGGTGAGATCGTAAATACAGTGTTAACACCCGCATAGATGGCAATGATTTCTGCTTTACAACAGTGCATAAGTCAAAGAGAATAACAATATTTTTGTAAGTCGGACTGAGTTTCAAGAAAGTATTTTCAAAATCAGCGATAAACAATGCACAGTAGTAATTTAGCAAATTTTATACTAGAAACTTTAATTGTAACAAATTCAGGCTTAGAACAGTAAATTGAAGGAGAAAAGGCCAAAACAGCGAATTTCAGACGTCAGCGGATGAAAGTGCCGACCCCACCACCAATTTTACCAATTCTGTCTTGTCGTATTAGATTGAAATCAGGTAGCCTGACCATCGCATCATAAACGTTTGCCTTAATCCAAGTTTCAGTCATGCATATGATATCTGCAGATCGTGACGAAAAAAAGATCTGAATTCATCTATATGACATAGCAGGGATTGGCAGTTTACAAGAGATACACGAATTTCATTACAATATGATTGGTCAGTCAAATGTAAACAGGGCACCTTATCCTAGTTGATTTGTTGAGATCTTCTTCAGAAACAATAGAAATTCGTGCACATCCTTCACTTTTCCTTCCATAAATTCGGCCATTCCGCACCCACAGAAATTTTATTTTCCATCTTTCTTCAGTCCCCTTGCAAGTGCATATAACTTCCAATTGTATTGTATCAGACACACATTCACGTAAATAGGGGGGTTGTGAGGAACTTGCTCAGCAACGATATCCCAAAGGAAAAGGTTACGTTTAGTACATCGAGCATGAACAAAGTCTGCCTCTTAGAAAACTCATACAAATCGAATGAGGATTGGAAAGGGCCTAGAGTCTCCACTGGAATATGATGATGGACACAATCTAACCCTAAAGGCATAGTCATTGTCACTAATATTGAGTTTAATGCAAAGAGACTAATGACTGTACCACCTCATCTTCAGTGAATGGAATGCCACGAATCTCAACAACATTCCTAAGTTGTTCTTGCTCGATGCAATTTAATCGAGTTTCATATTCAGTAACTTTGTTTTTTAGTGAGATATTTTCACTAAATAAGTCATTAAGAGTGAGGGAGGTGGTGAGGGGGAGGGATTGTAAGAACTTTTACACATAAGTTACAATAAAAGCACAATAACAAAAATATTAAGAAAAGTGAAATATATAAAAACCATAATGGAATGCTATGAAAACACAAAAATGAAATGCAATAAGTAAAGACTGCTAAATAAGAAATTAACAGAAATATAAGAAGTATTATTAGAATAAAAATGTATAAACTAATTAAAATTGTAATAATTGTAGTACTATTTTCAAAGAATTTGCACATTTACAGTGGAAAGTACACATACAACAGTCTTTCTGGAGAAAGGATGTGCAAATTTGTATTGCCAGGTGCAGATAATATCTTCAAGCTTCTATTTTCATTATTCCTGTATTTATAATATTCTGAGTTTGGTTTTAGAAGGCTTAGCTGAAGAAATGATGTAAAGTAGGAACGTTCAGGATATATTTCCCATGTCACTTCTTAAAACTAAAATAAGTTTGAAAGTTTTCATTTGATAAACTGATTTTTGACAAATTCGTCATTTTTGACAAATTTTCCCTTTGATGAATTGATCATTCAACGAATTTGTTTTTGACATATTTGCTATCGACAAAGTTGTTTTCGACAAATTTGCTTTAGATGAATTTGTCTTCGATGAATTTGCTTTCCCCGAATTTACTTTTGACGAATCTGTTTTCGACAAATTCTTTTTCGATGAATTTGTCTTTCCCCCACTAGGGCGATGTTGTTGAAGAACGTTCTTCCTGGCATGCAGTAGCCTTGTTAAGAAGAGACTATGGAGGGTATGACCAAGGATAACCTTGCAAAAAGCACGTTTGCCAATACCTTGTAGTCCGTGATGAGCAGGGATATACCGTATTAGGGGCTCCACCCTTACTCCCTTCGCTCGCTTCTGTGTGCTCCGTATTCTCACCCACTTCACGGGCTCATTAGCAGACTCGAGTGGGTCAAGAGGAAGGTGTGAAGAGGGGAAAAGAAATAAAAAATCAAATAAATTCGTTGACTCTTGATTGTAGCAATTCTTTGAACATGATATTTGAAGTCGTGTTCTCTTGTCCAACAGCCTGTTAGATCTTGACCCCATCTCGATCAAAGTCGAGATAGGACCACGTACAGTTGACCGTGAACAAACAGACCCTTATCTTGATTGATGTACAGTCATTTCCAAAAGTCAAGCGACACGGCTCGGTCACGCCACACATAGGCCGGAGCTGAAAGTTCCGAGTATGTTGGTATCCATTGCTTGAGGTGAAGCAGGAGTGGGGAATGATAGGGAGGGGTGGAAGACTGAGGAGGTGGGTTTCGAAGCCTGGGTAGGCGTGCTGGAAGAAACGAACGGAATCAGAGCATATGAGACAAAACCCATTCAACAGTGCGAGAGCATCCAATCCAACTGGGAAAAAAGGACTCTCTGAGAGGTTTCCTTCGCATGCCAAGGGTAACAAGAAAACCTCCGAGAGAAGGGGGCATGTAAACGGTTCAAAGAGAGGGGAACATGAAGAATATTCCGCATCTAGAAAGCACTTTCGGAAAAGATGCAATACTTTCATCTTTGTGAGCATTATTAATGCGAAATGCTAGGCTGCACTTCACTTCGGAAAGCGTAAAAAATCATCAATGGGTCAAGGGCAAAAATTATATAATACTCCATAAATTAGGATAACAAAAATGAGAGCTGTTGATTTAGTGGAGATCCTGAAAGAGCATCTTCTGCCTATGTCAGACAGATAGTGCCAGATGGCGAAGACGTGGTAGTAATACAAGATAATTCGTCGTTAGTTATGGCCGGTGTAACTCGACAATTTTTTTGACCAGAACTGGATTATCAATGTTCTGCCCTGGCCAGCTCGCTTGCCGGATATGAATCCCATTGAGAACTTATGGGGTATAATGGTGAATGAGTGGACGGAAGGAAAGTTGAGAACGGCAGCCGCTCTTGAAGAGAATGTTATGGAACTCTGGGGCTCAATCGGACGACGGCCACAAATATGTGAAAATATAGTACGTTTCATTAACCGTCGAATGCAAGGAGTGATCGACTCAGGCTGAGACTTCAGTAAATACTAAAAGAAAACACTAAATAATCTTTCATTGTTTTCATTGCCTATTAACTGCTGCTAGAATAAAATTTTTATTCGAAAATTTAAATAAAATCAATATAAAATGTATCCACTATCTGTGAGAAAAGTGCTACATGTGATAAATTGCCATTTATTAGAGTTTTGGTAAAACTGATTGGATAAAGGATGTAAATATTTCCTAATGTTCTCCCGAAAAAGCAATTTTCGTGATGACAGTTTCTTGACGCTTGAGTGATACAGTACGGTGGAATAAAAATTTTATTCCGGCGAGCGAGCTGGCCAGGGCAGAATGTTGATATTCCAGTTCTGGTCAAAAAAATTGACGAGTTACACCGGCCGTAACTAACGACGAATTATCTTGTATTACTACCACGTCTTCGCCATCTGGCACTATCTGTCTGACATAGGCAGAAGATGCTCTTTCAGGATCTCCACTAAATCAACAGCTCTCATTTTTGTTATCCTAATTTATGGAGTATTATATAATTTTTGCCCTTGACCCATTGATGATTTTTTACGCTTTCCGAAGTGAAGTGCAGCCTAGCATTTCGCATTAATAACGCTCACAAAGATGAAAGTATTGCATCTTTTCCAAAAGTGCTTTCTAGCCGCGGCATATTCATTTATGTTTCCCTATCCCACTGTAAGACATCACTGAGGATTTTGAAACGTTTACGCGCCTCCTTCTCTCGGAGGTTTTTTTGTTACCCTTGGCATGCGAAGGCAACCACCGAGAGAGTCATTTTTTCCGAGTTGGATTGGATGCCCTCGCACTGTTGAATGGGTTTTGTCTCATAGGCTCTGATTCCATTCGTTTCTTCCAGCACGCCAACCCAGGCTTCGAAACTCACCTCCTCACTCTTCCACCTCACTATCATGCCCCTCTCCTGCTTCCCCTCAAGCAATGGGTACCAACATACTCGGAACTTTCAGCTCCGGACTGTGTGTGGCGTGACCGAGCCATGTTGCTTGACTTTTGGAAATGAGTGTACATACCGACCCTGCACCTTATTGATGTTCATCGCGAACGCAAGCCATACGCAGACATTCTGAGGCCCTTGTTGCTACACTATTGGGTTTCCTGGCACTAAATTATTGGGAGCCCTGCAATCGTAGTAGATACTGAAACTTTACCTAACGACTACCCCTTTATTTGACTTCCCGTTTCAATAAATTAAGTATCGCAGTGCAAAAAATAAGATTTTTGCTAATGGCTTTTAAAATGAGATATTTAATGTTCTGAGATTACACATAAAATATTTTTTTCATGGCCCCTTCATGCAAGGGGCCTCTGGCGCGCGATGTGCAACCTCCCTTAAATCCACCACTGGCTATACGGGGAACTTAACTTAAAACTCATTGAATAGGTGCAACTTTAATATTATAAAAATATTATTGGAATTTGAATTTGGCGTTTCTTCATGATGTCGTTCATTGAAACCCATGCCAAAAAGTAATAAATACGCAAGGAAAAGTAATTTCTTGTGGTATATGCCTGAAAATTCATCATCTTAAATGTACAAACTTGAGTGAGTTGTGCTTTAAAGCAGTCATCAAATCATCATTTGTTTTTTGGATGTGTTTTTTCTGGAAGTAAACACATTTCCAACATGGTAGTCAAAATTGCAGAATAAAAGCAGAAATGTGTTTATTGAAAGACACCGTATCTTCTGTTCGCTGCACCAAAAAACCATGTGGTAATAAATGTGTTAGTTACTCTAAAGTGGTAGTATGTAAGCTTAATGTAAATATATGGAAAATTCTCCTGAAGTGACCAAACTTCCAACTGCTTATAGTTCCTTAATAAGTGTACGTGAACCTCCCTTGCAGAATAAACAGCCTATTCTGAACTCAAAATTTCGTGAAAATGAGAATTTGACAAGAAATCCTCTTAAAGCTCGAGTGAAATTCCTTTGAACAATGCCCTTGATACTGATGGTTTTTCAATGGTTCAATGCCGTCGTAGATGCTCCAATTTAGTTATTGGTCAAAACTCTTTCAAAATTGGATTGTCATTTTCCCTTCTGAGTGAGCTTATTAGGTGTGAAAATTAGCCAAAGTGGGTTGATTGACAACCGGTTTCATTACCATAAAGTGTTAAATCCTATTCCAGCCAATGCACCAATGCCGCATACTTCAAATGAAGATTCCATCATTAAACATTGACATAACCTGTTCTCTTGACTGCACCATCCATGGTCATGCCTTCTGACCTAATTGCACACTTTATGCTCAATGTGACAAAACCTTCATTAGTCGCAATTTAATACTAAGTCACATACACTCCTATCAGCAAGCTAATCCTCCCACACCAGGAGTAATTCTGTGAGGATGAAAATTGAGTGTATTACAAGGTGGCCATTGCTTGATTATACAAATGCTTCGGCAATGATTGAAAGTCTGAGAAATATTTAGTTGTTATTGGATAAAGTTTAATTGTTATTTATGATGAAATTTAAGGGTTTATAATTGAATGATTATATGTTTAAATGGTAATTTTAATTCAACAACACATGGACTTACTCAAAAAAATAACTTCTACATTTGTCATTTTTTATTATTGTTTTATAGGATGTCAATGCAGCAAAAATGTTCAGTGATGAAGCAGGTGCTATTTATGAAAGGGCATCAGCATCCCTATTAAAGAAAAACATGTTGCTTTATTTTGCATATGCTGATTTTGAAGAAGGAAGAATGAAATATGAAAAGGTGCATCAAATTTACAGCAGACTTTTGGAAATCCCAGATATTGATCCTACTTTGGTAAGAATAACTTATTCTTAAATGTATTTGTTGCTTTGTTTTGTAATGGGAAGAAGGGCTTCTGTTCTTTTGGCATAACTTTGCCCTTAATTATGTAAAGGCATCCCTGAAAAAGATTTCCACTCTTAACAATAAAAATATAATTCATATCTTATTTAAATAAATTTTTGTAGATGATTTCAATAATTGAAATGATACTGTATATATCACCATATTTTCATACTTTTATTAAGAATTACTGTCAAATCTTAACATTTGTTTTTCTTTGGACTTTTAGGCTTATGTTCAGTATATGAAGTTCGCTCGACGAGCCGAGGGAATAAAGTCTGCAAGAACTGTGTTCAAGAGAGCACGTGAAGATTCTCGGTCTCGGTTTCACGTGTTTGTATCTGCAGCCCTTATGGAATACTACTGTAGCAAAGATAAAAACATTGCATTTCGCATTTTTGAATTGGGATTGAAGAAATTTGGCAATGACCCAGAATATGTCCTCTGCTATATTGATTATCTCTCGCATCTCAATGGTAAGTATTTCAAAAAATGTTTGCAATATATAGTCTTTGATATAAATGACTCATCATATTTTGTTTTTTCTTTATATTTGTGTTGGCTGCAGTTAATATCTATAACAGAGCTGCCACCAATTTTTTAAAAAATCCTGTTACCGACATCAAAATATCCTGTAAAATCCTGTAATATGTAATATCCTGGTGTTTTGATGCAAAATCTACAAATTTATGCTTTCAATATTTTCACCATCTACATCGCATATTTTAAGTAAAATTATTTACAACTGTTTATGCATAGCCCTGTAACTTAAATTTAATCATGCTTTTTTATTTAAAATTTATTCTGCATTACGTATCAACTGTATTGAAATAGAAAATTTTAAAAAAGTATTCAAGTTTTAAATATACAGTAAATAGCATTGAAAACAAAAAGTAACCGTAGGCCTAGTTTACAGGACAGGCCTTAGATTAGGAAATCTGTTAAATAAAATAATTTTCACTTTTAATTAGTATATCAATATAATGGCTCAACAAAATTATACAAAATTAAAAAATTTCTACACGTGCAACAAAATTTTATCAAATAAATGGAAACCAGCGACGTATTTAACATAAATGTAGACAAAAAATCAAAAAATCTCATAAACTATCGGTTTTATGAATAAATATGCCAAACAAATCTTGTAGAACACATTCATTGCAATGGAGAGGAGGATTTTATTGCTCCAGTTGCCTAGAAATATTCTATACAGTTAGAGGAAAGTGGTCCTACTGGTTAAAATTCACAAGGGGATGTGAAAAAGGCATTAGAGGTCACACCTCCGCTTTCACTACTGCAGGGGCAGGTATAGGCATCCCCACATTACACATGCAGGGTTTTGTATGAAGCATATTTTTTCTTGGCAAAAGGAAGAAAACACCATCTGTACTAGAAGGACACAGCTAGATACCGGAGATGCTTCATGATGGACTATTTCGGCATACCCACAGTTGATGACCCAAAAAACGGCGTGACGGATATATATGGCATACAGATTACGACAGGCCATGACGAATATATATGGCATACCCACCCAGCTGGTTAAAGTCAACGTCTTCTTTTTGGCTTTCTGTATTATCACTTGCTTTCCTCTTCGTAGACATTTTCAGAAAACGGGATCAAAGCATGATAAAAAAACACGCAGATGGGGAAATTCATTTGTTTAGTGCTTTTTCTCTTCACTTCAAAGATGACAGCAGTACTCCAAAACTGTTAAACTGCAAAGCACGCGAATTTAGAAGCCGCGAATTTTGGGGTTTTACTCTATTAGTTTTTGAGTTAGAGCACCCACAAAATTTTGTCACACACACAGACATCATCGCAAAAATAATCAAAACATACTCAGGAGACCTCAAAACGTGTATTTCCATTGAAATCTTGAACTCATTTTTTCATGAATACAATACTTTTTCTTATACAGTAAAACCTGTTTAATTCAAACCTCTATATTTCGAAATTCGACGTAATTTGAAATTTTTTAACACTTGAAAGACCGAAAAAGCCAATTTCACACAAATGTGTTTCAATAATTCGAAAATCTCTATAATTCGTAATTCAAAAAAATTTTTGCCCGATTCTCAGAATATCAACGCATTTTTGTCTACATAATTTGAAATAAAACTTACCAAAAAGAAACTAAATGAAATTTACTAAAATATTTCTGGCACTACGTCGGCTGGTTTACAAACATTGTGCGATCGTGATCATACCGACTGGGCGTTGGGTATTGTCACAAGATTCGGTCCATCCCCTCAATTTATCTACTGTTTTGCGAGTTTTGTGCGGAAAACGCGTTCCAATATTCCATTTGTTCGTTGTTTGTTTCGTATTAGATTGTATTTTTCATCACTGTTAGTTACTTGTTTAAATAATATTCTTAATTTAATAACTGCAAGAGAGACTATATTTAAATTTATTGCTATAAAATATTTTTTTTAAATATACCCTCCAATGGCTCCGGTTCGTGGGGCATATAAGACTTACTCTTGCTGAAAAAATGTCTTTGCTGCAAGACATTGACAAGAAGTTAGAATCGAAAGGAAAGCTGGCCCCAAATTATGGGATTCCAAACTCGTCTTTATCTACAATTTTAAGGAATCAGACGAAGATTGAAGAAAGTTTTTATAAATTTAAAGGGAGCGCTACACGTCAGCGTTCACGGCCTGCGAAAAACGAAGACCTCGAAGAAGAACTGTCCATTTTTTTTTCACAAGCATGAGCGGCGAATTTACCTGTGACAAGCCAGATGCTCATTGAAAAATTAAGAAGTCTTGTGAATGCTTTGAACATTGAAGATTTTAAGCGTCCAATGGATGTTTGGATGGTTTTAAAGACGCCACAATATTGTTTATCTCGCAGTATGTGGCGATGCCCAAAAAATTAACGAAGAGGAAGTGACGACCTGGCTGCAAAGTAATAAACATGTTTTGGAGAAGTACGCGCTCAAGGACATTTTTAATATGGATGAAACACATTTTTTTTCAACGTAGCCAGATTATACTTTGGCTCTCCGAGGTGAAAAATGTCATGGCAGCAAACGTAGTAATGAGTGTCTCTCTGCCGTGCCGTGCTCTGCACAAATATGGCTGGGTCGAGTAAAGAAAAACTTGTAATCATCGGAAAATATGGCAACCCATGCTGTTTCAAAGGTATTAATCATGATTACAGTAAAACTCATTTATAACGATCATGCCTAAAACGAAATCTCGGCTATAACAAAGAAATGTCTCGGTCCCTTGAACTTCTCCATAAGGGTATTGGTTAAATTTCTCGGATGTAACGAACACGCATTTTACGAATTCTCAGCTGTAACGAACAAATGTTAGGTCCCGTGGCAAAAAATGCCCCACATATAACAAATTTTGGCGAGCAGACGATAAGTAATGAATAGTTTCCGCCCGTTTACCGCGCACATTTCCACGCTCTCTTTGTTTTGAAATTGATATTAAAAATGTGAAATTTTTATGTAAATTAATGACCATAATAATAATATTAATTGACCATTTAAAAAATTGTATGTAATAGCAGTCGAACATTTTACATGCCGCGAAGTTGATAAGCATCTCTTTGCATATGTAAGTACGGCATTGAAGTCGACTCACTGCAAATACAGTAAAAGCTGTGTTATCCGGCTATCTTGGGGATTGTGGAAAGCCGATTAGGAGAAATAGCTGGTTAGGGAAGCGTTTTTAGATTTTGACATCGCAAATTTAGCAATAGCCAAACAAAATTGGGCTTAGGTTCACTATCATACTCCCCAAACATAACTATGCATGGGGTTTGCATTTTCCATTTTAATTCTTCCACACCTAGTTAGATATAGACACTATTTACCCATTCTTATTTAATACGTTGCTACGCTTACATGCAAAACAAAAAGACTATTGTAAAGTTTTGGGGCGTCCGGGAAGTTTGGGAATTACGGCAGTGAACCTGTTCCCATAATTGAATTTATTGGATTATATCTTTCTTATTTATCTTTATTTACTCTATTAGAAAAGGACGAAATTTTTTAATTCTTCTGAACATTTCTGTGAAAACCAGTCATATAATATTTTATCCAGTTCCTCCATTTTTGGCTTATGAAGCGTATGGTGTTTATTAATTGATTTACTCGTCTCAGAAGATGACACAAATTTCATTAATTTAGCCTTATGAGCCTTGATATCGTAGAGCGTGGAAGATGTTGAATTCTTTTGCTATGGCTGCTCTAGTTTCACTTTCTCATACGAAGTATCAAGAAAGTATTGTTTTCGCGAAAAAATTCGACCTCGAGATTTTTACGGAAATACACGTTTTAGGTGTCGCTGAATCCGAAAAAGTGGTTTTCACAATGCCGTCTGTCTATCTGTCCGTCTGTCTGTCGGTTGCTGGCTCTGGAGCCTAGACGGTAGAGCGAAAATGAATGAAATCTCGTACTTAGGCATTTTATCATACTGAGCAGAGTATATGTAGAAATGGTTGACATTGCTCAATAATTGAGAGTAGTTTATTCTACGCATTTTTAACAACAATCCATTTTCTCGAAAACGGCTCTAACGATTTTGATCAAATTTCGTACAGTTACTTGAGTTTACATCTTCAATAATACTGTATAGTTCATATTTCTCAAAAAATGAATATAAGGCTAGTTTATTCTAGGCAACTTTAACAATAATTCGATTTTCTCAGAAACGGCTGTAACGATTTTGATCTAATTTCGTACAGTTACTTAAGTTTACATCCCCAATAATACTGTTTAATCAGTATTTCTTAAAAGATCAACATAAGGCTAGTTTATTCTTGGGCAACTTTAACAAACATTGGATTTTCTAAAAACAGGCTCATACAATTTTCATTTTCTAAAGATAACTAAACGACGCATTAGTATATGAGAAAGTTTGTACAATGTATGTTGTACCGATTTTTTTCTTTTTCAATTCATTTGATCAGCTCCAGCTTTTGTGTTAGCGTTAAACCAATCTTTTCTCTCCTGTTCATTGCTTTTAGGTAGTTATTTTGATACCATGTTCAATGGATGAGTAATTTTTTAAATAATAAAAATCGATAAAACTGGAAATTGTAGAAGTACACCAAAACATCTAGACAATGCAAATTACGTAACCAAAAGCGCCATGCTTACTCGGCAGCCACAGAAGTATATGGAGTAAATACGTAATATATACATCTTATATTTTAAGAAATTTTGAAGTGGAAGTTGTGGTATTACACAAATGCAATTCACACAAAAATTCATAAAAAAGAAAAAGAAATACAAAATGAATTGTATTTGTGTAATTGCCGGTATCTAAGGGTGGCCGGTTCTAAATAGCTGGATAGCACAGCTTTTACTGTATGTGTATACGTGTTATATGGGATGTATAGGCCAAAAACGACGTTTCTCGTATAACGAAGCAATGAGTCGGTCCCCTCAAATACGTATTAAACGAGTTTTACTGTATTTGCCGATAATTTACTAGCATAACAAAAAGGTGTGGATGACAACAGACATATTCAAAAGTTTTTTAATAAGAATGCAAAAACATGTGGCGGTGCAAAATCGTAAAATTTTGTTGACACTAGACAACTGTTCTGCTCACCATGTGGCTCAGATAAATACGCCCAACGTTGAGTTGCTGTATTTTCCGCCGAACGCAACCAATGTTTTGCGGCCACTCAACCAGGGCATCATTCAAAATTTAGAGTCATTACAGAAAAAAAACTATTGTCGTCATACTTGGTGCAAATTACAAATGGATGTTCACAGGATGATTTACAAAAATGGACGATTTTAGACGCGTGCCGGGCCTGTCATCGGCGTGGCAATTGGTGACTCCTCAAACCATCGCCAACTGTTTTAAGAAAAGCGGGCTATCTTCGCAGCCGGCAGAAGTGTTCCAAGGTACAGAAGTGGAGGAAGTAATCGACAGTAACGTATTGGGACCTGTCAGTTTTGGAGACTTTGTTTCCTTTGATAATGACTTGGCTACGTAGGTTGTGTATGACCCCACGATCGACGAATCAAAAACCGTTGCGAGTGATAGCGACGAAGAAGACGTTGTGGATAACGTCGATGCTAGGTTGGATGTGCCATTGCCATCTAAGGAGGATGTTTTAAAAGCTTAAGATACCGTCCAAAGGTACGTGTCCGGGATGCCAGACGTGCCAATGAATATCTGTGAAAAAATTGATGCCATTATGCAACACATTGCGCTAGGGAGTGCCCTGAAATTTAAACGGGAAAATAACCAACTTTTAAAAATAAATTTAAATTAATATTTTATTACACACTTTTGTTTATTTACTTTTAAGTTGAAATAAGTGAAAGACATTATTAACATTTTAGTGGTTTAATTTTATGTTCATATATGTTTCAGTGTTTAAATGAGTAATCCTAAATTTGACTTTTATTCATCGACATCATATTTTGAGGTATGCATGTGTAGTACATCCTTTTTTTCTGTATTTTAATATGGTGTCATATTCTTTTGTTTTTCTGTAATTTATATTTGCATTTTTTAAATTTGGTAAATCACGCTTTTTTGTAAATTTCGAATTATAGGGGTTCTTCTTAATTCGAAATGTGTTTTCTTTGGTCCCGTGAATTTCAAATTAACCAGGTTTTACTGTACTATGTATGCAGTAAGTAACAATATAAATATGCCGTAGGCTGTCGATCCAGTTCGTCAGCTAGTTTTTACATTCAGTCTCACAATAAGTAGCGATTTTTCGCACTTCACCCAAAGTATATTCAGGGCTGCGCCGGCGTATGGGTGCAAGGGGTGCATCGCACCCAGGCGGCATCATATTAGGGGCGCCATTGTGATAGACCGTCTTCTAAAATAAAGTACTTTAATGTAATATATCGAGACGATTCATATATGAGAAATTTTGCGCAATGTGTTTTGCATAATTTATTTCTTATATTAAATATAACTTTTAATCTGAAAATCGAAAAAATCTGGGCCAGGGTGCTTTTATATGTCAGTAAGGGGTGGCATTAACTGCTTGCACCCGGGCGGACAATATGCCCGGCGCAGGCCTGAGTATATTAAGATTTGTACGTACTTACGGAACAAATTCATTGAATGTATATTATTTTCAGGTTTCATATTATTCATATATAAATATTAATAATCTCTGAATTTCTTAGTAGTGTACGTATGTAGTTTTTAAGCGAATATCTCAGTGAAAATTCCAATTTTGAAGGGCTATTTTGGTCCCATTATTTCCCCATAAGAAGAGAAGGTAAATCGGTGTAGAGGTTTATATATTTGCTTTTTAAAATTATTTCCCGGCAATATTCTAACTCAGGACTTAAACTATTGGAAAGATTAGAAATTGTAGTTTCTTATTTTTGAAGACAGAATTGAAATCTGCGTAGAATTAAAGTAAATTAATAGTTTTATCAGAAAAAAGTGGTAATATTTTTGGGTCACAACAACTTCCATGGCAATGAGCTCGTTGCTTTCATATGGGTAAGGTTTTAATGGGAATGAGAGACTTATATTATACTGCCATTAGTGTTAAACTACGACCAATGAAATAAATCCGATATTGATGTAATAACTATTTTTGGGGTGGTTTTGCCCCATTATTTCCCCATAGGAGGAGAAAACTTATGAGGCAGTTCCATATGAGCTACAGACTTGAAATATGGCACGATTATAGGTTTTCAGTTACAACCAATGGGTAAAATCTGAAATCGTTGAAATTCCAATTTTGAGGGAATATTTTGCCCCATTTTTGCTCCATACAAAGATGAAATTATGAGGCACTTCCAGATGAGCTAGAGACTTCAAATTTGGCAAGACTGTATATGTTTGGTCACAACTGATGGAAAATATAGGATATTATAAAACTTCCAACTTTTCCCCATTACTCCCTACACGATCAGTGGCAGATTTCTGCACAGGTGCATGAGGTGCTCGCCTGGGGCCTCGACACTCACGGAGGTCTCAAAACAGTCAAAACTCGATTTTTTCAATGTTTTATTTAGTAAAATATTTCACAAACAGTTTAATCTACTACTTATGTACATATCTCGGGTTTTTACATAGGTTTGTTACAATGTAATATCACTTGCATCATTCGAAAACACATCTCACAGTTATAATTCCTCTCTCCCTCTCTCTCCCTCCCCTTCTCTCCCTCCCCCTCGCTCCCTCCCCCTCGCTCCCTCCCCCTCACTCCCTCCCCCTCCCTCTCTCTCTTAAATGTAAGAAGGGACTACATAGTTTCAATATAAATGCATTGAACTCTCAATTTCAGTGACATTGGGAGTTCTCAAGGTAGTTTATATATGGAATTGTAATAAAACTGATGAAATCATGTATTTTATTGATTCTAACCACATTTCTATACAAATTCGACCAGAATTCGGAATCTGTCTTCAACAAAAGTAAACTTCGTTCTTTCCCGCAAAGAAGTATCCAAGTCTCAAGTTCGTACCATGATTTTAAGTAATTTTAAATTGCAAATTCAAAGTAGTCTACACTCATCCCTGTATTTCATTTGCAGGATGTGGAAAAATACATGACGTTTGATAATTAAAACGTTCGCCATTTCAAATCAAAGTCGTGGACAGAAACAAAACCTTGACCATTCACAAAGTTAGGATGTAAGGAAGAATTGTACCAAATTTGGTTATTCTAGCTTTTATCATTTAGGAGGAGTTCCATGAACAAACCAACAAACCAATAAACCAACAAACACACCCTTCAGGATATATTGTAGGAGATAAAATAAAGTGTTTGTATGTAATTTTATAGCTCTGCAACTACAACATGTAGAAACAAGAGAATGGTATCATTTTAGTAGTGTTGTTGTGTGTGTGTTGGCAGCATATAGTGGTTTGTGAGTTTGACACCAGGTGGCAGCACTATGCAGAGCCTGTGAAGGAGTGCTAGCCAGCGCGCCTATGTGCTGACGTCACGTCAGTATCATTACTCGTTTGTCTCAGAGCATGCTCGGCCGACAGCAGCGGTGTTAGTCTCGGACATGTATCATTATGGTCCTTGGGCTTATATTCCGATAGCAATAAAGATTTTCGCATCACAGTTTTTGTTGGCAGCATTTCGAAATTTATAATACCGGGTCCGTGACCCAACAAGTGTGTAGTAAGGTTTTTATATCGATTTGATTCACCTGTCTGATTTTAAAAATATTTTCTTTTTTCATTTGAATAACATAGGGATGAGTGCAGCTTATTTTTCATTTGAATTTTAAAATTACTTAGAAACATGGTACGAACTTGAGACTTGAATGGTTCTATCATGGAACAATAATAGGAAGTGCAGCTCCCATAAGGAAAATGGTAATACGTTGATGGCAGAGCGATCTAGCGGTCAATACGAACTGAAGTGTGCCTAATTTAAACTCAAGCGGCAGACCAGGTTTTGGCGGTACATTTGAATTAAGAAGCTAGATGACGTATTTAACATAAGTTTAGGACTCAAATTAAAACAAAACAACTGGATGCAAGATTTTTTATTTACTCACGTAAAGAATAACGATACAACATTCTTTTCTGTATAGAAATACATTCATAAATAACAATAATATTTGTTCCGGGGACTCGCTGGTAAAGGCAAGTGGACAGTATAAACATGGTATAAATTAATAAATGCTAAAATTTTCTAAAACTTACCAAGATGGTTTGGTGTTGAGTGAGCTTTGGGGGAATGTAAAACATCCTCAGAATCCCTCGGCTCATCTACAAGAATTAGAATACGATAGGATTAAGTTAACGAAATTTGAAAAACCGGTATATAATAAAATCAAAGTTTCACTGTATACCATGTATAATACTCAAACTTGTTTTCATACCTTCAAATACACTAGGAACGGCATTCACTTTTAGGAGAGGCCGAGGGAATCTGCTGCGGAAATCATCATCTGTAAAATGATCACTGCAGACCCTATACTTCTTCGTACAGTTGATATCCGCAGACATTAAATCCTCCCTCAGGCAAAATTTTGCCCTAAATTATAAAGCAGAAATGGGCATCAAGACTAATAACAAAAACACGTAATTCTCAACACAAGTATTCCGTTGTATGCGGTATCTCTTCTTTAAGCTCACCTCAAAATATCCATCAGAAATCCGAAATCTTCTTTTCTACCCTGCAACCGTTAAAATTGTTGCACCAATATGCTGCACAATACGCATTCCATTCCATTTCAACAATTAGAAAAACACGACGCTGAAAAACCCCACCACTTTCCCGCGCGATTTCCAACGAACTGGTTTGAACAGTTTGAATCATGGAAGAATAATTAATTATTATTATTAATTATTATTATTAATTATTATTATTAATAATTAATTATTTCTTCCATGGTTTGAATAATGGGTGTGGAATGGGTATTTTTAGACTCACATTGACCGATAGGATCGCTGCAGGTGCAACCATCAGAGACATCTATAGGTATTCGGGAAAAGATCGAAGCTGCACTTCCTATTATTTCTTCCGTGATTCTATGAGGAAAAGAACAAAGTTTATGTTTATTGAAGAAAGTATCCGAATCCTGATCGAATTAGCATAAAAATGCATTTAGAATCAATAAAATACGTGATTTTATCAGTTTTATTACAATACCCATTATAAGCTACCATGACAACTCCCATTGTCGCTGAAATTGAGAGCAATGCATTTATATTGAAAACAATTTTTAACGTAATATTGTTTTTCAATTTCTGTGTGCGAGTTTGCTTTGTTTATATGACAACCTAATATTTGTTGATTATAATTGAAATATTACTAATAAATAGTTTTTAATGATATTTTTGTGTGGCGTAGTTCTCCAAAGCAAGATGTTTTCAAAACTACGTAAGTAACTTAATTAGACGTAGATTTTCCACAAATTGTGATTGGATAATTCGTTTTGTTTCCAAAATATTGCTGACATAAATAATTTTCTCGTAACTGAACTCATGGATGGGGGAGTCGAGTTGATAGGCAGAGGACAATATCCACTATGTGATTCTTAAACGTACTGTATTTACTTTGTTGTCTTTTCTTAAATTAATTAATTTTGTTTGTTCCTTTGTTTATCCATTTTCTGTTGAATATTGTGTTCTTGCTGGTTATACTTAACAGTTTTCGTTTTGAAGAAATCGTCACGAAACTTCGCATAGGTATATAATTTTACCCTGCTGGTAACATAGGTAAGGTGACCATATGTACCGGTTTGGCCGGGACAGTACCGGTTTTGGAGCACTTGTCCCGGTGTCCCGAAAGACTAAACCAAAATAGTTATTTGTACCGGTTTTGGGATTTATGCTCCCAAGGTTTCGGTAATACTATCGATCCACACAAGCGAAAATAGGGAATAGATTTGATAAAGACCGATGGAACGAAGTAACTATACATAGCGACATTAAAGCACTCTATCTACTATATACATATACAGGTAATCTCCGATTTACATCGTTCCGATTTACTTTGTTTTGATATAACGTCGTTTACAAATAGGGGACAGTTTCTCCGTTTTACGTCGTTCATCGTTTCTATGTCCGATATAATGTCGAGTGAACCGCTGCAATGTATCGAATGCTTCTCCTTTCAATCGCTAGGCAGATGGAGAATTTGAGTTAATCATTTAATTAGTTAATCCCTTTATAACATACTAGCAGAAATACCCGGCGTTGCCCGGGGAAATTTGGTTCAAATCCGATCGGAATTCTAGATGATGCATGGTATTTAAGAATCCACTCGGCCGCCATTTTGAATAAAACGGGCAGAGAGAAGCAAAAGCCACGTATGAATTATTTCTGGTAGCCCTCCACAATTGTACCAAATTTGATTAAAATCAATAGGACTTGGGAAAATACGCGAAGTTTAATCAGTCCCCGCCGTCCAATTACGGATAAGGAAGTAGTCGTTTCCCACCTTTCTTACTATGTATAAGATATAGAGTTACCTGTTCTTTGAGAACATTTATTTTATTGAACAGTTTAGGCATCAGAACAGCTCGAAAAGAACTGTTCCATTCTTTCTGACATACAAAGTTATTTTGCTTTTTGTACAATTAATATAAAACATTTGGTATTAAAAAGTACCTACGGCCTTCCTATTTGTGAAGAAAGTATCTGTTGAAAGTTTGATTACTCTAGCTTTAATGGTGTGGAAATGTATAGATGCACAAATAAACAAACAAACTTTCATAAATATATAAGAGATAAATATATGGGAAAAACATGTCCGATTTACGTCGTTTCGATATACGTCGCAAGTTCTAGGAACACATCCCTGACGTAAATCGGAGGTTACCTGTAATTAGCCGAAGTAGGGGTGGTAGATGATCTGGGAGCTTTGCTGCACGTGCTTACGGCATATTGCCGAGAGAGTGGTGGAACTGCACGCGTGGGGAAATAACCGGTAAGAGACGGAGATTCCCAATCGTTTGTTCCCAGCAAATTGTGGTAGTAGGGGTAACGAAAAGAATGAGAATTGATGTATACTACCACAGTGTACTAAAATGTAGCTAACTGGCCTGTAACAATCTCGAAGTTTTGACTCCACCATTCTTCGTTTGCCATTACATTTTTTGTTCTGTTTACTCTGTGGAATTTCCGCGTGTTCCACTAGTTTGAAGGAAATGAGATGTGAGGACGTGTATATAATTTGAAGTCGTTCCACGACGTAAGAAGTTGTTAACAACAATTTAAAGTAATTTTTGCCAGTTTCTATTTAACCTATTCTATGTTAAATTACTTTTCTCAGCATCGATCGAATGTTGGCAACCCTAAAGACAATAAGAAGAATGTAATGCCAGGGGAAATTTTCCAATTGCAACAAATTGTGCATTTTCCAGACTGAAATGAAGACTGGATTCCCCTCTCCACCCCACCACCCAACCATATTCAACAGTAAGGCTTGGATTTATCGGAGAAATAATGTAAAGAAATTCTTTGTTTGTTGTGGTCTGCTTTCATGGTGTGTAAACCCCACAGTCTGTTATGGAAAAAACTCAGCCTTGTTAGCTTATTTAGTAAGGTTAGTAATAAAAAAAAAATACCCCAAATCATCATGACCCCTCGTAGGAAATGTAAATTCAATGACGATTTAAAGAAAGAGTTTGGATTTATTAAAAAAGTAAAACCTGAAGATGAACATGAAGTGCAATGTACTGTTTGTGGAACGAAATTTTTGGTTGCCCATGGCGGTCGTTCCAATATTAATGATCAAATGACATCCAAAAAGCATCAGAGAGCTCTGAATACAGCAAGTTTGAGCCAAACGCTTATGCCTTTTTTAAGAGACAGGAATTTGGAAAAGATGATTTTGTTTTAGCGGCAAAAGAAGCTACACATGCCTATCATACAGTGATGTACAACCACAGCTTTAGGTATATGGACTGTGCATCTCAACTTATTAAAGCTATGTATGAAAAAAAATTCAGCTGTGCCCATACAAAAACTGAAGCAATAGTTTTAAACATAATTTTTCCGAGTGTAAAAGATGAAGTTAAAGCTGATTTGAATGAATGTAACTTTATGTCATTATCCACAGACACTTCTAACCATAAGGATTTAAAATTGGTTCCAGTTATGGTTAAATATTTTAAGGCATACAAAGGGATTAAAATCAAGCTCCTAGAATTTAAAGACCTTCCAGGAAAAACCTCGAAATTGATTGGTAATGATTTAAAAGAAGTTTCAGATATTGGCTCAGACAACACAAATAGCAAAGTGGTCAAAACAATGTCTTAAAGGAAAATGTTGGGTCAGATGTGATAGAAATAGGATGTGCAGCACACATCGTTCACAACGCTGCTCAAGCAGCAGTCGATCAGCTCCCTTATGACATTGAGGCAATGGTTGTAAAGATGTACAAATATTTTTATATTTATACTGTTTGAGTGGAGAAACTGTAAGAATTTTGTTTGTTTGCTCAAACACAATACATATAAGAAGCTATTGGATATAGCAGTACACGTTAGTTGGCACTATTACCAGCAATCAAAAGAATAATTGACATATATCCAGGTTTATGTTCCTTTTTTCTCTCCGAAAACGCATGCCCAGCTGTTATTTGCAAATTTTTTGAAGATGCTACATCTGAATTATGGTTACACTTTTTACTAATTCAATTGAAATTATTTGATGACACTGTCCTGAAAATTGAAGAGAAGAATATTTCATTAATGGAAATAGCCACTGCCCTGGCTAATTTGAGAAATCAGATGATAGAAAGAAGAAAAGCCAAGTTTGTTGGAATCAGAGCTGCAAACCACTTCAAAATTTGGAGGTGGTTCGGTTCTAAATTTTTGGAAGTGGTTCGGTTCAGATGGGAATTTTGACAAGTGGTTCGGTTCGGTTTGCCGTTCGGTTCGGTTCAACTAAATTAATCATTTAAAATACTATCCAGAAATAATTTATCCAATATATACATCACACATTCAGTGTCAATCTATAAGTAAATCAATCAACAGTCATTATTATTTTAAATGAAAGAAGAATTTATTTAAAGAAAGGAAAAATTTATATTTTAAAAATTTATATTACAATCCCATCATCATCCTATATATTATGCGTGTAGTGAAGCTCCGTCCGTCATGTCGTATGAAGCCTCGCGTAATTATATCCGCGTATTTCTTGAGAACCGTTCGTCGTAAAGATAGGCAGTAAACGGCATTTTGTTTCTACTGGCTATGAGAGCCCTGGAAAAATATTTTCTTTTGCTAAAGTGTCCTGGGTTCGAATCCAGGAGACAATTATATTTTCCCATAAGTTTACACGGGATTTTCGATTTTTCAGAGTGCAAGGTATTTTTCCTTCGTTCATTAAAATATGTAAATATATTATTCTTCTTTTTTGCATTATTCGATGGGTAAAGCTTTACACTATCTTATGCTTGCAATGTTTACACGTTACGTGGTCAAATATTTCAAAGAATACGCATTCTTTTTCGAAATTTTTCAGATTTTTCGTACTCATACCGATTCATTTAAGGCCAATTTAACCTTCAAATAGACGAAAGAAAAGCGTTATTGTTATTTTCTCTTCATTGATAATCTAAATAAATGCTTGCATTGACCTCGCCTTTATAGTAGTTCCTGTAAGAAGTTAAAAGCATTCGTTGATAGACACTTGAAGGAAAGCAACTGTTTCTGAGTTCGTCTATCAAGGTGCAATGATAATCATTGGAACTAAGGCAAGGTAGAATTAAAAATTTTTCCCCTTTGAATATACCACGATATTAGGTATATTGAGTAACTCTGTAACATTGTAATCACGTAATTGTTCTAATATATTGCTGTAAAATCGCAGAAAATTTGAAAATACCAAGGGGTAGACCAGTGAAAAGGAGAGCTATTAGCCCAGCTACAACTGCCAGAGAAAGAAATAGGAGCCAGAGATCAAAGGAAGAGTATTGTAGGAAAGAGAGAGAAAGAGATGCGGAAGCTCATAGGATTGCCCGTGTAGATGAGGAGCGGGGAGTACAAGAAAGACAAAAAAATAGGGAAACACTTCAAATGAATAGGGAACAAAGAAGATGTAACCTAGGGCCGAACTATTTATTTGCAAGCATAGCTGCAACGGGCTGCTAGTCTTCATTTATTTATATTTAAAAAATTGTATTTTTAATCCTAACGTGATTTTTATGTGGATAACAATAGTATCAGAGAGGAAAGAGTTAGGCACTCTTTCCTTTGAAGCAAACCCGCTGGTTTTTCCAATGGAAATTCATGGTCTTTTCGATGGTCCGTACTTTGTGGATTGAGAGCGAACCGAAACCGAACCACTTTTGCAAAAAATTTTGGTTTGGTTTTCGGTTCATTGAAAAATTAATCAGTGGTTTCGGTTTGGTTCGCGGTTCAGCAAAATGACTGCGGTTCGGTTTGGTTCGGTTTGCAGCTCTGGTTGGAATGAAGGTGTCAATGATGGTTGAATCACTCAAAGACGAAGGTGAATTAATGCCTGAGACATTCTATAAGACAGTCGATATTTTCTTCCAGACTGCATTGAATTATTTAGAAGAATGGACGAGAAACTTTAAATTTGTTTCCATCTTTGAATGTACAACCTCTCACTTGATCGGAGGGAGGTGATTCGATGGTAAATTGCCTATACTCCAGGGGCAAACAGAGTTTGTCCTGGTTTAGCTGATCCGAAATTTGGTCACCTTAAACATAGGTCATATGGATGGCGATAAAAAGTTTGGGGGAGAGAGAGCTTAATTCAATAATTATTTTCTTATAAGTTTACATGTAATTTTCGATGTTTTACATTTTCTTCCTTCATTCATCTAAATAGGTAAATGTGGAGCAGTTTTCTTCATTTTTGCCTTACTGTGTACTATGTTATTCTTGCGATGTTTACATGTTAAACGGTCAAAGTTTTAGTTTCACTAAATCCTTTACATTCATCGGTCACTTTATCTAATATTTAAATATCATCATCAGTGTTTTTCAATCCACTGATGGATGAAGGCCTCCACCAGACTTGTCCAGTTTTCCCTGTCAACTGCCTCCCTCCTCCAAGTTTGCCCCAAGAACTTAACGAGCTCTCTGTCCCACCTGTCTTTCAGTCTTCTTTTCGGTCTCTTCATGTTTCTTTGGAGCCATTCAATGACACTGGACGTCCAGCATGGATCTAAGAAAATTCACCCACCACAATTCACCGAAACAATTCATCGACCACAATTCACCGATTCATAATTCACCGAAACCACAATTAACCGAATCACGATTCATCAAAATGTAAATTAACCGAACCACAATTCATCGAATGTATTATTCATCGAAATTTCCAATTCACCTTATGAAGATGGGGGGAGAGGAGAAGTAATATAAACGAAATGTTGGCAACATTGACATCTTTTGACTGATTATAACAATTGGAAAAATAATAAGTAACAATAAACCATTAACGTTTAAGGAGGTGTGGGTATGGAGAGGAAAGAAGGAATATTAAAAAGTATAACAAAATGAAATCATGGATGCCTTTCCACTTTAAATAACTCGTACATGAATAATAAATAAACAAATTAGGCTCACGGGAGTAGGGGAAGGTTAAACATTTCAAAACGGAATACTGGTACCATGGGTGTCATTCGATTGCAATTAACTTGTAGATGAATAATAAACAATAAATAAACAAATTACACACTCAAGGCATATGGTAGGGGGAGGAAAGGGGGAAGGTTGAACATTTCAAAACAGAATACTGGCACCATTGGTGTCATTCGATTGCAATAAACTCGTAGATGAATAATAAACAATAAATAAACAAATTACACACTCAAGGCATATGGTATGGGGAGGAAAGAGGGAAGGTTATACATTTCAAAATGGAATACTGGCACCATTGGTGTCATTCGATTGCAATTAACTCATAGATAAATAATAAACGATAAACAAATTACGCACTCAAGGAATATGGTAGGGGGAGGAAAGAGGGAAGGTTAAACATTTCAAAATGGAATACTGGCACCATCGGTAATTGTGGTTTTGGTGAATTGTGAATCGGTGAAT
This sequence comes from Uropetala carovei, assembly GCA_036926305.1. Classification (NCBI taxonomy): domain Eukaryota; kingdom Metazoa; phylum Arthropoda; class Insecta; order Odonata; family Petaluridae; genus Uropetala; species Uropetala carovei. The sequence goes on along the minus strand of JAXCHB010000180.1, from coordinate 671,096 downwards.
TGTGGTTGATGAATTGTGTTTCGGTGAATTGTGGTCGGTGAATTTTCTGTAAGCTGGTCATTTCTTCTAGCAATATGGCCCACCCACCAGGGCCGCCGAGAGACAGCATGGGCCCTGGGGTAAATACCATCGCTAGGCCCCTTTTCTTTGTTTTAAGTTCAAAAAGGGTACCGGGCCACTCGACAGGCCCAGGACAGCCGACTCCCCCTCCCCCCTTCTCTACAGTATTGGCTCGCAGTATGATAAGCAGAAATTGTCAAATTCCATCCAGTTAAAATTTTTTATCAAAATTACATATAAAATATATGTTGATACTATATGTATCACATCATAATTAGACTTGGTATGTTTCGATTAATGTCGATAAACAGCAAATTTGTAAAAATCAAATATTCGACAAAATTTAATTGCCATTGATAAATGTAGGTTTTTCATCACTAAATGTTTTGCGAAATTACGTCATGGTTTTTTAATTTGGTTTTCCAAATTAACACCTTAAATGTACTTTAGTACCAAAAAAGCAATGCGTAAAAAAATCGGTATTTGTCATAACAGACGACCACATTTGAATTGGAATTTCCTAAACTTTGCATTGTTAGGTCCCTCGTGACATTTTTAAAAAACTGCGTATCTTGCGCAGCAACAGAGTCCAAAAGTACGAATTACATTAAGAGTAAATCATACAATTAGTATGAATGAATACCAATCGCCAGATGTTCCTATAGTACTTGAACTAATAAATTCTCATAAAATTTGCATTTCTAGGGGCCATACCGATAATCCATCCTCTGAAGGAGAGTTTCCCTACATAATCGTTCCAAGTTTGCGTTCTAGGCATTTTTCTAGATTCCTACTGATTTTTTACCAACATCACAACTTTTTCCTTCATAATATTTACGTATAAATTTCATTGTATATTATAATAGTGTAACATTAAGTTTGTTATTGAATGGTCATGATTTCATAATTGTACGATTCAATGAAGTAAGTCATTTATTTATGTGCTTTTAGTAAAGTTTAATTTGATGGAAATTATCGTCGTGTCAGCTTTATATGCGATATTAAGTGTACTTAAATATTCCAAGTTCAACATTATAAAATATGGTCAATAAAGAAGGAAAGGCTACCATATCGCTAAAAAAATTGGGAGTAAACAATATTGTTCTTTAGAACTGACCGTACGACGACACTCCAAGTGCTAGTGGGTCCGGACCTCGGACCCAAAGATGGAATTTTCCTAATGGGAGAAAAATGAGAGTAGTGGGGAGGAGTTTCAGGGTGCTAAGGGGTGATAGAAAAGAGTATGATGACATCGGCATATAAACTTGGACTATTTGAAGTTGATATCTTTTATTTATTTGAGGCACTAGTCTAGCAGCCCGCTCGGATGAACTTTCCATTTCCATGATATTATTCTTCAATTTTTTGTTGATGATGAATCCAACTCCTCCTGTTCTTCCTGTGTCAGTTCACCTGTAATAAAAAATATGTCCACTCTTCAACTCCAATAGGCGTTCACCTTTTCTTCTCACCTCACTAAGCCCTAAAATGTCCCACTTGATCTTCTCCAGTTGTTCTTGGAGCTCTTGAAGTTTATCTTCACTGGACAAAGTCCAGCAGTTAAAGGTAGTTAGGTTGAGGTTAAAGGAATTGGGTAAGGATGAGAAAGAGTGGCAGTGGGCATTTAACCTCCGGGGATTCTTAGCACCCTCTGCCTGCATGCCTTGTTCCTGACCACTGCCACGGTCAGAGGCAATCCAGCCTCCGGAGAATGAGGGCCGTTTTTTATGGGTGTACATGTCATGGGGGGATTGTGGGCCTTAAAACAGTACGCTGGCCCAGAGCGGGTTGGTGAGTACCTCTTTCACTGTGGCCAGAGATATTGCAGAAAGACCACAGCCAGTGGACACTTATTTGGTGTTGTGGACGTCCATGGCGATAGAGGAAGGCTTTTTCTTGGAGCTTTCAGGCATCCGCCCTTCTTCGGCACAAAAGTATTACTAAAACTAAAACTAAAACTAAGTGTCTCACTGGGGGTAGAGGGGATGGGAAGAGGATGGGGTTCGTGGAGAGGAGGCTAGAGTATTTGGGGTGGGGGTGTCAGCAAAGGTTTAGACCAGGAAAGAAAGAGAGTGGAATATTTCTATGTGGGCCAATTCCCATTGGCAGAGTTGTGTTGCGGGAGAGTCTTTTGGAGCGGCTGAATTGTTTTGACTGCAAAACATCTATTGAAGGGTAAGGAGTGACTTAATGCTTGATCAGGGTTCTACGACAACTCGTCGCAGTCAATTTGTCACTCCTCAATTCTTCGCACGCCAATTCGTCGCAGGACTAACTCGTCGCACGTCAATTCGTCGCAGGATGAACTCGTCGCACATTGCCCCATAAGGAAAGTCCGTATATCGGTGTAAGGGTTTTTAAGTTTGATTTTTAAAATTATTTCCCGTCAAGTTTCAAACTCATGATTTAAATTATCATAAAGATTTAGCATTAATTATTAGTTATCATCGAAAAAAGTTGAATCAAAGCCAGTATTCAATCATGGACAATGTTGCCTATTCATGAGTTTCACGCTTACAAAACATAAAAGTAAACATTTCAGAAAGGCATAATTACACAGGAAATAGAGCTGGATTTGACAAAAGTAATACAAAAGGATATCAAATTATCGTTATATTTACAGGCACTTACACTTCTTTAAACATAAAACGTCATATCTCGGCTTCTATTAATCCAATAGGGACAATTATTTTTATTATACCTCTTGAGACATTGATTATAACAACTGTAGAAACCAAAAACACATATTATAAGTCACACGCCTTTGAAAAATTAAAACTTTACTCATAAAACCTTCTGCTATCTGCATTTTTATTTCTCTTTAAACATAAAATGTCATATCTCGGCCTCTATTCATCGAAAAAGGACAATTTTTTTCGTTGTACCCCATGAAAGATTGCTTATAACAATGACAGAAATTAAAAACATATATTATTACTCAAACGCCTTTGAAAAACGAATAACTTTTCTCATTCACCGAAATTCCTGCTTGGGACATGAAAAAGCCAGTTTGCGGAAAACTTTTTCCCTAATTGAGTTAGAGTGATACATTAAGAAAAGAAAATGTGCATAAATGTTTAAATTTACTTTTGGAAATAACACTAATCAAATATCATTTGTAGTTCTCATGATATGGTGTATAAACAAAAGTGCGGTCTCCTCCGGCCGAGAAATTGACCGAAGCGATGTTTTCACGTTGTGCCTCCTTAACGTTTTTTAAACCGAGGCTGTCTAAAGCCATCCAACATATTTTGTGGTACCCAATTTATAATTCAACTAGCAGAATTTCCCATTGAATTTCAACTGATTTAGTGACGATACTACAGTACAACATACAAACTCTTTAAAATATATAGTAGATACTTTATAAATTACAATTAGCTTTTCTTAACAATTAATCATATTTTTGATTGTAACAATCCGTTTCTGAGCCTATTGCATTCAAATATAACGATAATTTTATTTCCTATCATATTACTTTCGTGAAATCCAGCTTCATTTCTTGTGTAATTATGTCTCGGTGAAATATTTACTTTTATGTCTTGTAAGCAAGAAACCTGTGAAATAGCAACATACAGTTGTACTGAGACCGTGTAACATCTAAACTTCGCAGGAATAAGATAGTATAGTTTTATTCGTCGAATAAAGCAAAAACGAAAAAAATCTGTCCATATATACGTATTTTGATGCTTGAAGGAAGAATACCTTGCAAGTTAAAAATGGATTCATACGTGTTATCTTATGGAAAAATGTTAATCCCTTATACTGGCAGCACTGATTAATCCTGGTTGACCAAATCATGACCATTAACTATGTTAGGATGTAAGGAAGAATCGTACCAAATTAGGTTATTCTAGCTTTTATTGTTTAGGAGGAGTTCCATGAACAAACCAATAAACACACACCTCAAAATGTATTATAGTAGATAGACTAATGAAAGCCGAGCCTTATTAATTTTAATTTTTTCACTCAAAAAATAATGCCAACTTATAATAATAAATAAGTATTCTCAATTTGAGGTATACTTTTGATAATATTATAATGATACTAGCTGAAGTGCTTGTTGAAGTCCAACTTCGACCGTATAACATGTAAACATTGCAAGAATAATATAGTGCACAGTTTTAACCATCGAATAAAGCTAAATGAAGAAAATTGGTCCATATTTAGGATTTTGATGATTGAAGGAAGAAAATCTTGCTCCGTGAAAAATCTAAAATTACGTGTTAACTTATGGGGAAATAATAATTGAATCAAGCACCCCCTGTCCCCAAATTGTTTTATCGTCATATAGTCTATGTTACCCGCAGGCATAAATTATAGATCTATGCGAAGTGTGGTGACGACATCTTCAAAGATGTGGAAATCACAATTTGTGAATAATATACGTCTAATTATTTACATTACTGACACAGTTTTAAAAACTGTTTGCTTATGGAGAACTCTGTGCCACACGAAAATATCATTAAAGCTATTTATTATTAATACCAGCACTACTTATAATCGTGCCAAGTATCATGTTTCTAGCACATCGGGAAGTGCCTCATCATTTGTATCCTCCTCCTATATCTTATGTAAGATGCTTCTATATATAATAGATATCAACAATTATTTGGTTGCCATGTAAAGAAAGCAAAATCGCAGACAGAAATTGAAAGATAATATTACCAACATTAAATGTTTACTCATTTATTTATTTTAATTATTTTTCCGTCGGTTACAAATGTAATATGGAAATCGTCCAATATACAGAAGTGACAATCATACAAATGCATTGGATTCAACTTCGGTGACAGTGGGAGTTGTCATGTTAATTTATATTTGGTATTGTAATAAAACTGATAAAATCACGTCTTTTTCTGATTCTAAACCAGAGATCACTAACGCAAATTGTACGCAGGCCAAAAATGAAAAAATTACACTTCAAGAGGACTAAAAATATTTTTAAATTAAAGAAATTCTTTGACACTGAGCTGGGCCGAATTATATAATTAGAATAAGATCATGGAGAAGGCCACATAAAATTGTACTGATCACTATTATAAATTCAAAATTACAAGAGATATTTCAATTTTAAGTCAACAAGCAAGAAAACGCACTAATATTACTAAACAAAAACTGCTTGAATGGTTGTCCTATTTAGTAAATACTCCCTTGCTGTTGAATAAAATTCAATGACTTCATTGCTAAATTTATTTGTTTCTTCATCTTTACACTCCTGCAATATTTCTTTAGTTTTATCAGGCAAAAATTTATCAGATATTGTACTAGCAATCATTGCAATTGTTTTGTCAACAATGTTTTTATCTCTATCAAAGTGATGTTTGTTTTCTCAATCTTTAATATCTGGCCATTCATGGATTGCAAGAAGTATGGTACAAAAATATTCTTATCCCAAAGCATTAATTAAAAAATCCAAAATGAAAATATGAGCCTTTTCATCAGACATTAAATAATTTTTAAGCTTTCAAAACTTTTTAAAATTCGTTCACTTGCAGTACATAGTGATAACCAACAAGTATTCAAATGTGATAGCTACTTACTATATTCTACAACAACAAAATCACACAACACCATTAAACGTACCATTCGAACAGTGAACGTGTGAAAATAAGAAAACACTCAATTAATTAATAAAAAACGTATGCATTGGAATTCTTGGTCATTGAAAACAAGTACGAAGAGTGCTCCTATAAACCGGGACAATTGGGCGTCCTGAAAAAAATTTTCGGGACACCGGTACTGACGACCAAATTCTGGGATAAATCCCCGAAAACCGGGACGTATGGACACCATACTCCAACATGCTGTCCCAAATTACAACATTTTATATATTTTATATATACCTCCATATCATACGTTTTCCCGATCACATGTTAGTATCCAGAAACTGAAAATTGGTTAACCAGCCCATTATTCCTCTAAAATCTGTGTCTAACATGCTCTCGCAAATTGCAACATTTTATATATACCTCTGCATTATACGTTTTCTCTATCACATCCTTGTACTGAGAAATTGAAAATTGGTTGACCAGCCCATAATATTTGCCTCTAACATGCTGTCGCTAATTGCAACATTTTATATATACCACTGCAATATCTGTTTTCTCTATCACGTTTTAGTACCCAGAAACTGATAATTGCTTCACCAGGCCATTATTCCTCTAAAATCTGCATCTAACATGCTGTCGCAAATTGCATCATTTTATATATAACTCCGTATTTTATGTTTTCTCTATCACATCTTTGTACTGAGAAACTGAAAATTGTTGACCAGCCCATAAAATTTGCCTCAAACATGCTGTCACTAATTGCAACATTTTATATATACATCTATATTGTCTGTTTTCTCTATCACAATTTAGTACCCAGAAACTGATAATTACTTCACCAGGCCATTATTCCTCTAAAATCTGCATCTAACATGATGTCGCAAATTGCAACATTTTATATATAACTCCGTATTTTATGTTTTCTCTATCACATCTTTGTACTGAGAAACTGAAAATTGTTGACCAGCCCATAAAATTTGCCTCTAACATGCTGTCACTAATTGCAACATTTTATATATACATCTATATTGTCTGTTATCTCTATCACAATTTAGTACCCAGAAACTGATATTTGCTTCACCAGGCCATTATTCCTCTAAAATCTGCATCTAACATGCTGTCGCAAATTGCAACATTTTATATATAACTCCGTATTTTATGTTTTCTCTATCATATCTTTGTACAGAGAAACTGAAAATTGGTTGACCAGCCCATAAAATTTGCCTCTAACATGCTGTCGCTAATTGCAACATTTTATATATACCGCTGCAATATCTGTTTTCTCTATCACGTTTTAGTACCGTGACAATGAAATTTGGTTGACCAGCACATTGTTCCTCTAAAATCTGCCTCTAACATGCTGTCGCAAATTCCAACATTTTAAATATACCTCCGCATCACACGTTTTCCTTATTAAATCTTAGTACCGAGAAACTGAAAATTGGTGAAACAGGCCATAAAATTAGCCTCTAATATGCTGTCGCAAAGCGACATTTTATATATACATCTGTATTATTTGTTTTCTCTATCACATTTTAGTACGCAGAAACTGAAAATTGCTTCACCAGGCCATTATTCCTCTAAAATCTGCATCTAACATGCTGTCGCAAATTGCAACATTTTATATATAACACCGTATTTTATCATTTCTCTATCATATCATTGTACTGAGAAACTGAAAATTGGTTAACTAACCCATAAATTTGCCTCTAATTTTGCTCTCGCAAATTGCAACATTTTATATATACCGCTGCAATATCTGTTTTCCGTATCACGTTTTAGTACCCAGACACTGAAATTTGGTTGACCAGCACATTGTCCTCTAAAATCTGCCTCTAACATGCTGTCGCAAATTCCAACATTTTAAATATACCTCCGCATCACGCGTTTTCTCTATTAAATCTTAGTACTGAGAAATTGAAAATTGGCTGACTAGCCCATAAAATTCGCCTTTAACATGCTGTCGCAAATTGCAACATTTTATATATACCTCTGCATAATTTTTTTTCTGTATCACATTTTAGTCCCAGAAACTGAAAATTGGTTTACCATCCCATTATTCCAGTAAAATCTGCCTTTAACATTGTGTTGCAAATTGCAACGTATATATACCTCTGAGTTATCTGTTTTCTGTTTTACATTTTAGTACCTGTATACTATTATTGGTTGTCCAGTCAATTATTCCACTAAAATTTCCTCTAACATGCTATCGCAAATTGCAACATTTTATTTATACCTCAGAATTATCTGTTTTCTCTCTCACATTTTAGTACCCAGAAACTGAAAATTGGTTGAACAGCCCATTATTCCTTTAAAATCAGCCTCTGACATGTTGTCGCAAATTGCAACATTTTAAATATACCTCTGCAGTATATGTTTTCTCTATCACATTTTAGTCCCAGAAACTGAAAATTGGTTGTCCAGCCCATTATGCCACTAAAATTAGCCTCTAACATGCTGTCGCAAATTGCAACATTTTATATATACCTCTGCATTATCTGTTTATTCTATCACAATTTAGTACCCAGAAACTGAATATTGGTTGAGCAGCACATTGTTCCTCTAAAATCTGCCTCTAACATGCTGTCGCGAATTGCAATATTTTAAATATACCTCCGCATAATATGTTTTCTCTATCACATATTAGTACTGAGAAACAGAAAATTGGTTGAGCAGCCCATAAAATTTGCATCTAATATGCAGTCGCCAATTGCAGCATTTTATATGTACCTCTGCAGTATCTGGTGTCTCTATCACATTTTAGTACCCAGGACTAAAATTTGGTTGACCAGCACATTGTTCCTCTAAAATCTGCCTCTAACATGCTGTCGCGAATTGCAATGTTTTAAATATACCTCCGCATTATATGTTTTCTCTATCACATATTAGTACTGAGAAACAGAATATTGGTTGAGCAGCCCATAAAATTTGCATCTAATATGCAGTCGCAAATTGCAGCATTTTATATGTACCTCTGCAGTATCTGGTGTCTCTATCACATTTTAGTACCCAGAAACTGAAATTTGGTTGACCAGCACATTGTTCCTCTAAAATCTGCCTCTAACATGCTGTTGCGAATTGCAATGTTTTAAATATACCTCCTCATAATATGTTTTCTGTATCACATATTAGTACTGAGAAACAGAAAATTGGTTGAGCAGCCCATAAAATTTGCATCTAATATGCAGTCACAAATTGCAGCATTTTATATGTACCTCTGCAGTATCTGGTGTCTCTATCATATTTTAGTACCCAGAAACTGAAATTTGGTTGACCAGCACATTGTTCCTCTAAAATCTGCCTCTAACATACTGTTGCGTATTCAACATTTTATACATACCTCCGCATTATACGTTTTTTCCGTCACATCTTAGTCCTGAGAAACAGAAAATTGGTTGAGCAGCCCATAAAATTTGCATCTAATATGCAGTCACAAATTGCAGCATTTTATATGTACCTCTGCAGTATCTGGTGTCTCTATCACATTTTAGTACCCAGAAACTGAAATTTGGTTGACCAGCACATTGTTCCTCTAAAATCTGCCTCTAACATGCTGTCGCGAATTGCAATATTTTAAATATACCTCCGCATAATATGTTTTCTCTATCACATATTAGTACTGAGAAACAGAAAATTGGTGAGCAGCCCATAAAATTTGCATCTAATATGCAGTCGCAAATTGCAGCATTTTATATGTACCTCTGCAGTATCTGGTGTCTCTATCACATTTTAGTACCCAGAAACTGAAATTTGGTTGACCAGCACATTGTTCCTCTAAAATCTGCCTCTAACATGCTGTCGCGAATTGCAATGTTTTAAATATACCTCCGCATTATATGTTTTCTCTATCACATATTAGTACTGAGAAACAGAAAATTGGTTGAGCAGCCCAACAATTTGCATCTAATATGCAGTCGCAAATTGCAGCATTTTATATGTACCTCTGCAGTATCTGGTGTCTCTATCACATTTTAGTACCCAGAAACTGAAATTTGGTTGACCAGCACATTGTTCCTCTAAAATCTGCCTCTAACATGCTGTCGCGAATTGCAATGTTTTAAATATACCTCCGCATTATATGTTTTCTCTATCACATATTAGTACTGAGAAACAGAAAATTGGTTGACCAGCCCTTAAAATTTGCATCTAATATGCAGTCGCAAATTGCAGCATTTTATATGTACCTCTGCAGTATCTGGTATCTCTATCAAATTTTAGTACCCACAAACTGAAATTTGGTTGACTAACCCATTAATCCTGTGAAATCTGCCTCTAACATACTGTTGCGTATTCAACATTTTATACATACCTCCGCATTATACGTTTTTTCTGTCACATCTTAGTCCTGAGAAACTGAAAATTGGTTGAGCAGCCGATAAAATTTGCATCTAATATGCAGTCGCAAATTGCAGCATTTCATATGTACCTCTGCAGTATCTGGTGTCTCTATCATATTTTAGTACCCAGAAGCTGAAATTTGTTTGACCAGCACATTGTTCCTCTAAAATCTGCCTCTAACATGCTGTAACGAATTGCAAAATTTTAAATATACCTCCGCATAATATGTTTTCTCTATCACATATTAGTATTGAGAAACAGAAAATTGGTTGAGCAGCCCATAAAATTTGCATCTAATATGCAGTCGCAAATTGCAGCTTTTTATATGTACCTCTGCAGTATCTGGTGTCTCTATCACATTTTAGTACCCAGAAACTGAAATTTGGTTGACCAGCACATTGTTCCTCTAAAATCTGCCTCTAACATGCTGTCGCGAATTGCAATATTTTAAATATACCTCCGCATAATATGTTTTCTCTATCACATATTAGTACTGAGAAACAGAAAATTGGTGAGCAGCCCATAAAATTTGCATCTAATATGCAGTCGCAAATTGCAGCATTTTATATGTACCTCTGCAGTATCTGGTGTCTCTATCACATTTTAGTATGCAGAAACTGAAATTTGGTTGACCAGCACATTGTTCCTCTAAAATCTGCCTCTAACATGCTGTAACGAATTGCAAAATTTTAAATATACCTCCGCAGAATATGTTTTCTCTATCACATATTAGTACTGAGAAACAGAAAATTGGTGAGCAGCCCATAAAATTTGCATCTAATATGCAGTCGCAAATTGCAGCATTTTATATGTACCTCTGCAGTATCTGGTGTCTCTATCACATTTTAGTACCCAGAAACTGAAATTTGGTTGGCCAGCACATTGTTCCTCTAAAATCTGCCTCTAACATGCTGTCGCGAATTGCAATATTTTAAATATACCTCCGCATAATATGTTTTCTCTATCACATATTAGTACTGAGAAACAGAAAATTGGTGAGCAGCCCATAAAATTTGCATCTAATATGCAGTCGCAAATTGCAGCATTTTATATGTACCTCTGCAGTATCTGGTGTCTCTATCACATTTTAGTACCCAGAAACTGAAATTTGGTTGGCCAGCACATTGTTCCTCTAAAATCTGCCTCTAACATGCTGTCGCGAATTGCAATATTTTAAATATACCTCCGCATAATATGTTTTCTCTATCACATATTAGTACTGAGAAACAGAAAATTGGTGAGCAGCCCATAAAATTTGCATCTAATATGCAGTCGCAAATTGCAGCATTTTATATGTACCTATGCAGTATCTGGTGTCTCTATCACATTTTAGTACGCAGAAACTGAAATTTGGTTGACCAGCACATTGTTCCTCTAAAATCTGCCTTTAACATGCTGTCACGAATTGCAATATTTTAAAGATACTTCCGCATAATATGTTTTCTCTATCACATATTAGTACTGAGAAACAGAAAATTGGTTGAGCAGCCCAAAAAATTTGCATCTAATATGCAGTCGCAAATTGCAGCATTTCATATGTACCTCTGCAGTATCTGGTGTCTCTATCATATTTTAGTACCCAGAAACTGAAATTTCGTTGACCAGCACATTGTTCCTCTAAAATCTGCCTCTAACATGCTGTCGCGAATTGCAATGTTTTAAATATACCTCCGCATAATATGTTTTCTCTATCACATATTAGTACTGAGAAACAGAAAATTGGTTGAGTAGCCCATAAAATTTGCATCTAATATGCAGTCTCAAATTGCAGCAATTTATATGTACCTCTGCAGTATCTGGTGTCTCTATCACATTTAATACCCAGAAACTGAAATTTGGTTGACCAGCACATTGTTCCTCTAAAATCTGCCTCTAACATGCTGTCGCGAATTGCAATATATTAAATATAACTCCGCATTATCTGTTTATTCTATCAAATTTTAGTACACAGAAACTGAAATTTGGTTGACCAGCACATTGTTCCTCTAAAATCTGCCTCTAACATGCTGTCGCGAATTGCAATATTTTAAATATACCTCCGCATAATATGTTTTCTCTATCACATATTAGTACTGAGAAACAGAAAATTGGTTGAGCAGCTTATAAAATTTGCATCTAATATGCAGTCGCCAATTGCAGCATTTTATATGTACCTCTGCAGTATCTGGTGTCTCTATCACATTTTAGTACCCTGAAACTGAAATTTGGTTGAGTAACCCATTATTCCTGTGAAATCTGCCTGTAACATACTGTTGCGTATTCAACATTTTATACATACCTCCGCATTATACGTTTTTTCTGTCACATCTTAGTCCTGAGAAACTGAAAATTGGTTGATCAGCCCATTTTTCCACTAAAATTGCATCTAACATGACGTCGGAAATTGCAACATTTTATGTATATTATGTATTTTTGATATAGGTAGGGAAAACAGTCTTACGAAGATGGAAATATAAGAACTTCCTACAAGTTGTAGTGAATTACATTTAATTGTATATAACTATTATAATTTTCTTAAATACAATACACTAATATGAGTATAATATTTTATTGAGAGCTTCAGTTTATCACACACGTCATTATTAAAATAATGCAACAATAGAATAAATGCAACTCACAAAAAAATTTCTCCAATTTCAAATACTATGGTCAACAATATCTCGATTATGCCATATGTGCAACCTGTCACATTTAAAGGTTTGCTCTTCAGGAGGAATAACACAGAAATAATCTTGGGATGCTGGAGAAAATGGATGAGAGAAGAAAATGGAAAAATGTTAACACTGAAGAAGGTAGAGCCAATTATAGATGCATAAACAATGAGTTGAGAAGGGTAACAGATAAAGCTAGGAATAACATAGAAATAATCTTGGGATGCTGGAGAAAATGGATGAGAGAAGAAAATGGAAAAATGTTAACAGTGAAGAAGGTAGAGCCTATTATAGATGCATAAACAATGAGTTGAGAAGGGTAACAGATAAAGCTAGGGAAATTTGAATAAAAGAAAAATGTGAGGAATTATAACAGATGGAGAAGTTAGGATGTACGATATGATGTATGCTAGGGCACTGGAGTTAGAAGATAATAGCCCAATGGGATTCGTGGTAAAGGAATTATGAATACAGATGGAAAAATAGTCGCAGAACCAAAGGATGTAGCACAGGTATGGGAAGAATACATTAAGGAACTATACAAAAAGCAGGCAGGATCAGTACAAATGGAACTGGAAGAAGAGAATTGCATTGAAGAAGACAACTTTGGACCAAGTATTATGAAAAACGAAGTAGAAAAGGCAATACTGGAACTAAAGAAAGGAAAAGCTACAGGCAGCGATGGAATACTGGCAGAGGTACTTAAAGTCATGGGATCGGAAGGACTAAAAGTGATTACAAAATTAATTAACAAGATTTACGACTCGGGAGAGTGGCCTCAGGATTTCTTAGATGTAACAATGATCCCTCTAAAGAAGAAGCCAAAGGCAATGCAGTGTAAAGACTACAGAACGGTATCCCTACTGTAACACACTTCGAAGATCATCAAGAGGATTCTTAATAAAAGACTATAGAAAAAGGCTGAAGAAATGCTAGGGGAAGATCAATTCGGCTTCAGAAAAGGACGAGGAACCAGAGATGCTATCGGTGTAGTGAGAATCATATCAAAAAGGGCAATAGAGTACAGTCAAGATTGCTGCGTATGTTTCGTCGACTGGCAGAAGGTCTTTGATGGAGTAAATTGGGTAATGTTGATGAGGATATTAAAGGATATAGGTGTAGACTGGAAAGACAGTAGACTGATAAGTAACCTATATGTGAATCAAGTTGTAAAGGTCAGGTTGGTGAATGCGGATACCAGCGGAGTACATATCGGTAGAGGAGTAAGACAGGGCTGCTGTCTATCGCCGATTCTATTCAATATATATGGAGAGAGGCTAATGTAGGAAGCGTTAGAAGGTACGGGAGATTTCAAAATCGGAGGAAGGTTTATAAATACTTCTAGCAAGAAAGGAAAAGGAACTCCAGAAAATGATAGATAGACTAGTGAAAACAGGTTGAAAATACAGTATGGAAATTAATACAGAAAAATCCAAAGTTATGCGAATATCAGTAAAGAAGAAGAAAATTTGAACATAAGTATTGGAGGAAAGCCATTAGAACAAGTTTCAGATTATAAATACCTTGGAAGCATCATAACGAGAGAAGCAAAATGTACAGATGAAATCAGGACTAGAATAACAAAGGCAAAAGCCGCTGTCAGAAGAAAGAAACTCCTACTAACGGGAAATATAAAGCAGGAAATCTGCAAGAGGTTGATAAAATGCTATGTATGGAGTATAGCTTTGTACAGAGCAGAAACATGGACGCTAAGGAAAAATGATATTAAATACTTGGAAAGCTTCGACATGTGGACATGGAGAAGAATGCTGAAGATAAAATGGACAGATAAGGTGAAAAATGAGGAAGTACTACGAAGAATAGGAGAGAAGCGAACGATTATACAGACTATCAGAAAGAGGAAGGCGAACTGGATTGGGCATTACCTGAGGAGAGAGAGCATGATTAAAGAAGTGCTAGAAGGAAAACTGGATGGAAAAAGAGAAAGAGGTAGGAAAAGGTTTCAGCTGATAGACGACTTGAAAGGGAAAGAGAGCTATCAAGACATGAAGAAAACTGCAGAAAATAGGATTGTATGTAGAACCAAGTTTAACCATGAATAATCACGGACCTGTAAACGGACAGACTACCTATGATGATGACATCAATGATTTATTCATCAACTGAGATACATATAACAGGTGTTACAATATTAATATTTTCTGGTCACAGCACTTCCGAAGGACAGCAATGCAAAATAAGTTACTTCTGATACGTAAAAGTAGCTGAGCAGTTGCAGACCCTGTGTCATCCAATGATTACTGTTTCTTGGTGCACATAGGAAATGGTCACACCTCCCATTCCAAAGCTGCACACATCAATATAGCAGGTGACAGGCAAATGAATGAGCGACCACACCTTTGTGGTCTTGTCATGCTGTTGGAATAAAACAATTCTTTATAAAATTTAGACATGTTCATGTTAATGACACAGACTGGATTCTACCGATGGTTGGCCCCCCCACCACCTAGTAGAGGTGCTGTCCTAATTCCAGTTTAATGCAGATGCAATAACCTTGTAGTAGTCACAGAATGCAGTTACATTATAGAAATACAGGGTCACATCTATCCCTGAAACTAAAAAAAACACAAAGAATTAATAGCAATAAACACAATATCACTTTTAAACTCCGTTAAAAATGTACTGGAAGTCACTCCCAAAACTGAAAAAAATAGTGCCCTCAAGTGGAGGATTCTTGTATTGCAGCTGTTTTACATACATATATACAAAATATTGGAAAATGGTCAACTGATTGCTCTGATTAGGTAATGAACAATCAAAAATATATAGGTATTACATTTGCAGATGTACAATGTACACGAGTCTTATAATTCATGCATAAGGAGGATACTAATACTACTTGCATATGAATGAATGGTAAAGTGTCACTCAGAAGGTAACTGTATGAGAATGAAGGCAAAATGAGTCAGAAGAAATAATATTCAACTATTTTGGAAATATTTACACAAAGATACAATACATTAGAGGAAGACAGCTATTAAATACAAAAATAAGAATCAAGAGGAGAAAGAAGGGATATTTACACATAAGATACAATAAAAAGGGGAAGGAAAGTATTAAATAAGAGTCAGTAAGTAAGAGTCAGGAGAGGAAAGAGAAAGGAAAAAAGGCAATGTTTTGTTTTACATTTAGGATGGCTTCAGATGTTTATATAAAACTGGAAAATTATGGGGCTTCATAGCAACTTTTGTAACGTGTTAACTCTGAAGGAATTACACTTTTCAACCTGTAATTACATCAAACATGTATTTCCTGTAAGCATCTGTACTGAAAACCTGATCTGGAGTTTCTCCCAGAATTTCCTTTTCTGAAAACCATGACACAAACACACCCCAATTATATCCATCTTGCTGCAATGAATGTTTTGGGACTTGGACTGTCCATTCATTAGTCATTAAACAAAATACACGAGTTAAAAACTGAAGTAATTGCTTAATGCAACATTTATATTCCTCTTTAATGACATTGCTACTGGGATCATAAAAATTCATAAGTTTTTCAGTTGGATTTGCAACAGCGAGCATCCAATGTGAATTATTGGGATTAATAGGAATTATCAATTTCGAAGAACTTGAATACAATAATTTAAAGAAACTAGAATGTGATAATTCCGAAGGCCCTAAAATACACTGAGAAATAGCAGCATCAACAGGAGTAACATGCTTGATAGGAGAACATTTTTTGTGAAGAAAAGCTGATATAACAGTATCATACAACCATCCTCAGCAAAAATCAGGATAGAATTTATGAATGTATTTTATTTCAGAATCACTTATATGGCAATCTAATGATTTTAAATGAATTGCATTAACTGAAAAGTTGCCAATTCTGCACACAGGACTGAAAATACTGTTGTCTTTTGGTAATAGGTCAGTAAATGAGCGAACATCTTTGTGTAGCAACAAACTTTTTTTGTAACACTTTTCCTCTCCAAATCAGGTTTTTTGAAATGATGCTAAACAGGTTTCTTGTCTTTCATAGTTTTATAAAGCTTACGTTGTAGGCTAAGTTTTGAATTTGGAGGCAAAGGTGTGTGCACCATGACTGTAGGTTTACATACAAACTGTTCATTTTCTATTAACCCATTACATCTCTCCACAAGCAATACTTAAATAATTGCAATATGAACAACCAAAATGCAATATATTAACACAGTTTTTTCCCAATATGGCAGCACCTAAGGCTACTTGTTTCTGTAGCTGTTGTGTAAAATTCCTAAATACTCTGGAAAATGTCGTCTCATGTGGTTTTTGCGTACATACTTACCACTACAGATGCACCGAATTAAGTGATCTATCATTAAAAGCCGTCAGTGAATCTCCGTATATCCTTTGGATATGTTTATTCTGCCGAGCTGAAAATGGTAAACAAACTGCCAAAATGGCAGCAGAAATTCGTGAGCTTAAGGTAGAAATGTGTATCTTGAAAGAAGCCGTATCTGCAATAAACTATAGCAGAAAGCATAACAATGCTAGTGTTAAATCGCAAAGCATGAAAGCTGAGTATATTAACGTAACGAAAGAGATTTGTCCGGCAGAATCCGCTAGGGAAGGAGCTAAGAATGAGAGTATTACTCCAATTTCTGTCACTCAGGCTGACAACAATGACGAACGCCAAACTCCAGCGATGACCGCCGATGGCTTCAAAACTGTAAGTTACAGGAAAAGAAGACGGAAGGATTCCAGAGTGTTTGGATCTAATGAGGAAAAACAAGACAACGCAAACTTTAACGGTGTGCCCCTACGTGCTTGGGTCTATATCGGCAGAGTACAAACAGACACAACAGAAAATGATATCTGCTCGTATCTGAAAAAGAAATTTCCTAGGCACGATTTTATATGCGAAAAGCTCGGTCAGGGTGAACACAGTTCTTTTAAAATTGGAGCAAACTTCAGTCTTATTGATGACTTGTTCAAAAGTTCGACTTGGCCTACTGGTGTATCAGTGAGAAGATTTATAATTAGGAAAACTGGAAATAAAAGTGGAAATCAAAAATGGGTTGCTAATGATTCCACCACGAATAGTTTGAGTGACAGTGACAGAACACTCCCAACTGATCCTGTTGTCTTGACAGCACCATCCATGGTCATGTCCTCTGACCTTCCACCTGTTGCTCCTGTTAATTCCTCTAGCGGTGTTACTACCAGAGGTAAAGCTGGAGTCAACAAACCGAAACTCAGTGACTTTTAAGTGATGTTATTGATCCTAGCTCAAAGAAAAGCCTTAAAGTTCTGCACTTAAATATCCAATGCGTTACAAATAAAATTGATCATTTGGAATTTCTTTTATCTGAAATCAACCCTGATATTGTGTGTGTGACCGAACATTGGTTGAAAGACAGTGAAATTAGTCTATTAAATTTTCCTGGGTATATGGTTATCTCTTCCTACTGCCGAAATCTGTCTAAAAATGGTGGTGTATTAACATTATTTAGAAAAGGATTGCAGTCTGGTGAGTTAAAAACTGTCAGTAATCTTTGCATTGAAATTGATTTTGAATGCTGTTTTGCCGATTTAGTGATTGATAAATGCCATATCTCCATTCTATGTTTGTACAGATCACCTAATGGTAACTTCATAGTATTTAAAGAAAAATTGGCAGATGCCCTTGATATAATATCAAGGCACTCCAAACATATTATTGCATGTGGCGACTTTAATGTGGACTTTAGCACTCACAATACCATGAAATTAGAATTGCTCGATATATTTCTGTCATATAATATTAACCCTACAATATTTGAATCAACCAGAATAACTTCTAACTCCTCCACAACCATTGACAACATTCTCACAAATATTAAAGTAAATGAAGGTACCACTGTGGATTTTCATCTATCTGACCATAAGGCTCAGTTAACCTCAGTATTCCCACCTTGTAATTTTGATATGAATTACAATGATGTAACTCCAAAAAGGCTCTTCTCTTCTTCGGCTAGAAATAGATTCAGCAACAGTCTTCAGGCCCAAAACTGGGATACAATTTTTGGTACGGACTGTGTCAATGACAAGTTTGAAAGTTTCTTTACATTATTTTATCATTATTTCAATGAATGTTTTCCTCTTTCAAGTAGGAAGACATGCAGAGCTAAGGCTAAGAGCTGGGTTACTCCCGAGCTTGTTCTACTTTCTCAGGAACTTAAACATCTATTCTCAATATATAAATTGACTAATGATCCTAATGACAAAAAGCACTATAATACCTGCAAAAAAATGTATACTAAATTAGTTACTGAAGAAAAATGAAATTTCAATGTGAATGTTATTAATCTTGCATACAACAAATCCAAAATTGCCTGGAAAGTTATTAATAATACAGTTGGCCAATCTGTTAGCCACCATCCAATCGATATGATAAATTGTGAGAATATGTCAATCACAGATCATGTTGAAATAGCTAATAACTTCAATACACACTTTTTAGGCTCTGTAGGTAACGGATAAAATTAGCTTGAAGCATTCTGCTGGCTGGGATGACATTCCATGCTCACTCCTGAAGGGTAATATTAAACTTCATATTTTATCCCCATTGACTAATATTGTTAATGCTGCCATATCCTCTGGAGTATTTCCTGATAAACTTAAAATTGCCAAAGTTGTCCCTATTTTTAAGAAAGGCGAGAATGATAACATGGATAATTACCGACCTATATCAATATTGTGTCTTCTCTAAAATCCTTGAAACAATAATTGCAAAAAGAATGGTGAACTTTTTCACAAGGTTCAATATTATCTCTAAATGTCAATATGGATTCTTGAAAGGGAAGATCAACCGAAGTTGCAATTTACAGTTTCATTGATTCAGTCCTGAGTGGCCTTGATAACCATGATGATACGCTTGGGATATTTTATGATCTTTCAAAAGCATTCGACTCTGTGGACCATGAAATATTACTCAGAAAATTAAAATCCTATGGCATATCTGGAGTGGCAAATAACCTGATCAGATCCTTTCTAACAAATAGGAGACAGGCTGTTACGATTTATTCTTCCAAAGATAATAAAAAGTTCTCATCAAAGTATCTAAATGTTGAAAGAGGTGTCCCCCAGGGATCTGTGTTGGGACCATTGTATTTCCTTTTATATATTAATGACTTGCATTTATTTATTAATGGTGATCTGTATATGTATGCAGATGATACAAACCACTTGTTAAGAAATAAATATGATATTTCTGTTGCAGCTCAATATGCTATTCAAAGCATGGAGGACTGGTGTAATTCAAACTATGTCTTCCTAAATAAGTGTAAAACGACGTTCTTGCAATTTCACCCACCTCAGAAAAAAACTCTGGATTATTGTAATCTAAATTTCATTGATGGTTCCATGGTTAGGTCAACTGTCCATAAATGCTTAGGAGTTGAAATAAGTGATACCCTAAACTGGGAACCTCACATTAACTCTGTTTGTACAAAAGTGACTTCTGGATGTTTCATGCTGAGAAGGCTTATTACTGTTACAAATGAAGAGACTGTCCTTACTGTTTATTTTGCTCTTATTTATAGAAGGCTTAAATATGGCATTGCTGCTTGGGGCCACTCTTATCACGCTCTGCGACTTTTTAAGCTCCAAAAAATGGCAGTTAGAATCATTGCTAAAGCTAAAAGCCGTGCTAGCTGTAGAGGGATTTTCAAAAAATTTAAATTACTGACTTTACCAAGTATGTATATATTTTATTGTATTATGTTTATTAGAGAAACTTATAAATTATTAGAAATTAAGTGTAACATGGACGTTCATAGTCATAATACTAGAAGAAAAAAGGACTTGACTGCAACCTCGCATAACTTATCAATGTATGGTAACAGTCCTATATATATGGGTTGTAAACTTTTTAATAAGCTCCCTCCCTCTATCAAACAAGAGACCAGCATAACAAAATTCAGGAGATTGCTGAAGAACTTCCTGCTAGATAAATGCTTTTACTCGATCGCTGAGTTTGCCAATTAATGTACATGTTTAAATGTTTCTCTTTCTTTTTTGACTTGTCCTATATTTGTATGAACAAATCCCTGGATTAATATATTATTATTATTATTACAATATAACTCACCTACAAGACTAGTCTGAGAAATGCTGAATGACCACCAGAACTAGGACCACCACTCTCCAAGCATGCCAGCACAGGAATGACTCAATGCCAAAACCTTCATGCAGTATGTAATAGCTGATTCTTTTACCACATCCCTTTTTTGGTGCTAGTATCGGGTTTTCCAAGTCCATATTCTCTAAAACTCGATTTTTTAGCGATAGATTTTGACAAAAAACGTCGGCTTGTATTCAGGCAGATACGCTATATTTTGAAGTGTGTGTTTGTTGGTTTGTTCATGGAACTCCTCCTAAACAATAAAAGCTAGAATAACCTAATTTGGTATGATTCTTCCTTACATCCTAACTTAGTGAATGGTCAAGGTTTGGTCAACGGGAATTAATCAGTACTGCCAGTATAGTGGATTAACATTTTTCCATAAGATAACATGTATGAATCCATTTCTTGACTTGCAAGGTATTCTACCTTCAAGCATCAAAATACCGTATATACCCGAATATAAGACGACCCCCCATTTTGAACTCCTAATAAAAGGAAAAAATTTATTATGCACACAATGACAGAGGTTTATTATACCATTGACTATTAAACATTGAACCAATTGAAATAAGCAATTTTGTAGTGTTAGTTGGCATATACAGTTGCTTTCCTTCAAGTGTCTATCAACGACTGATTTTAACATCTTATAGGACCTACTATAAAGTCGACGTCAATGCGAGCGTTTACTTAGATTATCAGTGAAGAGAAGATAACAATAACGCTTTTCTTTCGTCTGTTTGAAGGTTTAATTGGCCTTAAATGAATTGGAGGCAACAATGAGTCTCCTTGGCAACACCCGGAATGAGTACGAAAAATACGTAAAAATTCGAAAACATTTGCGTATTTCTGAAAATCTCAACCGTGTAACATGTAAGAATCGCAAAAATAAGATAATATACAGTTTTATCCGTCAAATAAAGCAAAAACGAAGAAAATCGGTCCATATTTACGTGTTTTAATGTATGAAGGAAAAAAACCTTGCACTCTGAAAAATCGAAAATCCCGTGTAAACTTATGGGAAAATATGTCTCCTAGATTCGAACCTGGGACACTTTAGCAAACGAAAATATTTTTCCAGGAACCTCATAGCCGGTAGAAACAAAACGCCATTTATCGCATATCTTTTACGACGAACAGTTCTCGAGAAATACGCCGATATAATTACGCGAGACTTCATACTCACGGACGCACGCAGCTTCACTACGCGCATAATATGTGGGATAAAATTCAAAAGAGTATTTGTATTCGAATACATTTGAATCGATTCAATTTCTACTACTACTTTTAATAATCGATTGTTTCGATTGATTTAAAGAATCGAATATTTCGATTATACTCTGCATTCGGTTCCTTTGTCAGTCAAATTATTACGCACCGCGCGATAATAAGACGACTAGCGATTTTTCGGTCATAAAAATTGGAACAAAACCTCGTCTTATATTCAGGTATATACGGTACGTAAATATTGACCGATGTTTTTCGTTTTTGCTTTATTCGACGAATAAAACTATACTATCTTATTCCTGTGAAGTTTACGTGTTACATGGTCGTAGTTTTCAGAAATATGCTATTTGTTTCGAAATTTTGTGGATTTTTCGTACCACTCCCGGGCGATGCCAAGGCAGCCATCCTTGTTACCTCCGATTAAGCTAGCTTCAATGAAGCTTATAAATAGACGAAAGTTTAGCGTTATTCAATTCGCACTTTTGTTTAAGCAGCGAAAAGATCGATGTTTATTGATAGCAACGTAAATAGATACTGAATATTATTCAGGAAGCCTTTATTGATGAAAGTAATTGAACCTTCTTTCGTCTACTGAATAATGGAATCTTACATTTTTTTTAAGTAAAATAATTATATTTTACATTATAATGTTTATTAACGTAAATAAGCTCACGTATCTGGTGTAAATTTACCAGAGTCAGTGTTCAATCATGGACAACTGTATGTTGCTTTTTCACGGGTTTCTTGCTTACAAAACATAAAAGTAAATATTTCACCGAGACACAATTACACAAGAAATGAAGCTGGATTTCACGAAAGTAATATGATAGGAAATAAAATTATCATTATATTTGAATGCAATCGGCTCAGAAACGGATTGTTACAATCAAAAATATGATTAATTGTTAAGAAAAGCTAATTGTAATTTATAAAGTATCTACTATATATTTTAAAGAGTTTGTATGTTGTACTGTAGTATCGTCACTAAATCAGTTGAAATTCAATGGGAAATTCTGCTAGTTGAATTATAAATTGGGTACCACAAAATATGTTGGATGGCTTTAGACAGCCTCGGTTTAAAAAACGTTAAGGAGGCACAACGTGAAAACATCGCTTCGGTCAATTTCTCGGCCGGAGGAGACCGCACTTTTGTTTATACACCATATCATGAGAACTACAAATGATATTTGATTAGTGTTATTTCCAAAAGTAAATTTAAACATTTATGCACATTTTCTTTTCTTAATGTATCACTCTAACTCAATTAGGGAAAAAGTTTTCCGCAAACTGGCTTTTTCATGTCCCAAGCAGGAATTTCGGTGAATGAGAAAAGTTATTCGTTTTTCAAAGGCGTTTGAGTAATAATATATGTTTTTAATTTCTGTCATTGTTATAAGCAATCTTTCATGGGGTACAACGAAAAAAATTGTCCTTTTTCGATGAATAGAGGCCGAGATATGACATTTTATGTTTAAAGAGAAATAAAAATGCAGATAGCAGAAGGTTTTATGAGTAAAGTTTTAATTTTTCAAAGGCGTGTGACTTATAATATGTGTTTTTGGTTTCTACAGTTGTTATAATCAATGTCTCAAGAGGTATAATAAAAATAATTGTCCCTATTGGATTAATAGAAGCCGAGATATGACGTTTTATGTTTAAAGAAGTGTAAGTGCCTGTTGAATTTCAACGGATTTTGTGAATCTAGTTTCGCTGCCAATTCTAGGGCATATGCAGAATATACAAAAACATTTTATTCAACAGAAAATTAAAAATCACCTATAAAGAATACTTTTTCACTTAACTTTTCTTAACAATTGACCAAATTTATTTGTAAACAATCCACTTCCAAGTGTAGTGCATTCAAATATAACGATAATTTGATTTCCTATTGTATCACTTTCGCCAAATCCAGCTTAATTTCTTGTGTAATTATGCCTTTCTGAAATGTTTACTTTTATGTTTTGTAAGCGTGAAACTCGTGAATAGGCAACGTTGTCCATGTTTGAACACTGGCTTTGATTCAACTTTTTTCGATAATAACTAATAACCAACGCTAAATCTTTACGATAATTTAAATCACGAGTTCGAAACTTGACGGAAAATAATTTTAAAAAGCAAACTTAAAAACTCATACACCGATATATGGGCTTTCCTTATGGGACAATGAGGGATGAGTTCGTACTGTGACGAATTGACGTACAACGAGTTTGTCCGGCGACGAATTGACTCATGACAAGTTTGTCATGCGACGAATTGTCGTTCGACGGATCAAGAGATTCCACCTCATCGGTCCACAGTAAGAAGATGTAATCGATGAAGCGGAACCAGGTGAGAGGCTTTTGGAGGAGCTGGGACTCCCATTCTCTCAATTAGCAGTAAACATAAGAAGGTGCCATCCGTGTGCCCATTGCAGTTCCTTTGGTTTGTAGGTAATGGTGCCCTCCAAACGCGAAATTATTTTTGGTGACAACCATCTCTGCCAGGGTAGTGAGGAAGGCAGTAGATGGTTTCTTCTCCTCTGACCTCTTGTCATGAGAGGTTCAAAGAGTGGCAAGTCCTTTTGGGTGGGGAATATTTGTGTAAAGGGAACACATCTATGGTGACCATGATAGTGTTTGGTGGGAGGGGGGAGGGAAGTGATTTTAGGCGATGGAGGAAGTGGTTCATATCTTTGTGTGTGTGCGTGTACACATGCATGCGTTTGTGTATGTGTGCGTGCATGTGTGTGTGTAAATACTATGGAAGAGGAAAGATAAGTAAGGATATTTAGGGCAACTATGTGTTGAAGGAAATCCAGTGAACACTTACCGGAAGGAGAGCCGATGGGGTGTTGGAGAGACACATTTGTAGAGGTTAGAGCTTTTGGGATGATCCCTTCGTCAGCACAAGAGAGACACAACTGATTTGGCAGTGACACTGAGGTGAAGGTGTGGGGGTGGAAGGGAAGGAAGCGTGGAAAGGTCAGGGATTGGAGGATGCAGAAGGGGGAGGGGAAAGAGAGGGTGGAAAGAAGAAAA
Source organism: Uropetala carovei (assembly GCA_036926305.1). NCBI lineage: Eukaryota > Metazoa > Arthropoda > Insecta > Odonata > Petaluridae > Uropetala > Uropetala carovei. Next base: position 646,145 of record JAXCHB010000180.1, on the reverse strand, counting down.
TATTAACAGATATTGAGGCCGGGAGGAGAGAAAGAGTTTAAGATTTGGATATAGGCCAGTTCCCATTGGGAGTTGGGGGGCGGAAGCATCGTCCGGGAGGGCGCGAATGGCCCTCACCATGAAACAAACATTGAAACTAAGATTGTGATTATTCGCATGAACAGCCACGGGTAGCTGTTGTTTAAGACTAATGCTGTTGCATGGCTGTTCATGCGAATGTTGAGGGAATTGCTGGTGAGTCCGACGTAAAAGCCGGGGCATTGGGTGCAGGTTAGTAGGTAGATGACGTTGCGGGTGGTACAATTGGTAGGGTATGTTATGGGGTTGGAGATGTTGGTGGTGGGGTTTCCAAATGAGTTGGAGGGTGGGTTTATAGGGCATGTTAGGCATCGTGGTCTCTGGCAGGGGTGGGACCCTGCAGGGTGCAGAGGAGTGGGTGATGGGGGTTCTTTTCTCCACAAGATGTTGGCTAGGTTGGGAGGTCTGCGGAAGGAGAGGATTGGGGGTGTGGGGAAGAAGACCTGGTTGGGGGAGGAAGTAAGGATTGGGTGGGCTGCCTTTAGGATGCTTTTTAGGGTATCTTGGATGCCGGGATAGGTGGTGAGATTAGGGTGAGTTGGGGGGTAGAGTCGGGGATTGCGGGGCGGTTGCTGTGTAGGTTAGGGGTGCTGGGTGCGACAGCCCGTCGGATTTGGTCCCGAATCAGGTCCGGTGGGTATCCGCGTTGGAGGAAAGCATTTTCGAGGACAGAGCAGTACTCGGAAAGTGAGTCTCTGTCCGAGCAGATTCTCCGTCCTCGGTGAGCTAGGGGGTAGGGGATTGAAGTTTTGGTGTGGAGGGGGTGGCAGCTGTGGAAGTGGAGATATTGAAGGTGGTTGGAAGGTTTTAAATGTACTTTCGTGTGTATTTGGTTTTCTCGGATGGAGAGGTCGACATCCAAGAAGGTGATGCTGGAGGGGGAGGAGTCGTAGGTGAAAGACAGCGTGGGGTGGGAAGATAGGCGCTGTAAGAAGGATTGGAGTGAGTCGGGTCCATGTGTCCAAAGAAGAAAAATGTTGTCGATATACCTCAGCCACAGGAGTGGTCTGGGGTGTATGTCGAGGAAACGTTTCTCCCATTCACCTAAGAAGACATTGGCGTATGAGGGCACCATGCGAGTGCCCATCGCCGTACCTTTATTTGTAGGTAGTGGCGCCCTCCGAAGATAAAGTTGTTCTTGTAGAGCACCATTTCCACCAGCTTCGTTAGGAAGTGGGAGGAGGGTCTTGCGCCAGGTGGTCTCGAGTCAAGGGATTTTTTCAGGCAGACAGTGCATCGTGGTGGGGGATGTTAGTATAATGGGAGCAGACGTCTATTGTTGTCATGATTGTGTTAGGTGGGAGGGGAGAAGGGAGAGATTGTAAGCGTTGAAGAAATTGGTTGGTATCTTGGACGAAAGATGGGGTTTGACGATCTAGGGGTTGTAGGTGGGAGTCAACAGAGGGAGAGATGCGTTCCATGGGAGAGTTGTAGCTGGCAACTATGGGACGGCCGGGGATATTTGGTTTGTGGATTTTTGGAAGAAGGTAGAAGATAAGGATACGGGGTTTGTTGGGAATCATAACGGAGATGGTGGAATCGGGAAGGCCTTCTTGTTTTCCAACGGATCGCAGATAAGTGGTTATTTCAGAGGAATGGCGGTCGGTGGGGTAGGAGGGGAGAGGGAGGTAGAAGGTTTGGTCAGATAGTTGGCGGAGGGCTTTGTCGTTGTAATGGGAACGGTCCATTACTACCATGGTCGTCCCTTTGTCCGCAGGGAGAATTACAACATCTTGGTTCCGTTTAAGCGTCGAGATGGCGTGTCTTTCTGCTTTTGTCAGATTGTCATGGTGGTCGAGGAGGTCGGGAAAATCAGGCTGGGCGACTCTATGTGTTAGATAATTGGAATATTGCTCAACGGGGTGGTGTAGCGGGAGAGAGGGTGGGATATATTCAGGGGGGTGTTTAAAGGCGGGAAGAGATTGTGGGAGTGCATCTTGGGTAGAAGAGAGGTTGGTTTTGGGTGGGGTGACCTTGAGGCGAAGTAGGCGGATAAAAGCTTGTATGTCGGTGAGCAGGGAAATGTGGTCAAATTTGGTGGTGGGGCAGAAGGAAAGGCCACATGAAAGAAGTGCATTCTCGGCAGGGGTGAGTGTATGGGATGAGAGGTTCAGGACGTCATCTGGCTGGGAAGAGCTTCAGCTGCTTGAGGAGGTGGGGGTTTGCTGGGAAAGGGGTTTCTGCTGTTGGCGGTTTGAAAATAATACACACACATGAATGCATGCACACACACACACTGTGGTGAGTTGAGACCAGTTCACAAGAACCAGTTTTTAGATTTAATATCAACTTAGTGAACCGTTTCTTAACTAGAACTTTGGAAACATAAAAAAATATTAATTAATGCGGTATGAAAGTCATTTTATATTGGAAAATATTTTTCTACATTCGTATTAAACTTTAGTAATGAATTATTTAAGGAAATTGCTGTGATATTGCGCTAAAATAACACTAGAAAATGTCTTCGTGAAGTTCTTTTTCTGCATTTTTGCTGCATCCAAAAAACGTTCGTGTGACTGAAGCTTATTAAGTTTAAAAGGCTCTAAAGAAAATTGATCGCCCAAATAATTGAAAAATAAAACATTTTAATCGATTTTATGGAATTAGTTATATAATACTCATTGTTTTTAAATAATATTTCTATAACTACATATCTTTATGGCTAACATTTAGCTTTTGGAGGAGCGTTTTTAATTTGATGTATTTAGAACGCGTTGCATACAATCGTCTATTTGTTGTGTGCAAATTCTATTCAATAAATAACCAAGTATGATCACAAAAATAGTTAATTGCTATTATTGATTGATTAATTTATTAATTAACATTTTTCTTAGCGTGAGATTGAGAGTAAAATGTAGCCACTTCCATCCAACGCAAAGTGTTAGGCAATGTTCACAAATTATTCAGTTATGGAATAGAGAGAAATCTCCAATGTGTACTAGCTTATTATTGTTAAGGAACAGTTCGCATGCAAAAATTTATGGACTGGATATTGTGTTAGCGTTAACACAATTCTTCTCTTCTGTCACTTGCTTTTAGGTATTTATTTTGATGCCATATTCAATGGATGGGTTATTTTTTTAATAATAAAAAGCAATAAGACTGGAAGTACACCAAAATATCTAGACAATGCAAATGGCTTATGGAAACAAAAACGCCATACTCAATCAGCAGCCCCAGAAGTATACAGAGTAAATACATAATATATATCTAATATTTTAAGAAATTTTAAAGTGGAAGTTGTGGTATTACACAAATACAATTCATAAAAACAGAAAAATAATACAAAATGTATTGTATTTGAGTAATTGCTGGTGTCCAAGCCAGATAGCACAGCTTTTACTGTATGTAGCTCATCTATCTATATCTACAGTTCACCTTGCAAGCCACCATAATGGTGTGTGGCAGGGGGTGCAATAGCACCAAGGGAAAGCCCATAATAATGAATAGTATCACTCTACGTCGGCTGATTTCTTAACGTAACTTCTATTCTGCTCAGCTATCGTTCTAGGGAAAAATGAGCCTTTGTACCTTTCAGTCCTACAGGCTATCTCTCGTATTTTATGACGATGGTCCATTCTACCAATATATGTTGGCGCTCTTATTATTTCTTTGACATCACTGGAGAATACCGTATATACTCGTGTATATGCCGACTCTATGTATAGTACGACCCCTGATTTTTTGGTAAACAAACGTGATTTTTTCATATATCTCATTTATAGTACGACCCCAGCTTTCCACCAGGGTTGAAATATTTCGATTCGATAGCTCGATGGTTACGAGCGAGATATATCGAACGACCTTGATTTTCCACACCACCATAGAATGTCATAAATAGTATTTCTTGCGAGTACACTAAAATTCGGATAAGTTAAGTATCTTACTCCTAAAACATTTAATAAAAAGTGATATGAATCATGATTGCCCAAGATGAAATAAAATCGTTTCAATTCTAGTGCGTCTGGATTACGTTCCGCGTACGTAATGGTTCCACTCGCTCATCTACTTAATAGGTAGGGATAACGGATAAAAAGAAATTACTTTGTAATATTCCACAGTCTTTATTGTTTCTTCAATCACACACCGATCGGTTTCCACTACAAAGTCATTCTAAAGGTGTTACGTTGGTTAGTAACACCATTGGAATGACTTTGTAGTGGAAACCGATCGGTGTGTGATTGAAGAAACAATAAAGACTGTTGAATATTACAAAGTAATTTCCTTTTTCAAAGATGTCGAAATTCCATAAAGTTATGCCGTCTACGATACTTTTAGTCCAACTCGTTCCAATCCATCCCTTGTAAAAAGATGCAAACAAAGATGTACATACATAAAATTCAAGAAAGGAAGTGCCCGTAAATCTTCACTTATATCAAGTATTTGTGAATTTGAAGCTGTATATATGAAAAAGATTCTACTCTTCAAGAAGCAACATAACAACGATAAAGGATCTCAGTGTTAAGGTTAGCCTACCATTAGAATGCGTGCGGGTGGCATAACTTCACCGAAAATTCCCGTGAAGATACATGAATTTTAAATCCTCAAATTAATTACTCGTGTATAGTACGATCCCCAATTTTTACAATAAAAATTTGGTCGTAAAAACTCGTACTATACACGAGTATATACGGTATATGCATTCTAAATCTTTCAATAAGTTTTAACCTAGAGCGTGATCGGCGCTCAGTTAGTGATTCCGATCCTAAATCCTGTATCAAGCCTGTAACACTTTTGTTTCTATCGTAACAATTTTTGACGAATCTAGCGGCATTTCACTGCACTCTTTCTAATTCTGAGATTGATCCTTTCTCGTACGGATCCCATATGCTCGATGCGTACTCTAATAGTGGTCTTACTAACGAGAAGTAACATGTCTCTTTGACTTTTTCCTCACTTTTACCTACTATGCATTTGATGAATCCTAGTTTCTGTTTAGCCTTCCCGCATATATTTCGTATGTGCATATCCCATGAGAGGTTGCTTGTTAAAGTAACGCCTAAGTATTTGACGGAATCGGCTAGTTTTAGCTGGACGCCTTCAACAGTATAATTCATCACGTCGATGTTTTTGTTTCCCCAGAATCTCATAAAGGAACACTTTCCTAAGTTCAATTCTACCTGCCACTCTTTACACCACTCGAGAATCGTATATAAGTCGTCATAAAGTAATAATTGATCATTAGGACTGTTAATCTCTCTGTAAACTACTGTATCATCTGCAAATAACTTGATTTTACTTTAAATAACCTTATCTAAGTCGTTTATATATATAAAAGGAATAGTAGGGGGCCGATTACACTTCCCTGTGGAACGCCTGAGGCTACGCTGACTGAATCTGATTTGAATCCATCTATAATTACTATTTGTTCGCGCTCATTAAGAAAGTCCCTGATCCACTCGATTATCTTTCGATTAATTCTACAGCCATTTAATTTCTTCACTAACTTACTGTGTGGAACTTTATCGAAAGCCTTCTTGAAGTCGAGGAAAACCGCATCTAACTGAGTCTTACGGTCTCTTGATCTTAGTATATCGTGAACGAACAGAGGGAGGTGTGTTTCACAAGATCTCCTCTTCCTGAAGCCATGCTGATATTTACTTAGCAAGTTCTGACTATCTCAGAAGTCCATAACAGAGCTAACGACCATGTGCTCAAGAACCTTGCAAAATAGGGAGGTAAGCAAAATTGGCCTGTAATTTTCTCTGTCGTCTTTCTTCCCACCTTTGTGTAACGGCATTATAAAGGCTAATTTCCATTCCTTAGGTACAACACCATGACTAAGTGACTTACTGAAAACTGTTTCAAGATAAGGTGCTATTTCCAGTGCTAACTCTTTGAATACTCTAGCTGGTATCCCTTCTGGAACCGGAGATTTAATTTGACTTGATATTTTTAATTTGTTGAGCTATTCCTTTCACTGATATGACTATATCATTCATTTTTTCCTTGCCTGGTTTAGGTGCCACGACCTTCGCTCTCACGTCTTTGGTAGTAAGTACGCTCTGAAAAAATAAGTTTAACAAATTTCCTTTATCTGTGCTATTGCTAACTACCTCTCCTTTGTTGTTTATTAGTTTATTAACGGGGCTACGGTTGGGCTTCGACCTTGAACTTCTCTAACATATGACCAAAAGCATTGGGATTTTCACTTAGATGTTCACTAAGTCTTTTTCTTGAAGTTCATTAGTGCTTTGCGCATAACCTTTTTGGTCTTGTTAGTCCGACAATCTCTGTACTTAAGTGAAATTGAAATTACTTCCTCCTGTGACTTACAGTTATTGATGCATTTAAATTTGGAGTGAAGCTTTCTTTGGTGTCTGAGGATACACATAACCTGCTGTTTATACCACCTTGGTTCCCCATTATCGCTAATAAATTTACTTGGTATATACATATTAATACCGATTCTAATTTCTGATAGAAATGATTTCCAAGTTTCCTCAATGTTTTTTGTGCTTGTCGATTTGCTGAAATCGCCATAATCCTTGATAAGTTTCTCTTTGAAATCCTCAAAGTTAGCATTTTTATGCATGTACACTTTTCGCTTAGGCTTGCGATATTTTGCGACAGCTATATCCAAAAGTACTGGAACTGCTTATTGATTACTGATTCCTTCTTCAACAGATACTTCAGAAACACGCTCGGGGATGTTAACTGCTAGTAAATCTAATATATTGTTCGCTCTCGTAGGTTTTTTGACTACCTATAATATGCACATACATGAATGTTTCTCAAACCTTCACTGTTTATAGTACACCAAGTGCTTTCAATATTGTTTTCAGCAAACTTGACCAGAGAACTTATTAGTGTATTATTCACTGCTATAAACACCCCTCCACCTATCTCGTCTGTGAATAATATATCGTAAGGGGAAAATTTCACGGTCGTGAATATCCGAGGTTAGCCAACTCTCTGTGCCTATTACTATATCTGCCTCTGTTTGTTCTAGTAAATTCTGAAGTTCCGCAGCCTTATTCCTGATACTCCGGCAATTTAGAGTTAAAATTCTTAGTGTGTCACTTATGTGTCGCTTCGGAATTATTTCAGCGATTTGGAGGGTGCATCCCTCATTTCCAATAGCGGCTTTATTACTGATAGTATTATCGCATGGTTTGTTGTGCCCTAAAGCCGACCTACATATTGATCAATGGTCAGAGTTAATAAATTTATTATGATAATTAGTGCGTCTTTAATTTCCCCATAACTTACTCTCTAATCTAAAAAAACTCTACTATGCTTGTATATCTTACCACCTACCCTATGTGCTACCTTGGCGGTATAGTGAACTCCCAAGTGGTTAAGGGGTACCTTGCACTATTCGAGAACCGGCCAGAGGTCCACGAAATCTACTCCCATGCCCCCACAGAACTTTCAGAGCAGATGCGGCCAGAGAATTCGTTCTGCTATCCTCTGAGAGCACTTCAAATCTATTTTCGACAGAGATAGGGTCACCTTCCATCTTCCCATCTCCCTGCCATGACTGACTCACTTCCCCGCAACCTCGGGTAGCCACCTTCCAACCGTCAGGTTTTGGACATGAAGCCATCCCTTCCGGGTTAGTGTTGACCACGGCTCTCTCTTCGACAACTCAGCCAGCATTTGCTCTATAGCTAGCCCGAGGTACCACCTTGGTATGACAAGGCGTCTCAGAGGGCCCTGCATCTTCACTCCCCTTCTGAGCAGCATCCAAATCCGCAGCCTTAGAGAGGAGCTTCGCCACCATCCTCTCAAGTTCTAGAATTGCCTTACAATTTTTATCTTCACATGGGACAATAATGGGCCAAAAAGGCCCTTAAAATTTAGAATTTTTACAATTTCTGAGTTATTTCTTTAATTGTGCACCAAAATTAATCAACATGCCAAATTTCAAGTCTCTAGCTTGCGAGGAAGTATCAAATAATTTCGTCACCCACCCACCCAGAACTTCAGCTTTATTTATATCTATAGATATCTATAATGAAAAGTGTATGTATGTATGTTTTTTATAACAAAGCAACCACAGCACATAGAAACAAGAGGAACTTGTCAGGTTTATATAACCTTTCAAATTTTTAAAAATATTTTCTTTTTTCATTTTCTCCATTTAAATAACATATGCACTTAACAGTGCAAGATTTTCTTCAGTTTTGTTTTTTTCGACGGTTAAAATTGTGTACTATCTTATTCTTGCAATATTTACATGTTACACGGTCGAAGTTTTAGATTCACTGAATCCGTTGAAATTCAATGTGCACTTATGTCAGTGAAACTATATGCAAAAATCATTTATGTTGATGTAATATGTTGAGGTAGTCTTTGATTTTCTTCCTAATTGTGTTCTTTTATTAAGAGGTAGCAGTGGTGGAGTGGCTAAAGCAGGGGTCTCCAACCAGTCGAACACGATCGACCGGTCGATATTTGGCCCTTTTAAAGTCGATCGTTGAGTCTTGCCTCAGTGTTATTACTTTTTATTGAATCAAGTGAGAAATGTTGAGCCGATATAGATTTTGAACTTACAGTTGGACCTCTTTTTATCGAACTATGCAGGTGATTTTATAATCATTCAAAAATTAAGACCAATTGGGATGCATAAATCATATATTACAGATATATCTTGATATCAGTTTTCGCAGTGAGATATGAGCGTATCATTGTTTATCAACCCTGAGTATGCTTAAGTGTAGCTCGATACATGGTGTTCCAATCGCAAATTATTGCAAAAGGCAAAAGTTTGTGGCTGTGACTTTATGTGTAACTTGATTAACTATTTCAAGTTATGTTTTGATGTTGATTTCTTCCGTCTGTATATTTATTTAATAGCCTTTTTCTTCAATTTCTTTTAGCTTAAAACTTAGTAATACATTGAATTATCCTGGTGAATAAAATTTTAATCAGTTTTATTTGAACTAAAATATTCTCTTGTACTGAACAAAAATTCGAATAAAACTTGATTCGAGCTTGTTTAAATCGAATAAAAAGTTGTTTGCAATTAAATTGGATTGACATGTTAAGAAGGACATTTCATGCTATGATGCTGGTTTCCATGTCTCTTGAAATTTAGGAGAAATTTGTGGGGATCCCCCTCCCCCCTCCTCCCCCCCTGCTCAACAGTATTTCTCGTATGAAGGTGCACTCTGCTGGGTCCATCCTCAGTAAATTTACAAATGAATAGTAGATCTTGGGCACTGAAAGGTTGGAGACCCCAGGGCTAAAGCATTGACCTTGCATACAGTGGTCCCAGGTTCAAATCTGGCAGAGGTCGTATTTTTCAACCTGGGATCACTCCATACCCTACTTGTGTGGTTTGAGGAGAATGTGCAAGACAGCACTCTATCCTTCAGAAAGAACATTAAGCAGTTGGCCCCCTTGGTGCTCTTTTTAAAGAGAAGTCTAATGCCGGCATTGAGTTTCTTTCTTCCCATCCGTATGTGTGTGTCTGGTGTGGAAGGAGTTATGGCTATAATAGCCCATGAGGCTGATTAGCCAGAAAATCAAGCAAACAGAAAAATAAGTTCCTCCTTAACATAGATCAGCAACCTACGGCCCACGGGCCTCATGCGGCACCCGAGAGCATTTCATGCGGCCTGTGAAGTCATGACGAAAAAGTGATCAATATAATTTAACACAGTCAATTCCATATTTTTTCAGTGAAACTATGTTCTCAAAACCTTTTCTGGTGGGGTTTTAATGCTAGTAAACTAATTAGAATTGATTTGCACTAATATGAGACCACAAAATCTCTAGCTAACTTCTGATTTAATTGCCCATCTGGCCCATTGTATCTCTTGTGATTTCCAATGTGGCCTCCCGAAGTATTTACAGCAACGAATGTGGCCCGTCATATAGAAATGGTTGCCAACCCCTGGTCTATAACATAATTAATCAAAACATTTTCCCACAGATACAGTGTTATAGATTACAGATTATTAGCATTCATTCTAGAAAAGCTATAACTTCATGAAAGAAATTAATAAAGTAGTTGTTAGGTCACTGAAATCCACCAACTGATCATTGTTCTGCTTTCCTCTCTTATTTCCAAACATGAAGGATTGAATTTTTTAGAAGTATGTATTGATATATCACTTATAGCCAAACATAGCCTTAAAATTGTAATTGAAATATTTGTGTATGATATATGTTAATAAATGGATGTATCTGTTTCATATTACTTTCAGAGGACAATAATACCCGTGTTCTGTTTGAGAGAGTACTTTCTTCAGGGAATCTTGAGCCAGAGAAATCAGTGTAAGTGTCATTTATATAATAGTTACCATATTTACCCAAATATAAGACGAGGTTTTTTTTCCAATTGTAGCGCCTGAAAAATCTTGAGTTGTCTTATATTCGCGTAGTATAGAATAACTTTGCATAAATCAATCATATGTCGTCAAAGTGGATGACATTCATTTTGATGCCTGTGGATGTAATTCTAGCCTATCACAATGGAAGCTGAGGTTTAGAAACCTAATATGTACTTCATGCACTACAATGCAGCTTAGTGTAATGAAAGCTAATTAGAACTGTCCTTGTTGAAAGCGAAAACATTCATTTAGTTGCCAGCAAATGTCATTCTATCCTACTGTGGGTGCATGAATAATGATGCTGGGTTTTTATAATGGTTTATTTAACAGCAAATAACAATAACAGAAAGGAGACAGGGAAACGCAGGGTACACTAGAAAGCTCATCCTCTCATGTGGGTGACACGGCATCACTTATTCCATTCTGCACTGCCAGGAGCCAGGTCCCACAGCAGCAAAAATTATGTCTGCTCATTACACCAGCAATTTTAATAATTGTAATTATTACTTGTATGTAAAAATTGTAACAATTGAACATAATCAGATAGTAAATTTGTCAAAATACATGTTTAAATATGTTTTCTTAAATACTGTGATTAAAAAAGGAGTGTCATATTATATTTGGGTAAATACAGTAGCTAACCCATAGACCAAGTAATAGAATAAGATATTTGCTATATCAGATATGCTTAGAATATTTATCTAAATGAAACTTAGATGAATTGATGATAGTTACCTTGTTTATTCATGTATTTATGTATAGGACAAGCCAAAAAATATTATAGATTGAGTTACAATAAAATAAAGCACCAATTGACAAATTGTCTTTGAGCACACAACCCTCCTGTTATCCGCAAGGGATACATTCTGCACAAACCTTGTGGATACGAATTCCCAGATTATGGATCCTATATTTACATTATAACTTTAGGGATAGGTTAACCCTCTTAGTGCCACGCAAATTTTGGGTGGTAGAGCCAGAAGTGCCAAGGGCAATTCCTGAAGTTTGTATCACCTTAGGAAAATTATCATTGTGAAATTATTTCTTAAGATAAATTATTAATATTTTCAGCAATTGTAAAAAACAGTCTAATCTTAAAAAAAATATAACTTTTATTTCTTTTAATGATAAATTTATCAAATAAAAGCTAATGTTATTGCATATCATGTTGCAACAACAAAAAGAAAAAAGGTTTATCACCAAAAATTTCCATTTGAATTTTTTTATACAGCATTAAAACTTATAAATTATGAAATCTACATTAGTAAAGAATATAATTAGCAAAAATCAGCAATGAATACAAAAAATTATATTAAATACCGATATTTTCCTGGACGTTTGCATCTGGAGCAAATAATCGACTGGACTTAAAATTTGTGTTAATAAAATTATACTTAATGTAATAAGTTAATTTCTGCATGATTATTAAATAATGATACATTATTCAAAACTACATAATTTTTCAATCAATCGAATATGAAATTATTAATTAAAAACAAAAGTTATTGCACATCACGTTGCAACAAAAAATATCACAAAAAATTTACATTTGAATTTCATTATACAACATAAAACTAAAGAATATAATTAGCAAAAATCAGCAAGGAATAGAAAAAATACTATAGAATTATTTCAGTGAATGTCTGCATACGTTAGTTAGTAACAAATAACTTCTAAAAAAGTACACTTTACGTTTGTGTCTTGACAAACAAACACTATGCACTCCCTTTTCTCATTCTACGCACACTGTGCAATACCTCACTCTCTTCCCATCATGTTTTCCACTACAAATAACGCAGTTTTTTTCTTTCCTGCCTGGAAGTTTCCTTAGTCCAAATTCCGAATCTCTCTCTCTCTTTGTGCACCCAAACCGCTTGAAGGTGGAAGGTACACTTGAGTCCTTCTTTCCTTACCACTTTTATCTAAAGACCCTCAATAATGCTCGAGTTTCTCTTTTATGAGGGTTCAGGGATCATCCATACGTGCATTTGTCGTATCCAGATGTGCGCACATCTGGTCATATATTCGCATGGTCAGCGCCCATTACTTCGAAAGAGAATATTTTGTTTCTTTTAACTTACGTGAAATTTTGTTTACATTATAAATAAACACTTTATTAAGTTTATAATAAGTTTATTTATACTTTGAAGAATACAAATGTATAGTTACAACTAATTCAATTGTAGCGCCAACATTTCTTGAACGGCCTACACATGAAAGTATCTATTCGCTTTCTTACTGATACTATCCAGTTAAAAAATGTCTCAGCAGAGGGCAGTAACATTCGGGATAGGATACAAAAGGAATCGTGGCTACAGGACCTTACCCCAATGAGAGAAAAATAATTTTGAAGGTCGAGATTATTTGCGTTCCGTACCACGCAGACGATATACGCCACAAATATGACCATTTATAAGTGATAAATTCACGATCGAAGTATAACAAAAGGAAAAAAAAGATTTATAAAGTAGGAATCATCCTCTTTCAGATGATGACATTCTCAAATGCCATCTATCGCATCTATGATGAACTATTACGAGTTTAGTTTCAGTCTAGGTGCGGGCCGATATATCGGCCTGTGGCACTAAGAGGGTTAAAGACCTCTATGAAACAAACAAAAGAAATAATTTTATAGTTATTTAAAAAATAATAATGCAACCAAATGTCTGTAAATAATTCTTAATTGCCATCTGAGAACATTTACAAAATGTTATAGTCAACATTGATTTTAATGCATTTTTCATGAACAAAATCACATTATATAGGACAAATTACCATTTTTTTCGACTGATGAGACAAATTCCCATATTTCAGAATGGGTGTATTTTCTTAAGTTCTAGCTATGCTAGTATCAACCAGACCCAATGGATGTCCTCAAGGAGATACATCAAAGAAAACCCCTACCCTCTCAAGAATGCCTATGTTATAAATTGATGGAATGAATGATCCAAAGATCCTTATGTGACAGGCATAAGCTGTAATGATGAGAAATGTGGGAACAGGTGGTCCCAACCTAAGAAAATATTCCTGTTCTGAAATAGAAGAATTTGTCGGCTATGGTAGTACAGTGGTACAATATCCGCCCGGCAAGTGGAAGACCTGGGTTTGATTGCCAGTCATAGCAGAGTTTTTCACCTGTTTCCCTTAATCACATTTGTTTCTAATCTACAAACTATAATGCAAGTTCCATTGTAAAACCCCTTTGATATTGGCAGATTGTGTAAAAGCATAACTACTGATCCAATTTTCAAGTTCAAGGAATATGATGGCAGGCCAGCTGGATTCAAACTGTTCAAAAAGTAAATGGGAAAATTAACTTGTACCTATGAGTCTTCCTCTCCACAATCATTTTTTTACAACATCAATTGCATAGTAGGCTCTAAGTTCCCCTCGTAACCAAGATAGTACTTTTTCATTGATTGTCTAGAATACTCGTTTTTTGGGCAAAGGATAGCATAATTACTTAATCTTTCAACGTTGTTAATTGTAAGCTGTTCACCGAATATTTCATTAACATGTTCATTACGGAAAAAAATTATTGCGAATTACCGGATTACAGGAAAAATTTTTATTGAAGAAATTCAATATGACTTCACATTTAGGTCCTAAATATGATGTTAAACAGGGAAAATGTCGAAATTTCTAAAAATATGTATTTTTTGAGGAGTACTGCATATGTAAGGGGCGTTGGCTGAAAAGGTATGCAACCCGCCAAGCAAATTTTGGCAAAATGTTATTAGTTTAACAGTTTTGAAAATTGTCGCTGTTATTTTTAAAATTACACTGTAATGCATTTTCCTTTGACAAAATGCAGTAGTGCAACATATGAAGGCGTCCTAACTGCATATAGCCCAGTATTTGATGATAACTTTTATTCCATCCAAATATCGCATAAAATTCCTACATTCAATATTTTTACTCTAAAATTGCTCTTGGAAGCTCAAAAAGTAGGGAAACAGGAATATGGAAAATATTTGATTATTTTTAGAAATTGACATTTGAAAATTTGATATTTACAATAAATATACAATAAGATTTCCATTTATATATATCCATATATTACCTATATACACATCTATATATATATATAAAACGCTAAGGCAATACGTGGCACACAGTAACATTGTATTGCTAAGCAACAGGATATATAAACAGCTGTCACTGAAACATATCAGATCTTTGTATGATAATGTTAGTATTGTATTGTAAAATCTGTATTAAAGATTATTATTATTAAGTAGCTATTACTTTTTAAAAATTAATTTGCGTACAATCTTATATGGTTGATTATATCACACTATACTTACCATTTCGGCAGAGGTACATCAGAATGTATCACATTTAGCCAAATCTTACGTGTTAAATTATTAATAACAGAAATATTTATTTTTAAATGTATATCATTCGATATATCTACATAACAACTAAGTAGAACTACATCAATTTAAATAAAAACAAAATATTTACCATTTTAGAAGTAATACATGATAATACTTTTTCGTATTAATATCGCAACCGAATAAACAATGTCAAATGTTTATTTACTCAATGTCTCTAGCAACGTGATAAACGGCTTCTGTATATCGCATTGAAATACAATATAAGTTAAAACCATTTAGATACTGTTTATATGCAACTATATATTAATTAATTTAATTAATATTTAAATTGTTTGCTCAGAATAAAAGTAATGGCTTCAAGAGCAACACGTTACGCTAATTATAATGTGAGAAGAAGAGCGGAATGAGCCAATCAATCTGTTGAAGAAGCAAATCGAAGAAGAACTGAAAGAAATCAAGCCGACAGAGATCGAAGAGCCATTGATGATGAACAACAACGAGAACAACATAATCAAAAACAAAGAAGAAGACTGGCTGATCTGAGTTTGGAATCAAGAGAAAATCGACTATGCAAGAGAAGGCAAGCCAAACGACGTAGGTTAAATGAACGTGCACCTGATGCAGACAATTCTCAACTTGAAGTTGCCATTGAAGAACATAACTGTGGAAATATGACTCAGACTTGCAATTACTGTGGTGCACTTTACTGGCCAAATGAACTCAACACTTGTAAAAAATACACCAATTGCTGTCACGACGGAAAAGTCTCCCTCGAATATTTATCTGAAACGCCTGATTTACTAAAAGAATTATTAACAACAAACTCACCTGAAGCTAAAAATTATCGAGAACATATCCGAGAATACAATGCTGCTTTACCTTTCGC
Source organism: Uropetala carovei (assembly GCA_036926305.1). Lineage (NCBI taxonomy): Eukaryota > Metazoa > Arthropoda > Insecta > Odonata > Petaluridae > Uropetala > Uropetala carovei. Next base: position 630,558 of record JAXCHB010000180.1, on the reverse strand, counting down.
TTCAGTGGGTGCCAAAATCAAAGCACCTCCAGGAATGGGACCCTACTGTTTTCGTATTCATGGACAAATTTACCATAAGGTTTCTCCGCTGTTCAAGAATGAACAGAACAAACCAGGGTATGGACAACGGTATAGATTTGATTCGGGTGAAGCAACAAACAAACGTATGAATAATAACCAATACTGTTTACGAATTGTAATGGAGAGATTAGATACGATGTTATGACAAATAAATACGTTTGCTGAGTCTTACAATCAAATGCATATGATAACACAATGTAATCCAACAGAAAAGTTAGAATGGTTTTTTTGGAATATACGAACTTAGACTTAAGAAGATATAACGCACATACTTTAAAAACAGAAGTTGCAGTAATACAATGTTATTGTGTGCCACGTAAGATCATTTGACTCTCTAATTATTGTATCTGCAAATCAAGAGATCGAAAATTCTGTGTATAAAAAATTTATGATACTGAGCAATAAAGTTAGGCTAGCATGCAGATCCTCTGTGCGGGTAAAGCTAGTGTTTACATATTTATTTATTCACATATTTAAACATACATATTTACATATTTACACATTTACATATTTACAAATTTAGATGAAAACACTATGTAAGATCGAAGAATTATGTTCTGCTGCCTATTCCCCTTCTTATCATCATCATAGGTAGTCTGTCCGTTTACAGGTCCGTGATTATTTATGGTTAAACTTGGTTCTCCATATACTCTTATTTTCCGCAGTTTTCTTCATGTCTTGATAGCTCTCTTTCTCTTTCAAGTCGTCTACTAGCTGAAACCTTTTCCTACCTTTTTCTCTTTTTCCATCCAGTTTTCCTTCTAGCACTTCTTTAATCATGCACTCTCTCCTCAGGTAATGCCCAATCCAGTTCGCCTTCCTCTTTCTGATAGTCTGTATAATCATTCGCTTCTCTCCTATTCTTCGTAGTACTTCCTCATTTTTCACCTTATCTGTCCATTTTATCTTCAGCATTCTTCTCCATGTCCACATGTCGAAGCTTTCCAAGTATTTAATATCATTTTTCCTTAGCGTCCATGTTTCTGCTCCGTACAAAGCTATACTCCATACATAGCATTTTATCAACCTCTTGCAGATTTCCTGCTTTATATTTCCCGTTAGCAGGAGTTTCTTTCTTCTGAAAGCGGCTTTTGCTTTTGTTATTCTAGTCCTGATTTCATCTGTACATTTTGCTTCTCTCGTTATGATGCTTCCAAGGTATTTATAATCTGAAACTTGTTCTAATGGCTTTCCTCCAATACTTATGTTCAAATTTTCTTCTTCTTTACTTGATATTCGCATAACCTTGGATTTTTCTGTATTAATTTCCATACGGTATTTTCTACCTGTTTTCACTAGTCTATTTATCATTTTCTGGAGTTCCTTTTCCTTTCTTGCTAGAAGTACCTGATCATCCGCATTTTTCACTGTTCTTATAATCCTTCCTCTGATTTTGAAATCTCCCGTGCCTTCTAATGCTTCCTGCATTAGCCTCTCTCCATATATATTGAATAGAATCGGCGATAGACTACAGCCCTGTCTTACTCCTCTACCAATATGTACTCCGCTGGTGTCTGCATTCTCCAACCTGACCTTTACAACTTGATTCACATATAGATTCCTGATCAGTCTCCTGTCTTTCCAGTCTACACCTATATCCTTTAATATCCTCATCAGCAGTACCCAGTTTACTCTATCAAAGGCATTCTGCCAGTTGACGAAACATACACAGCAATCTTAGCTGTACTCTAGTGCCCTTTTTGATATGATTCTCACTACACCGGTAGCATCTCTGGTTCCTCATCCTTTTCTGAAGCCGAATTGATCTTCCCCTAGCATTTCTTCAGCCTTTTTCTCTAGTCTTTTATTAAGAATCCTCGTGATGATCTTCGATCTTCTTATATATATATATACCAGCAACCCCCTCAACATTAGAATCAATGGCCACCGGAACAGCGTAAACACTAACCGTCCCCTTCCGGTGGCTTCTCACGCCAATTCACACCAGGCCACCTTCAATAATTGCTTCACTGTAAGGATTATCCGTGCCTTACCGGATAATACCTCCGCTCCCCTACTTCGACAGTGGGAGTTGGCCTACATCTTTCTCCTTAACTCTTTCTCCCCACCTGGTCTTAACCTCCGATAACCCTATTGGCCGTCCCTCCTACCCGTCTCCTCCTATCCCCGAACTTCTCTCATTACCCCTCCCCCCCCTCCCCATATCCCCCCAGTGTGTCACTTCAAACAGTATATGTTTCTCCGTCGCTGAAGAAGGGCATCAGCCCGAAAGCTCCATTTTTGTGTAGTTTTTGTTCTTTTGTGTTTTTCGTGTGTCCTCAGCACCCCCAGCGGCTCTTCATTCTAGGTAAGTGTCCACTGGGCTTCCTCCAACACCTTGTTGCTACCCTTATATATATATATGTGTGTGTGTGTGTGTGTGTGTGTGTGTGCGCGCGTGCGTGCGTGCGTGCGTGCGTGCGTGCGTGCGTGTGTGTACACACACACAATATATATATTTTTGTGTGTATACACACAAAAACACAGTTTGTTATAACCAACTGAATCCAGAAATACCGTCGATATATAATGAACATATAGAAAAATTGAAAAACCTAAATAAAAGCTAGTGAATTTTTCTGTTTTTTCATCATTCTTGGATGGTATTCCTGATAACAGTTGGTCAAACAAAGCCCTGGCTCACCTTCAGAGTCCCCACAGTAAGTCGACACCTGCTTTCTAACACTATTGGCCGAACACACCCTGCAGTTTGTTTGTTTTCTCCTACCCCCGGGTAGCGGCTGGTATTCCTTCATGAAATGACTATCTAATGTGATAATGGAGGAGGTCGATGGTTGACACACTGTTTTTACATGCTGGGAGCACCGTGCTTGCCCGCAACGATGGTCAGTTATGGATAATCGAAATGTATACAAGCTAATAAGCGTCTCGCTGTATCTTTGGTACAAAAAATAGGCATTCAGAAGCATCATTTCGATGATGTGAAAGCCTAGTTTTTTGTACCACTTTAAGGATTTATGTTCCGAAACGTAATAAGATAAATGTTGATCGACACGATCAACACCCCCCATGTATTTGTTATAATTAACAACACATTGAGGCTTTTGTGTTGATCGTGAACAACGAGATGTAATTCCAATGAAATCTCCTGAAAACTCAAGAGGATATCATTATAATATCTCGCTTATCCTTCCATTTTGAAGTGTTAATCTCATCAGTGATCCACTGCTGTATCATTTTGTTATTCCGTAATTTTTTCTGTACAACCTTTTCAGGGTTGTCTTTTTTGTTGGCTCTTAGACTCCCAGTACAATAACACTGCTTGTTGTCCAGGAGCTCCTGTGTCAGACCGACGCTATTGTAGAAATTGTCCATAATTTGCATTGCAAACCCAAACCTCCATCTTCGACGTCCTCATCCGCATATTCCTGGAGGAGCTTTGCCACTTCTTTGCTCGAAAGACTGGAAAGTAGGAATTGCTCCTCCATTTTCCACCTTTTGGATGATGGAACAACTGAAATAAAATACTTAATGTGAAATAACGAACTTACACAATGGGAATTTAATTTTAACGAGGAAATATCGCAAAAACCGAATCGGGTTTCAAATAATCCTTGACTTCCGGTTGACCATTATTGTCCAAAAACTAATCAGTTATTTATGCCCATGCTAAAGTGTTATATCTGAAGTTTGGTAACAATATGGCAAGTACTTTTTGAGTTAGAGAGCCCACAAACACATACACTCGCACAAACACACACACACAGACATCATTCCGAAAATAGTTCAAATGTGTTCTAGGTACCTAAAAACGTGTATTTCCGTTGAAATCTTGAAGTCGATTTTTTTCGTGATCACAATACTTTCCCATTACTACGAATGGAGAAAGTAAATATTAGATGTGGCCAACACATGACTTTCTACATATTTGTAGTATAGTTATTTAAATTATTATGAATAGCATTATAAGGCAAAATTATTATTTCGTATCGTAAAAGAATACAGTCGTCCTTATTGCCGTAAATTATGTATATTTTGAATATGTTTACAGAATTCACTGCTAAATGGTGGTGGCACTGTATACTAGAAATTAAGAAAAAGCAAAATACCGTATCTGCCCGATGATTTTTGTCAAAATCTGTCATGAAAAAATCACCTCTCGCCTTAAATGCGAGTACGAGGAAAATTTGGGTTACGCTTAAATCTCAAAGTCTCTCATTACCTTCGCGTTCAAATGATAGTACTATATCCTTTGTAAAGTAAATATTTGACCTACAATGAATATATATAAAAATATCTTGGCGAGATTGCTTGCTTGCTTGACGATTACGCAAAATCCGTTGACGATTTTGAATGCTCAACTGTTTGAATTTCGGTAAAACATTACATGGAACGTGTATAATTTTAAAAATGCAGTTTCTTAAGGCAATGTATATGTTAATTTCATTGGAAATAGACTTCGATGAAAAAATATCTTGGCGAGATTACTTGCATAAATTGACAATTACGCAAAATGCGTTGACGGCTTTGAACACTCAACTGTTTGAATTTCAGTAAAACTTTGCATGGATCGTGTATAATTATAAAAATCTGATGTGGCCAACACATGACATTCTCCATATTTGGGGTATAGATATTTAAATTCTTTTTATGAATAGCATTATAAGGCAAAATTATTATTTCATATTGTAAAAGTATACAGTCGTCCTTATTGGCATAAATTACGTAAATTTTGAATATGTTTACATAATCCACCGCTACATGGTGGTGGCGCTGTATACTGCATATTAAGAAAAAGCAAAATATCTCCGAAATGTATGGTTCTACGAAAATTTGTCTCAATCAAAACTTGGAAGAAATATTATTCCCTACAACTTTGGTCCTCACGAAGATTACCAATAATGACGTTTTTAAGGAGATATTTTTCGGAAATCGAAATAACCGATTATTTCTATATATATATATATATATAAAATAATGTTTTAACGGAGATATATGTATATATATAATAATGATGTTTTAACGGAGATATTTCACCAGAACCGAATCGGGTTTCGAAAAAACCTAAACTTTCGGTTAACCGGTATTGTCTAAAAACTACTCAGCTCCTCATGCTCATGACAAAGTGTTATATTTGAAATTTGGTAACAATATGGCAAGTACTCTTAGAGTTTGAGCCCTCACAATCACATACAAACACATAATTCCGAAAATAGTCTAAACGTGTTCTAGGGACCTCAAAACGTGTATTTCCGTTGAAATCCCGTAGTCGATTTTTTTCATGAAAATAATACTTTCTCTATATTACGTATATGGAGAAAGTAAAAATAATCAAAGCATACAGTCGATTTTATTGTGTTATTTTAATGGGAGATATAAATGTCTTCCATTGGAATCGAGACGAGCACTTTTTTCGAGATTTTTTTCGTCACCACTTTATCATATGTGAATCGAGCATTCTTGCCAAATTTAGAGTTTCTATCTCTATTTTCTCTCGAGTTATCAATAGAGGGGTGGATAGCAATGTTATGGCCGCTGGTTTGTATCCTGCCGAGGTCATGTCAAAATAAAAATATCATTATTCACATTGTTTCTAGCGAGTGGGTTTAGCGTTACATCCGACAAACAAACCGACCAACAGATCCCGGAAAATATCTATAGAAGTGGTGAGCTATATAGACATAGGGGCATTCGGTGTATGTTTGGTGCACTAGAGTATATATCGCTTGGCAGAAGAGCGTGGGGAGTTTGATACATCTAGGGAGGATTATGTTATAGCGGCAGTCAATGCAAATTGGGTGGCATAAATCAGGGGGTAATTTCGTGTGTTGGGTGGTCTATATCGAAGGGGCAATCAAGTGATTGATGGTCGTATATATATTAGGCCCTAATAATTAGGGGTTTGTTGTGCAAATTTGGTGGCATATTTTCCAGCTGATTTTTGATGTTTTTGGTGGCACACCCTCACACACACACACACCCTCACACACACCCTCACACACACAAACTCACACACACAACCTCACACACACAACCTCACACACACAACCTCACACACACAACCTCACACACACACAACCTCACACACACACAACCTCACACACACCATCCCACAAACATCATCTCATTCACCCAACACATTGTTTTCTCTCACGCATTTACAGGCAGTTGTTTTCGCTCATTCACTCACTCTCGCATACATCCCTTCACGTACTTCTTTGTACGTGCTGGGATATCAAAAGAAATTTTCTCATTCTATTGTTACCGTTATATCCTCAGGCTATCTTAACCCATCGATACGGCTAAAGCGACCGCGTAAACTAACCTAATACATCTCTGAATATTCCATTTAATATTCTTCTAGATACTTCTCAATCTACAACGTAGCAGCGAAATTATATGGACCATGTTTTCATCATTTTATAATTCCTTTATATCAACCGACAAATCATTCATTGCATTATTTATCCTCTTCTCTGGTCACATTAGCAGGTATAACATGCTGCCATGGCGGTGAGCTCTTATGGGCGCCAAATTTGATTTCCTCGTTCGCTTGCATGTTTTCGGATACCGTTGTCGTCGCCTGGTAGATGTAGGATGGGCTTGGTTGTGCAAATCGCAAAATTTGATGCACGATGCATATGGGATCCCTCATGTAATTACACATACCTCATATGATGGACAGGTATTAAAAACGTAAAAGCAATTATCGCAGGAAAATGAATGGCGATTTTAACATAAAACATGAGCCATCAATGTTTTAATTCATATCACTGTTTTTTGGCATATTTATTAATCTTCCTTTGCTTTGAGGCCATATTATATTTTGAAATATGATAAGAAATCGAATAATTTCGCCATTCTTTGACTACACTCTCATCTACATCAATCCATGTCATAACGATATTCGTGTAAAGCAAGCGCTCTGAAGGCCTCTTTGCGAGCCCAAGGAGTCTCTACTCATCATCATCTTCTCTCTTGATCGCTGGAGTTTCTTTGGGATCATTCGAATCTTAGCGATTGCTAGAATGTCCATTTAATGTCAGGAAGTTGCTACCATGCAATCGCCGAAATGTGCCGGTGGTGAGACATTTAGTTAGTTAAACAGAAAAACATTTCTCTCTTCTGAACTTGCTATTAGCCAATTACAGGTTTTTTGGAAAGTGCAAATGATTTATTGTATTAGCAATTCCACTTCTTGTTAACAATAAAATACAAAACCAAAAACAAGCTAGGAAAATACGGTGAAAGGAGATATTATAAAAAATATTATAATAATATGTTATGAGAAATATTAGAAGAAATATTATTCTCTACAACTTTGGTCCTTACGAAGATTACTAATAACGACATTTTTAAGGAGATGTTTGACGGAAACCGAAAAACTGATTATTTATAAATAATTCCTAAACAATAACAGCTATGGAAAATTGATTCAAAGGAAAGTTGTGGGAAATTACATGGTTCTATGAAAATTTGTTTCAAACAAAACTTGGAAGAAATATTATTCTGTACAACTTTGGTCTTCACAAAGATTACCAATAACGATGTTTTTAAGGAGAAAACCAAAAAACCGGTTATTTATAAATAACTCCTAAACAATAACTACAATAGAAAATTGTTTCAAATGAAAGTTGTAGGAAATTACATTCTCTATAACTTTTGTTTAGAATTGTAAATACAATAATGATATTTTAACCAAGAAATATCGCAAAAACCGAATCGGGTTTCGAATAAACCTCGACTTCTGGTTACCCGTTATTGTCGAAAAACGAATCAGTTCTTTATGCTCATGTTAAAGTGTTATATATGAAGCTAGGTAACGATATGGCACGTACTTTTTGATTTAGAGCACACAAAATAACATACACACACACACAGACATTCCGAAAATAGTCTAAACGTGTTCTAGGGACCTCAAAACGTGTATTTCCGTTGAAATCTCAAAGTCGATTTTTTTCATGAATACAATACTTTACCATTACTACGTATGGAGAAAGTAAAAAGCAAAATATCTCTGAAATGGATGGTTATACGAAAATTTGTTTCAAACAAAAATTGGAAGAAATATTATTCTCTACAACTTTGGTCCTCACGGAGATTACCAATAACGATGTTTTTAAGGAGAAAACCGAAAAACCGGTTATTTATAAATACCTCCTAAACAATAACTACAATAGAAAATTCTTTCAAATGAAAGTTGTAGGAATTACATTCTCTATAACTTTTGTATAGAATTGTAAATACAATAATGATGTTTTAATGAAGAAATATCGCAAAAACCGAATCGGTTTCGAATAAACCTCGACTTCCGGTTACCCGTTATTGTCGAAAACGAATCAGTTCTTTATGTTCATGTTAAAGTGTTATATATGAAGCTAGGTAACGATATGGCACGTACTTTTTGATTTAGAGCACACAAAATAACATACACACACACACAGACATCATTCCGAAAATAGTCTAAACGTGTTCTAGGTACCTCAAAAAGTGTATATCCGTTGAAATCTCGAAGTCGATATTTTTTATGAATATAATACTTTCCCATTATTACATATGGAGAAAGTAAAAACAAGTACGAAATAGCGTTTTAGTGAAGAGTAAACAATGATGACGCGAAATATTTATAGTCAATTATTTCGATAATAAATATATTTCAAAGTAAACTGTTTTTTTTTAAACTATTATTTTTTGTGAAATAAGAATAGAGTGACATTTTCAAATACAATTATAGGTTAGATAACTGTAATTTGACATATAAGTTAAATATCTCCGAAATGGTTCTACAAAAAATTGTTTCAAACCACAGTTGGAAGTATATATTCTCTATAACTTTGGTCCTTATAAATATTGTAAATTTGAAGAATATTTTCGATCGAAACCGAAAAAACACTATTTATAAATAATTCCAAAACAATAACTGCTATGGAAAATTGTTCCTAATGAAAGTTGTAGGAAATTACATTCTCTATAACCTTTGTATAGAATTGTATATACAATAATGATGTTTTAACGGAGAAATATCGGAAAAATGGAATCAGGTTTCGAATAAACCTCGATTTCTGGTTAACCGTTATTGTCCAAAAAATAATCCATTCTTTGTGCCCATACCAAAGTGCTATATATGAAATTTAGTGATGACATAGTAAGTACTTTTCAAGATAGAGAACCCACAATTACGTACACACAAATGCATCATTCCGAAAATAGTCTGAACGTGTTCTAGAGACCTCGAAACGTGTACCTATTTACTTGGAAACCTCGAAGTCGATTTTTTCCGTGACCCCAACCCTTTCTCTATACTATGTATAGGGTCATTCCATGCTACATGTCCAGACTTGGTAAGTGATAGTTCCTTCGAATCTAACCAAATTTTCAGGTTCGTTATTACGTCTAACTACCTTCCCAAAATGCAAACACATGACTTTCATCATATTTGGGGTATAGATATTTAAATTATTATGAATAGCAGTATAAGGCCAAATTATTATTTCGTATTGTAAAAGACTATGGTCGTCCTTATTGCAGTAAATTATATTTTGACTATGTTTACAGAATTCACCACTACATGGTGCTGGCGGTATACTTGAAATTACGAAAAAAGTTGAATATCTCCAAAATGGATGGTTCTATGAGAATTTGTTTCAAACAAAACCTGGAAGAAATATTATTCTCTTCCACTTTGGTCCTTAAGAATATTAATAATAACAACGTTTTAAAGGAGATATTTGACGGAAACCGAAAAAACCGATTATTTACAAATAATTCCTAAACAATAACTGCTATGGAAAATACTTTCAAATGAAAGTAGTAGGAAATTAAATTCTCTATAACTTTTGTATAGAATTGTACATACAATAATAATGTTTTAACGGAGATATATCCTCAAAACCGAATCGAGTTTTAAATAAACCTCGACTTCCAGTCAACCGTTATTGTCCAAAAACTAAACAGCTCTTCGGACTCATACCAAAGTGTTATATATGTAACTTGGTGATAATATGACAAGTTTCTTTTTGGTTAGAGCGCCCACAATCACAATCATCCACACACACACACAATAACACACGCACACAAACACACATACATCATTCCGAAAATAGTCTAACCGTGTTCTAGGGACATCAAAACGTGTATTTCCGATGAAATCTTGAAGTCGATTTTTTTCGTGATCACAACAGTAAAAACTCTGATGTGGCCAACACATGACTTTCTCCATATTTGGGGTTAAGATTGTTTAAATTATTATGAATAATATTACTAGGCAAAATTATTATTTCGTATCATAAATGAAGACACGTCCTTGTTGCCGTAAATGACGTATATTTTGAATGATTACAGAATTCACCGCTACATGGTGTTGGCGCTATACACTGGTATTAAGATAAAGCGAAATATATCCGAAATGGATGGTTCTACGAAAATTAGTTTCAAACAAAACTTGGAAGAAATATTATTCTCTACAACTTTGGTCCTTACAAATATTACCAATAACGATGTTGTTAAGGAGAAAACCGAAAAACCGGTTATTTATAAATAACTCCTGAACGATAACTCCTATAGAAAATTGTTTCAAATGAAAACTGTAGGAAATTATATTCTCTATAACATTTGTATAGAAATGTATATACAATAATGATGTTTTAATGAAGAAATATCGCAAAAACCAAATCTGCATTCGAATAAACCTCGACTTCTGCTTCACTGGTATTGTCCAAAAACTAATCAGTTCTTTGTGCTCATGCTAAAGTCTTATATATGAAGTTTGGTAACGATATGGTACGTACTTTTTGAGTTAGAGCGCCCACACTAACATACACACACAGACATCATTTCGAAAATAGTCTAAACGTGTTCTAGGGACCTCAAAACATGTATTTCCGGTGAAATCTCGAAGTCGATTTTTTTCATGAATACAATACTTTCCCATTACTACGTATGGAGAAAGTAAAAAGGAAAACGCAAAATATCTCTGAAATGGATGGTTTTACGAAAATTTGTTTCAAACAAAAATTGGAAGAAATATTATTCTCTACAACTTTGGTCCTCACGAAGATTACCAATAACGAAGTTTTTAAGGAGAAAACCGAAAAACCGTTTATTTATAAATAACTCCTAAGCGATAACTACAATAGAAAATTGTTTCAAATGAAAGTTGTAGGAAATTACATTCTCTATAACTTTTGTTTAGAATTGTAAATACAATAATGATATTTTAACCAAGAAATATCGCAAAAACCGAATCGGGTTTCGAATAAACCTCGACTTCCGGTTACCCGTTATTGTCGAAAAACTAATCAGTTCTTTATGCGAATATTAAAGTGTTATATATGAAGTTTGGTAACAATATGGCAAGTACTTTTTGAGTTAGAGCGCCCACACTAACATACACACACACAGACATCATTCCGAAAATGGTCTAAACGTGTTCTAGGGACCTCATAACATGTATTTCTGTTGAAATCTCGAAGTCGATTTTCATCATGAATACAATACTTTCCCATTACTACGTATGGAGAAAGTAAAAACACTGATGTGGCAAACACATGACTTTCTCCATATTTGGGGTATAGATTGTTTAAATTATTATGAATAATATTACTAGGCAAAATCATTATTTCGTATCATAAAAGAAGACACGTCCTTGTTGCGTAAATTACGTATATTTTGAATGATTACAGAATTCACCGTTACATGGTGTTGGGGCTGTACACTGGTATTAAGATAAAGCGAAATATATCCGAAATGGATGGTTCTACGAAAATTAGTTTCAAACAAAACTTGGAAGAAATATTATTCTCTACAACTTTGGTCCTTACAAATATTACCAATAACGATGTTGTTAAGGAGAAAACCGAAAAACCGGTTATTTATAAATAACTCCTGAACGATAACTCCTATAGAAAATTGTTTCAAATGAAAACTGTAGGAAATTATATTCTCTATAAAGTTTGCATGGAATTGTATATACAATAATGATGTTTTAACGAAGAAATATCTCAAAAACCGAATCGGGTTTCGAATAAACCTCGACTTCCGGTAATCCGTTTTTCACCGAAAACTAATCAGTTCCTTGTGCTCATGTTAAAGTGTTATATATGATGTTTGGTAATGATATGGCATGTACCTTTGAGTCAGAACGCCCACAATAACACACACACACACACAGACGTCATTCCGAAAATAGTCTAAAGGTGATCTAGCGACCTCAAAACATGTATTTCTGTTGAAATCTCGAAGTCGATTTTCTTCATGAATACAATACTTTCCCATTACTATGTATGGAGAAAATAAAAAGCAAAACATCTCCGAAATGGATGGTTCTACGAAAATTTGTTTCAAACAAAACTTGGAAGAAATATTATTCTCTACAATGCTGGTCCTCACGTAGATTACCAGTAACGATGTTTTTAAGGAGATAACCGAAAAACCGGTTATTTATAAATAACTCCGAAACAATAACTCCTATAGAAAATTGTTTCAAATGAAAGTTGTAGGAATTACATTCTCTATAAGTTTTGTATAGAATTGTAAATACAATAATGATGTTTTAACGAAGAAATATTGCAAAAACCGAATCGGGTTTCGAATAAACCTCGACTTCCGGTTTCCCGTTATTGTCCAAAAACTAATTATTTCTTTGTGCTCATGTTAAAGTGTTATATATGAAGTTTGATAACGATATGGCACGTACTTTAGAGTTAGAGTACCCACAATAACACACACGCACACACATACATCATTCCGAAATTAGTCTAAACGTGTTCTAGGGACCTCAAAACGTGTATTTCCGTTGAAATCTCGAAGTCGATTTTTTTCATGAATACAATACTTTCCCATTACTACGTATGGAGAAAGTAAAAAGCAAAATATCTCCGAAATGGATGGTTCTATGAAAATTTGTTTCAAACAAATATTGGAAGAAATATTATTCTCTACAACTTTGGTCCTCACGGAGATTACCACTAACGATATTTTTAACGAGAAAACCGAAAAACCGGTTATTTATAAATACCTCCTAAACAATAACTACAATAGAAAATTGTTTCAAATGAAAGTTGTAGGAAATTACATTCTCTATAACTTTTGTATAGAATTGTAAGTACAATAATGATATTTTAACGAAGAAATATTGCAAAAACAGAATCGGGTTTCGAATAAACCTCGACCTATGGTTACCCGTCATTGTCGAAAAACTAATCAGTTCTTTATGCTAATGTTAAAGTGTTATAAATGAAGTTTGGTAACGATATGGCACGTACTTTTTGAGTTAGAGTGCCCACACTAACATACACACACACAGACATAATTCCGAAAATAGTCTAAACGTGTTCTAGGGACCTCAAAAATGTATTTCCGTTGAAATCTCGAAGTCGATTTTTTTCATTAATACAATACTTTCCCATTACTACATATGGAGAAAGTAAAAAGTAAAAAGCTAAATATCTCCTAAAAGGATGGTTCTACGCAAATTTGTTTCAAACAAAACTTGGAAGAATTATTATTCTCTACAACTTTGGTCCTCACGGAGATTACCAATAACAATGTTTTTAACGAGAAAACCGAAAAACCGTTTATTTATAAATAACTCCTATAGAAAATTGTTTCAAATGAAAGTTGTAGGAATTACATTCTCTATAACTTTTGTATAGAATTGTAAATACAATAATGATGTTCTAACGAAGAAATATCGCAAAAACCGAATTGGGTTTCGAATAAACCTCGACTTCCGATTTCCCGTTATTGTCCAATAACTAATCAGTTCTTTGTGCTCATGTTAAAGTGTTATATATGAAATTTGGTAACGATATGGCACGTACTTTAGAGTTAGAGCACCCACAATAACATGCACACACAGACATCATTCCGAAATTAGTCTAAACGTGTTCTAGGGTCCTCAAAACGTGTATTTCCGTTGAAATCTCGAAGTCGTTTTTTTTCTTGAATACAATACTTTCCCATTACTACATATGGAGAAAGTAAAAATGCAGTTTCTTAAGGCAATATAAATGACAATTTCATTGGAAATGAAAAAATATCTTGGCGAAATCACTGTTACTATATTTGACCTTTTGTGAAAATTAGGATGAATGAAATTATTGTCAATGAATGTGGAACATTATTCAGCAACGCAAAATTATTAATTGGAGTAATATTTCAAAATGTCAACAACTAAACGATTTCCCACACAATTATTCGATCTTGAATAATGTATTCTAAGATGTGTTTGAATCCCCGTCACAGTTCAGCATATAATCTACAAAATTTATGTTTTTTCCAAAAAATTGTGGAAATTTTTGGAGGGTCAGCTTTAATCCGGGTTCGGCTTTTATTCAGGCAGATACGGTATTTGGAAGAACACCACTGCCCTTATTACCCACTGTCAGAATAGGGGCAGCATTATAGACCTTGCTTTAGGGCAGCAAATGACCTAGGGATGGGCCTGCAATTATGAATATATTTTCAAAAGGTCCCAACACTTTGTTGAGGAGCAGTGAAAAAATGTATGATTCTTGAACAGTTCCTAAAAAACTTACAGTTTCGGAATTAATTTAGGCGGAATCATTGAGCGCTAAATTTAATGTATGTCTGGACACGGAACAAAAAAGTCTTTGTGTTCAGATCACGAATATGCTTTCTACTTTCTCCATACGTAGTAATGGGAAAGTATTGTATTCATGAAAAAAATGGACTTCGAGATTTCAACGTAAATACATGTTTTGAGGCCCCTAGAACACGTTTAGATGATTTTTGGAATGATTTGTGTGTGTGTGGATGGATGGATGTATGTGTTTGTGGGCGCTCTAACTCAAAAAGTACTTGTCATATTAATACCAAATTTCATATATAACACTTTAGCATGAACACAAAGAACTGATTAGTTTTTGGACAATACCGGTTAACTGGAAGTCGAAGTTTATCCGAAACCTGATTCGGTTTCTGCTATTTTTGAAACCCGATTCGGTTTTTGCGATATTTCTCTGTGAAAACATCATTATTGTATATGCAATTCTATACAAAGGATATAAACAGGGTTCGACTAATATGGTCGCCTGCTCGCCAGTGGCGAGTTGATTTTACCAGCTGGCGACCAGATATGACCAGTTAATCAAAATAGTATTTTTTTAATCTGAACTAGGAAAAAATATACAGAAAATTAGAGTAACTTTAATTATTAATGAATTATTATTCTAATTTATTAAGTTATTACGTGAATTATTATTAATTAATTAATTATTAAGTTATTTATAATTTATGAATAACTTATTATGATTGAAATTTAGTTCCCTACAGCAAGACAAACTGACTTCACCCAGCTATTCAACATACTCGTAGACTCACCCTAGGCTGTCGCAGATGTGTTTGATTGTGACCTCTGTGTAGTGCTTAGCTAGGCGCCGGCGGAGAAGTGTTACATTCCCATCGCATCGTTGGGAATCTTAAATTATGTATTTATTTGTTTTAGCATCTTATTAATTGTATCATCTTATTTGAAATTGAAATTATATTCCTAATTTTAGGCGTTAAAGATGAGCAACAAGAAGAAATCCAGGCAAACATCACTTGTATCGTTAATTGGTTAAAGCTTTCGCGGATGCTTGTCATGCTGAAATTAGGTTTTTTCGGGTTATCCCACGTAAATTTTTTGCGTTAACCGCCAACGTTTCCTCTCCTTTGCCAGAGATCACCCTGAAGAAGTCTCCGGCAAAGGAGAGGAAACGTTGGCGGTTAACACAAAAAATTTACGTGGGATAACCCGAAAAAACCTAATTTCAGCATCACTTTTATCGTTTTTTGGAGGTAAAAATGAACAGAAAGACATTGTCAACCAGATAGAGAATTTAAACAGTCCTCCTGATGATTCTTGTCCGGTGGAAGTAAAATTGGTTAATAAAAGAAAAAATTTTCAAGAAAGTTGGCTCAAAGAATTTGTATGGTTAAAATATGACAGTGATTCTCATGTGGCAACGTGTAGTATTTGTTCTGAGTTTTATCGTTCATGAGACAGTATTCAAACTAAGCAAATTAGACAAAGTTTCAATGCATCATTTAAGTTGGAAACTTTCAAAATTCATGGAAAGTCTACTCAACATACCAAGTGTGAAGAAAGCTTAAGTGCCCAGTCAAATCCAGAAAAAAACACCAATGGCACTATGTGTAAAAAAGATGGAGAACAAATGAGTGCAGTTTTCAATTCAGCTTATTATATTGCTAAAAACAATAAACCATTCAGTGACATAAAAGAACTATTAAATTATGCAAGTAAATTAGGTGTTAAAGTTCTCGAGAAATATGGTAACGATAAGCGGTGCGCAGAATTTGTAAAATTTATTGCAGAAACCATAAGAGAAGATATTGTGACCGAAATAAAAAGTAGTCAGTTCTTTAGTATATTACTTGATGGTTCTACTGATAAATCCATAACAGGACAACAGATGTTTTATGTGAAATATTGTAAGCAAGGCGATGTAAAAGAGACATTTTTAAGTATAGTTGCATTAAAGAATGCTACATGGGAAGGATATTTTGATGTAGTTCAAGAAGAATTACATAAATATGGACTTCACTGGAGAGACAGTGAGCAGTGGTAGGGTTAGGGACAGATAGTGCTGCAAGTATGTTAGGCATTGTTAATGGACTGACAATGAAATGAAAAATGTGGTAAAACATTTAATTTCTGTACATTGCATTGCACATAAATTACAACTATGTTTTCTGAAATCTGTGAAAGATGTTCCCTACATTTCAAAAGTAGATGACATTCTTGTTGGCCTTTTTAAATTTTATGGAAGTTCTCCAGAAAGGCAGCATGAACTCCAAAATGTTGCGAAATCATTGTCCGCAAAAATTTTAAAAATCCAACATATCCATAAATTCGATGGGTGGCCAGTAAAATTGGTGCCCTCAAATCACTTCTTGTAGATTGGAAATCATGTATTATCCATATGGAATCTATTGTGGAATCAGGAAATACTATTGAATCTAACCAATGCAAAGGATTTCTGAGGATTTTAAAAGATTTTAGGTTCTTACTTATAGTACATTTCTACTGGATTTTCTTCCTGTTTTTAAGAAGTTGACCCTAATTTTTCAAAGAGAAAATCTTCTACTCAGCCATGTAAAATTGCACGTGGAAAGTGCATTACATTCTTTGGAGGAATTAGAACATACTAAAGGACTAATGGAGAAAACATTTTTTGATAACACATCTATGACTGGAAAATTTCGAGGAGTTCAGCTATGTGGAATACCGCAGAGAAAATTGAAATTTTAACCAGATAGAATTAACCCTTGTCCAGGCAAGCTCTTTTTGTAACGTATCCGGGCAAGCAGTGTCCACCAGACATTATAATGTAGCGGTTTTAGCACTTCATATGTGTACCCTTAGTGCTGCTGTATAGGAGATAGTGAGTAGCAGGAGGAGGAATAATAAAAACAGTGGTGGTAGTTGTAGTAATTACGGTTGTAGTATTAGTATGAGGAGAACGTGGAGGAGAAGTTTAAAGAAATTGTACTGCACTTTATACTTTCTCATGAATTTTATTAACACTATTTTGTTAACCGTAACTATTACACTTAGTTTTAGACAAATGTCATTTGTTTCATGTGAAAAATTTGACTTTTAGGTAAAGTTACACTTTTTACATAGGCAATTTACTTCACTATGCTCACTGCACACAGATAGATTGCACTTGCTGCATATTTGTTTCTGAGTGTGACTTCTTGCATACGGGCACAAGTGACATCTCTTTTTTTTGGAACTTTTCCTAGTGGACTTGAAGTTGATGGACCGTCGTTATCCTTCGCAAATAGTTGTATAGCTGAGAGAGTTCCTCTTTGAAGTTCCACTCTGGATCTCCTTTCAATTTGGGGCTGAACGAGGCTCTAAGATACGTCCACCAGGAACAATCTTCGAATATTATTCTTGTTTGCATTCCATGTTGGATGCAGATTCGTCCGTACGACAAACGCTGCCACTTCGGCTACATCCAAACAGTTCATGAAGAAAGCACACAGCCATCGGTTTGTGCTCCGTTGACAGTAATAAGCGTGTACAAGCTGATCCAAGCAGTCGACTCCACCCTTTGTAGAATGGTAATGTAAGATTATTTCGGGTTTGTCATTTTCTTACTCAACGCATGAGTTTGTGTGATGCATCGATGACAGCAGGATGACTGCTCTGTTATGCTTTGGCTGGTATGAAACCAAAGTTGAATCTCTTGTGAAGCCAAAATTTGAGGAATGCTCAGCACGGCTTTTGTGAGGCTGGAAATCTCGGGGGATAAATTTTTTATTCTTTTGCACAGTTCCAACAAGAGTTAGACCATTTCTCAGAAGATTGTCTGCAAGCTCTTTATCGTTGATGTTCGGTGATGTTCCTACTTATGCGTCCTTTTATATGGCTCTGTTAGACGTTCCACTATCCTTCAACCTAACCCTGGAAGCGCTCTTTCTCTATTCTCCTTTCCTGTATAAGGCAAGCTGTGCAGTGGGTAGAAAGTTTGGCATCACAGGCCCCCATACCTTCATGCCATATTTATCTGGTTTTGATGGCATGTACTGTTTGAAGGGGCATCTACCACGGAACGGAATCAGCATTTCATCAACGGTAATGTCAATACCAGGCTGATAACGTTTGTTGAGGTTTCCATTGAATTTCTCCCATATATCTCTAAGTGGGGAAAATTTATCTTTCTTACCCCTGGTGGATCGTGTTGATGTATCATCGAAATGGAAGAAAGAGAGCAAGCATTTGAAGTGCTTGATTCCCATAGTAGCTCTAAATATTGGTGGGCCATACAAATTGTTCCATAAAATTTCGTAATTTGTATGGTTTAGTTTCAAATGTCTGGCAGTGAGAAACAAACCGAAGAAGGCCCGTAATTCGGTTTCATCGCAGTCTTTCCAGGGCTTAGAAACATCTCTTTCTCAGAAGACACGATGGGCTTCCTGATTTGTGTAGCGGACAATATTGGATAGAATCGACTCATCGATGAAAAGAGTAAAGGCATCGATGGAATCCTCCAGGACATCCTCCGGTGGCAAAAAATACCTTGTTTAGAGCTGTTTTGATGATATTATGGCTTCTCATCTGCCCAGAAACATTGGGTTCTGACTTCCATGAAGTACCATCTTTCCCCATTTAAGTTGGAGGAATGACTGTGATATTAGGATCCTCGCTTTCAGACAGTGTTTCAGAATGATCATCACTAACTTCTGAAGCTTCACTGTCGTAGTCGCTCTCACTTATTACTTCATCGCCAGGATCGTAATCCAGGTCGTCATTGCTCAAGTTGCCCTCTTCAAGCAGCTGGGCTATTACTGCATTAGATAGCTTCTTTTGGGATGACATGACCTATAAATATTAGCAGCCTATTATTAGCAGAGTTCAAAAACTACTCAGCAAAAGCCAACATATAAATTACCTTCTGGAGCATATAATTGTAAAAAAATACTTGGAGTATTTACCTTTATTTTTGTTGAATTGTAGATGCAACGTAACGCGACCAAAAATGCAACGTCGATAGAGGAGTGCCGTTGTTGTCGACAGGTATACAGGAGAAACTTGTGTTTTCTATAAAAGTATACTTTAAACTACACTACTTTATGCTCAAGAATATACAGGCAGATCTCATCTTCCGCGGGGGTTACCTTCCTGAAAACACCGCGAAAGACGAAATCGTGAAAGGGAAGTAATAAAGGCAATGGGAAATACAGGGTTTGGTTCCCATCCCATCATCATTTGTCCTCTGTATTGGTGACCGCAGAAAAATAGAGAAAGAGATGGAAAAATTAACTTCAATGAAAGTGAGACTTAAACAAGTTAAAAGAAGACGAAAAAAGTATCAGAAAATAAATTATTTAAGTTCCGTAGTAGAATCGAGAAAAAAAAATGAACGGAGGTTGCCTAACTTGGAAGGACCAATTCCCCAAATACAGTAGACCGCATCTTTCTTGGGGTTACATTCCTGAAAAACTCTGCAAAACTCCACCAATAATAAATGATGCATAAAACGCGAAGCTTAAGTGTTTGAACTATGTCAAATCTGAGCAAATAACCCAATGATCCTGAATCAGAAGGGTCAAGAGTTCAGTCTTTCCCCTCGGGACTTCCCTGACGTAATAAAGACAGAAGGTTCCTGAATGGTGATGCCAGCTTATATTCTGCAACTTTTCACGTGCGAAGGGACACAAAAGTGTGGGAGGATTGCATCCTAAAAATATTTAAAAGTACATATAAGACACATACACATGTCTTTATATATATATACTTTAAAAAAATAGATAAACATCGATTTTTAAAAATTACCTAAATATTTTTACATATCAGAATACCGTAACATTTTTCAGACCTGACTATGAGAGAAAATGTGAGGAAAACGTGATTCATTCCATATATGAAAAATTTCACTCAGCCTTTTCCGTGATTTTTTCTGCGAAACAGCGAAACATAAGACTGCGAAAGACAAAACTGGTCGCAAATGCGGAACCGCGATAGATCGAAACACGCGAATTATAAAGCTGCGAAAGATGAGGTCTGCCTGTATTTGGTTTGAGATCGCGCGGCGATACTTCGGTTTGAACTGACTTGCAGCGCCGCGCAGAAGTTGTTATATACATATATCGCTCGAGATCTAGAATGATCGTCTTCTGGCTGTTTCTCGATGCCTGTCGGCTTGGCACTTTTCGATGCGTCCTGAATTTTCTCAACATCACACCGTTTCAGCCATCCTTTACTTACTTTTCTGCAGACGAGTTCGTCAACCTTTGTTTCTTCATTCGTTTTACACAGTGTCTGACAGACACTGGCTGCCCGGTTGTGTAAGTCGAAATAAAACGATTTTATTTTTTCGTTATTTTTTCCTCAAATGAAATGAAACAATATCTGAGAACGCTTTACAAAAGGGGAAACAAAGCCATAAAATAGTAGCTTCAAAACATTTAGAGTTTGGTATCTTCCAATCGTTATATAATAACTATTTATGTCGTTATGTATAAAAATTGACTTTGCTACGACAATAATTTCGAAGCTTAAACAAAAGCATGAAGCAAATATCGCTATTATTCCATCAATTTGAAGGCTTAAATGACGCTAATTTAATCAGAGGCAACAATGAGCCGCCTTGGCAACGTCCGGAAAGAGTACAAAAAATCGACAAAGTTTTGAAAATGAATGCATATTACTGAAAACTTCAACTGTGCAACATGTATACATCGCAGGAATGAAGCGAAAACAAATAAAATCGGTCCATATTTACGTATTTTGATGAATGAAGGAAAAAACCTTGCACAAATCGATAGGGTATCAGAAAAAGTTTGCCCACTACCATTTACGGTAATATAATTAAACATGTTTAATGATTAAATCTTCATTAACACATATTTGCCAAACAACTTTTATATGCCCATTACTATTATTACTTTCTGGAACATCCAGTTATGCGGATTTTATATTAATTTTTTATGTTTTTGTGCACATAAAAGTTTGTCATTAATTTCTATTTTATTTTAACGTTATACTTAATTCACGCATACCCATCATATTTGATGGGCAATTACACTAGTAACATCATATTATGCTTGATTTATATATTCAGCTGCATTCTACAGCACCAGAAATTTTGGTGATATTAACATGTAGATTATATAAAAATCAAGTACAATTTGATTAATTTAAAAAAAATAATAATCGAAAAAGGGAAATGCAGCCTTACTATAAGTGAGTTTACATTGAATGTCTCATAATAAGAATGTGGCAGCATTTTTATTCTGAGTATGGGTCGATATCAGAGTATTTGCCAGGGCTGATTTTTGCTCCCAATCTGCCCTTGCAGATAAGTTAACTTTTTCGTTGTAAATACTATTAAAATTACATTTTTTATCTTGCAGAGAAATTTGGAATCGGTTTTTGGAGTTTGAATCTAATATTGGTGATCTTGCAAGCATTGTTAAAGTTGAGAAAAGAAGGAGTGCTGTTCTTGAGCAGGTCAGTTTGAATTTGATGATAGGTCCCCAATTATAAAGAAAATAAAAGATGTTTTTGAAAGAAGAATATGCAATTGTATATTTTAAAGTAAATTTTATTATTGGGAAATTTAAAAAATAATTGTATTTCAAAAGTTTATTTTCCAAAAGTTTAAATTTTTAAATCCCTTCATTTAATGAAACATAATATACATGTAATTTGTGGAACAAGGTTTCTGTATGCTATTCTCAGGAGTTTTTCCTGTGAAACCCTGTGTGTTTTGTGTAGTTTTCCATGATAATTAATGAGTATGATTTTTGTGGATTTTTCTTATCACAGATAAAGGAGTTTGAAGGTAAAGAGACAGCTCAATTGGTTGATAGATACAAATTTTTGGACCTGTACCCATGTACACCTGCTGAGCTTAAGTGAGTAAAATGGTATCCATTCTGACATTATATTATTCTATTACTTTCTCATATATATATATGTATATGTATAAAACCTCTTCAACATCAGAATTAATGGCCACCAGAACAGCGTAAATCTCAAACGTCTCTTTCCGGTGGCCTCTTACGTTAATTCACACAAGGTAACTTTTAATAACTGCTTTAATGTAAGGATTTTCCGTGCCCTGCCAGAGGAAATCCCCATCCCCTACTTCGACAGTGGGAGTTAGCCCATATCTTGCTTCTTGATGCTTTCTCTCTCCCTCCCGGTCTCAAACTCCGATAACGCTATTGGCCATCCTCCCTCCCCACCTCCTATCCCCGAACTCTCATTACCCCTCCCCTCCCCCCTCATATCCTCCTCTCCCCCCTCATATCCTCCCCAGTGTGTCACTTCCAACAGTATATGTCTCTCCATCGCTGAAGAAGGGCGGCATTCCTGAAAGCTCCATATTTCCATATTTGTGTTGTTTTTGTGTTTATGTGTTTTTTATGTGTCTTAAGCACCCCCAGCAGCTCTCCAATCTAGGTAAGTGTCCACTGGGCTTCCTCCAACACCTTCTTGCCACCTTTATTATTACCTTTCATTTTCTTTAAGCA